>BLBF01000007.1:42999477-43092903 GCA_015471245.1 Laticauda colubrina | reverse complement strand
CCCCCCCCTTCACTCTGATACAAAGATTAGCTTCATTTACAAATGTAAAACAGATTCACTATGACTAACACAAACAGCGTTCTGTGGTCACATCCAATCTCTTGACTCTGGAAATACCAATTGGTTTGGCCTACCTTAGCCAATTAATGACATTTGCTATTCTGGAGCGCTTAATTCTTTGACCATTGTTCCTGCTATTAACTGCAGAAACACAATAATGCTATGCTTATTAATTATGCTTCTCTCTCAGCCACACATCTGTTATACAGAAAAAATATTTGGAAATACATTTCTAAAACTTTTTTTTTCCACCAAAAGTTTTTTATTTTTAAAATTTTATACATCTTTCACATGAGCAACATGTTCCAGGTTATAACACTTACCCATAGTCATACTTTCATTTCCATTAATCTTACATAATATTAACTCATATCATTATCCATTTCACTCATCTTTAAATAAGTTTGCATTTCATATTTCAGTTCATTGATTCAAATATCAACATCTCCCCTCCCTGACAACACCTGACTAGGTATTACTCCCCTGGAAGACAGGGAGAAACCCAGCTGGTGATCTCCCCTCTTTGCCCATCCCTCTGAGGTGAGTCAGGTTGACACCAGTCCCATAGGGACCCTTCTGACAAAGGAAACACGGACCCGAGCAGTGCACAATCACGGTCTCTGACCGTTGTCAATGGAAGCGCCACTGGAAGTTGAAATACATTTCTAAAACTTTGAAATTTATTTATCAACACATTGTTTTGCATACTAGCTATTGACGCAAGACAGCTGTACATGCACATGTAATAGTGCATACTATTTCAAAACTGTAAAATAATCTTGACAAAAATTCTACCCTTCAATACAATAGGTGCCTCGTGTGTTCAATAGAACCCACCTCTTTGTTGCAACTGGCTGTTGCAATCCATCAAATAGAAGCCTTATGCCTTAATATTTTGCATCTTCCCCAATACATTTCCCTATCAGATCTGGGAAAAACATCAAAACGTAAGTAAGTCAATTCAAACAAAAGGAATTCAAACTTCAAGCCAGACCCTGAGTGCTTTGTCAGATCAAACATCTATTCTACAAAAGGATAACTGTTGGTAGCATCTGAATGAACAGCTGAGTTCTGTAAAACATTTTAGCAGGACACTTTAAATGTACGATGGTCAACCACTTTATTTCTTACCATATAGAATCTTCTGATACCTGCAATAACCAATTGTACCTTCTCCATTGGCTGGGAGGCCTTTCAGTCATTCATGCATCTTGGTTACTTCAAGACTGGATTATTATGATGCAGTCTACATGGGGAGCAGATCATGCATGCAGGTCAAACTGAGTTTTGAAGGTTTATTCTCAGTGTTTTAAAGAGAGAAGAAATGCAATAAATAAGCCAGTTTCAGTTTCCAGCTGGTGTGCAGCTGAGATACATCAGACGGGATGCTGAAACTGCTCGCTGCTTGCACTTCCATTCCTTTTAGCTACTCTCTCTGTTCCATCCAGAAAGAAGTGCGGGAGACCGGGTTCCAAACAACAACTCTTTATTTCAAACCGCTAGGTAAAGAAAATGGAACATGGCCCAAGCCGCGGCAGCCCTTTATATAGCGGCTAGCCTGCCAGCTTGTGGCCAATGACAGTTATTTAACTCTTCCCGCCATTTGGCGGCTTTCCGGATTGGTTCCTAGTGAACCAATCCATAAGTAGTCTTTTCGGCCAATCAGAATGAAGTACTTGGAACCTACCAAGTTCCATACAGAATACCCCTCCCCCTTTTGTTCAGTCCAACATGGGTGACATAGCTGCGCAGGTAGGTGGGGTTTTTCTTAGCTCTAGTTGACCTGTGCGGTTCAGTCTTGTTTTGGTCTTCAAGCGGTTCAGACGGGATCACTGCCTCTCTCGATCTTCTCCATAGAACCTCCTGGAAGGGTGAGTCAGCCATGCCGCTCCTGCCTGACTCTCTCGGGCCGGTTGAGCTGGCTCTGCCACTCCCTCCTGGTTTAGCTGGGTTGGTTGAGCTTGCCTGGCTGCTACCTTCCAGGAAGGCCTTGCTTCGTTCTCCTGCTCCCGGATTTCTTTCTTGGGGTTCGTCTAACCGTGAGTGCTCTTTTTGTTTGGTTAGATTGTCATTTTGCAGAGTTTGTAGTCTTGGTGTGGGAGGTTCGTCTCTCCCTTTTTTATTTATTAGTACTTCCCCCCCCTCCCCGGTTGTTTATTTTGTCAGAATTTATTATTTTCGGTTCTGTGGAGGTTTTTCTTTCGAGGTTGTGGGAACGAAGCTGGTCTATGTGCCACTTCCATTCCCTCCCATTGTCTAGCATTAGTCGGTAGGACTGGGTGCCTGTGACTTGTGTGATGGTGGCTGGCAGCCATAGGGGGTCCCTGGTAAGGATCTTGGCATAGAACAGATCGCCAATTTCGAAGGTATGGTATTTGCTAGAGGAGTCGGGGGGCTTGTCCCATGTATAGGTGGGGTGTAACCTATCCAGGTAGGACCGTAGTTTCCTACCCATTAATATTTCAGCCGGGCTTTTATTTGTGGTGCTAGTAGGGGTAATATGTTGCAATGTTAGTAAACGGTTGAGCTTGTCTTGCATGTCCCCCTTGTCCATTCTCTCCAGGCCTTCCTTAGTATATCTAACCATGGGTTCAGCCCTGCCATTTGCAGCCGGATGGGCCGGCACGGTTAATGCATGACGGACACCCTGGACAGCCTGGTATTGTTCGAACTGCAAGGCAGTAAACTGAGGCCCGTTGTCTGAAACCAGTACATCTGGTAGCCCATGCATCGCAAATAGTTTGTCGAGCTGTTTCATGACAGCCTCGGTGGTTGTGGAAGCCATGAGGATGACTTCCAACCAGTTCGAGTATGCATCGACAACAATCAAAAAGGTGTTCCCCTTCATTGGCCCCGCGAAGTCAATGTGCACCCTAGACCAGGGGCCCTGGGGAGTTTTCCATAGGTGCCTGTGGGGGGGTAGACCTTGCTTTCTGACAGGCGTGGCCTGTTGCAACCCAGCGTTCTATGTCTTTGTCCAGCCTGGCCACCAGACGTAACTCCTGGCCAGGGCTTTCATCTTAACTATGCCCAGGTGACCCTCATGCAACATGCCTAGGACAGTTTCTTGGAGGTTGCTTGGGATTACTACCCTGTCACCCCATAAGATGCACCCTTTTTCGATAGACAGCTTGGGCTGTCTGGCACGGAAAGGTTTAAAAGTCTCAGTTTTTTTATTTTCCTCTGGCCAGCCTTTACCTACCCAATTCAGTATACGCGCTGTCAAAGGGTCTTTGGCTATGGCTCTCGCGACGTTGGCTGCAGTCAGCGGTAGCTCTGGGCAGGTCTCCAGTTGGAATGTCGAGGTAGTTGGAGCAGGGTCCTCTTCTGTGACGGGCAACGGGGAACAGCTCAGGGCGTTGTCGTGAGAGATGGCTTTGCCCGGTCTGTGAAGTAGCGTGTAGGAGTAGGCAGCGAGGAATTCAGATCACCTCATCATTCAAGGAGACAGAATGTTCAGGGTTGGCTTGTTTCCCACCAGGATTCCAAGGACAGGCTTGTGGTTGGTTACGATAGAAAAGGATCTACCGTAAAGATATTCATGGAATCGTTTGACCCGAGCGACGATTGCCAGGGCTTCATGATCAAGTTGGCTGTAATTGCGTTCCGCTTTGGAGAGTGTCTTTGAGTAAAAGGCGACCGGTGCCTCTCTGCGGTCTGGAAGCCAGTGACTCAGGATGGCACTGACCCCAAAAGGTGAAGCATCGCAGGTAACCGTCAGCGGCAGGGTGTTGCTAAACTGGATAAGAAAGGTGTCTGACTTTAATAGGTCCTTAATACCTTGGAAAGCTTTCTGTTCCCGGTGGCCCCAAGTCCAAATGGTTTTTTTATCTAGCAGCTGATATAGGGGTTCTGCTATTGTTGCCTTTTGGGGCAGGAATACATTGTAAAAGTTTATGAGGCCTAGGAACTCCTGGAGATCGGTTTTGTTTCTTGGTCTGGGAGCATCTTTGATAGCTTTCACCTTCTTTTTAGTTGGGTGAATGCCATGCTCATCAATTAAATAGCCCAAGAATTCGACTCGGTTAGTGGCCAGTTCACATTTCTCTTTCTTGACTTTTAGACCTGATTTTCTAAAGCGAGTTAAGACTTCTCTTAGCCTGGTCTCGAGCTGGTTGGCATTTTTTGCTGAGACCAGTACATCATTGAAGTATGGGATGACACCTTTGATTCCATTTAGTAGGTGTTCCATGAGGCTTTGGAAAATGCCTGGGGCAATGCTAAAACTGAATTGGAGGCGGTTACATTTGAATGCCCCCCATGTGTTACTATCGTTTGTGCCTCTGCTGTTATTGGATCAACAGGTAGTTGCTGATAAGCTTGCGCTAGGTTGAGTTTTGCAAATATTTTTCCTCCCCCTAGCGAGTGCAATAAATGTTGCACTACTGGCACTGGGTATGCACTTTGTTGGAGTGCATGGTTCAGGGTTGCCTTATAGTCCCCACAGATGCGCACTGACCCATCTGGCTTTACTGGTGTTACAATAGGGGTTTCCCACTCGGCGTGGTCGACTGGTTCTAAAACCCCTTGCACTATCAACTTATTCAACTGTTCGTCAATTTTTGGTTTTAGCACGAATGGAATGCGTCTGGCCTTTAAGCGAATGGCAGCTATTTTCGGGTCTAGGCTAAATGAGATTGGGGTCCCCTGGTACTTGCCTAGAGTCCCGTCAAATACTTCTTGGAATTCGTGGAGTAGGTTCTCCTTCCAGTTGGTAGTAGCGATGCAGTTGATACCGGTCATCCCGATTCCAAGAGGCGCGAACCATTTGATTTCTAGCAAGCTAGGGTGGTCATGGTCGACGATAGTTAGGGGCAAGACTTTGGCGTGTTGTTTAAATTCAACTAAAAAATGTCCAAGGCCAATTACAGGGATTCGATTTCCCTGGTAGTCTTTTAACACAAGCTTTTGTTTCTTTAGTTCTTTCTGCTTGATGTTTGGAATTAGACGCCAGATGGTATTCAGGATACCATCGATAAGAATGACCCTGAATCGACTTCCATCTCGCAGGGTCTCCCCTCGATGCTCACCTCTATCCGAACCTTCTTTCCGCTTTCTGCCCTGGCATTATCGATGGTGACTGTCTGATGCATTTCTTCTCTGTCACCGGTTCTTTCATTTCGGTTGCATCGGTTGCCGGCTTGTCTGTCGTCGTGTCTGGGGGGGGGGGGGGGGGCTACCACGTCTTTTTGGACTATAGCTCTTTTGTTGCAGCAGACCCTTTCAATGTGCCCCCTTTTATTACAACCCCGGCATATTGCATCGAGGAATCTGCATTCAGACCCCGGGTGATTGCCTCCACAGCCCTCACATTGAAATTCCCGCCAATTCTTCTTTTTTTCACGCCATTTCCTATTTGAATAGAGTCTATGGACATCTTCGTCATCTTCTTCGGTGTTATTCTGGGTTTCGACGTCCTCGTGGTGGGTTGTCGCTGTGGGCTGTTTCTTTCCTCCTTCTTCCTTCTTCTCCCTCATTTGGGTCAGCAGGTGGGGCACTGTGTTCATTTGTCTCATGGTGGCTGCTGACTTTTTCGCTGCTTCGGCGGTGGTTGCCTCAGCAATGGCCTCGGCCACGGTTATATTTGGCCTGTTGAGTAGGCTGCACTGAAGGGTAGAGTCTTTCAGGCTGAGGACTACACAGTCTCTCATAGCCTCATCCATGTTTTGAAACTCACA
Source organism: Laticauda colubrina (assembly GCA_015471245.1). Taxonomy (NCBI): domain Eukaryota; kingdom Metazoa; phylum Chordata; class Lepidosauria; order Squamata; family Elapidae; genus Laticauda; species Laticauda colubrina. The sequence continues at coordinate 43,087,165 of BLBF01000007.1, read as the reverse complement.
TGCCCCTCCAATGTGTCTCAAGGCTGCCACAAAGTCTGCAATGGTTTCATCCTCCTTCTGGTCCCTTTTGTAAAATTCATGTTGTTTGATGAGATTTGAGACCACCGGTGCATAGTGTGTTCGGAGCATTTGGTTCAGGTTGGACCAGGTCATCTGCTTGACATCTCTGGGTTTTGCCAGTGCCTTTGCCATTTTGAATACGGCCGGTCCGCAGTGTGTAAGGAAGACAGCTCTCTTCCTTTGATCAGAGATTTCTTCCATCTCGTTGCTTTCTAAGAACATAAGAAAGCGATTGATATACGATTCCCAATCCTCTACATCTGGATTGAAGGGTGCGGGTGGCGCGTTACCAGCCATCTCTTTTGCTCGGTTCAGATCACCGCGTGCTTCGGTCTCTGCTTCTATGACCATCCCATCCTCGTCGTCAGTGTTCCGTCCGGAAAGAAGCGCAGGAGACCGGGTTCCAAACAACAACTCTTTATTTCAAACCACTAGGTAAAGAAAATGGAACATGGCCCAAGCCATAGCAGCCCTTTATATAGCGGCTAGCCTGCCGGCTTGTGGCCAATTACAGTTATTTAACTCTTCCCACCCTTTGGCAGCTTTCTGGATTGGTTCCTAGCGAACCAATCCGTAAGTAGTCTTTTCGACTAGTCAGAATGAATTACTTGGAACCTATCAAGTTCCATACAGAACACTCTCAGATCTGTGAAGTTCAGCTCTTTGCTGCCGAGTCTTCATTAAGTGCCTCTGCCTAAGGACTAAGGACTGAATGTCTCAGAAGACAGCTATGAATGTGAATAAAGAATCCTGGGAATGTGCTGGATTTCCATCTTCCTCATCTGAGGATGTGTTCTCCAGGAAGGCCATAAGAGCCCAAAACTAAGTTTATGCAAAATTTGCATTTGCTAATTTTCAGTATATAGACTACATATCTAATCTGCTCCACTGACTTCCAGTTTGCTTTCAAGTACAGTTCTTATCAATCACCTAAATATCTTGAATTTTCCATCATGTAAAGAACTTAGACTGGGGAAGTAGGGATTTCATTTTTGAAGCAGCTCCCAACTGTCGAAATCTCAAATGAGAAAAATGGCCTGCATAGCTCCTTAGGCATTTTAGCCTAGCTGTTTGGGCACTTTCTTAGTGGATTGCATTCAAAAAAATTGTCCACCTGGAACGGTTGCTATGCACTAAGACTTCTCTGCTGTCCAACTAATTCCTCCCAAGATTATGTATTAATTATGAATCAAATTCATATGCTGCCCTACCTTATTCTGCAAAGCAACTCGGGGTGTGTGTGTGTTTGCAATTAAAAATTAGTTAGTACTCAGTCCCAAAGCATTTCCACTTCCCCAAATAATAGGTAAGCAAAATCTCATCTAAAGCCCCCTTTTTAATACAGAGATTTAAAACAAAGCACAACAACTTGCCTTCAACAGAGTGCTTCTTTGACACAGGTAGTCTTCGACTCACAACTGTCCATTTAGTGACCATTCAAAGTTACAATGGCACTAAAAAGGTGAGTTATGGTGATTTTTCACCCTCTTGAGCATCCCTAGTCATGTGATCAAAATTCAGTTGCTTGGCAGTTGTCTCACATTTATGATGGTTGCAGTGCCCTGTGGTCATGTGATCTACATTTGTGACCTGACAAGTAAAGTCAATGGAGAGATCAGATTCACTTAACAGTTGTGTTACTAACTTAACAACTGCCATGATTTACTTAACAACTGTGGCAAGAAAGGTCGCAAAATGGAGCCAAACTCACTCAACAAATGCCTCACTTAGCAGTGGAAAGTTTGGTCTCAATTACTGTCGTAAGTTGAGGACTATCTGTATTTAGTGAAATAGCTTAATTCAGTTACTTGATAAATTTTCATTCCCCAGATTACTGATTCTTTATGGTCTTGACCTAGAGCTTTAGGATTAATTTGGGATTTGCTTAACCTCAATTTCGTGTCCTTTCCTAGATGCATGATTGCCTCTTCCAGTCATTCGACCCACATTTTTAGTGCCAGATTTTCTTTTTCATATTCATGGACCACTTGTCTTAGCAATTGAAAAAAATGCACTCCCAATACAGCACCCAATGCATTTGGGACCTGGTTCTATAGTGCAGGAAGTATGACTCGTCCTGTAAACTTCAATTTCCATTTTGGCATTTTGCCTCGCTTATGTCCTGGGCATGAGACGCTGGTTTTGAGAAAGGGATTCAGAATATATTTGTGAAGCTACTAACAAAGTTCAGCCTCACCACCATCCATTTGCCAATTCTTAAAACCTTCAAGGTTTTTATTTGTTTGCTTGCTGCCTCCTTTACTTCCATGTTCCAAAGCCTCTTTCTGTGTTACTCATACTCTTTTGGACAGTTAAGTGCAAAACTGGTTTCCTGAACTCTTGTCATTTATCTAGGAGAAACAGTTCTAATGAAGAAGAGGTCATCTTTTGGTTCCATTTAGCATAACATTTTTGATTATCATAATACTGGGTTCCATCTAATTTTGCCTTCATACAGAATCAGGCTAGCTCACTCAGTAGTGGGAACACTGGTTGACAGCTGTAACTCAAATCCTTCTGGAAGATTGCAGTCAAAAAACAGTTCTATCAATCTAAATCTAGTTTGAAGTCTATTGCCTACCAAACCTACAAAGGCAAGCAGTGGGTTAATTGGAAAGCAGTGTACATTGCTTCAATCATACAATTTATATATCCTAGAAATTGCACTGCCTACATGGAGGAGCCATGGTGGTGCAGTCGTTAGAATGCAGTATTGCAGGCTAACTCTGCCCACAGCCAAGAATTTGATCCTGACCAGCTCAAGGCTGACTCAGCCTTCCATCCTCCCAAGGTCGGTAAAATGAGGATCTAGATTGTTGGGGGCAATATGCTGACATTTGTAAGCTGCTCAGAGAATGCTGTAAAGCACTATGGAGCTTTATATGTATATGGTATATACATTTAAGTACCATTGCTATTATATGTGACTAAAAACTTGTTACATTAATTAAAATCAAGGCATTTCTAATCTCTGTATTTTCTTCCACTAAATACTATCCAACAGTAATAACATAGCACAAGCCATGCTACTCAACTCAAAGGGCATATCACTTCCTGAAGATGCTATGTCCAGTACCAGCTTTGGTCACTGTCACTATTAGAATAAAAAGGGGAATGGCTTGTAAAAGAGACAGGAAACGACCAATACCTATAAAGCCTATTTGGGCTTTATGAGTTTTAGCAAGGTAATAATACATCTGAAGCTATTTCTAAATCCTACACTCCTTTCATACTCGAATGCTTTGATAAACATATGGTAAGAATGTTTATATTAACAAGTGCCATTCAACCTGATGGACTTTCGTCATTTAGACTGCCTCTCTTCTTGATAAATCATGCCACATAAACACTGAACCTGGAATGTATTTCATCATTTCTTCAAAGGTCTGCTTTGCCCGTTTGTGCTTATCTTGGAGAGAGCGAGAATTCTCACAAAATATAGCAACTAAAAAACAACAACACATTTTTTGGGACAAAGGAGAACTACCCAAAGCAGACTTACTTTAATTAGTTGGCCAATTTAAGTCACTTAAACAACAGAGACTTGGCCCCAGAGTAACACTGTAAAGTTAACCTTGTTTTATTTAGCTTTGCCTATGATAGACTGTCAACCCTTCTCCATATACGCAGAGCAACACTTTTGGTAACAACATTTTATTTGCAGCTTTCTACTAACTTCTGAGAAGTGTTATCAGTGAGACCAGACGGTGTTCCTGAAAGAGCTGTTTTAGTTTATACTGCAAGTAGTTGTCTACATATTTTTCCAAGGTATTTTTCAAGATAATCCTTCCACCCATCAAGATATGATGAAGCCAATCAGGAATATGGAAAACAACACTAGCTGTAACATAGAACACCTTTTATATAATTGTAGGACACAAAGTTTAACATCAAAGCAACTGCTTCATCTTTGACTAAAAGTCTACGTTCTCAAGGTATATTTTGAGATTGCACACTATTTTTTAAAAAAGCTTTTTTTCCAGCCAGTTATGGAAGATGGCACAATACTTCAGCTCTGACAGTTAGAATCAAAATACTTTAAATACCAGGAGAATTGTTGCCTTCATCTACCATGGATATCTTAGTAACGGTCTTGCTGGATTAGCCAGACTGTGACCTAATCCAATAAAAGCACAAATTGAGCAAACTATTGAAAACACCCAGCTGCAGCTGATTTCCATGTGGCCTGCAGATCTTGGTTTTTGTTAACTTGCAAAATACAGGATCTGAGAGATATTGATTCCTGATTCTTGAAAACAAAGGAGTCTTCCCGTCTCTAAAATACTGTAATTCCCATTGATTCATACTCGGTTGTTACAAAAGCAGAAATATTCTTGTCTTACAGAATTTGGGGATGGGTATATCTCAATAGCTGTTTGACTTTCCCAGGGTGGGGAAGTTTTTAAACATACCTGGAAAACTTCCATTCTGCCTGGAAAGGAGATATCCAGGGAACAACAAGGCTAAACTGGGAAGTTGACCAAAAAAAAAAAAAACATTCTAGAAGAAAGCAGTGGCAAACTACTTCCATATTCTAGCGAAGATAATTATCCATGCAGTCACCCAGATTTAGAGTTCAAGTCACAAGTTTACTTTTCAAAACAAAATCACTGTGTTCTTCATTTATTAAAAATATTAGTCAGTGATAGCTAATCAGAAGATTCTATTTAATTTCTCCTTGTCTCACCACCTCCTATCCAGTCCTGAATATTTTATGATTTTATCAAGGAAAATGAACACAAGCCAAGGGATTTTCATCTGCAAGTCAACCTTTTCATGTATATAAAATAGAAAATAGTCCTTCTTTGCCTTTAATGCATAATCAGAAGTATGATGTTATACATTCCTCAAGCATGCTCTGAAATTTCAAACTCATCATATTTATCTTTAAATCATTCTCTAAACCCAAATAACATAATGTCTATTAAAACACATTTCTGTCACAGTCTGAACAGACAAAAATCAATTCAAAAGATCACAAAGTTAATTACAAAGTTAATTTAGCATAACAGAGTATTCATACTCTCTGGTAACATATTCCTAAATCAAGGCTTATGCTGTACATTTTTCAAATCATAAACAAATCTAATATTTATGTGTTTCTGTTTTATGTTTGACATATATTTACAGTAATATTTTTTTAAATTTATTTACCACCCAGAGTCTCTCTCTGAGGGAGATGGGTAGTTACAGAATGGTTACAGGAACTGTGCTTGGCTAGTCTAGTGAAGAGAAGGACCTGGTGAGACATGATAGCAGTCTTCCAATATTTGAGGGGTTGCCACAGAAAGGTAGGGGGTCAAGCTATTTTCTAAAGCGCCTGTAGGCTAGACAAGGAATAATGAATGGAAAGAGAACAAGGAGATATTTAACCTGGCAATAAGGAGAAACTTTCTGACAGTGAGAACAATCAACCAATGGAACACCTTGCCTCGGAAGTTGTGGGAATGCCATCACTTGAGACTTTCAAGAAGAGATTGGACTGACATTTGTCAGAAATGGTGTAGGGTCTCCCACTTGGGCAGGGGGTTGGACTAGATGACCTACAAGGTCCCTTCCAACTCTGATTATCTGTATCTGTATCAGTTAAGAAATATGAAATATAAACAAATAAATTCATGAAATTTATATGCCATCCATTTCACTATCAAGTGACTCCCAAGATAATTTGAAATATTATTTCTCTGTCAAATTGTAAAAATATTCATATGTTGAGAATTTTTGTCAATGCATATTCATCTGGAACCGAATTACTACTTATGCAGTATGCTGTAATAACTTTTCTTCCAGCCTGCAGAAGCCTGCCATTTTAAGAATTTAACAAGGAATTTATGCCTGTCATCTCCTACTTTTTCTTGGGTTTAAATTCCCATGAAGTCAGGAACATATATTGGTTTGCCTTCTCTTGACATCCTCTTCCAAAAATATTTGGTTTCACTTACCTGTTGCAAAGCAATTTTCCCAGAGCTTTTCTGTGCTACATTAACGTTCTAATCTAAATAATTAAAATGCACAGACTGTGGTGGCACTGATTTCACAACCAGTCTACCAGTTCTCATATTACAAATGAAGAAGCAGACAACAAAATCAGATCACCACTCATTCTACTTCTGCTTTCATTCTATTTTATTTATTTGTTTGTTTGTTTGTCAGTTGCTTACAAGATAATAGATATAAGTAAAAAACATAATTTTGAATACATGGATACATATAAGAAAAATTTTAAAAAAATAAAAGAAACAATAGGAGAGGGACGGTAGGCACGTTGGTGTGCTTATGCATGCCCCCTACAGTCCTCTTAGGAAAGGAATGAGGTCAATAGTAGACAGTCTAAGATTAAAGTTTTTGGGGTTTGGGGAAAAAAACCACAGAGTCAGGTAGAGTATTCCAGACATTGACCACTCTGTTGCTAAAGTCATATTTCCTGCAATCAAGTTTGGTGCAGTTTATCTTGAGTTTGTATCTATTGTGTGCTCTTGTATTGTTATGGTTGAAGCTGAAGTATTCATTGACAGGTAGGACATTGCAATATATAATTTCATATACTATACTTAGATCGGACCAAAGGCGGCATAGTTCTAGGTTTTCTAGGTCTAGAATTTCAAGTCTGGTGGCATAAGGTATTCTGCAACGAGTAGAGGAGTGGAGAACTCTTCTTGCGAAATATTTCTGGACTTTCTCAACTGTGTTAATATCATATGCGTAATGTGGGTTCCAGACTGATGAGGTGTATTCGAGTATTGGTCTAGCAAATGTTTTGTATGCTCTAGTTAGTAGTGTAATATTACCAGAGAAAAAGCTATGTACGATGAGGTTAACAATTCTTAATGCCTTTTTGGCAATGCAGTTACAGTGGACTCTAGCACTTAGATCATTAGAGATGAGTACTCCAAGGTCCTTGACAGAGTTTGGATCATCAACAAGGTCTTGACTATTCAGCCTGTATTTTATTTTCTGATTTTTTTTGCTAATATGTAAGACAGAGCATTTATTTGTTGAGATTTGAAGTTGCCATTTGTTTGACTATTCTGATACATAGTCAAGGTCTTTTTGAAGGGTAGCAGTATTGTCTGTGGTGTTAAATAGCTTTACATCATCAGCGAAGAGAACAGAGTTGCTCTTGATATGATCACAGAGGTCATTTATGTAGAGTATGAAAAGAGTCGGTCCTAGAACACTGCCTTGGGGGGACACCACTGTTGACAGGTACATAATTTGATAGGATGCCCCCAATTTTGACCATTTGTTGTCTGTTTGACAGGAATGCTTCTATCCAGTTATGCAGGTGTCCAGAGATACCGTAAGATTTTAGTTTTAGGAGTAGTTTGTCGTGTACCACTGAATCAAAGGCTTTACAGAAGTTTATGTCGATTGCATCTATTGTTTTGCCCTGATTGAGTTGTATAGTCCATATGTTTTTGCAGTGTAAGAGTTGCAGATTACAGGATTTTTTTTTTTGAAGCCAAATTGTTTATTAGAGAGTAGGTTGTTTGTTTCTAAATGGAAGATAATGGATTGGTTAATAATTGATTCCATGACTTTACAGGTGATGCAGCAAAAAGAGATTGGTCTGTAATTTTCAACTAAGCTGAGGTCTCCCTTTTTGAAGATGGGGATGACCATGGCTTGTGACCATAGTTTTGGCATGGAGCTGATCCTGAAAGATTTTTCAAAGATTAAGCTTAAAGGTTCGGTTATGGCAGCGGATAGCTTTTTTAAGAAGTAGGCACATATTCCATCCGGTCCAATAGATAGAGATGGTTTTAGATTGAGTAGTGCTTTTTCAACATTGTCTTCTGTAAAATCGATATGTATTAGATCATTGTAGTTGTCTATAGTTCGGCTCAGAAATACTAGACATGATCCATTGCTGTTTACAAATAGTGAGCCAAAGAATGTGTTAAAGAGGTTTGCTTTAATAATGTCATATTTTACCCAGAATTTTATTTCTCTTTCAAACAATACCAATTAGACTTGGAAAAGAATATTTTGAAGATTTAAATAAAATCATGTTGAAGTTTATATGGCAAGGTAAAAGAGCGAGAATAAAGTTAAAGCTTTTGCAAGATGCTAGAATTAGAGGAGGTTTTGGCCTGCCTAATTGGGAACTGTATTATCAAGCTGCAAGTTTGATGTGGGTCAAAGAATGGATAACATTAAGAAAGCATAGATTGTTGACATTAGAAGGACATGATTTACTGTTGGGCTGGCATGCTTATATACGGGAGTCTTTGTGGTTAAATTGGGAGAAGATAAAAAAACAATGTTATTTGAAAATTCCAGTTTGGTTATCGACTATTGAAGCATTTTCCTATCCTATGATCTATAAAAAGGAACAAACAGTTAGATATGGGGAACTGTTGGATGAAAAGGGTGGACTTAAATCGATCCAAAACTTAGAGGAACAAGGTATAAGGATGAATTGGTTTTCATATGCGCAAATACACTCAAGATATGATGAAGATTTTAAAACAGAAGGATTCTATGATAAACAGACTGATTTAGATAAGATATTGATGGGTACTGATGAGAAAGTGATTAAAAAATTATATGGTTATTTATTGGGAATTAAGTTAGAGGAAGAACAATGTCAATAGCATATAAAGAAAACTTGTATAAGATGTTTTACAGGTGGCACCTTCCCCCGACAAGAATAGCAAGAATGTTCAAGAACAAATCTGAAAAATGTTGGAAATGTCATCAGATACCTGGCTCATACTATCATATGTGGTGGACTTGTGAGGATGCTAGAAAATATTGGACTAAAATTCACATGTGGTTGGAAAAAATGACAAAGAAACACATAGACTTGAAACCAGAGATCTTTTTATTGGGAATTTTACCTGATACATATAATAAAGATTTGAAATATTTGATTGTAAATGTATTAACAGCGGCTAGGATTGTATTTGCTAAAAATTGGAAGAATGAGAAAATACCATTACAGGAAGAAATTATTAAGAAAATATTGGAATGTGCTGAGATGAGTAGATTGACATTTGAAATTAGAGAGCAAGAAGATAAACAATTTTATGAAATTTGGGATCTTTTTTATCAATGGCTAGATGATAAAATACGATAATAGAACATTAATACTATATCTATAAAGGGTTTTTAGGATTGATTTGTTATGATTATATGATTTGTTATAGAATAAACTGTTTAAAGTATTGTTATCTCACAAAGCATGAATGATTAAAAGTATAGTCAAAAAAAAATTTTTTTTCTTTTTTTTTAGTAATATTAGGATATGGATTGACAATATGAATTGTTATGCAATATAACTGTAACTGAGACTACAAAATGAATGCACAAAACTGATGAACCAACCGACACACCGGAAGTATATATGAGAGCAGATGTTTTTAATGTTTTGTATGTCATCTGTGTTTGTAGAAAATTAATAAAATTCTTTTCAAAAAAAGAAATAATGTCATCGTTGCAGTCTTTACCATTAGTTCCTTTCAGGGATATGATGGACCTTGAGTCTTTTAATTTGTTGTTTACAAAATTGTAGAAAGCACAGGTGGAATTGGTGCATAGAAGGTTTTCTTCTTGTTTAATGTGATAATTGGTGCATTCAGTCTTTATCTGGTGGCATAAATTTTTGTATCGGTTTTTAAAGTTGGCAACGTGATCAGATTTGTTTTTCCACCAAAGTAATTTCTTTTTGGATTGAAGATTCCTTATTGTTATGGGTAATTTGTTTTTCCTGGTTTTGGGAGTTGTTATTGGTACATATAGTTTGATGACTCTTTTGACTTCAAGTAAAAATATGTTGCAATGGTCTTCTACAGTATTGCATCCAGTGAATAGAAATTTCCAATCAAGGGATGAGAGATCGTAGTTTATAAGATCATAGTTGCCTTGTTTGAAGTTATAATTGGGGATTCCATCGTTGTGATGATTTTTGACGTATTTTGAGACAAAAGTCAATCATGCTGTGGTCACTGTTGGAGAAGGGTTCTTTAATTTGTATTCTGCAAATTGAATTCAAACTATTGCAGAAGATGAGATCAAGGCACTTGTTAAGTCTAGTGTTGTTGGTTACTAGTTGTTCTAGTCCCAGATTAGTTACTGCATTGTTAAGGATCCAGTGAATATGAGGTAGGTTGAAGTCACCAAGAAAGGTAAAAATGCGTTAGTAGTGTATTTAGCTTATTTGCATGTTCGATGTCATAATCAGGGGCTCTGTAACATAGTAAGAACCAAAATGTGATATTTAAGGACAGTTCACAGACAATGGTCTCAGGGATAGCAAGCTCCTAGGTAATTTGGATGTTTTTTAGATGTCAGGACTTTTTATAGAAGATAGCAACACCACCTCCTCTAGGGATTTCACGATCTGATCGGTAAACATGATAGTCTCTTACTGTGGTAATGGAGTCAGGGAGAGATGCATTGAGCCATGTTTCACAGACAAATATGATGTTGAATTTAGCCATATTTAGTAAGAGGAAAAATTCAGGTATTTTATTCACAAGGCTTCTTGCATTGAGTAGCTTGCATTTAAGCCAGTTGTGGTTGGAATTGAGGTAGTTGGGGCATGCATGCCTAATTTTGAATGATGTTGGATTGGATGGGGTGGGATGTGGAGGTGTGGGTTGTGTGACTTACTTTTGATACAATCTGTGCGGTAGTCAATGTAGAGATCCTTCTCTCCATTGTCTAGATATCTTTTGAGTTCATTGTGAAGTTCACAGGAGCGGATTCTTTGCAGTATGGATAAGACTGGTCTTGTGTGAATTTTTTTGTGGTTGGGATTGGTTTTTGCAATGGCGTTTACTGTATGCATGAGTATGCATTTGCTGGACTCATTTTTGCATAGAACTCTACAAAATCTTGGGGCCACAGAGCCGTCATTGTATTTCAACTCAGGGCCATCTCTGGTTATTTCAATGATATCTTCAGAAGAGATGTTTGTTGTATTTGAGTTGCTCATGACATTGCGAACTTTGGTGATGTCATCTGATTCATTGGTGTCTTCGAGACCAAATAAGATGGCATTTGGACGTGTCTGTTCATGTTCCATGATGTCTTTGCTGAGTAAGGGGATATTATTTGTGGAATTATTTTATGAGATAGTAATTGTTTGTGGCTGTGGTTTGGTGGTTATTTTTGGTTGTAGTTGTGATTGTAGTTGTGGTTGTAGTTGAGGTAGTGGTTGTGGTTGTTGTGGGACTTGATTTTGAGCTGATAGGTACTCACTTATCTGTGCATATTTTTTTTTCAAGAGAGAGTAGGCTTGCTTGTTTCAAAACGTGTTGCCAAGCGTTCTTCTATTGAGTGAATGAATGATTCTATGCTTTCAACTCTGTCAGGTAGGGTACTCAATTTGTTTAATTTAGGAGAACATGATGGACATAGATAAAAGAATGTATCTGAATTTTTAACCATATCAGCTAGACTTTTGTTTGCATTTAAGCAGGGAGGGTGGGCTTGATTGTTGCATAGGAAGCATTTGATATAAATTTTGCTTTCATTGATGGTTTCAAGACATCTGAAACATGTGCAGGAGTCTGGGAGGAAATTGGTAGATATATTTTTCTTTTATTTTGGTTTGGAGTTTTTGGCTGGTATGGTCAAAGGCAATAGAACACTAAACAATTACAATAGCTAGTTAATGTGATTGGTAGACAGCTACTTAATGAATGTTGGTAATTAATAAATGTTAATTGATATGTTAGCAAACAAATCAAAAGTAAGGTTACTTATTACTAAAAATCAATCAATCAATTATTCTCAGAAAACCCCACCAGCAATTTCTTACCAATATACATCGTCATAAACTCCTTCAACGGTCATCATCTTCAAGAAATAGTTCTCATTATGTCTTCTTTCTAAATTCTCAGAACGATTTGCATTGTTCTTATAGAATTCGTTACAAAGCTAAAACCAGAGAAAAAGCAGGTTTTTAAAAAAGCATGAATGTTGTGGAATTTGTCTCCAAACAAAATCATTTTTTCCATTCATTATGGGTCTATTCAGTGGGAATTCCCTTTAATAATTTTGGTGGCCTCAAACAAAACTACCAAAAATTAATGGCATACTGCTGTGTCTTTTTTAATACATAAATTAAGTTAACTAAGTGTCTGTGGAGATTCTTAGTTATCCAGGTCATAGTTGGTTTCATGCCCACCAAGAACCTTTATTTTTTAACAAATGTGCCAAATATTGTTTTCCATAATAAATGTGTAATAGTGTAGGATATGCAGGAAAATAATCTAGAATCTCCCAAATAGAAATATACTGATCATCATAATGAAGTGAGTTTATTAACCAGTGTCATACTTCTTTTGAAATATTTAGAACATTTCTCCTTATTAGTCTATTTTTCTTCTGTTTTCCTGTACAGGACATACTATACCTTTTTGTTGTTTTCTGAAGTAGGACTCAGAATAGTATTTTCTGGTTTACTTGGCTTCTTAGGCTTGGGAGACTCACAGGAGGTAATAAAATTGATAATGAATGGTTCCAAGTGCTGGCCTTTCTGAAATTAATGCCAAAAATAGTTAGAATAGACAAGTTTCCATACAAGCTATATGGCAGGGGTCCCCAAACTTGTCAACTTTAAGACTTGTGGACATAACTGGCTGAGGAATACTGGGAGTTTAAGTCCACAAGTCTTAAAAGTTGCCAAGTTTGGAGACCTCTGCTATATGGGATAAATGGCAATTATAAATAACAAGGAAACAAGATATCTTTCCTCTTTTGTGAATTTTCCGGGAACAGATTTTATAATTTTACCTATATGCCAAGATAAAGAGAGAAATTAATTTTTTTTCATTATCAACATTTTTAAAATTCTCTTGTCACTTTTCTAACTTTGCTGCCTGTTTTCTACTTCCTATCTAAATTCATGAAACAGGTTCTTCTTACATCATAATGAAAAGTTACCCATTGTTTAGCACTTTAACACCACCATGTGTTCAGATACGAAGCTAAGATTCAGAGCGATAATGGACTCCTCTTATGTTCATAGAACTTAAGACACAATTTATCAGAGGTCAATGAAAATGATCTGTTCTTGTTCTACTTCTGCCTAATGATCTGTGGATTCTAAACCAAACCATAATAATGTTTGTGCAAATATTTTAAAAGCTCTTTATTTGGCTTTCATTTATACTGTAGTACTAAAGTGAAAAATTATTTTCTGAAAGCATCACTATTGTGTCATGCAAATGTGCCAATAAATCATACTTAGTTTTGAGTGGCAGATTGAACTGATTTAATGTCCCTTGTATTTGAAGTTCAATTCTGAATCCATTTTTAAAAAAATAACAGCACTTTTCTTACCTAAATTTACATCAGGCAGTATTTTATCAAGAAACTGTGTCTCTCCACCATTATGGGATAAGAAGTCAGCCAAAAGTTGGCTGTTGCTTAGCTCTGGATGTTGTGAAAGTTTCTGTGAAGAAAACAAAAAGGTAGACTTTAATGACCTTCTCTTCAGCAAAGACAATTTAAACTGTAATAAGTGAATTATGCCGAGAAAAGATAGATGACTGCAAGGCAGTCTAGATGGGGCTGCCCTTGAAAACCACTTGTTCAGAATACAGCAGTGCGCACAGTAATGGAGGCCCTTGTTTGTCCATGTAACACCTGTTATGTGAATTGTACCTGCTGCCAGTTTCATTCCAGACGCAAAGCAAGGTGCTGTTCATCACCTTTAAAGTCCTAAATGGCACCTGGCAGGGATATCTGCAAGGCTGCCTTTCCTTATAAGGACATCCACCCATCCTATCAGGCCAGATAGGGTGGGCATCTTCCTTGTCGCTTCCCCCAAATATTGTGATCTGATGGGAGCTAGGAGGGTTTCATGTCAGCCTCTGCCTTGTGGAACACTCTGTTGCCTCAAGTTCAGCAGGCCTCTCCCCTCCTGGTCTTCCGAAAAGCTTTAAAGACCTGTCCTTTCCCAAGCATTTCCCCCACATTAGATGACGGCATGTTAGCACTGACTAGCAGAGTTTTATAGTTTTTAAAATGATTTTATAAATTTTTTAAATTTTTGATTGGGAGCTGCCCAGAGTTGGTTGAAAGGTGGGCAGCTATAGAAGTGTAATCTGTCAATCAATCCATCAATCAAGTACATCAGGCAATTGTGTATGAGGAAATATACATAATTCCATTGATTTATAAAAACAAAAAGATATTTTCTCCTACCTGAAGGTATTCTTGAAATTCTTCTCTCTTTGATTTTAGAAATTCGTAATTCTTTGGTCCAATAATCCTCTTGGAGGGAAGCTGAGCATCAGGGAATGCACCTGGTCATACAATAAAATTTAAACATGTTGAAAGTTCATTTTCAGTTATACAAGCCTGAAGAGTGTTACTGATACACAATAATATCCCCAGAAATAGGTGGTAGAGAAAGCATATCATGAAATTCTTTGATTCAAGTACATAAAATTCAAGATATCTTTTATAGATTGACCAGTGCTCAGGTTTATGCCCAACTGAAAATAAAGAGACAAAATTATCATTTTTTATTTGTCCTGAATACAGGCAATCCCCGGGTTATGAGTGTTCTCTTAGTGAACATTCAAAGTTATGTAATAAGTGCCCCTTAGCTTTCTGAACAAGTCCCAAACTTATGAATATTGCAGCACCATGGCAGTTGTTTGCTCTTATGAATGACCGCAGAGGCTCTGCAACATTCATCCTGCCTAAGCTGTCTCTCCCCCACCCCCAACCCCCACCGGGAAGGGTCTTCACAGGCACTCTGCTTGTGGAGACTCCTTGTGAAGATCTCCTATCTGTCATACATTTTTTGCCTGCTTCATTGCTTCAGGTTTTTGATGCATTCACTCATGTACCACAAGGTCATGCAAGATCATTAGCTCAAGATCTCATGCTACTGATCTCATGTGATCATGCACTATAGGCCTCTATTCTCTGCAAATTGAGGCCTGGACATTTGCAAACAGAGGGAAGGCCTCAGTCCTTCAGCCCTCCATTTGCTGTTTCCTTGCTGAAGCTGCAGGGAGATTGTGTTCTGATAGGTTTTAGCAGCCCTTTGCAAAAAGTGTTTGTTGGCATCAGGAGTGGGCATGTGCCTCTGAATCTCTGTTCCAATTGGCAAAGGCTTTTTTTCAGCCCTTTTCAAAAAGCCTTTGCCAATAGGAACAGAGATTCAGATGGACATGCCCACTCCTTATGCCAACAAACACTTTTTGCAAAGTGTTATATATTTGCATACTCACCTAGGAAAGATTGGTCTGGATGGTGGGAGATTTGAAGAGCCGTCTTTGGCTATGAGCCACGAGCAGCCCGCTATTAAAAAGGCTGCCGCGGTTTCACCGGCAAGCAGTTCTGGAGGGAAAATAAAAAGAATAGAAGGTCAACTAGGTCTCGAATCTTTTTCCCACAATGCAACACTGGCGATGAAGGTGAGATACTGAGACAAAGGAACCCAGTTGTGCACGTGGCCACGAGGACCGAGCAAGATGAAATGGCCAGGAACAACTCGCCACCTGTACCATTCAACCCAGCAACTGAAGACTGGGAATCCTACATGACTGATTCCTCATGTTCTGAGAAGGGAGCGATCTGCAATGAATATCCGAACATAGAAAGAGAGCCATCTTCCTCACCCACTGCGGTCCCACAGTATTCAGAATGACAAAGGCA
The DNA here is from genome assembly GCA_015471245.1 of Laticauda colubrina. Taxonomy (NCBI): domain Eukaryota; kingdom Metazoa; phylum Chordata; class Lepidosauria; order Squamata; family Elapidae; genus Laticauda; species Laticauda colubrina. The sequence goes on along the minus strand of BLBF01000007.1, from coordinate 43,071,475 downwards.
TTGGCATCACCCCACGATGTGAAGAAAATGGTGTGGACAGACTAAGAGAAATTACTGCGAGCCCATTATGCGCCAACTGTTTCATGCCTCATCAAAAGACATGAATTTTATCGGTGTGACCAAAAGGAAGATGAGAGCATTGGAGATTTTGTTGCAGCACTAAGAGACATTGGCGGAGCATGCGAATTCCAAAACATGGATGAACCCATGAGGGACCGCGTGGTCCTCGGATTAAAGGACCTTACACTACAGGGTCGACTACTAACAAGACCTAAAATAACATTAACGGAGGCAATAGAAGAAGCCACCGCAGCGGAAGCAACACAAAAATCGACAGCCACCATGTGACAAATGAATAAATTAATAAAGAAAACCCCAAAAGACACTAGTCAAACACCCAATAAGACACCAGAGGAAACTCAAAAACTCACCACCACAACACACCACGAGGACACCGAATCCTTATCAGAAGATGAAGAGGAAGAAGAAGAGGTAAATCAACTCTGGTCGGAAAAAGGTAGACAGGAACGAAAGGAAAGGAAGTCAGAATTCTGTTGTGCCGGGTGCGGAGGAGACCATCCACATTCTGAATGCCATTTTTTCGATGCTATTTGCAGGTATTGTGAATGGCGGAGACACATAGCTAGGGCATGCCGAACTAAAAATAACTATAGCCCTAGACAAAGATGGAATACCCCTCCCAGGGAGAAGGAAAAGCAAATAGGGAGCCGTTGGAGTCAAGAAAACAGAAACAAGCAGTGGAAAGAAGCCAATAGAAAAGAGGAAACACATCAAACAATAACTATTGGACACTCAAACTCAATCAATGCAAAAAAGGTACATGTGCAAGTCACCATAGCAGGTCAGCCATGAGAGATGGAGGTAGATTCAGGCTTGTATATATCAATGGTATCGTAGAATCCTCTAAAAAGGCTAATACCTGATATAAAAAAGAGAGAGCTAGAAATACAAAAACTCACACTAAAAGACTACCAGGGAAACAGAACTCCTGTAGTAGGAACCGGACATTTCAAAGTAGAATTCAAAAAACACATTAAAGTCCTTCTATTAACCATAGTCGACTGGGATCGCCCCAGCCTACTGGGACTCGAATGGTTTACACCATTAGGAATCAGAGTAACCGGAATAAATAACATCACTGAGACAGACTGAGAAGAGAACCTGATGAAAGAATTCCAGGATGTCTTCAACAGAGAACTGGGCAAGTACCAAGGGTCCCATATCTCATATAATTTGAAGCCAAATATAGCCCCAATAATGCTAAAGGCGAGGCAAGTTCATTTCGCATTAAAACCAAAAATTGATGAACAATTAGAGAAACTTATCATACTGGGGGTATTAGAACCAATAGACCATGCAAGGTGGGAAGCCCCAATTGTTACTCTTATTAAACCAGATGGGTCCATATGTATCTGTGAAGACTACAAGACATCCCTTAACTATGCGCTACAACAAAGCGCATACCCAGTTCCAGTGGTACAGCACCTTTTACAGTCTTTGGGGGGAGGTAGAATCTTCGCGAAATTGACCTTGTGCAAGACCACCAACAATTACCAGTTGACCCAGATACAGCGGAAGCACAAACAATTGTGACTCACAGGGGGCATTCGAATGCAACAGACTACAAGTTGGAGTTAGTGTGGCCCCAGGGTATTCCAGAGCTTAATGGAATGCCTATTGCAAGGAATAAAGGGGGTGGTACCATACTTTGATGATGTATTAGTATCAGCCAAGGACAAAGAACAACTGAAAGACTGCCTAAGGGAGGTGTTAAAAAAATTTAAAGAGGCGGGACTTAAAATTAAAAAAGAAAAGTGCCAATTAACCACTGACAAAGTTGAATTTCTGGGATACCTCATAGATAAAGAAGGGATCCACCCCACTGAAAACAAAATCAGAGCAATAAAGAAAGCTCCCAGACCCGAAAATAAAACAGATTTGCAAGCATTCTTGGGACTTATTAATTTTTACAATGTATTTTTGCCACAGAAAGCAATGATAGTAGAACCACTGCACAGGTTGCTTGATAAGAAAGCTACCTAGACCTGGGGGCAATGAGAAGAAACAGCACTCCAGGGAATAAAAGACTTACTTACATCAGACTGTGTGCTAATACAATACAGTGAAATCCTTCCACTAACATTAACATGCAATGCATCACCATTCGGCATCAGTGCCATACTCAGCCACACATTACCCGATGGAAAAGAAGCACCTATCACATTCTATTCAAAAACTCTGTCAAAAACGGAGCAGAATTACAGCAACTGGATAGAGAGGCATTGGCTGCAATAACTGGAGTAAAATGGTTCCACGAGTATATCTATGGCAGAACTTTTTCACTTGTCACAGACCATAAACCTCTTCTAGGAATTCTTGCAGGAAACAAAGCTATACCTAACATACTGTCACCGTAGATGACGAGGTGGTCCGAATTCCTCACTGCTGATAACTATAACTTGATCTACCGACCAGGAAAGAACATAACACATGCTGACACCCTGAGCCGTTCCCCCCTACCTGATTTAGAAGATGATCCTGCACCAACCACATCAACCCTGCAAATCGAGATGTTGGCAAACCTACCCATAACAGCAACAGACATTGCTAGGGAAACTGCAAGAGACAGAAACCTGGCGCGGATCTTAAATTGGGTAGGTAAAGGGTGGCCAGAGACTGCTAGTGATGAGACTGTTAACCGTTTTGGAATAGACAAATGGAACTATAGATCTTAAAAGGATGTATACTCTGGGGGGATAGGGTGATCATACCGGACATATTGAGGGAACGAATACTTGAATTATTGCATGAAGATCACCCGGGTATTGTCAGAATGAAGTCCCTGGCTAGAAGTTATGTATGGCGGCCAGGGATGGATAAGGATATTGGGGAATGGGTAGCAATGTGCAAACGATGCCAAGAATCTAGACCTACACCCCCTTCTGCACTTGCACTTGAGTGGGAAACACCTAGGGGTCCATGGTCTAGAATACACATTGATTTTGCAGGACCAATGAAAGGACACACATTCTTAATAGTGGTAGATGCTTACTCAAATTGGCTTGAGGTAAGCATTATACACTCAACTACAACAGAAGCTGTTATTGGACAACTAAGGAAGCATTTTACAACACATGGATTGCCGGATTCAGTTGTATCTGACAATGGACCGCAATTCACGGCAATAACATTTCAGAGGTTCCTCGCAGAACAAGGGATAAGGCACACACTAACAGCGCTGTGTCGGATGGCTACAAACAAACAGGCAGAACGCATGGTCCATTACACTAAGGAAACACTACACAAATTGGGAGCTGGAGATATACAGGAAAAGATATACAAGCTACTAAGTATACAACACATTACACCAAACACCACAACAAATAAAAGCCCAGCAGAACTATTAATGGGAAGAAAACTAAGATCAAACCTAGACAGACTACATCCCACATATAGCCCAGAAAAGCCAACAGACTCCTCCAGTAAGTGCTGCACATTCAAAACAGGGGACCTAGTCAATGCAAAAAACCTCACAGGGAAACCATTGTGGATACCGGCAACAATAACCCAAATAACAGGACGCCAGTCATACAGAGTAGAGACAGAGGACGGAAAGAGCTGGAGGAGATACATAGACCAAATCAGATCGAGGACCACACTAAGAAACACTAACAATCAGGAGGAGGAATGGGAAGAACTTACACAAACAAAGGAATCGCCTCAAACATTAAACAAAAATAGCCAAACCGGAGAGGGGGGAGACCCCTCAAACACAAACGAGAGAGGAGGGGGAGACCTCCACAAATAAAAGAAGTAACAAAACAAACCCTAACAATGATACAACAACCAATACTAACATTAGCCCTGATTGGAAATCGCAAAGACATACCTGAAGCCATAGAAGAAGACATCTTGGGGAGACTGGAGTAGGCTTTGGAGAACCATCAAGAAGCCACTCCTGGTGGGAGCAGCCGAGCTGACTCAACCAGCCAGGAAAGGCCTGGCGGGAGCAGCATGGCTGACTCTACCTTCCAGGACGCTCCACGGAAGAGAATGGGAGAAACAGCAACCCCGTCCGAACAGCCCAGAGACAAACCCACGACTGAATTGCACAGGTCCAGTCGAACCCATCAGAGCCCCACCTATTTACGTGACTATGTAAAATAGGGGAGGCTTGATTGGTTGGACTGGATCACATGGGGAGGGGTGTTATATATTTGCATACTTACCTAGGATAGGTCGGTCCAGATGGCGGGAGATTTGAAGAGCCGTCATTGGCCACGAGCCGTGAGCAGCCCGCTATAAAAAGGCTGCAGCGGTTTTGCTGGCAAGCAGTTCTGGAGAGAAAATAAAAAGAATAGAAGGTCAACTGGGTCTTGAATCTTTTTCCCACAACGCAACACAAAGGGCTGCCAAAACCTTTCAGAACACAATCTCCCTGCAGCTTCAGCAAGGAAGCAGCAAATGGAGGGCTGAAGTACTAAGGCCTTCCCTCTGTTTGCAAATGTCCAGGCCTCAATTTGCAGAGAATAGAGGCCTAAAGTGCATGATTACATGAGATCAGTAGCATGAGATCTTGCACTAATGATCTTGCATGAAGGGATGAAGCCTAAAGGGATGCAATTCTCAAGTACTTTGCTGATGAGAAAGGAAACCCAGTGGGCTGCGTGCAGCCTTCCAGGCCTCCTTTCTCACCAGCAATTTGCTTGATGAGGCCTCTGGCAATGAAAAAGAAGCCCTGGAAAGCCCTCCAGGCTTCCTTTTTTGTCACTAGAAGCCTCATCAAACCCTTTGCTGACAAGAAAGGAGGAAGGAGACAAAGAAATAGGCTGGAGAGGAGACAGATCTTCATAAGGTAAGTCACCCGGCGTGGCAGGATGGAAGGGGGGAGGATGGGCGAAAGCAATCATAGGGATCCCAGGGGAGGGGGGATGAAATATCTATGGATTGGGGAAAATCTTGGTTGGTCTAAAGTAGGTGGCCTGTTCCATCAGTAGCCCCCCTCCCAATGGCCGTCCCTACCCGAGATACAACATGTACATTTAACAAGCCGCATAGTCAATTATCAAATGCGTGGATGACAGCAGGGAGTGATCTTGTTCAATGTATGAGATTCACTCCAATGAATCCTCAGGTTACGAATGGAATGGGCAGGCTCCATGACATTCATAACTCGAGAACTACCTGTAAAAGAATTTTACATGGAAACATATTTCTAACAGAACTAAGAGCAAGTCTTCAATCGTATTTTAACCTCACACTTTTCAAACTTATTGAAAGCTTTTATTAGCAATCATAATTGTCATTATTATAGTAAACAGTCTTGTTATCAAGTTTCACTATGGAGATTTCAGAATTCATCCAAGTAGTTAAACTAGAAAGCAATATGGAAATGGTTTGCCCCTGCCTTTTTCTGAGGGTTCTCCCCCCCCCCCAACTTCCCATTCTAGTCAATAACTTCGGCATTTCCTGGTAGTCCATCAACCAAGAACTAACAAGTTTTATTTACTTTTTTGGGATCAAACTGTTCTGTCTGTGCACTAGCATCTGATGTAGCATTTTAAAATAAAATGTCAAATGTACTCTCCTAAAACTGCAGGAAAGAAAACTGACTGCATTTTATCTTCAGATGTCTTTCTCTCTTCACAGATGATGAGAAAACAATTTCTGGACACCACTCTTGTTAGGGAAAGGTACTGTATAGGGAAATATATGAAGGTATACACCAGAGGTGCTGTTATGCTGTATGCCAGAGGACTTGGGAAATGTCCTTAGCATGGACAAATGGATCACAAATGTGAGGCCTACCAAGCAGTGGTGGGATTCAACATTTTTTACTACCAGTTCTGTGGGCATGGCTTATTTGGTTGGCATGGCCTGGGGTCATGTGACTGGGTGGGTGTGGCTTGGTGGTCACATGACTGGCTGGTGTATGGCTCAGTGGGCATGTCACTGAGTGGGTGTGGCCAACTCAATGTCACTCATATCAAGGGATGCCTCGCCTGGCCTCTCCTCTCCCAGCCATTCCTTGTCATACCCAGCCTCAACATATCTATAGTTCTGTAAAAATGTTGTTCACCTTTTTTTGATTTTATTATCAATGTACTATAGATGTATTTTCATGGACAACTGAAAGGAGGAAATGGGTCACTTGCTTTGCCCAAGAGTGTGGCAACAGGCTTTTAAGGGGCTGCCATAAAGGGGGGGGACAATGTATTTTCCAAAGCAACAGAAGAATGGAAACTGAACAAAGAGACAAGCAACATAAAAGGAGAAACTTCCTGACAGTGAGAACAGTTAACCGGGGGGAACTGCCTGTCTCCAGAAGTTCTGAGTGCTCAAGCACTGGAAGTTTTTAAGAAAAGATTGAACAGCCATTTCTCTGAAATGGTATAGGGTTCACCCCAAGGTCACTTCTAAGTATTATTCTGTTATTCTGACACCTTTCCCAGGACCTCTATTCAGAGTTTGGCATCCTCAAAATTTTCCTGCCTGAGCAGTGGGGTAGAGTAGAATACTTCCCTAGTCCCTTTCAACTCTGTTAAATACACCTGTATTTATGTTCTGGACTATACACATGCAATGCATGTAAATCCTGAAAAATAGGCAGTAAAGGCAAATAGACAAAAGAAGGCAATAAAATCACTCTAGGTGTATGGACAGTATAAAATATTAATATATTATAACTAATGGAACAATTAAAAATAGCACAATTTTCTCTCTCCCTATTTCTTTCTCTTTCTCTCTCTTTTCCTATTTTTCTTTCTTTGTTGTTTCTTCCTCTTTCTTTCTTTCTTTCCCTTCCTCTTTCTTTCTTTCTTTTCCTTTTCTTTCTTTCCCTTCCTTCCTTTCTTCTCTCTCTCTCTCTCTCCCTCCCTCCCTTCCCCCCCCCTCTCTCTGACACACACACACACACACACACACACACACAGACACTCCTGGTCTGACTGGAACAGCGTGAGAAGACAGAAAGTGAACAATGGGGCGGCAGCTGGACTTGGTTTGTTTATTTTGTTTCCCAGCAGTTACAGCAGCGGCCACATTCCAAGAGGGCAGGGTGGGCGGATGTACCAGGACTGCCGCTGCTGCATGTGTGCACCTCTGCCACCCCCTCAACCTCAGAGCAGCAGAGATGCCCCTCAAGGGCCGCACGCCCACTCCAGTAGTGGGATTCAAAAATTTTTACAACCAGTTCTTTGGGTGTGGCTTTGTAGGCATGGTTTGGTGGGCATAGCAGGAGAAGAATACTGTAAAATCCCCATTCCCTCCCCACACCACTAACTTGCTTTCTGGTTCCATTTTCCTGTGCAGGGCAACAAAAGAAAACTCAGCCGATCAGCTGGAACTCGGGAGGCAGAGAATAGATGGGAATGGGGCCAGTCAAAGGTGATATTCCAAACTACTCAAAATTTCCGCTACCATTTCTCCAAAGTACTCAAAATTTCCACTACTCGTTCTCTGAACTACTCAAAATTTCTGCTACCGGTTCTCCAAACTACTCAAAATTTCCACTACCGGTTCTCCAGAACTGGTCAGAACCTGCTGAATACCACCTCTGACACAGACTCTTCTAGGTGTTTGTTGATTCTGTATTCCTGTAAGAGAGAGAAAGAGAGAGAGAATCAGATTCTCAAGTAGCTGCTATAGCCCACATATTGCCTCCTTTTCTGGTTCTCTGGAAGTTTTCCTGGTTTGGTTCCAGAATCATTTGTTTTCATTCTCACTTTTTCTTCTTAATAAAATATATGCTCCTCCACAGTGATGTTGATTGTAGCCAGGATAAATGGCGCACCATTCAAGCTATTGCAGTGCTGCCACAGAACTTACCTTTTGTAAATAATTTTAACTGTTGAAATTTTCTGGTGACATGAGCTATTATACTGAGAGATAAAAGGTTTTAAAATGGTTTTTAAAATGATCATGGAGATAAGGGGCTCTGCTTGTATTAAGGACAGCCCCTGCTGGTACCCAGACCAGCTTTCTTTGTTTTAAATTTTCCCCTTCTATTTTTTCTGATTTTTGTTCCCTCCCCTCCCCTCCTCACTTTTAATCTAGGCTAGTCTTCATCCAGAGAAGAAGCTCCTGAGTGCTTGGGATTATTAAATAGGAAAGATCTGTAGAGAGATTTTACAAGGGGAGTTAACAAGCCAGGCTATAAATAACATTGACAGAAAGGGAGTATCCCTTGTGCCCTACAAAATGTATGAAACATTTGTGTTTTTTTTCTGAAGCAGACTAAAGCTACACTTGCTGCAAGTGCAACTTTTGTTCCATCCTGGAAGAAAAGAGAAAAGGTTTCTACCCTGAAATATATCAGAGAAGACAAATGAAGACAGCACCAAAGAACAAAAATAACTCCTTTGGCAGAGGCAAACACAAAAAAGCAAGAGAATCAGGAAGCACCTTCCCAGAACATTGTAGAAGAAACCTGGGCCTCCATCAATCACATAAACTCAAGAGCCACATTGTGAAGGTAGCCTGCCTTGAAGCTCTAGTTTGGAGACTAGTGTTTGGTGGTGTGCTCTAGGGCTTTCTCCTGTGCTCCTGGGCCATCCAACATTTTTTATTAATAACTTAGAGGGAATACCCTCTTTTTTGTATTAAATATCTAAGTCAGACAGTTCCATTACAACTCTGGGCATTGTACAATTTAAACAATCCACACAATATAAAAAGATCACCTGGAGAAAACAACCATTGTTTTACCACAAGGGGGTTAGGAAAAGGGTATAGCAAAAGAGTCAAGGTGAAGCCATATGACTGTCAACTCATAAAATATTTCTATGGTCTTTTTAGAGTTGCCAACAGAAAGGGAGGGAGGAGCAGTGGGCAGCTTGCATTCCATAAATGTTTTCAAAGATAGTTTCTAGGTGACCGAAGTTTCTGTCGTGCAAAATTCTAACTGGAGAGTATGATTGATGACTCTTGGCTATGGATGTGTCCCATTGGAGAATATGAATTATGAAACACCCTGGAGTGGGGGAAAACCAGGATCAAGGATGACCATGAATGATGTGTCTCAGAGTCGGCTATACCCAGGCAGTGCCGGCATATTTACTCCTAATAAATCCTTAAATTTTGGAAGTTCAGCTTGAGACTCATCATTTAAATGGGGATAACTGCTGGAGCCCTGACAGCGAGTTTACAGGGGACACAAAGCATTGTTGCTTTATAAGACAGATGGCTAATACTTTAGGTGAAAGAAAATGAATGTTCAAAAAGATCTGGATCAATTTGACTGAAAATATGACTATATTCCAAGGTAGGAAAAAAGTAAAGCACAAGAGAGTTGGCTTGGCAGGAATACACATTCAAGAGATGTGGGTGTCCTTGTGGCCCACAAGTTGGACATGAGCCTGCTAAGTAAAACAGCTGCTAAAAAGATAAATGCTACTTTTGGGTGTATTGATAGGAGCATAAGAGTCTACATAATGAGAAATATTATTCCATCATATTTTGTTCCAGATAGACTTGACTTCTAGTACTGTATCAAGTTCTGGGCACCACAGTTCAAAATGGACAAGCAAAATTTAAGAGAAAAGCTGCCAAGAAGTTACAGATTAAAATTAAACCTTGTGAAGAATAGTTAAAGGATCTAGATATATTTAGTTCACACAAAAGATTTATTTATCATAAGGCACATTGACATCATATTTCAATTAAAAAAGGGTGAAATACAAAAAAATATAGAATATAAAATCTGAAATCTTAACCAGAAGATTACAAACAAATATCTAAATTGCAAATACAATTGTTTTCTTCATTTGTCACAACCAGGAAATTTCCATTATGGGCTCTGATTTGACATTCTGCCATTGTGTTGACTAATTTGTTTTTTATTCCCAATCATGATTTGATGATTGTGTTTTGCCTCACTCATAGATGGTGTCTGCAGAATAAAAACTGAAGAGTTAACACTACATGGAAGCAGATTGAGGCTTCCTGAAGACTTTCTCAACCAAGTGAGCTGTCAGTCAATGGACCAAGCTTCTCTTTCACTAAAAGCCTTTAAACAAAGGTTGCGTAGCCATTGGTCAAAGATGCTGTAGCACAGAGGTTTGGGGAACAATGGCCCTTTTCTGACTTATGGACTTCAACTCCCAAAATTCCTGAGCCAGCATAGTTGGCTCAGGAATTCTGGGAGTTGAAGTCCACAAGTCAGAAAATCATTCCACACCCCTGCTGTAATGGATCCTACACTGAGGAGTGGCTGGGCAGGAATACCTTTTATTTTATGATGATGATGATATTATCCATTCAGTCGAGTCTGACTCTTGGCGATTCTACAGGCCAAGTCTCTCCTCATCTATCAAATTCAATTGAAAGCGTCTCAAACATTTTATGATACTATATGTAAATAAAATAACTCCAGAACAAATGAAGACTCCCACCCTCTCCATTTCTCAGAAGCCTGCTAGATTTCAGCTCTCACCTCATAATGATATACAATCGCTCTGGGGTTAGTTTACTTTCCAAAAGAGACAGAGAAGGACTGGAATTAAGAAATACAATATATTTCTTGCCTCTTTCTCTCCAGTCCTCCCCTTTCCATGTGCCACAAGCAAACCAGAGCTATGTTGTGGTTGGTGGTGGATTGTGTACAAAGAAATGTTTCTGATTCTGCAAGGATCTGTTTTGTGTTTCAAGCAGACAAGTGTAATGGGTGATTAAATTAACTATGAGACAGCAATGATTGGTACACGGTGGGTGGAAGAAGGGGGGGACAGTGTCCCTTCATCATTGGCAAAAAGGCAGAACCTAAGAACAGCCCTCTACCCTGTCATCTTGAAATATAGGTGCATCGAGGAACACGGTTGACCTCTCTGAGAGGAAAAGTCAGCTGTGTTAGACTTTCCCCAATTTTTTTTAAAAAAACAATAATTAAGTATATTGGCAACCACAGCCTGATCTTTGATTTCTTTATTTTAAAGGTTAGTGGGAAAATTCAGTATTGCTGTGCTTTTAAAATAATTTCTTTTCTTTTTTTTAGAAAAAAGTTTCTTATCGTAAGATGAAGTTGGCACTGCTTCAGGGTATTGTTTCTGATTTTATTTTTTCATTTCCTCTGTGATTATTTTGTACCTTGAAGGATTCAATTTTATTTATATTATTTTAAAAATCCCTGGGTCTAATTTAATTTATAGAACAGAGTAAGCGGTGCTAAGAAATCACTGAGGTTTTACTCATATGGTATCATTGTCACAGGCCTCCTCCTCTAAGAGATTCAATGAGAAAGCCCCAAAACACTTCATTCTCGTTTTACAGGTTTGTAGTTTCCTGTTACTTAAACACAAAATTGTTTTATGAATTGTGCTATGCTGTTAATATCATTTGATTCTCGCTTTACAGTTTTGAAGAATAATAGTGACTAATAGGGCGTTCTTTTAAGCACCAGAGATTTCTAATCCCATACACCTGGCAGGATGTGAGTTACACTTAGTTTGGTCTGGCAGAATATGGGCCATTGATGCATACAGTATTATCATATGATAAAGAAATGGATAACTAAAACATCTCATTGTATAGAATTAGAGTAAGCAATTGAAGCTAAGACTTGCCTCCATCTTGCTGGATGCTACTAAATTCATATAGGGATCTCTGAGTGCTAAATCTCACAATTTGTTGCCTTCCAGATGTCTCAGGAAACATAATTCCTAATGTGCTTCACCTGAAGTTTTTTTTTTTTTTAATGTGACCTTAATGAAATAAGTAAATTTCACACAGCAGCGATGTCTTTCTTTATATCCAAGGATACTTTTGGGTTTCATAGCATACTAAGAAATAGCAATGAGAGCTGACTTGGACCAATGTTTTGGAAATATAGAGGGAGAGAAAACAGGTGAGATCTTGGAGGGATAGAAAATATTGTGAGATATCTTCATCAGAGTTCTTTTTAGTAAATGGCTGTTTTGTGACTGGCAATGCTCATGTGGCATCCATTTTGGGAAATGGACAAGTCACTCACCACCTCTCTGTGGTCACCAGTCTTTGAAAAACTCAGCATTCCCAATAGGCCCAGCATTCTCACAAGATGGTAAATTCTATAATTTGCAAGCAGAAATCATATATAGCATGAGTTAAATCCAGGAGTGGGATTCTACCGGTTTAGACCAGTTCAAGCGAATCGGTAGTTCCGATGAGCATTTGGCCCTGCCCATCCATCCCTGCTCTTTCCTGTGCTTTATTTCATTTTTTTTAGAGTTTACTGCACCTCAGCTGTTTTATTCACAGGAGCTGCAGTAGAAGCTAAGTATTAGAGCTGAAAATAGTTTTTTTTTAAACACTGTGCATGCACGTGCTTACCGAACCAATTGATACATCAGTTGAATGGCACCAGTGGTTAAATCCATGTCTCCTGAGAAATATGTTCCTCTGATTTCAGCAAGAGTTAGTCTCAAAGGTATGAGTCAACAGTTCACACTTTTCTTAATGAAAACCAAAGGTTCTCAGAGCATGCACAGCAACACCCAACTGATCTTGAAAAGTAATCAGAGCTAGACTTGGTTAATACCTGGATGGTAGGCTGGTGAGATATCTCAGGTATTCAACCATCTTGGGATGTCTCCAAGAAGTCACTAGGAGTCAAGCTCAGTTGAAATATTTTATTTTTTTCCTAGCTGATGGCCAAGGACTATTGAACCATAGATTTAGAGTAGTAATGTCAAACTCCCAGCCCACAGACCGGATTCGTCATGTGCTGGCCATGCCCACCCCCAGTTTAGCAAAGGGGGAAAAAGTCCCAATATGTCATGTGATGACGATGTGACACCACAAGTTTAATACCCCTGATTTAGAGGAATCTGATTTGCAGTGAGTATTTATTTTTTTTATTTTGGCTTTTGAAATCATTTCTCGTTGGGAAAAGATAATAAAATTTAATAACAATCTTCTTCCAGGCTAAATTAAAATAAAACCTGGCCCAATTTTTCATTGCTTTATTATAACTACTAACCATGTGTAAATCTCATTATATTCAATTGGATATTTTAACATCCATGTTCAAAAAATATATTTTTCTGACATGCAATTTAGTCATATTTTTATAAAATTATCAGTTTTTTCATAATATAAATCTCCAGAAGGTGAAGAAAAAGAAGCTGCAAACTTAACCATTTCTGCTCTAAATGAAATAGCTGTCTTATGATATTTTAAAAACTTGGTGCATTGCTTTTGGCCCAATGGAGTTTGTGTGTCTCTCTGTATATATATAACAGTTTAGCAGACTATGACATATCAAAAATTACTGATCAGTGTAGTAGGTTATGATCAAGTCTAATATGTTTTATTTTTCTTTTTAAAGCATAACTCTCTGTACCATATGTACAGACATGGAAATACCCCACTGTTGAGGTTGGTTGATGAAATTGACAGATTTTGATGAAATGGATAAACTGGCTTATTTAATTAATTTAATTGAATTATTTAATACATTTTAGGGGTTTTTTGAATAAAAATGGAAAAATGAACTTGTGATTTATAATTTTGATGATTAGATAGGATAATTTATGGAAGGAAGAATAATTTTAGTGAAGAAATAATTTTTCTTTTCCATTTTTTGTAATGTTTTTGCAACTTTTTTCTTGTACCGGTTGTGGTTTTTTCCCCCCCTCTTTTCTTCCTTACTTTATATTAGTTTGTATTAGTGTTTATCTTCTTGTTTAAAAGTTTCCATAAAATAATATATTTTGTTTTATATATACATGTAAAGCAGTAGTCTGAAGCAAATGGATGATGTTTTAAATGCACTCTCCCCAGCATATGCAAATAGAGAAATACCAAGTGCCACTTTTCTGTTTTAAATAATTTTACTTAAAGGTACTATTAGCTTCCTTGAATTAAAAAATATAGGCTCCCATTTTATGCACTGAAGGGATAACAGCAACTTAATTTGGGAGTAGAAGATTTAAATGAGGGGAATATTATATTTATTAAAATTATACATCTGCTCTCCAATATTATTCTAATAAAAAAAAATCCCACCTTCATGGCTGAAAAATATTGTGAGATTTAATTATGGATTTGATAAGTTGTAATTTTTTTTCCTAAATGGTGGAGTAAACTTAGGAAAATAACAAAGTTTTATAGCAAATGGCAAACTTAACAGATAACAAAACATTAAGTAAATTAGTCCAATACCCATTAGTCCATACCCATGCCCGTTTTAGTGAAGTGGAAAAAAGTCCCAATGTGTCACATTACCCGATGTGATGATGTTAGTTTGACACCCCTGATCTAGACCATAATAGATCTTCATAATGCATCTAGATCATTATCCACCCAGTCCACTTGCAAGCGATGGTTAAGGCACCATGCCAGAAAGCAGGAGATTGTGAGTTCTAGTTTCACGTTAGCCACAGAAGCCAGCTGGGTGATTTGGGCCCAGTCACACACTCTCAGCTCTCTCATAGGTTGGTTGTTGTAGGGAAAATAGGAGGAGGAAGGTGTGTTGCATATGTTTGCTGCCTATAGTTATTTATAAAAATAATAAAGGTGAGATACTAACTAACTGAACAAAACTTGCCACTTCCTTAAATGTTAATATCTCCTGCCTCCTGCCTTATATTCTCAGTTGTTGAAAGGAAAAAAAAAAGTCTCTCCTTTGTATATGGCACCATCTGTTGGCTTTCTCTTGAATGCATCTTGAGAATTTTGTGAGGTCTACTACAGGTCCCCATTGTCACTCACACCATTTCATTACATTATGAGACCCAGTTCCTGGCTGGTTAGCTGAATGCAGCCCATGAAAAATGTCTTCTTTAATGCACTGACAAGAAATCTGTAGACAATAGACACCCCAACAATTCCTTTTGGGAAGGAGAACCTGTTTTCATAATCTCTCTCCCACATTTTTGAGTTGCCTTTAATTAATTGAAATACACTCCTGTTTACAGTGATATTTGGAATACCTGGTCTTTCCTTGCATACTGTTTATGGTTAACTTGTCTATGTCCAGATGTTTCCATCACTCTATATCAGAGGTGTCAAACTGGCAGCCCATGGGCCAGATGCCTCAAGCTCAGGCCACGCTCATCCCAGCCTGGAACCTGGGCTCAAGGTGGCACTCACTCTGTGCCACCTGGACTCAGGAACCTCCTACAGGAGCATGCAGTACGGCTGGAGGGTGCCATCCAACACCATCAGCATTGTGGTCAGAGAAGTTGTGCAGGTCATCATCGAAGAATAGAAGGAGGAGCTCCTCCAATACCCATCCACTGAAGAAGGATGGAAGAAAGTTGCAGAGCAGTGGTATCAGAAGTGGAACTTACCACACACCGTTGGAGCCATAGATAGCAAGCACGTGGCCTGCAAATCTCCAGCCAACTCGGGGTCCACTTATTTCAACTCCAAGGGCTTCTTCAGCATCATCCCCTTCGCCATGGTCGATGCTGACTACAAGTTCATGTACATCGATGCTTCAGGCAACGGATCCTCTTCAGATGCCCAGGTATACAACGCCAGTCACCTCAAGGAGGGGCTGGAACGCAACCTCATCATGGGCTTCCCAGATCCAGAAACCCTGCCCAATGACACACAAGATGTGCCCTACTTCATCGTGGGGGATGACGCCTTCTCCCTCACAACCTACCTCATGAAGCCCTACCTCCAGACTCCTCACCCGTGAAGAGAGGATCTTCAACTACAGGCTGTCCAGGGCAAAGCGGGTGGTGGAGAACGCCTTTGGCATCCTGGCCAACAGGTTCCAGGTACTTCTCACCAACATGCAGCATTGCCCAGAGACCATGAGGAGGATCATGGAAGCTTGCTGCATCCTGCACAATCTCATGCGCACCCGCTACCCAGTCTTGCAGAACAGGCTCGTGGACCTCCAACAAGCCAATGGGGACATGGAGCCTGGGGAATGGAGGCAAGGGCGAAACCTGATCGACACTGAGGATGTGCAAGGCCCCAACAGAGCCTCACATGAAGCGAAGAAGCAGCGCAACCTCCTGAGACACTGGTGCAACTCCCCAGCTGGAGCAGTGGAGTGGCAAGACAGGATGGTAGATGCTTAATGGATGCTTCCTTCAGCCTGGCTCATCACACGGATGAGATTGGTCCATATATGTTTGGTTGGCCTACAATGAACAGGGCGTTTAATAAAGAGTTGTGTTTATGTTGACATGTGTGGATAATTATTACATTATTATTGATAATAAAGGGACATAGGTGTGACACCTGGGAGAGTGGACCAAACAGTCCCACTATGCTTGCACTGGAGGCTTATCTATCCCACTGCTATATTAACCCATCCCACAAGCATGCAAAGGCTTAAACCATTTCTAAAAGTTTCCAGCAAGACTTTATGAAAAAAAAGAAATGAAGCAAGTGTGTGAATCAAAAATAGACTTTATTAACAACAAGCTATAAGACAAAAATGAGTCTCTGGCACTCCTCTTGGTCGCTCAGTCTCAGGGGTGAAGGGTGCAGGTGCTGTGGAGGTGGCTGGTGCTGGAGTGCTTGTCATCAGCTCCTCCAGAAGCAGAAGCAGCAGAAGCGCCAGCCCCAGAAGAGCGAGCCCGTGCTGCAGAAGCCTTAGCAGAACCAGAGTGAGGGCCAGGGGGTGGGATGGTAGCCCTGTCCCTCTTGCAAGGGCTGGCAGCAGATGGCTGAGGCTTGCTGTGCTTCCGCATGGTTGTGGGGTTGCTGTCTGGCAGGGAGGCTGACAGGAACCAAGGCAGGCAGGAAGGCTGGCAGGGCGGCAGGCACCAAGGCTGGCAGGCAGGCACCAAGGCTTGCAGGCAGGCTGGCATCAAGGCTGGCAGGGAGGCTGGTAGCAAGGCTGGCAGGCAGACATGCAGGCAGGGCAGGCAAGGCAGTCGATGTGTCCAGCAGCAGGTCACCATTCAGAGGAAAGAGCTTCCGAGCTGTTTCGTTATGTCCGCTGGGCTGATGGAATGCATCCTGCCCGCATGCGCAGTGAACGCCAGGCATCCATTAGGCTTCCGCTGTGCATCCGCTAGGCTTCCGCTCTGCATCCGCTTCATCCGTTCGGCGTCCACTCTGCATCCGCTCTTTCCATTCCACGTCCACTTCGCTGAGGCCCCCCGGAAGCCCTGAGGATGTGCCACCCACTCCCATCCGCTCCCATCTGCTTCCATCCGCTAGGCTTCCGTTCTGCATCCGCTTTGCATCCGCCCTGCGTCCTCCCCGCGTCCGTGTTATCCGCTCCAGTTATGCAAATTTTTGCCCCTTTTGAGAGCGGATAACAACGGATGGAACATTTTGCTCGTCCGCTGTGTCCTTTTTCCATCCATTGGCCAGTGTGACATGGGCTTAAACAATTTTATATGATATGGGATTTATTTTATCAATGGTTAGATAAAAAGACATAGTAAAGAAATAGATTAGTAAGCCTTACAATAAAAGTTAAAAGATTGATGAAGAATACAATATAAAATATATAACCATTGGATGGATGTATAAGATTAAACCATAATGAAATTTAGAATATCTCATATAAAATGATGGAAAAATAGTTTCGTCGATAAGGTGAGAATTTATATAACTTGTGAGAAATGGTAAAAAAAAGGATAGCACAAAATATTGTAACCAACTGACACACTGTATGTATATAACTGAAAGAAGTTTTTTATGTTTTTATGTTTTGTTTGTATGTTTGTTGTAAAAAATAAAAAAAAAAAAATTAAAAAAAGATTCCATGGCAGCAGTATTACACAGAATGCTCAACCTAGCCAAATACCCTAAGATCACAATTCCCCAAATCATGGAATTCATCAACTTCTGCCTCTCTGCCTACTTTTAGTTTGATGGACAAACACACCAACAAATCAAAGGGACACCCATGGAATCATCATTCACAGAAGTTATAGCAGAGGCTGTAATGAAGCATCTAGAAACTATAATACTCTTACACATACAATCAAAATAATGCATTTGTTACAAAGGTGATACTTTTGTGGTTATAAAAAGGGGACAACCAGAGAATGAAATTCACAACGGAAAACATTCTCATATTCTAAATATCCTAAATATTCTCATCAGTAGAGGAAATAATAGCAAATTAGAAACACACATCTATTGAAAAAAAACCCATAAAATTAGGGTGCTTCATTACTAAAGGGCCTGTCACATAGGCAGACGGATGCAAAACGTATGTAAAAAAGGACACAGCGGAAATGTTCCATCTGTTGTTATCCACTCTCAAAAGTGCCCTGAATTTGCATAAGCAGAGCGGATGGGGGGAAAGGAAAGGAACGGATGGGGGGAGGATGTAGCCAGGATGTAAAGAGGATGCTCCACGGAAGCCTAGCGGATGGAAGTGGATGGCACATGCGCGGGGCTTCCGGGGGAGCACAGTGAAGCGGACGCGCAATGAAAGGAATGGATGCAGAGCGGATGCCGAGAGAATGAAGTGGATGCAGAGCGGAAGCCTAGCAGATGCCTAGCGGATGCCTAGCGGATGCAAAGCGTTCACTGCGCATGCGGGGAGGATGCATTGCATCAGCCCCGCGGATATAAAGTGAAGCAGCTCTCAAGCAGGTCACCATTCAGAGGAAAGACCTGCTGCCAGACACAGCTCCAGCCAGCCAGCCAGCCAGCCAGCCAACAACCATGGGGAAGAAGAGGAAGCCTGTGGCATCTGCTGCCAGCCCTGGCAAGAGGGACAGGGCCACCATCGCACCCCCTGGCCCAGACTCTGCTTCTGCTGGGGTTTCTGCTGCTCGGGCTGACTCTTCTGGTGCTGGAGCTTCTGCTGGCGCTGCTCCTGGTGCTGGTGCTTCTGCTGGTGCTTACTCTGCTGGTGCTGCTCCTGGTGCTGGTGCTTCTGCTGGTGCTTACTCTGCTGGCGCTGCTCCTGGTGCTGGTGCTTCTGCTGGTGCTTACTCTGCTAGTGCTGCTCCTGGTCCTGCTGGTGCTCCTGGTCCTGCTGGTACTGTTGGTGCTTACTCTGCTGCTGCTGATCCTGCTGCTGCTGGTGCTGCTGGTGCTTACTCTGCTGCTGGTGATCCTGGTCCTGCTGGTGCTGTTGGTGCTCCTGGTGCTGCTGTTGTTGCTGGTGCTGCTGGTGCTGCTGGTCCTGCTTTTGCTGCTACAGTTGCTGCTGCTGCTGCTGCTGCTGGTGTGGTGGAGCAGCCCCTAGAACCTCAAATCCCCTCTGATGAGGGCTCAGATGGCCCTGCTAGAGGGAGGAAGAGGCATACGCGTGAATGGGAGAGGAGGCAATACTCCATCGAAGAGGAACATGAGGATGAGGTGCTGGAATGGCTGAGGGAGAACGAGTATCTATGGCGGAAGGGACACAGGCTCTATCGAGACACCAAAAGGAAGCAGGCTGCTTGGAGAGAGAAGGTGGAGAGCCTGGGCTACACTTTGGAGGTGCTCCTCAGCTGGTGGAAGCACATGCACACCTGGTACAGGAAGCTGCACCTCAAGAAATCTGGCCAGGCCGCGGTCAAGCTGATGGACCGAGAGACCTACGTGATGGCCAAGTGCAGCTTCTTGGAGGGTGAGATCTGCCACTGAGGAGCAGCCCCTCTGACAACCCTCTCTCTCAGACAGCCCACAGAGACCCTGTCGTCTTCTGGCTAAGAGTCAGCTCCTGTGTCCAGGCAGGTATCTGTGGAGCGTGCCATGACGGAGACCCCCCCGACAGCTGCACTCCCTGTGGCGAAGCGCGTGGAGGACCCCTTGATGCAGTGGGAGCAAGGAGAGGGCACTTCCACCAGAGACCAACCCACATCCACCCCCAGATCCCCCTCCACAGAAAGCAGGCAGAGAGCCAGACCGGAGGGGCAGAGCCACATTCTCCTGCTGGAGATCAGGGACACCATCAGAAGCAGCGTAGATCTCTTCTCTCAGCTGGTACACACCGACGTCCCATCCTCCAACCTCAAGCCCTTCCTCACCTACATCAACCAGACCCTCCTGGACATGTCCGAATCACAGTACCAGGTGATAAAGGACAGGATCACTGGTCTTCTTCACGACCCTCCAGACCCAGCTGAACCTGCTCCCACCCAGTCCAGGTCTGCTCCTCCACCCCAGGTGATGTCACTGCCCTTCCAAGGCTTTCCACAGGCCCTCACGGGCTCCAGCAGCACAGGCAGCCCTTCCCAGTCCAGGCACAGGTACATCGTACGCCATCAGTGCCACCGATGCCACTGATGCCACCAATGCCACCGACGCCACCAATGCCACCAATGCCACCCACGCCACCGATGCCACTGATACCACCGATGCCACCCATGCCACAGATATCACTCATGCCACAGATGCCACCAACACCTCACCTCGCTCACCTGCAGACCAGACAGCCCCACTACACTCCTCCTTCCTCCACCTCCACAGCCAAGCCCAGCCTCAGAACATCTGTCATCGGTCTTGGGACTGATACCCCATGTCCTAGAGGAAGGGGCTCTCAACATCACAGGACTGAGCCAGCTCTCTGAGAGCTTCCTCCACACTCCATCCCCTGTTGTCCTCTCGGGGCCAGGCACCCCAATGGCGCCTCAGACCAGCACTCCAGCAGCAGTCACCTCCACAGCACCTGGACCCTTCACCCCTGAGACTATGGGCACGCCTCAGAGTGACTGAGAAGAGTTCCAGAGACTGGGTTGCCACATATTGACTTTATTTTTGGTTGGGACACTTGGGTCATTTTTCTTTTACAGCATGTTATTAATAAATATTATCTTTGCTTTACACATTTGCTTCAGTTCTTTTAGTCAATAAAGTCTTGGTGGAAACTTTTAGAAATGGTTTTAGCCTTTGCATGCTTGCGGGATGGGTTAAGATAGCAGTGGGATGGGCAGGGATACCTTTGGGATGGGTAATAGCTGTGGGATGGGCAGGGATACCTTTGGGATGGGTAATAGCTGTGGGATGGGCAGGGATATCTTTGGGATGGGTAATAGCTGTGGGATGGGCAGGGATAGCTGTGGGATAGGTAAGGATAGCTGTGGGACAGATAAACCTCCAGTGCAAGCATAGTGGGACTATATGGTCCACCCTCCCAGGTGCCACACATTTGGCCCTTTGTTATCAATAACAATGTAATCATTGATCCACACATTTCAACATAAACACAACTCTTTATTAAATGCCCTGTTCATTGTAGGGCCATTCAACATACATGGCACAATCTCATCAGTATGATGAGACAGGCTCAAGGAAGCATCCATTAAGCATCTATCATCCTGTCTTGCCACTCCACTGCTCCAGCTGGGGAGTTGCACCAGTGTTTCACAAGGTTGCGCTGCTTCTTCCCTTCACGTGAAGCTCTGTTGGGGCCTTGCACATCCACAGTGTCGATCAGGTTTCGCCCTTGCCTCCATTCACCAGGCTCCATGTCCCCATTGGCTTGTTGGAAGTCCACGAGCCTGTTCTGCAACACTGGATAGCGGGTGCGCATAAGATTGTGCAGGATGCAGCAAGCTTCCACGATCCTCCTCACAGTCTGTGGGCAATGCTGCATGGTGGTGAGAGGTCTGTGGGCGATGCTGCAGAAGTGAGAACCTATTGGCCAGGATGCCAAAGGCGTTCTCCACCACCCGCCTTGCCCTGTACAGCCTGTAGTTGAAGATCCTCTCTTCACTGGTGAGGCATCTGGAAGTGTAGGGCTTCATGAGGTAGGTTCTGAGGGAGAAGGCATCATCCCCCACGATGAAGTAGGGCACATCTTGTGTGTCGTTGGGCAGGGGGTCTGGATCTGGGAAGCCCATGATGAGGTTGCGTTCAAGCCCCTCCTTGAGGTGACTGGCGTTGTATACCTGGGCATCTGAAGATGAGCCGTTGCCTGAAGCATCGATGTACATGAACTTGTAGTCAGCATCGACCATGGCGAAGAGGATGATGCTGAAGAAGCCCTTGGAGTTGAAATAAGTGGACCCCGAGTTGGCTGGAGATTTGCAGGCCACGTGCTTGCCATCTATGGCTCCAACGGTGTGTGGTCAGTTCCATTTCTGATACCACTGCTCTGCAACTTTCTTCTATCCTTCTTCAGTGGAGGGGTACTGGAGGAGCTCCTCCACGTATTCTTCGATGATGGCCTGCACCACTTCTCTGACCACAATGTTGATGGTGTTGGATGGCACCCTCCAGCCATTCTGCATGCTCCTGTAGGAGGTCCCTGAGGCCAGTTGGCACAGAGTGAGTGCCACCTTGAGCCCAGGTTCCAGGCTGGACTGGAAGTTGGTGCTCTGCATGGTCAACCTGGGTCTCAGCTGCTCCGCAACTTCATCAAACATGGCTGGCTCATGAAGTTCTGGAATGCACGAGGGTCTTCGTTTCTCAGCTCCACCATCAGCTTGTTGTACAGTCCGTACTCTGCTCTTCTCCTGATCCATCTTCGTACCCAGGCACTTCTTGAATGCCTTCTTTTCTTCGCGTAGAACAGGTGAAAGATCCTATAGATGGCTTCGCACTGTTGTAGAATGATGGTGGCTACCAAAAGGAGTGTGTGACGATCCATGGTGGAGATGACTGGATGCTGTGGAAGAGCAAGAGCCAGCTGAAAACTGAAGAGGTCTGTACAGCAGGGCTGCTGGACTGAAAGTGAGATCCAGGTGAGTTACTCTCCCTTTTTATAGGAAAGATAGGTTTTCCGCTAGGTGTCCTTTTGCATCCTCTAGACATCCTGCAGACATCCTAAATATCTGAGATACGTCCCCTATGCGAACGTTTTTTCCGTTTTAATGCTTTGTATGCGAGCTGCATCCGCTTTCATCCTTTCTCCGTCCATGCTATTAACGCTGCGTGTCCGTTCCGCATCTGTTTAGCTTCCTCCCTTTGTCCGTTTTCCGCTGGAGCGGATGCGAGTTGTGCGGATGCGCAGCAGATGCCTAGCAGATATAGCGGATGCGTAACGGATGACAACGGATGTAGAACGGATGTTCCCCATATGCGTTGCGGATGCAGAACTGATGCGTTGGATACATTTTCCGCTCAAAAAGTTTTGTGCAGCTCAAAACTTTTTGAGCGGATGAAATGTCAGTAGACAGATGCTGGACGGATAGAGAGGATGAAAAACGGACGCAGTGAGTACAGAATGGAAGCATCGCGTTAACCAACGGATGGCAAGTGTTTCTCTGCATTTTACATCCTCTTTCTATCCGTTGGTACTGTGTGACAGGGGCTTAAAGTATCAACCCAACTTTCCACAACAGAAGCTGTATAAGAACATTATTTAGATGAGCACAAAAGCATTAAAATAACCAGAATAGTAGAAAATGGAAGTAGGCCACCTATTCAACATCTTCCAACCATACAACTTTATCAAAAAGTTCTTGACCATTCAACCCACTACAGCAAACATAACACACACATACACACACAGACATATATGATATAGATAGATAGATAGATTGATTGATTGATAGATAGACAGATAATCAGAAATAAGCAACAGACTATCACAACCACATAGTGCTGTAGTAACACACAAACCAACTAAAGCTCTCCAAAACCTTAAATAAAGTGAAAAAAACCCAGTAGTCCAAGAAGGAAAAAACAGGATTTATCAACAACATAGAATGTAAGGGTTTATAACAACCACTATGTAGGATAATCAAGCAGAGGACTAGAGAGAACATCTATGAACACTAACTAACAGCCAGAAAACATGATGACAACTCCTTAATTTCACAACACATGGAAAGACTTAAGCATAGTTACACATGGGAAAATGTGAGCATCCCAGACCAAACTAAATCCAAAAATGCTATACAATTCCTGGAAGCTTAGCATTCAGACAAGTCAGCCACATAGAAATAAATCATATTTGCACACCATTCAAAAGAGACAATTAAAATGCTAAGAAGGAAACAAAAGA
The DNA here is from genome assembly GCA_015471245.1 of Laticauda colubrina. NCBI lineage: Eukaryota > Metazoa > Chordata > Lepidosauria > Squamata > Elapidae > Laticauda > Laticauda colubrina. The sequence goes on along the minus strand of BLBF01000007.1, from coordinate 43,047,663 downwards.
ATTAAAATAACGATAATGCCATAACCAAGGCACCGTATAACTGACTCGCTATACATACCACACCAATGATGAGTTCCTCTAACAGGCAGGCTAAGTGCCAGGGGAAAAGCCAGGTTTTTACAGCCTTCTGGAAGGCTGAGAAAAGCATGCAAGGAAAGCAGCAAAAGTCTTTCTTTCTCTCCTGCAAACTCCACCAGAAATAAATCTTAGGGACTCTGCAAGGTATCCTGCTCCAAGAGGCTGCACCAGCAAAGTGCCAGAGCAAAGTGCCAGAGCAGAGAAAGTATGATCCCTATATCCCATAAGACAACATAATGAAATGGTGAAAAGCAGGTTCAGGTTTACTTTAGCCATGACTTCAGGCTTCAGGACAGACCCAAAGGAATAGGTGCAAACTGCAAGTAATAGTCTGTCAATTGGCAGTCCCACTAATCCAACCCGCCTCATCACCACACAAAAAAAGTATAAATGTTTCAGAATTGGGTTGCGGAACAGCCAGAATAAAGAATTTTAATAGCAAAATGTGTAAATGCATTGAAGGGGGTGCAAAAAGGATGTTGAGAGAACATGTGTCACCTTATGGACTGAAGCTAGCTAGCCACCCTTGCTGCAAACTACAGCCCTGGAATTGTTTTTCCAGCTACACATTTCTACGTGAAGAGATTTAGAGCAGAATTCAAGAAAGATGATTGATTCCATCATAGATAGTTTCTTTGATAATCATTCCAAATACAGAACTTTCTATTTCATCTATTTTGCAGTGAAGACTTTGCCTTAAATTATAGATAACAAGAAAGATCTCTGGTGTGACTCTGTTTTCGATATCCTTCTATATTTAGATTATATTTTACAAAAATATATAGTTATATAAAGATCCAAAGGCATAATCACAATTACGATTTCCACCAGATCATATCCTATTTTATTTGCAAACAAATATTCCAACACAGTTACCGTATATACTTGCATATAAGCTGATCTCGCATATAAGCCAACCCTTAAAAAACTGCCCCAAAATGAGGAATTTTGCAAAAACTCGCATATAAGCCGACCCCCAAATACCATGGTGTTCAACCCCTGATCTCACCGTCAAGGCTCACTCTCAGAAAGATTCTAGGAGGACAGGGCTTTGGGTGCGACTTTCCTGAACAGCAGAAGTAAAGCCCAGAGGGAAAAGTCGGCAGGGCAAAAGTTGCGGTTCATCGTCCATCCAGGGAGAAAAATGGCCGATTTTCACGCGCATTTCCCTTGATGCGAGGGCTGTTAAGGGCCAGCTGACAGGGAGTGCGAGAGCCAAGACTCTCATTGCGCGAAGTCGCTGCCCGACTTCACGTGCATTTCCCTTGATGCGAGGGCTGCAAAGGGCCAGCTGACAGGGAGTGTGAGAGCCAAGACTCTCATCGCGTGAAGCCGCTGCCTGACTTCGCGCACGTTTCCCTTGATGCGAGGGCTGCAAAGGGCCAGCTGACCAGGAGTGCGAGAGCCAAGACTCTCATCGCACGAAGCCGCCACGCTAAGTCGCTGCTCCGGCGCAAATCAAGGCACGGCCACCTATAAATCAGATTTATGCGCGTATAAGCCGACCCCCAAATTTGGGGGAAAAAAAAAGCGTTCTAAAGTTGGTTTATATGCGAGTATATACGGTAGTCCCAAACTGCCTTTCTCTTGTGCTATTGATCACAGTACCTTCCAAGCATATTAATTGTATTACAAAGATGTTTTTTCCAATTACCAATATCCAACATTGAAGGAAAACTGTTACTCACATTGGAAGATAAAGGAAGCAAATTTTGAATTTAAAGGATCTGTGGGCAAGGACCCATATTTCCTTAATTTTTTTCTGTTTTGCCTCACAAATATGAGATTCCATCTGAGAAGGAAAGAAGAAAGAAAAAACAAAAGAAAGAAAGAAAGAGAGAGAGAGAGAGAGAGAGAGAGAGAGAACGAGGAAGGGGCAGAGGAGAGGGGAGGAGAAAGGAAAGGATAGGAAAGGAAAGGAAAGGAAAGGAAAGGAAAGGAAAGGAAAGGAAAGGAAGCATACCAGGCATATGGCAGTTCCTGACAGCTAAGAATGAATTCCCCATCTGAAATCAATAAATAGCGCTTTGGGAGAAAAATCTGTTGTAAAGTTGACAGTACTGAAATACTAAAACAATTCTTCAACTGTGGAGTCCTTACAGTCAATCAGCTCCCGACCAAACAACAGTGAGATCTGGAATCTCTCCCATAGCAGTGCCTGTGCATCAGAATAGCTAATTATTCTGACTATTAATTCATTAATCATTGCAGATATTTTTATTGTGTCTTCTTTGAAGCTCTCTGCATGTTTTCTTTCCCTTTCCAGATGAAATGTGGTCAATGTCACAGCTAAGAATCTGTCCCATGTTAAATTTATTTCTACTGCCATTTCCCAATGTTTCTGCAAGGAACTCTACATGTATTGGTCTTACTAGAGCAAAATGCAGTTCCTGGAATACTGTGTACAACATGGCCTTCACCACATTCTGAAGCAAGTTCAGTTCTACTATATTTAGAACTTTGTGTGATATTTCAGCATGTCGCAGAGGCAGGCACTTAAAATCTGTGCTTTCACATATGCAACAAAACTACCACTTATAATCTGCAGATTGATCAGAAACAGGACTGAAAACTGATGCGGGCTAAAAATAGATTAATCCATCCATCCATTCATCAGTCTATACATTTTCAGGCATTTTGCCAAGCTCTTTCAGTTTTGATTCAACTCTGGAGTGAAATCCTTTTGCCAAATTTGATTTTGTCTAGACTGACTTTTCTTCTTACTCCCATTCCTTTAACCACTTAGTGGCTTCTTTTGGAGAATGCCGTAGAATTCAGATTTTCAAATTAAGCAGATTGGTTTCCTTCTCATTCCTGGCTATTTCTACAGTTAAAGTTGAAATAAATAGTTTCTTGGCCTCTTTATTATTTGCACACTTAGAGATGCATAAGGGAAAATCAGAGAAGCTTGATTGTTCATCATTCTATCAAATGATACCACAGATCCAACTAAAATACATACTTGAAAGCAGATGTGGAATCCATAGTTGGATGATGAACTCTCACACAAACGAATGCCTTTTCTGTCCTTTGGGAGGAGTGCAATATGTGTAGTCCCTGAATTGACAATATTGCCTGAAGATGTACATCAAAAAGGTTTGACAGGCAAGCAAGGCAAAATAACTGGGGTTATAGAAAAAAATAACAATAATGAATTAGTTTAAATAGTTGAATAATAATGAAAAACATTCTGTCATATGTATGTATGTATGTACAAGTCAAGAGTCAGTCGCTCTCCCTCTCTTCTCCCTCTCTCTCCCCCCCTCTCCCCCTTTTTCCTCTTATTTCCCCCCAAAAAACAGCCCTATGAGGTGAATTGGACTGAGAGGCAGTGCCCGACCCAAAGTTACTCAGACAACTCTCATGGTTAAGATGGGTCTCAAACTCTCAGTCTCCTGCTTTCTAGGCTAGTGCCTTAATCATTAGATCAAAGTCGTTCTCTATTGTATTCATCTGTCAACACATACCCCCTCTGTTCCGTCTGGAAAGAAGCACATGAGACCGGGTTCCAAACAACAACTCTTTTATTTAACTCGCTAGGCAAAAGATACAGAACATAGCCCAAGCCGCGGCAATCCTTTATATAGCAGCTAGCCTGCCGGCTTGTGGCCATTGAGACTTGTTTAATTCTTCCCGCTGCTTGGCAGCTTCCTGGATTGGTTCCTAGTGAACCAATCCATAAGTGGCCTTTTCGGCCAATCAGAGCGAGGGACTTGGAACCTACCAAGTTCCATACAGAACACCACTCCCCCTTTCGTTCAGTCCAATGTGGGTGACGTAGTTGCACAGGTAGGTGGGGCTTTTTCTAGTTCTAGTTGACCTGCGCCGCTCAGTCGTGTTATAGTCTTCAAGCGGTTCAGATGGGATCGCTGCTTCTCTTGACCTTCTCCATGGAACCTCCTGGAAGGGTGAGTCAGCCATGCCGCTCCCGCCTGAGTCTCTTGGGCAGGTTGAGATGGCTCCGCCACTCCCTCCTGGTTTGACCGGGTTGGTTGAGCTGGCCTGGCTACTACCTTCCAGGAAGGCCTTGCTTCACTCTCCTGCTCCTGGACTTCTTTCTTGGGGCTCATCTAACCGTGAGTGCTCTTTTTGTTTGGTTAGATTGTCGTTTTGCAGAGTTTGTTGTCTTGTTATGGGAGGTTCGTCTCTCCCTTTTTTGTTATTTGTACTCCCCCCCCCCCCGGTTGTTTTATAGTCGGAATTTATTATTTTTGGTTCTGCGGTGGTTTTTCGTTTGAGGTTGCGGGAATGAAGCTGGTCTATGTGCCGCTTCCATTCCCTTCCATCTTCTAAAGCTAGCTGGTAGGACCAGGGGCCTGTGATTTGTGTGATGGTGGCTGGCAGCCATAGAGAGTCCCTGGTAAGGTTCTTGACATAGACTAGGTCACCAATTTCGAAGGGATGGTATTTGATGGAGGAGTCGGGGGGTTTTTCCCAGGTGTAAGTGGGGTGCAACATGTCCAGGTAGGACCATAGTTTCCTACCCATTAATAGTTCAGCCGAGCTTTTATTTGTAGTGCTACTAGGGGTAATATGTTGCAAGGTTAGTAGTTGGTTTAGTTTGTCCTGCACATCCCCCTTGTCCATTCTCTCTAGGCCCTCTTTAGTATACCGAACCATGCATTCGGCCCTGTCATTCGCAGCCAGATGGGCTGGTGCGGTTAAGGCATGACGGATACCTTGGTCAGCCAGATATTATTCGAATTGCAAGGCGGTAAACTGAGGCCCGTTGTCCAAAACCAGTAGATCAGGTAGCCCATGGGTTGCAAACAGTTTGTCGAGCTGTTTCATAACAGCCTCGGTGGTTGTGGAAACCATGAGGATGACTTCCAACCAATTCGAATATGCATCAACCACAATCAAAAAGGTGTTCCCCTTCGTTGGTCCAGCGAAGTCAATATGCACTCTGGACCATGGACCCCAGGGAGTTTCCCAGTCCCTTATTGGTGCCCGTGGGGGGGTAGGCCTCGCTTTCTGACAGTCATGGCATGTTGCCACCCAGCGTTCAATGTCCTTGTCCAGCCCTGGCCACCAGATGTAACTCCTGGCCAGGGCTTTCATTTTGACTATGCCCGGGTGACCCTCGTGCAACATGCCCAGGATGTCTTTTTGGAGGCTGCTTGGGATTACCACCCTGTCACCCCATAAAATACACCCCTTTTCAAAAGACAGTTCGGTCTGTCTGGCACGGAAAGGTTTAAAAGTCTCAGTTTTGTTTTCCTCCGGCCAGCCTTTACCTACCCAGTTCAGTATGCGCACTATCAAAGGGTCTTTGGCTATGGCTCTTGCGACGTCGGCTGCAGTCAGCGGTAGCTCCGGGCAGGTCTCAAGCTGAAATGTGAAAGTAGTTGGAGCAGGGTTGTCCTCTGTGACGGGCAATGGGGAAGGCTCAGGGCATTGGCGTGTGAGATGGCTTTGCTGGGTCGGTGGAGCAGCGTGTAGAAATAGGCAGTGAGGAATTCAGACCACCTCATCATTCTAGGTGACAGAATGTCTGGGGTTGGCTTGTTGCCTGCTAGGATTCCCAGAAGAGGCTTGTGATCGGTTATGATAGAAAAAGGTCTACCGTAAAGGTACTTATGGAATCATTTGACTCCGGCGACAATTGCGAGGGCTTCCCGATAAAGTTGGCTGTAATTGCATTCTGACTTGGAGAGCGTCTTTGAGTAAAAGGCGACTGGTGCCTCTCTGCTGTCTGGAAGTTGGTGACTCAGGATGGTGCCAACCCCAAAAGGTGAGGCATCACAGGTGACCGTCAGAGGCAGGGTACTGCTAAACTGGATGAGAACGGTGTCTGATGTTAATAGGTCTTTGATACCTTGGAAGGCTTTCTGTTCCCGGTGGCCCCATGTCCAAGTGGTTTTTTTATCTAGGAGTCGGTGTAGGGGTTCTGCTATTGTTGCCTTATGGGGCAGGAACACGTTGTAACAATTTATGAGGCCTAGGAACGCCTGGAGATCGGTTTTGTTTTTGGGTCTGGGAGTGTTTTTAATAGCGTTCACTTTTTTTTCAGTGGGGTGAATGCCTTGCTCATCAATTAAATAGCCCAAAAATTCAACCCAGTTAGTGGCCAGTTCACATTTTTCCCTCTTTACTTTGAGGCCTGATTTCCTAAATCGTGTTAAGACTTCTCTTAACTTGGTCTCTAGCTGGCTGGCATATTTTGCTGAGACCGGTACATCGTCGAAGTATGGGACAACACCTTTGATTCTGTTTAGTAGGCATTCCATGAGGCTTTGGAACACGCCTGGGGCAACGCTAACATCGAATTGGAGGCAGTTACATTTGAATGCCCCTCTATGCGTTACTATCATTTGTGTCCGCGCTGTTATGGGGTCAATGGGTAGCTGTTGATAGGCCTGAGCAAGGTCGAGTTTTGCGAATATTTTTCCTCCCCCTAGCGAGTGCAGCAAATGTTGCACTACTGGCACTGGGTATGCGCTTTGTTGGAGCGCGTGGTTCAGGGTTGCCTTATAGTCCCCGCAGATGCGCACTGACCCATCTGGCTTCACCAGTGTGACGATGGGGTTTCCCACCTGGCGTGGTTGATTGGTTCTAAAACCCCTTGCGCTATTAACTTATTCAGATGCTCGTCAGTTTTTGGTTTTAGCGCGAATGGGATGCATCTAGCCTTTAAACGGATGGGGGCTATTTTTGGGTCTAGGCTAAATGAAAGTGGGGTCCCCTGGTACTTGCCTAGAGTCCTGTCGAATACATCTTGGAATTCTTGGAGTAGGTTCTCCTCCCAGTTGGTTGTAGTGATGCGGTTGATCCCAGTCATCCCGATTCCCAGAGGTGCAAACCATTCGATCCCTAACAGGCTAGGGTGGTCGCAGTTGACGATAGTCAGAGGCAAGACTTCGGCGTGGTGTTTAAATTCAACTAGAAAATGTCCAAGGCCTACTACTGGGATTTGATTTCCCTGATAGTCTTTTAACACTAGTTTTTGTTTCTGTAGTTCTCTCTGTTTAATGTTCGGAATTAGGCATCGGATGGTGTTCCAGGATACCATTGATAGGAAAGACCCTGAGTTGACTTCCATCTCGCAGGGTCTCCCCTCGATGCTCACCTCTATCCGAACCTTCTTTCCGCTTTCCGCCTTGGCATTGCCGATGGTGACTGTCTGATGGATTTCTTCCCTGTTACCGGTTCTCTTATTGCGGTTCCATCTGTTGCCGGCTTGTCTGTCATTGTGTCTGGGGAGGGTGCTGCTGCATCTTTTTGGACTATAGCTCTTTTTGTTGCGGCAGACCCTTTCGATGTGCCCCCTTTTGTTACAAGCCCGGCATATTGCGTCAAGGAACCTGTATTCAGACCGTGGGTGATTGCCTCTGCAGCCTGCACATTGAAATTCCCACCGACTCCTCCTTTTTTTGTGCCATTTTCGATCTGAATAGAGTTTATGGACATGTTCATCGTCGTCTTCGGTGTCACTCTGGGTTTTGATGTCCTCATGGTGGGTTGTCGCTGTGGGCTGTTTCTTTCCTCCCTCTGCCTTCTTCTCCCTGGTTTGGGTTGGCAAGTCTGGAACTGCGTTCATTTGCCGCATAGTGGCTTCTGACTTCTTTGCTGCTTCGGCGGGGGTTGCCTCTGCAATGGCTTCGGCCACAGTTATGTTCGGCCTATTCAGTAGTTTGCTCCGAAGGGTAGAGTCTTTCAAGCCAAGGACTATGCGGTCTCTCGTTGCCTCGTCCCATGTTTTGGACTCACAGGCTCCTCCGATGTGTCTCAAAGCTGCCACAAAATCTGCTATGGTTTCATCCTCCTTCTGGTCCCTTTTGTAAAATGTGTGCCTTTTGATTAAATTTGAGACCACCAGTGCATAGTGTGCTCAGAGCATTTGGTTCACGTCGCACCAGGTCATCTGTTTGATCTCTGGGTTTTGCTAGCAACTTCGCCATTTTGAATACGGCCAGTCCGCAGTATGTAAGGAAAACAGCTCTCTTCCTTTGGTCTGAGATTTCTTCCATCTCGTTGCTTTCTAAGAACATAAGAAAGCGATCGATATATGATTCCCAATCCTCCTCCTCAGGATTAAAGTGTGTGGGTGGCGAAATGTTACCGGCCATCTCTCTCGCTAGGTTCAGATCACCGTGTGCTTCGGTCTCTGCTTCTATGATGATCCCATCCTTGTCGCCAGTGTTCCATCCGGAAAGAAGTGCATGAGACAGGGTTCCAAACAACAACTCTTTTATTTAACTCGCTAAGCAAAATATACGGAACATAGCCCAAGCTGTGGCAGCCCTTTATATAGCGGCTTGCCTGCCGGCTTGTGGCCAATTAGACTTGTTTAATTCTTCCTACCGCTTGGCGGCCTTCCGGATTGGTTCCTAGTGAACCAATCTGTAAGTGGCCTTTTCAGCAAATCAGAACGAGGGACTTGGAACCTACCAAGTTCCATACAGTACACCCTCCCTCCCCAGTACTTTGGCTCACTTTACTTAACATTTGGACAAATCTTCCCTTCTCTCTATGAGTCATAACTTATAAGAATTTGTTTATCTTCCAAGGATAAACCTGGGATCACTTGTCATTTTCCGTCTAGAAAGCCCCACTATACTCCTCCTTCCTCCACCCCACAGCCAAGCCCGGCCTCAGAACATCTGTCATCGGTCTTGGGACTGACACCCCATGTCATGGAGGAAAGGGCTCTCAACATCACGGGACTGAGCCAGCATTCTGAGAGCTTCTTCCACACACCATCCCCTGTTGTCCTCTTGGGGCCAGGCACCCCAATGGCGCCTCAGACCAGCACTCCAGCAGCAGCCACCTCCACAGCACCTGGACCCTTCACCCCTGAGACCATGGGTATGCTCAGAGTGACTGAGAAGAATGCCAGAGATTGGGTTGCTACCTGTTGACTTTATCTTTGCTTGGGACACTTTACTTGGGTAATTTTGCTTTTACAGTTTGTTATTAATAAAGTTTATCTTTGCTTCGCACACTTGGTTCAGTTATTTTAGTAAATAAAGTCTTGGTGGAAACTTTTAGAAATGGTTTAAGCCTTTGCATGCTTGTGGGATGGGTAAGGAAAGCAGTGGGATGGGCAGGGATACCTTTGGGATGGGTAATAGCTGTGGGATGGGTAAGGATAGTAGTGGGATGGGCAGGGATACCTGTGGGATGGGTAATAGCTGTGGGATGGGTAAGGATAGCAGTAGGATAGATAAGCCTCCAGTGCAAGCATAGTGGGACTATATGGTCCACCCTCCCAGCTGCCACACCTATGACCCTTTATTATCAATAACAATTTAATCATTCATCAACACATTTCAACATAAACACAACTCTTTATTAAATGCCCTGTTCATTGTAGGGCCACTCAACATACATTACACAATCTCATCTGTGTGATGAGACAGGCTGAAGGAAGCATCCATTAAGCATGTATCATCCTGTCTTGCCACTCCACTGTTCCAGCTGGGGAGTTGCACCAGTGTTTCAGGAGGTTGCGCTGCTTCTTCCCTTCACGTGAAGCTCTGTTGGGGCCTGGCACATCCACAGTGTCTATCAGGTTTACTCCTTGCCTCCATTCACCAGGCTCCATGTCCCCATTGACTTGTTGGCGGTCCACAAGCCTGTTCTGCAACACTGGATAGCGGGTGCGCATGAGATTGTGCAGGATGCAGCAATCTTCCATGATGTTCCTCACGGTCTCTGGGTGATGCTGCATGGTGGTGAGAAGTACCTGGAACCTGTTGGCCAAGATGCCAAAGGCGTTCTCCACCACCCGTCTTGCCCTGGACAGCCTGTAGTTGAAGACCCTCTCTTCACGGGTGAGGCATCTGGAAGTGTAGGGCTTCATGAGGTAGGTTCTGAGGGAGAAGGTGTCATCCCCTACGATGAAGTAGGGCACATCTTGTGTGTCATTGGGCAGGGGTTCTGGATCTGGGAAGCCCATGATGAGGTTGCATTCCAGCCCCTCCTTGAGGTGACTGGCATTGTATACCTGGGCATCTGAAGATGAGCCGTTGCCTGAAGTATCGATGTACATGAACATGTAGTCAGCATCAACCATGGCAAAGAGGATGATGCTGAAGAAGCCCTTGTAGTTGAAATAATTGGACGCTGAGTTGGCTGGAGCTTTGCAGGCCACGTGCTTGCCATCTATGGCTCCAACGGTATGGGGGAAGTTCCACTTCTGATACCACTGCTCTGGAACTTTCTTCCATCCTTCAGTGGAGGGGCACTGGAGGAGCTCCTCCAGGTATTCTTCGATGATGGCCTGCACCACTTCTCTGACCACAATGTTGATGGTGTTGTGTGGCACCCTCCAGGTGTACTGCATGTTCCTATACGTGGTCCCGGAGGCCAGGTGGCACAGAGTCAGTGTCACCTTCAGCCCAGCGTCCAGGCTGGGCTGGAAGTTTGTGTTTGCCTTGGTCAACCTGGGTTTCAGCCACTGCACAACTTTGTCAAATATGGCTGGTGGCATCCTCATGGAGTGTTGGAATGCATGAGGGTCTTCGTTCCTCAGCTCCACCATCAGCTTGTCATACAGTCCGTACTCGGGTCTTCTTGTGATCCATCTTCGGACCCATACACTTCTTGGACTCCTCCTTTTCCTTGCGTAGAACAGGTGAAAGAGCCTGTAGAGGGCTTCGCACTGTTGTAGAATGATGGCGGCTACCAAAAGGAGTGTGCGATGATCCATGGTGGAGATGACTGGATGCTGTGGAAGAGCAAGAGCAAGAGCAAGGCTGAAGAGGTCTGCACTCCAGGGCTGCTGGACTGAAAGTGAGATCCAGGTGATTTCCTCCCCCTTTTTATAGGAAATATAGGTTTTCCACTCGGTGTCCTTCTGCATCCTCTTGGCATCCTCCAGACATCCTAAATATCAGAGATACGTCCCCTATATGAATGTTTTTTCTGTTTTAATGCTTTATATGCAAGCTGCATCCGCTTACATCTTTTCTATGTCTGTGCTACTAACGCTGTGCGGACGTTCCGCATCCGTTTTGCTTCCTCCCTCTTTCCGTTTTCTGCTGGAGCGTATGCGAGTTGCACGGATGCGCAGCAGATGCCGAGTGTATACAGCGGACATGTAACAGATGTAGAACATTTGTTCCCCGTATGTGTCACCGATGTAGAATGGACACTGCGGAAAGTTCATCCGCTCAAAAAGTTTTGTGCAGCTCAAAACCTTTTGAGCGGATGAAATCTCAGTAGACGGATGCTGGACAGATAGAACGTATGAATCACGCACGCAGTGAGTACAGAACGGATGCATCGCGTTAACCAACGGATGGCAAGCGTTTTTCTCCGTTTTACATCCTCTTTCCATCCGTTGGTGCAGTGTGACATGGGCTTAAACTAACACTAACCAGGAGACTGTGAGTTCTTGTCCTGTTTTTAGGCATTAAAGCTGGTTTGGTGACTTTGGACCAGTCCCGCTCTATCTAAGCCCACTCAACTCACAGGGTGGTTGTTAGGGGGAAAATAGGAGGAGGAAGGAATGTATTAATTTATAAAAATAATAAAAGCAGGATTAAAAATATTTTTTAAAATCTCCTGGAAATTCTTTGTAACTGTATCAGCTGGGATTATAACTCTCATAAAGTGCTTGATATGGCAGTGCTATTCGAGGACTGGCAACCCCAGGCAGAAGTTCAGTCAGCAGCATCTGTCCTCCATTTTGCTTTGCAACTGTTAATTACCTTAATATGCAAATTTACCAGAAAGACTTTATTAAAGCATTCCAAGAGCCAGATCTTTGGTGTGAATATTGAAATCACAATAAACTTCTAGCTTGAATACATCTGGTTTCTTTTGAGCTATTTTGAATCCAAGCTTTGTCAACTGAAAGATATTCTAAATTGTGAATTTGGCTTTGCGTATTTAAGCTTTGAAGCATAATCATTTTTTTATAACTGAGGACTGTTTATGACAAGATTAATTTTGCATGGGGGTGTTACTTCAATATACAACACTGAAGTACCTTGTTGCCATGTTGGATGAACACTCAGCTATATAATCTTAACATGGGAATTGATTAGTAATTAATGCTTCATGGTACATATTAAAATTAAAAAAGTTGTATTTGTTTATACTACCCGATATACCCACACAAGAAAGTTATCATATGCAAACTTTGCAATTATTTAGCTCAACAGTCATCCAAAATGGTATGTACTATATAACTGATATTGTTGGCTAAAAAAATGGATATGAAATGTTAATCCATTCAAATTCTGCATTCGAAATAGCAATACCACTTAGCCTTATATATCACTTCACAGTGCTTAACAGCCCTCTCTAAGCAGTTTATAGACCCAGCCTATTACCCCCAACAATCTGGGTCCTCATTTTACCAACTAAGGATGGAAGGCTGTGTCAACCTTGAGCTGGTCAGGTTTGAACGCCTGGCAGTCAGCAGAATTACCCTACAATACAGCATTCTAACCACTGTGCCACCACAGCTCTTATGGACTGATGGATTGATAATTCTAAACTATAATGCAATTATTTAAAATAAATACAGTTTTCTCTAAACCATTGTTCCCTATCTTGGATTGTATGCACACTTTGGGATTGATTTTGCATTGTGAGAAATCTAAAGTCAATTTTAAAAGCATAATTTTGTTTTGCTTATACCAAAATAATCATTACTTGAATAAAACAACCGATGAAACAAACTTGGCCCATGGAATGCTAAATTACAGTTTGTTCAGTCTACTGAGTATACTAATGAAATTTAATAATGGTGCTCTAACTAAAAAATACTGGGTCCCAGTTACTCTGATATGTCCCAAAAAACTTAAACTGAATATCTTCAGATAACATTATACTGAACCACAATATTGATGAATGTTATTGTGGTTGAAGTCCTGTTTGAATTGTAAACTGCCTTGACATTTCTAGCTATGTTCATATTCCAACAAATCATTAAATACAAGCAGTCTTTGCTCCGCGACTGCTGTGCTTAAGAACCTTTCACAATTACTATGGTGATGAAGAAGTAACTTTACATCCATTCTTAACATACACAATCCTTATGGTTCTACAAAGCAAAGGAAAGCTGAGGTAACATCTTAAGCACAGTCGTGATTACCATTTAGCACTTGGCATAATAATCAAATTGCTAGTCCTAATTGTGATCATTCAATGAGGACTATCTATTCTGGCATTAAAATGTTACAGATTTTTTTTTTTAAATCCAGGTTTTTATCAAGAATGAAACACTGAAAAACAATAAAATCTAAAGCATTTCTACAGATACTGCTGGGCCCATTATGATTTTGTTGTGCTTGGACTGGAGTTAGCTTTTTTATACTTTTGAATGGAGTGATAATTATGAAAGCTGCTTATTAGAAATCTCACAAGTAGTTATCAAATCCTTCAAAAAACATAAGACAGGCGTTGCTTTCCCTTTTTGCTCCCAGCAACTGAAGAAAACTTGGGTTACATATAAGGTACAGGAACAGCAAGTATAATGGGAGGAGGGGGAAAACAGCAGAATCATACAGAGAAATTTTACTTAAGGAAAGGCTTGCCTGAATGTTTTTAAATGCAGAACTTTTGTAACATTTGGAAATCCAAACAGAATTTCTTTTTTATACCATTTCGAAAAACTTGTAACTCTATGTGTGAGCTAGAGGAAATATATATACTCTGACTAAAAGTTGAGAAGAACAGTTTGCCTTAAATCACACTCTGCAAAGTACAAATGTTCCTCCAAACAGCTTCAAATGTTCTGTGAGTTGGTCCCAAGGTTTCAGAGCACATATATCATAGATTTGGATTCAAATCAGTTTCACTTGCCAAAAACTACCATATCAATACATGAAGAAGAGATGTTGGCAGATCTCTGCCCAGAAATCTCATTGATACAACTGATTGATTGATTGATTGATACACACACACACACACACACACACACACACACACACACGGAGGTTCACAGAGATTTTGAGCTTTTAAGTGAAAAAAATATTGGATGTAGAACAGCCTTTAGTACGTCTTTGTGAAAGTGGATTTTCAGCACTTAACTACAGTCAAGAACAAATATTGAAATAGTTTGAATATTCGTCAACACTAGGACTTTGTTTAACAAATATTTCTTCATACATTGATGAAATATACTACTATATGTAAATCATTTGCCCCTTTAAGTTTTATGTAAGGGAAAAATAAAGAATAATATGTTTTCACTGCTATATTACTGTAACTCCCATCCTTTAAAAAAGAAAGTTATATATTGATTTTGTGGTTCATAATCTTGAAATTTTTAAGGAATGCTGGATTAAATAACCCCCTTTTTGTTCTGCCCAAGGACAAAATACAGAACAAATCCATTTATCTTTTTATTTATTTTGATTGGAGAGGTCTTTTTTTTAACTTACAACCATTGAAAACTTACTTTATTGGGGGAAAATGTGAATTATATAGCTGATGAATAAGTACACTTCACAGTATCTATATCCATTGATTATGCTGACTGAGACTGGCATGAGCTGGAATCTAACAACACCTGAAGATCTTAAGTTTCCTAATTTTGTTTCATTGGATCAACTGTAAGTAGGGACATAATGTGGTGCACTTACTTCTACCAATGTAATATTCACAGCAATTCAATTTATCAGACACTGTGCTGAAGGCCACTTTCAATTCAGCAGTTGTATGTGCTGAATCTTTCCTGGATCATGTCATATGTTTGCTTTATTTTATTTATTTTTTAGTAAGGCTCACTTTCTTCAAAAGTAGAATTATCTGACTGAATGCCAGAGGAAAATAACCTTTCGGTTCCCATCCAATGTTTTAATCCCTTCCATGAATTCATCTGTAATATCATGAATTCTCATTTCCTGTCTTTGGTTCCTCACTAGGAACATAAGAATTACCTCATACCTGAGTCAGACTACACTGTTTGCGGAGCCCTTGGCCTCTGAATGTATATGGATAGAATTGGATTCCATAAACCATGCAGCCAGGGGGAAAAAAAGACAACGGCCAATGGCTTGGGTCAACCTTCCTGAGTAATCTAGATAGGGAACATGATTGGATCAAACTCCATTAATAGAATCTTGGAAGTCTGAAGGTTGTTAGGAATATAAGTCACCTAACAGTATTTTGGGTTGGACAATATATAAACCAGGATAAACATTTTAATACTGTTTCTTTAAGGGAATGCAAGAGCATGCAGTTGGGTGTGGTTTCTCAAATGGCCATAAAATGGAGCCAGAAACCTGGTTTGTCTTAGTCTTAATCTCAGAAGAGGGTGTGTCTCAGTCTCTGTTTCCTTTTGTTGGAAAGTATTGATGCTCCTCCATGTCTTCTAACTGACTTATATTACTGGATTTGATGTAAGTCTGATACTGAGCTGTTTTTGACACTGGAATTTGTTATTGGATTATCCCTGGATGAAAAATGACTGATTTACCTGTGAATGACTTTGGATTGCTTGTTTGGACTTTGCTTAAACTGTTTCTGGAAGTAAAAATTTACTGTACAGTGCATCTGTGTGCTGTGTGTGTATTATTCAAACACTACTCTCAAATATGTCTCTCTGTATGCGCTCATTCTCCTAACAGGGAATTACCTCAACAAAGGTACTTTCCTCCCCCACTTTTAACTGCTTGATCCATTAGGAAGGGTCCTCCCTGAACTTTTTCTGACTGTTGAGGGGGGATAGGCACTCCTGGCTCTCTTCTCTGATTATTTCCTGGGCAGCATTTCTCCCCCAAATGGGACCAATGGCTTGGCAGAAAATTGAGAATATTGTAGGCCAGTTCCAACAAAATTCCCAATAATTTTGTGTGTCTGATGGGACATTCAGATTTTATGTATCATTGTCATTCCCTCTGAACTTCATGGAATATATAATTACACGTAAATATCTGCATAAGATATTTCTCTATGACCTTCTACCCCCCCCCCTTTTTTTAAAAGTACTTACAAATGTTGGGTGTATAATGTGAGTATTGTGACTCTCTTCTCATTTCTGTGCCTTGCATTTTCTTTCCAAACTTTACCCAAAGCTGGAGGATATCTAAAAAATACCTGGGATGTGAGGTAAGAGTACAGCAGGTAAGGATAGATAATTATGCCAGGTGAATTTTCTCTAAAGTTTCCATTTGTAAATTTCTTGTCTTCAGTTTCTCCCATTTTTTTTCATTTTTTAAATTCATTTCTTCCATTTTCTGTATTAATTTGAGTGAATTTCTAAAGTTTGCACAACAATACTTATGTATTTTGATTATAAGTTCTTCCAATTTCTACGTAAATTTGGGCAAATTTTTAAAATTTGCACTACAATGCATTAGAGTACACAATGTCCAAACATAGATTTGCTTATAATTTTGCCTAGCACTCATAATTTTTCCAAACAACTTTCCCATATTTAGATGCTCATCCACACATTTCTTTTATATATGTGTGCACTTTGTGTACTCCCACATTATCATTTCTCTGTTATTATATTACTGCATTGATGACTTTGGAGTTTTAGCCGGCTTACAAAGTTCCATTTTAAAACTTTTTAGTAATTGGTTAATTTTGTCTGCCTGTGAGATCTTGTATCCTCCCCTAGTTCTATCTATCTTTAAAAACCAAGATATTGTTTGATTTCTCCTAATTGTTTTATTTTAAATTTCTTTTCCAATAGTGAGATTATTTTAATAGCTTCTTGTTCAGTTTTGGTGACTAATGCTATGTCATCAGTAAATAATAACAATAATGACACTACACCATCACTTTCTCTTTTAAACAAACATGGATCAGACATGCCAGCTACAAAACCTATCTTAGTTAATTGTTTAACTATACATTGGTTCCGCTCATATCCTGATTGCTTCAAACCATAGACTCTTTTTCAATTTCCAGCAATCATTATTATCAGTATTATCATTTTTGAGACCTAAAGGTTTCTTTAAATATATAGTGTGTTGCAACGGTGCATGCAAATAAGCTGTCTCTACATCAAAATGATTTACAGTGTATTTCTCCTTAGCTGCCCACACTAATGGTGCCCTTAGTGTCGTAGCCTTCAGACTAGGAGCAAACACCTCATCATAGTCATTTGCTGTCTGATTGAACCCTTGTGCTACTAACCTGGCTTTATCGGTAATAGTCCCATCGACACCTGCTTAATCTTATATATCCATTTAAATCCTATGGCAAGTTTACCTGGTGGTAACTTAACATTTTCGTATACCTCCAGTCTTTTCAAAGATTCTAGTTCCTTATCCATTGCTTTCTGCCAAGCAGCCTGATCCTTAGCAGGAGATTATAGTTCACTATAATTACTTGGAACTGTATTCACTTGGCATACAACACTAGCCTGGTATCTATCAGGTGGTTGTGTTACTCGGGTTGAACGTCTAGGTAATACAGGGCTTGCTGGTGGACTTTCCTGTGCCACCTGCTCCTGTTCTTCTACCTCCTCCTGTGCATGTTCTACTTCCTCCTGTTTTCCTCTTTAATGGCTATTTGTGGTTTACTGATTTTATCTTTAGGAACTATTTGGGTGTCAATAATAATAACATTGCTGGATTCCTGTTCCAGTTTATCCCATCCAACGTGCTCAAGAAATTTTGCACTAGCTCTACAGTAAACATGAGTTGTGCCTTGATCCCCAAACCTAAATGATCTATGGTTGGCCTCGTAACCCACAAAAAATAATTTCTTAGCTCTATGTTGCCCTTTTAGTCTTACTTGTGAGGGAATATGCACCCATGCTAGAGCTCCAAATGTGTGTAAATAACTTAAATTTGGTTTTCTGCCATGCCAACAAATGAATGGCAATGCTCCAATTGTTGTATTTACCACATTGTTCAAAACATGGTTACTACACATTTGGCCTCACCCCGCAGTGTTTCAGGTAAACCTGAATCAGATAACATAGTACGAGCCATGGCTTGTCATGTTTGCCCTCTTCGTTCTACAAACGAGTTATGTTGTGGTCTGTAAGGTGCAGAACGTTTATGCTCAACACCAGCCAATTTTAACATAGTTTGGAATCTTTTGTTAACAAATTCAGTCCCATTATCAGTTACTAAAGGCCCGGTCCCACTGGCCAACGGATGCAAAACGTATGCATAAAAGACATAGCAGACGAGCAAAATTTTGGGGGTGGCTCCATCCGTTGTCATCCGCTCCCAAAAGTGATGAAAATTTGCATAAACAGAATGGAAAAGAACAGAAAAGAATGGATGTGGGTAATATGTAGCAGGGATGTTAAACGGATGTTCATAGGAAGCCTAGTGGATGAAAGTGGATGGAAGTGGATGACACCTCCGAAGGGGTTCCAGGGGAGAATTCCGAAGCGGACGCAAAATGGAAGAGGCGGATGCATGGCGGATGAAGCGGATGCATCACGTATGGCTATATGAAACAAAGGGGATGCCGCGCGGATGTATATCAGATGCAAAGTGTTCACTGCGCATGCGGGGAGTATGAATTGTGTCAGCTCCGCAGATATAAAAGGATGCAGCACACACGAAGTCAGCATACAGGGGAAAGACGTGCTGCCACATACATCTTGCAGGAACACCATGGTTCGTCAGTCAGGCAAGAAGAGGAAGCCCATGCCTACTGGTTCAAGCCCTGGCAAGGTGAAGAAGGCCAGAACCAGCATCCCACCCCCTGGCACTGACTCTGAAGCTGCTGCTGCTGCTGCTGCTGCTATGGTGTACCAGGCCAAGGTCCTCAAGCCCCTCAAAGACCTGATGCTCAAGGCTCTGCTGCTGAAGCCCCTGAAGGCCCTGCTGCTGAAGCCCCTGAAGGCCCTGCTGAAGCCCTTGCCAGAGGGAGGAAGAGGCAAGGGAAGGAGAAGGGAGAGAGGAAACAATACACCGTTTCTGAGGAGCATGAGGATGAGGTGCTGGAATGGCTGAGGGAGAACGAGTACCTTTGGAGAAAGGGCCACAGACTGTATCAGGACACCAAAAAGAAGCAGGCAGTTTACAGAGACAAGGCAGAGAGCCTGGGGTACACTGCAGAAGTACTCCTTGGATGGTGGAAGCACATGCACACCTGGTATGGAAAGCTACACCTCAAGAAATCCGGGCAGGCCGCTGTCAAGCTCACTGACCGGGAGATGTATGTCATGGTCAAGTGCAGTTTCCTTGAGGGTGAGATCCGCTACTGAGGAGCAGCCCCTCTGAGACCCCTCTCCCTCAGACAGCCCACAGACAGCCAGTCCTCTTCCAGCCAGGAGACAACTACCCAGGCAGGTGTCTTCAGAGGGCCCCACGGCAGAGACCCCCCCCCCAACAGTTGCAATCCCCATGCCGGCAGACTTGGAGGATCGCCCCTGCTGTCACAAATGGAGGAAGAAGTAGCAGCCACCAGTGGCCAACCCACCCCCACCCCCAGCTCCAGAGGATGCAGGCAGAGAGGCAGATTGGAGGGCCAGGACCACAGTGTGCTGATGGAGATCAGGGACACAATGAAGACCAGCACAGAACTTCTCTCTCAGCTGGTCCACTTGGACAGAGCATCCTCGGGCCGGAACACCTTCATCACCTACGTGAGACAGACCCTGAGGGACCTGCCCAAGACCCAGTACCAGGTGATGAAGCAGAAGATCACAGCACTTCTGCACAACCCTCAAGGCCCAGCTAAAGCTGCTCCTACCCAGTCCAGGTCTGCTCCTCCACCCCAGGCGATGACACAGCCGTTCCACAGCTTTCAACAGACCTTCACCTACCAAGGCTACGACTACCAGGACTTCCCACAGCAGAAGAAGAACTTCCCAGTCCAGGCCCAGGTTCATCAGATGCCACAGATGCCAATCCTCACCCAGCTGCAGATCAGACAGCCCTACTACACTCCTCCTTCCTCCACCCCACAGCCAAGCCCGTCAACGGACAATCTGTCATCAGTATTGGGCCTGACATCTCAAGTCCTTGATGAAGGGCCTCTCAACTTCACAGGACTGAGTCAGCTCTTGGATAGCTTCCTGAACACACCACCACCTGTTGTACCCTCGGGGCCAAGCACCCCAATGGTGCCTCAGACCAGCACTCAAGCCACAGCCACCTCCACAGTCCCTGGTGCTTAACAGCTGAGACCATGGACATGTCTCAGAGTGACTGAGAATAGTGTCAGAGACTGAATTGTTTACTTGTTAAGTTTATCTTTGCTTAAGACACTTTACTTGGTTCATTTTGCTTATTTAATACAGTCATAAAGTTTACCTAAGAAAGTTAATCAATTTTATCTTTGCTTCAGACACTTACTTGGTTCATTTTTTTTACTTAATAAAGTGTTGGTGAAAACTGAAAAAATGGTTTAGCCTTTGCATGCTTGTGGGATAGATAAGGATAGTTGTGGGATAGATAAACCTCCAGTGCAACTGTAGTGGGACTGTATGGTCCACCATCCCAGCAATCCAGATGATTTTCTCCCCCTTTTTATCGAAAATATCGGTTGTCTGCTAGGTGTCCTTCTACATACTCTAGACATATTGCAGACATCCTAAATGTACGAGATACATCCCAGATACAAACGTTTTGTCCATTTTTAATACTTTATATACGAGATGCATACGCTTACATCCTTTCTATTTCCGTGCTACGAACGCTGTGTAGACGTTCCGTGTACCTTTTGTTCCCTCCATCTTTTTGTTTTCAGTTGCAGCGGATGTGAGTTGAGGGGATGGCCGGAGGATGCAGACAGGATACAGTGGACGTTTAACAGATGATAATGGACATAGAATGTTTGTTGCCCATATATGTCGCGGATGTACATCGTATGCAGCAGAAAGTTCATCCATTCACAAAGTTTTGTGCAGCTCAAAACTTCTTGCACAGATGAAATTGCAGTGGATGGATGTTCGACGGATAGAGCGTATGAAACATGTATGCAGTGAGTACGCAATGGATGCATAGCATTTTTCAATGGATGGCAAGCTTTTTAAAATGTTTTACATACTCTTTGCATCCATAAGTGCAATGGGACCAGGCCTTAAAGTAATTACTTTACTTTTTATTTTTTTCTCAGCAAACCTTAGCCAGTTAAAGAAATGTTGGAATGTTTCTGTTTTGTTTTTCATAAGATAGCAGAAACCGTATCTTGAGTAATGGTCCATAATACTCAAAATATAACAGGCACCGCCTAAACTTGGTTTCTTAGGACCAATTATGTCAGCAAACACAACCTCTAAAGGTTCTTTGGTCTTAAACCCATTAATTCTGCTTGCAGTAGTAACCTTACTCTTTTCTTGACTATAAGCCTTACAGTGTAAATACTTGCTACAGGGTTTCAATTTTACTCCCTCTGCCAATTCAATAATTTGTTTGAGCATTTTGAAATTAATGTGACCTCGATGTCTATGCAGTAAATATATACATTCATCATGTGGCCTGACATTGTTATAAACTGAGTTAGCCATCTTCAACTGATCATCATGTATCACATATAAATCATTTTTTAAAGTAGCAGTAACAGTTTATCTTCTTTCTCTATTATACAGTTATCTCCCTTAAAGGTTACTACATAACCAAGATTAACTAAAGCCCTTATTGATAATAAATTAAATTTCAGTTTAGGTACATATAACATAGTTAAATGTTCATTTATACAAGAACAATATGCAGTACCTTCACCTGACACTTTCATCTTCCATCCATTTGCCAATGATACACATTGTTTATTTGTGGACATCTTTACAAACCTTTTTCTATCTTTAGTAATGCATTGTGATGCTTCACTATCAACAACCCACAAATCATGGTTTACAGTTGAATTGCTAGACATAGCTAAACTAACACTCTTCTTGGCCTTCTAGTGTTTACTAGTATTCTGTTGTTTTTCCTTCTTACAGAATTTAGCTATATGTCCTCTAGCCCCACAAGAAAAACATTTCTTATCAGTATAGGAAGACAAAGGAAGACAAGTTGAAGACAAATTCATTTCTTGCGGTTGTTCCTTCCTCAGTTGGTCTCAATCTAGCCATCTTCTTGCTTCTTCTAACAACCTTCCAGTTATGTCAGTCAATGTCAGTTTATCTCTGGGAAGGACTTCCAGTGAATATAGATAATCATCATAACTTTCATCCAATGAGGAAAGAATGATGTAAAGGCCCTGTCACACTGCCCAACGGATGCAAAACGTTAGTAAAAAGGACACAACGGACGAGAAAAATGTTCCATCCGTTGTTATCCGCTCTCAGAAGGGGCAAAAATTTGCATAACCGGAGCGGATAACATGGAAAGGAACAGATGCGGGGAGGATGCAGAGCAGATGAAAAACGGATGCGGAATGGAAGCCTAGCGGATGGAAGTGGATGGGAGTGGATGGCACATCTGCTAGGCTTCCAGGGGACTCAGCAAAGCAGACAGGGAATGGATACAGTGGATGCAGAGCGGATGCACAGCGGATGAAGCGGATGCACAGCGGAAGCCTAGCGGATGCACAGCGGAAGCCTAACGGATGCACAGCGGAAGCCTAACGGATGCCTAGCGTTAATTGCGCATGCGGGGAGGATGCATTGCATAAGCCCCACGGATATAAGGGAAGCAGCTCGGAAGCTGGTCACCATTCAGAGGAAAGACCTGCTGCCGGATGGATTGACAGCCTTGCCTGCCCTGCCTGCATGCCTGCCTGCAAGCCTTGCTGCCAGCCTCCCTGCCAGCCTTGCTGGCTGCCTGCCTGCCAGCCTTGCTGCCAGCCAGTCTGCCTGCGAGCCTTGCTGCCTGCCTTCCTGCCAGCCTTGGTTCATGCCTGCCTGCCAGCCTTGGTGCCTGCCTGCCTGCCAGCCTCCCTGCCAGCCTTGGTGCCTGCCTCCCTGCCAGCCTGCCCGCAAGCCTTCCTGCCAGCCTTGGTGCCTGCCTCCCTGCCAGCCTTCCTGCCAGCCTTGGTTCCTGTCAGCCTCCCTGCCAGACAGCAACCCCACAACCATGCGGAAGCACAGCAAGCCTCAGCCATCTGCTGCCAGCCCTTGCAAGAGGGACAGGGCTACCATCCCGCCCCCTGGCCCTCACTCTGGTTCTGCTGGGGCTTCTACAGCACGGGCTCACTCTTCTGGGGCTGGGGCTTCTGCTGCTTCTGCTTCTGGAGGAGCTGATGACAAGCACTCCAGCACCAGCCACCTCCACAGCACCTGGACCTTTCACCCCTGAGACTGAGCAACCAAGAGGAGTGCCAGAGACTCAATTTTGTTTTATAGCTTGTTGTTAATAAAGTCTATTTTTGATTCACACACTTGCTTCATTTCTTTTTTTTTTAATAAAGTCTTGCTGGAAACTTTTAGAAATGGTTTAAGCCTTTGCATGCTTGTGGGATGGGTTCAGATAGCAGTGGGATGGGTTGAGATAGCAGTGGGATGGGCATGGATACCTTTGGGATGGGTAATAGCTGTGGGATAGATAAACCTCCAGTGCACCATAGTGGGACTGTATCGTCCACCCTCCCAGCTACCACACATATGGCCCTTTTTATCAATAACAATGTAATCAATCATCCACACATGTCAACATAAACACAACCCTTTATTTAATGCCCTGTTCATTGTAGGCCCACCCAACATACATGGCCCAATCTCATCCTTGTGATGAGACAGGCTGAAGGAAGCATCCATTAATCATCTATCATCCTGTCTTGCCACTCCCCTGCTCCAGCTGGGGAGTTGCACCAGTGTTTCAGGAGGTTGCACTGCTTCTTCCCTTCACGTGAGGCTCTGTTGGGGCCTCGCACATCCTCAGTGTCTATCAGGTTTCGCCCTTGCCTCCATTCCCCAGGCTCCATGTCCTCATTGCCTTGTTGGAGGTCCACGAGCCTGTTCTGCAAGACTGGGTAGCGGGTGCACATGAGATTGTGCAGGATGCAGCAAGCTTCCATGATCCTCCTCATGGTCTCTGGGCGATGCTGCATGGTGGTGAGAAGTACCTGGAACCTGTTGGCCAGGATGCCAAAGGCGTTCTCCACCACCCGCCTTGCCCTGGACAGCCTGTAGTTGAAGATCCTCTCTTCACGGGTGAGGTATTTGGAGGTGTAGGGCTTCATGAGGTAGGCTGTGAGGGAGAAGACGTCATCCCCCACGATGAAGTAGGGCACATCTTGTGTGTCGTTGAGCAGGGGTTCTGGATCTGGGAAGCCCACGATGAGGTTGCGTTCCAGCCCCTCCTTGAGGTGACTGGCGTTGTATACCTGGGCATCTGAAGATGAGCTATTGCCTGAAGCATCGATGTACATGAACTTGTAGTCAGCATCGACTATGGCGAAGAGGATGATGCTGAAGAAGCCCTTGTAGTTGTGATAAGAGGACCCTGAGTTGGCTGGTGCTTTGCAGGCCACGTGCTTGCCATCTATGGCTCCAACGGTGTGGGGGAAGTTCCACCTCTGATACCACTGCTCTGCAACTTTCTTCCATCCTTCTTCAGTGGAGGGGCACTGGAGGAGCTCCTCCTTGTATTCTTCGATGATGGCCTGCACCACTTTTCTGACCACAATGCTGATGGTGTTGTGTGGCACCCTCCAGCTGTACTGCATGCTCCTGTAGGTGGTCCCTGAGGCCAGGTGGCACAGAGTGAATGCCACTTTGAGCCCAGGTTCCAGGCTGGGCCGGAAGTTGGTGTTTGCCTTGGTCAACCTGGGTGTCAGCCGCTGCACAACTTCGTCAAACATGGCTGAAGGCATCCTCATGAAGTTCTGGAATGCCCGAGTGTCTTCATTCCTGAGCTCCACCATCAGCTTGTTGTACAGTCCGTCCTCTGCTCTTCTGGCCAAGATGCGACAAATGAACACAAGGGACCAGCCAACGACATCGGAGACCAACACATCCCCCGAAAAATGAACTGAAACTGGTCACAAAGCAACAACGGCGCACCACAAGGACATCGAACTATCACCCAACACCGATGATGAGGAAGAGGAGATTTACAGATTGCAAGCGGAGCAGGACCGGCAGAGAAGTCGTAAGTCGGGCTTCTAGCATGCCGGTTGTGGCGGCAACCACCCCTGTTCTGAGTGCCGGTTCTTAGATGACATTTGCCAGTACTGTGAGAAATGGGGGCATGTCACCAAGGTCTGCCGCAACAAACAGAACTCCAGCCCAAGACGATGCAACAACATGCCTCTCAGAAACTGAGACAGATTCACAGAGAACCGATGCAACCGCGAAAACCGAAGCAAGAGGCTCAGTTAAACCAGACGATGGGAAGAAACCCATCAAACAGTCACAATCGGCCATTCAGACAACTCTGATGCAAGAAAAGTACACGTGCAGGTCAGCATCGAAGGCAGGCCGTGCAGAATGGAGGTGGACTCTGGATCATATCTCTCCATGGTGTTCTGGGACACGATTAAGAGGTTAGTGCCCAGCTTACAGAGACAAGAGCTGAAGAACCAGAAACTCACCATTAAAGACTATCAGGGGAACAGAATCCCCGTAATAAGAATTGGACACTTCCATGTAACCTTCAAAAGACATGGAAAAGTACTTCCACTCATTATTGTCGACAGAGACTGCCCAAGCCTGCTGGGTCTGGAATGGTTCGCACCATTAAGAATAGAGGTGACGGGCATCAACCCTGTCGAGGAAACAGACTGGGTAGAGGAGCTGATGAAGGAATTCCAAGAAGTTTTCGATGGACAATTAGGCAAGTACCGGGGGTCCCCAATATCATTTAGCTTGAACCCCAATATTGCCCCAATCTGTCTCAAACCAAGACGAGTTCCATTCGCATTCAAACCAAAAATAGATGAACAATTAGATAAGCTCATCGCACAAGGGGTCCTGGAACCAATAGATCATGCACGCTGGGAGACCCCAAAAGTCACCCCAATCAAACCAGATGGGTCCAAAAGAATTTGTGGGGACCATAAAATGACACTTAACAATGCACTGCAACAAAGTGCATACCCAGTCCCTGTGGTACAGCACCTCCTACACTCACTCAGGGGAGGAAAAGTTTTGCGAAGCTCGACTTGGTGCAAGCATGTCAACAGCTGCCCGTCAATGCCAAGACTGCAGAAGCGCAAACTATTGTGAACCACAGGGGGGCTTTCAGGTGCAAAAGGCTCCAATTCAGAGTCAGTGTGGCACCAGGGGTGTTCAAGAGTTTAATGGAATGGTTACTCCAAGGAATTAAGGGAGTCGTGCCATATTTTGATGATGTGTTGGTAGCGGCCAAATACAAAAGACAATTGAGAAGCCGACTCAGAGAAGTCCTACAAACATTTAAAAACGCAGGACTTAAAGTTAAAAAAGAAAAGTGCCAGTTATGCACTGAAAAGTTTGAGTTCCTGGGATATCTGGTGGACAAAGACTAGTATCCACCTTACCCACAAAAAAAATAACAGCAATAAAGGAAGCCCCGAGACCTCAAAATAAGGCAGAATTACAAGCCTTTCTGGGACTAATCAATTTCTACAATGTCTTTTTGCCACAGAAGGCAACAACAGCGGAACCTCTGCATAGGTTGCACAACAAGACGTCCGTTTGGTCCTGGGGCAAGTGGGAAGAGGCCACCTTCCAGAACATAAAAGATCTCCTCACATCACAATCAGTCCTCATCCAGTACAGTGAGACCCTACCACTAACGGTAACCTGCGACGCCTCCCCATTTGGCCTCGGAGCTATACTAAGCCATACCCTGCCAGACGGGAGAGAAGCACCAATTGCTTACTTCTCGAAAACACTATCAAAGGCAGAAAGAAATTATAGCCAGCATGACAAGGAGGCACTTGCAGCGGTTACCGGCATGAAGTGGTTTCACGAGTACTTATACGGTAGGGACTTCACCCTCATCACCGACCATAACCATTACTGGGGATCCTGGTGTGGAACAAGGCCACCCCCAACATACTGTCTCCCCAGATGACAAGGTGGTCTGAGTTCCTTGCTGCCTATAATTACCAACTAATACATCGCCCAGGGAAATGCATCTCGTATGCCGACGCACTAAGCCGTTGCCCCTTAACAGATTACGAAGATGACCGTGCACCCACTATATCCACCCTGCAAATAGAGACATTGCCCAACCTACCAACCACCGCATCAGACATTGTGAGAGAGACGATCAAAGACAGCAAACTGGTGCAAGTTTTGAACTAGGTGGTAAAAGGGTGGCTGGGAACAGAAAGCAGTGACCAGTTTAAACCCTTCTGAAACCGGCAAATTGAATTATCCTCCCAAAAGGGATGCATACAATGGGGCGATAGAGTGGTAGTTCCAGACTGCTTACAAAAAAAAAAATTCTACATGTTGCATGAGGGACATCTGGACATTGTGAAAATGAAATCCCTAGCCAGAAGCTACATGTGGTGGCCAGGGAGAGACAGAACCATTGAAACCTGGGTGGCTACATGTGAAAAATGTCAGCAATCCAGACCAAACCCGCCCGAAGCACCAACCCTCCAGTGGGAAACACCAAGGGGCCCATGGTCAAGGGTCCATATAGACTTTGCGGGAGCCATGAAAGGGCACACTTTCTTGATCGCAGTAGACGCTTACTCCAACTGGCTGGAGGTAAGCCTAATGCGATCTACCACGATGGAGGTGGTTACAAAACAACTAAACAGACTTTTCGCCACCCACGGCCTACCTGACTTGATAGTATCTGACAACAGGCCACAATTTACAGCATTGGCATTCAAGAAATTCCTCACAGAATGGGGAATCCGACATGCATTGACAGCGCCCGTTCATCTGGCAACGAACGGGCGGGCGGAATGAATAGTCAGATACACCAAAGACACTTTAGAAAAGATGGACACTGGTAACATACATGACAAAATAAATAAGCTGTTAACAATACAGCACATAACACCAAGTGCTAAAACCAAGAAAAGCCCGGCAGAACTCCTGATGGGAAGAAAACTCCGATCCCATCTAGACAGACTACACCCGACATACAATCCAAAAAAACCACCAGACTCCTCCAGCCGGTACCGGGCATTTAATCCGGGAGACACGATCTACGCTAAAAAATTTTCAGGGGACCCACTATGGATACCTGCTACAACAACCCAAGTGACAGGACCTTGGTTGTACCGGCTGGAAACAGGGGACAGAAGAAACTGGAAATGGCATGTCGACCAAATACGATCAAGAATAATTTTAAACAGCACTGAAAACCCACAAACATCAACAGACTCTAATAAAAAAAACTAGATGGGGGGGGAGAAACCCCAAACAATCATCAAAAAGAAAGAGAAAATACTACTACAAGACAACGACAAACCGAATGGGCCCAACCAACACAAACCGAACCAGAAATACAAACACTGCTAAATAAAAGAAGAAACAAATAATACTCACTGGAGAATGAAGGCAGCCGAAGAGTACCAGAGGAAGACGACCCACTCAAAACCTCACCTGGAAGGAACAGTCAAGCCAGCTCAACCAGCCTGGGAAGACCGGCCAGAAACAGAGAAGCCTACAACTCGACCGAACCCAGTAGACCAGGTGGGAGTTGTGGCGAAAGGCCTGACTCACCCTTCCAGGTGGTTCCATGGAGAAGAGCGGGAACAACGAAGATCCCTTCCGAACTGGCTGAAGACCATGCAGCAACTGAACTGCGCAGGTCAAGTAGGCAAGTAAAAAGCCCTCCCTACTTACGCGACTACGTCACGTAGGATGGACCATACCAAGAGGGGAGGGGTGTTACATATTAACATTCTTGTAATACCCTAACCTGATTGGCTGAAACGAACTGCACTGTGATTGGCCGAAATGCACGATGATGATTGGTCAGTAAGGAATCTCCCGTGATTGTACAAACCAATCGCGGGAGATTCAGAAAGCTGTCATTGGGTGAGAGCCGCCAGCTAGCTCTATAAGAAGAGCTGCCACGGCTCACAAGAGGCTACACAGATCTGTACCTTGAATAAAGAGCTGAAGTTACGCTGGTCTCCTGTCTCCTGATTTCCCGCACTTCTACATGGGTTATCAGTGATAGACATGTTGAAGTGACTTGTGCCATCTTTACCAGAATAGTAACCCACAATTAAACAGTAAACAGCTGTCTGTATACAGTACTGTGCATTCACACTGACTCTCAGTTATCTGAGCCTGGTATGGCCTGGGCCCATAACCAGTGTTGAGGTGATTGCCCATTAGGAGAATGAGTGCATACAGGGAGACGTATTTTGAGAGAAGTGTTTGAATAATGCACACACAGTACACAGATACACTGTACAGTAAATGTTGGTTTTTACTTCCAGAAAGTTTAAGAAAGTCCAATCACAGTACAAAATCATTCACAAGTAAATCAGTCAGTTTTCAATCCAGGGATAATCCAAATATCAAATTCCAGTGTCAAAAACAGTTCACTATCAGACTTACATTAAATCCAGTAATGGAGCAATGGCAATCTTTTCCAACAGAAGGAAACAAAGATACACTCACACTCTTTTCTGAGACTCAGACTAAAACAACCCAGGTTTCTGGCTCCATCTTATGGCAGTTTGAAAAGCCACACCCAATTGCAGATTTTGCTATGTCTTGAAGACATAGCACTAAAATGTTTATCCTGGTTTATTTCTTTCTAACCCAAATACCTGTTAGGTGACTTATATTCCTAACACTTGCCTTTAGGCAGTCTCTTTCAGGCAGTGGAAGCTCCCCAAGTGCAGTCACCAGCCACTTCGATTGGCTGGTAGAAGTGGCCTCAGGGCGAGTGCACATACACACTCCCCTTGCCGTGAGGCCACTTCAATCGGCAGACAAAAGCTCCCTTGAAGGCAAAGTCCCCCGCCTCTTCGGGGCGAGGCATGGCTGCCCATGTCCCCTCACCTTTAGACAATCTCTTTCAGGCAATGGAAGCTCCCCGAATGCAATCACCAGCCAATTTGATCGGCCGGTAGAAGAGGCCTCGCGGTGAGGGGAGTGTGTGTGTGTTCTCGCTCCAAGGCCACTTCTACCGGCCGATCAAAGTGACTGGTGACTGCATTTGGGGAGTTTCCATGGCCCGAAAGAGACTGCCTAAAAGCAAGGAGACATGAGCAGCCACGCCTCGCCCTGAAGCCCTGGGAACTCTGCCTTCAAGAGAGCTGTTGTCTGCCGAAAGAAGCAGCCTCGTGGCAAGGGGAATGTGTGTGTGTGTGGGGGGGTGTGCGTGGGTGTGTGGGTGTGCTCTCACCTCGAGGCCGCTTCTACCAGCCAATCAAAGTGGCTGGTGACTGCATTTGGGGAGCTTCCATTGCCTGAAAGAGACTGCCTAAATGCGAGGGGATATGGGCAGCCACGCCATGCCCTGAAGCCTTTGGGGAGCTTTCGTTGGCCAATAGAAGTGGCCTCACAGCGAAGTACATGCGTATGGGCCACTCTAGGTGGGAGTGGAAATTAAGTCATCCCCGAAAAGACGGCCTAGCTGTTTTTTCAGGGGTCAAAAAAAATGAGGCCTGGCCTTATTTTGTGAGAAACACAGTATGCTCTGACCCACCCAGGTTCCCAGAGAGCAAACACAGAGAAACTCAGTAACTCAAACCTTCACAGCTTTAATCTACAAATAAACTTATTTGTAGATAAAAGATGGCTTGCAGCCAGTGGTGGATTCTACCAGTTCGCACCTATTCAGTAGAACTGGTTGCTAACATTCTAAGCACTTCAGAGAACCAGTTGTTAGAAGAAATTACTGGCCTAATCCTGTAAGAAAGACAGGAAGGAAACATTCTGGTGTTGCTAACAGAAACTGCCTCTCCATTAACCCTTATGACATTCTTGGCAGGATTAGACTTCCTGTCTCAGGAAGTTCTCTGGAGTTTTTTTCCCCCTCCTTTGCTGGTACTTTGCTTGTGTGAAGTTACCATTCAAAGTAACAATGGCACTGCAAAAAGTGAATTATGACCATGTTTCACACTTACAACTGTTGCAGCATCCCCATATTAATGAGAGGCCAGGCGAGGAGATACGTGCCTCAATGTGAGTGATATTGAGTTGGCCAAGCCCAGCCAACAACATGACCACCAAGCCACGCCCACAGAACTGGTTGTTAAAAAATTTGAATCCCACCCCTGCTTGCAGCCAATTAGTCCAACCAGAAGAACCTTGACAGAATTCTTCAGATAAGCCAGAATCTCTACACAATGCTGGGTCCTTAGAGCTTCTTAGAACGTTTTTGCCTTCTACAGAGCAAAAACCCTTTGAAACCAGGCTTATATTCCTGGAGGGAGGGGCCATTAATTAGCATTCTTTCTCCAGAGTTCCCTGTGCTGTTCTTCTATGAATCATCCTGCGCTCACTCACACCTCACACAGGCCCCTCGGGAACCTCCTCCTCACAGCTGCCAGCTAAAGCCCATGTCACACTGCACCGACGGATGGAAAGAGGATGTAAAATGGAGAAAAACGTTTGCCATCCGTTGGTTAACACGATGCATCCGTTGTGTACTCACTGCGTACGTCTTTCATACGCTCTATCCGTCAAACATCCGTCTACTGCAATTTCATCTGTTCAAAAAGTTTTGAGCTATACAAAACTTTTTGAGCAGATGAACTTTCCACCGCGTACGATCTACATCCGCGACACATAAGGGCAACAAACGTTCTACGTCCTTTGTCATCCATTACACGTCCGCTGTATTC
Source organism: Laticauda colubrina (assembly GCA_015471245.1). Taxonomy (NCBI): domain Eukaryota; kingdom Metazoa; phylum Chordata; class Lepidosauria; order Squamata; family Elapidae; genus Laticauda; species Laticauda colubrina. Next base: position 43,016,115 of record BLBF01000007.1, on the reverse strand, counting down.
TCTCGGCATCCTCTGGGCATCCGCGCAACTCACATCCGCTCCAGCGGAAAGTGGAAAGAGGGAGGAAGTGAAAGGTACGCAGAACATCCACACAGCGTTAGTAGCACGGACATGGATGAAAGCGGATGCAGCTCGGATATAAAGCATTAAAACGGACAAAACGTTCGTATAGGGGATGTATCTCTGATATTTAGGATGTCTGGAGTATGCCTAGAGGACGTGGAAGGACACCTAGCGGAAAACCTATATTTCCTATAAAAAGGGGGAGGAAATCACCTGGATCTCACTTTTGGTCCAGCAGCCCTGGTGTGCAGACCTCTTCAGCCTTGCTCTTGCTCTTCCACATCATCCATTGATCTCCACCATGGATCATCGCACTCTCCTTTTGGTAGCCGCCATCATTCTACAACAGTGTGAAGCCCTCTTCAGGCACTTTCACCTGTTCTACGCAAGGTAAAGAAGGTGTCCAAGAAGTGTGTGGGTCCGAAGATGGATCGCGAGAAGAGCCGAGTACAGACTGTATGACAAGCTGATGGTGGAGCTCAGGAACGAAGACACTTGTGCATTCCAGAACTTCATGAGGATGCCACCAGCCATGTTTGATGAAGTTGTGGAGTGGCTGAGACCCAGGTTGACCAAGACAAACACCAGCTTCCGGCCCAGCCTGGACCCTGGGCTCAAGGTGGCATTGACTCTGCGCCACCTGGCCTCCGGGACCACGTACAGAACATGCAGTATGCCTGGAGGGTGCCACACAACACCATCAGCATTGTGGTCAGAGAAGTGGTGCAGGCCATCATCGAAGAATACCTGGAGGAGCTCCTCCATTATCCCACCACTGAAGAAGGCTGGAAGAAAGTTGCAGAGCAGTGGTATCAGAAGTGGAACTTCCCCCACACCGTTGGAGCCATAGATGGGAAGCACGTGGCTTGCAAAGCTCCAGCCAACTCAGGGTCCACTTTTCACAACTACAAGGGCTTCTTCAGCATCATCCTCTTCGCCATGGTCGATGCTGACTACAAGTTCATGGACATCGATGCTTCAGGCAACAGGTCAGCTTCAGATGCCCAGGTATTCAACGCCATTGACCTCAAGGAGGGGCTGGAACGCAACCTCATCATGGGCTTCCCAGATCCATACCCCCTGCCCAATGACACACAAGATGTGCCCTACTTCATCGTGGGGGATGACGCCATCTCCCTCAGAACCTACCTCATGAAGCCCTACACCTGTGAAGAGAGGATCTTCAACTACAGGCTGTCCAGGGCAAGACGGGTGGTGGAGAACGCCTTTGGCATCCTGGCCAACAGGTTCCAGGTACTTCTCACCACCATGCAGCATTGCCCAGAGACTGTGAGGAACATCGTGGAAGCTTGCGCACCCGCTACCCAGTGTTGCAGAACAGGTTCGTGGACCACCAACAAAGGAATGGGGACATGGAAGAAGATGGGGCTGATGGAATGCATCCTCCCCGCATGCGCAGTGAATGCTTTGCATCCTCTAGGCATCCACTAGGCATCTGCTAGGCGTCGGTGATGCATCCACTGTATCCACTCGGCATCCGCTCTGCCTCTGCTTCTTCCGCTGTGCGTCCGCTTCGCTGTTCTCCCATGGAAGCCCTGCAGATGTGTCATCCACTTCCATCCACTTCCATCCTCTAGGCTTCCGTTGAGCATCTGCTTAACATCCTCGCTACGTCCTCCCCACGTCCATTCCTTTCCGTTGTTGTCCGTTCTCTTTATGCAAATTTGGAGCACTTTTGAGAGCGGATGACAATGGATGGAAAATTTGCTCGTCCGCTGTGTCCTTTTTACATCCATTTTGCATCCGTCGGCCTATGTGACCTAGCCTTATAACCACAACAATCTAAAACCTATAGATGGTTGGCCTTGCTTGGATTGAGCCTAAATCTGTTTCTCTCCATCCAGAGAGAGGAACATTTGGTAACTAAACCATCTTCAGTGGACCAAAAATAAAGATGAGATAAAAATCAAATCAGTAAAGTTTTAAAAAAGAAGAGAAATGGGAGATAAACTGAAAGGGAAATGAAATTCAGGGGGAGAAAAGAGATCATACATATTTAAATCAACAATGGTCAACCACAATGGATGTTCCATTTTTTTTTTTTTGAAAAGAGTTTTATTAATTTTCTACAAACACACATAACATACAAAACATTAAAAACATCTGCTCTCATATATACTTCTGGTGTGTCGGTTGGTTCATCAGTTTTGTGCATTCATTTTATAGTCAATTACAATTATATTGCATAACAATTCATATTGTCAATCCATATCCTAATATTACTAAAAAAAAAGAAAAAAAAATTTGACTATACTTTTAATCATTCATGCTTTGTGAGATAACAATACTTTAAACAATTTATTCTATAACAAATCACATAATCATAACAAATCAATCCTAAAAATCCTTTATAGATATAATATTAATGTTCTATTATCGTATTTTATCATCTAGCCATTGATAAAAAAGATCCCAAATTTCATAAAATTGTTTATCTTCTTGCTCTCTAATTTCAAATGTCAATCTACTCATCTCAGCACATTCCAATATTTTCTTAATAATTTCTTCCTGTAATGGTATTTTCTCATTCTTCCAATTTTTAGCAAATACAATCCTAGCCGCTGTTAATATATTTACAATCAAATATTTCAAGTCTTTATTATATGTATCAGGTAAAATTCCCAATAAAAAAATCTCTGGTTTCAAATCTATGTGTTTCTTTGTCATTTTTTCCAACCACATGTGAATTTTAGTCCAATATTTTCTGGCATCCTCACAAGTCCACCACATATGATAGTATGAGCCAGGTATCTGATGACATTTCCAACATTTTTCAGATTTGTTCTTGAACATTCTTGCTATTCTTGTCGGGGGGAAGTGCCACCTGTAAAACATCTTATACAAGTTTTCTTTATATGCTGTTGACATTGTCATTTTATAGTTTTGAGACCACAATTTTTGCCATTTTTCTAAATCAATCCCATATCCAAAATTCTTCCCCCAAGCAATCATAGTTTCTTTAACTTGTTCTTCCTCTAACTTAATTCCCAATAAATAACCATATAATTTTTTAATTACTTTCTCATCAGTACCCATCAATATCTTATCTAAATCAGTCTGTTTATCATAGAATCCTTCCATTTTAAAATCTTCATCATATCTTGAGTGTATTTGCGCATATGAAAACCAATTCATCCTTATACCTTGTTCCTCTAAGTTTTGAATCGATTTAAGTCCACCCTTTTCATCCAACAATTCCCCATATCTAACTGTTTGTTCCTTTTTATAGATCATAGGATAAGAAAATGCTTCAATAGTCGATAACCAAACTGGAATTTTCAAATAACATTGTTTTTTTATCTTCTCCCAATTTAACCACAAAGACTCCCGTATATAATGTCTTCTAAAATACCCCTGTGTTTTAGTTCCCTTGTACCATAAAAAAGCATGCCAGCCCAACAGTAAATCATGTCCTTCTAATATCAACAATCTATGTTTTCTTAATGTTATCCATTCTTTGACCCACATCAAACTTGCAGCTTGATAATACAATTCCCAATTAGGCAGGCCAAAACCTCCTCTAATTCTAGCATCTTGCAAAAGCTTTAACTTTATTCTCGCTTTTTTACCTTGCCATATAAACTTCAACATGATTTTATTTAAGTCTTCAAAATAGACTTTTCCAAGTCTAACTGGTATTGTTTGAAAGAGAAATAAAATTCTGGGTAAAATATTCGTCTTAATTGTTGAAATTCTCCCTATTAATGACAATTGCAAGTTTTCCCATTTCTTCAAGTCTGTAATTATCTGTTGTTTGAGTTTAATATAATTATTCTCTTTTAATGTGCTACATCTTGCTGTCAAATATATCCCCAGATACTTAACCTTATTTGTAACTTGGATTTTCAAAAGATCTGTCAGTTCTTCTCTTTGTCTCAGTAACATGTTTTTTGTCAAGATCTTTGTTTTATCTTTATTTATTTTCAAGCCAGCCATCTCACCATATGTCTCTATCTTTTCCAATAACTTTGGAGCGGTTTCTAACGGGTCTTCCAGAATAAAAGCTAAGTCGTCAGCAAAAGCTTGTAGTTTGAATTCTTCCTTTTTAATTTTCATTCCTTTTATACTTTTGTCATCCCTAATATTTCTATTCAACACTTCCAAAGTCAATACGAATAACAAAGGAGATAGGGGACACCCTTGTCTTGTGCCTTTTCTTATCTTAATAAGATCTGTAAATTCTCCCTCCAACATTACCTTTGCTGTCTGTTTATTATATATGGCTTCTATTGCTTGAATACATTTTCTGGCAAAACCCATCTGTTCCAATAGTAATAACATAAATCTCCAGTTCACGTTGTCAAATGCCTTTTGAGCATCTAGGAATATCAAAGCCATTTGCTTCTCAGGATGGGCCTCATAATATTCCAAAGTATCCAAGATTACTCTCATATTGTCTCTAATTTGTCTCTTTGGCAGAAATCCATTTTGATCTGGGTGAATAAAATTATTTAAATATTTTTTCAGTCTTTCTGCTAAAATTGAAGCAAAGATTTTATAATCTGCATTCAATAAGGAAATAGGTCTATAATTCTTAATTTGCAACGGGTCAGCCTCTTCTTTTAGGATAAGTGTAATATAAGCCTCTGACCATGTTTTGGGTGTCATCTTCTTTAACATAACTTCATTCATAACTTCTAACAATGGGATGTTCAATGATTCTTGAAATTTTTTATAGAATTCTGCCGGAAGCCCATCTGGACCTGGTGCTTTCCCATTGTTTTGTCTCTTAAATGCTTCATTTAATTCCATCATTGTTATATTACTTTCTAACATTTCTTCAGTCTCTTTAGGTATCTTCGGTAAGTTAATATTCTGTAAATACTGTTTAATTTTTTCCTCATCAATATTCTCTTGTTTATATAGTTGCCCATAGAAATCTCGAATAATTTCCTTTTTCTCCTTATTACCACAACAAACTTGGCCTTGATCATCTATTAGTTTCAATATTTTTCTTGATTCCTTCTCCTTTCTCAGTTTATATGCTAGCCATCTACCTGGTTTATTTGCGTCTTCAAAATAATTCTGTTTAGAATTTCTAATTTTCTGTGCCAGTTCTTCTTTCTCTATTAATTCCATTTTATGCTTAATTACATCCAGTTTCAATTTGATATCTTTTTTCTGTGGCATTTTCTGTAGTTCTTTTTCAAGTCTTTTATATTCATCTTCCAAGGTCTTGGAGGCTTGTCTTTTCCTAATATTCTTTTTTCTTGTATAATCTATTATCAAACCTCTAGCATATGCCTTCATTGTATCCCAAACATTCTGTATTGAAGTATCTTCTTTTTTGTTTTCTTTAAAGAAAAAAACCAATTCCTTCTCCATCCATTGTATAAAGTCTTTCTCCTTTAAAATAGTGTTGTTTAATGTCCATCTCGATCTTTTTTTTTTTTTTGTCCCTTCCATTTAATTGTCATTGGACTATGGTCTGCCCAAGTACTTATTTCAATACTTGTTTCTTGAATAATGGATATTAATTCTGTTGAGATCCAAATCATATCTAATCTGGACCATGATAAATGTCTATTAGAGTAAAAAGTATATTGTTTAGCTTTAGGATGTTCCATTTTTAAGTCTTAGGAGATGGGCTTGAAAATAGTCTGGATGAGTGAATGTTTCATTTTTAGTCATAGGAGATAAAACTGAACCTGTAGGATTGCCATTGCATTTTAAATCTGTTACTGTTCCTCTTCCCTCCATCCCTTACCATTAATGTTTGGTTAAAGTCAGTGACTGAAATATGTTGAGGCTGGTTTCTCCATCAGAAGGCTTCACGAATTCTGGCTGACAGGTCCAGGAGAAGAGCATTTTCTGCTGTGGTTTCACCTTTGGAACGTTGTACCCTTGAAGTGAGATCTGGCCCCACCCTTTTGGTTTTCCAAAAAGGCCTGAAGATCTGACTCTGGAGCCCTGATGGGGACATACCACTTTGGAGATAATTAATAGAGTCATAGAATATTTCACTTCCACTCCAGTGGTGGGATTCAAAAAATTTTACTACTATTTCTGTGGGTGTGACTTGGTGAGCGTGGCTTGGTGGGTGTAGTGTGGTTTGGTGGGCATGGCAGGGGAAGGATACTGTAAAGTCTCCATTCCCAGCCCACTCCAGGGGAAGGACACTGTCAAATCTCCATTCTCTCCGTATCTCACAAACCTGCTTTCCAGTTCCGTTCTTCTGTGCAGGCAACAAAAGAAGACCCAGCCAATCAGCTGGGACTAGGGAGGAAGAGAACAGATGGGAGCAGGGCCAGCCAGAGGTGGTATTTGCTGGTTCTCCAAACTTTTCAAAATTTCCACTACTGGTTCTTCAGAACTGGGCAGAACTTGCTGAATACCTCCTCTGCTCCACTCATTTAGACAGTGTTATTTACTTTTTACTTTTTTTTTTACTAGTTCTTGGTAAATTTTAACATTTTAATTTTTTAATGTTCTCGTTGCCTTATGTTTTTATATTGTTGTAAGCTGCACAGAGTCACTTGACAGTGACATGAGTGGCTTATAAATTTGATAAACAAGTTGGAGTATTTGGTTTTGAATACCTCTATTTGTCTTGGGCAAAAAAAATGAGGATACAGATAAAATGACACTATAGAACTGAGGCAGTATGTGGAGATGTAGTTGTCACCAGGCTTGATTCTTGAGATCAAATATTCGATTTCATGATGCCTTTGTTATTGCTAAGAAACCCTCTCAAGCTATCTTGAGGCTTGTCAAAAGCCTGGAGACAGGCACTGTAGCTGTGGGTTTTTAGAGATGTGTGAATGTGTGTGTGTGTGTGTAGAGGGGAAAGAGTATCTTCTGGATCTGGGCTGTGGTAGCTTTGGGATTAAACTTGTTCTGTTGGTCTTTCTGTGTGTGTGGGGTGCATTGTTGATTGAGAAATGCCTGGTTATGAACACGGGTGTCTGCCTCCACTGTTTGAAGAGCAATGACTGAATCCTAGGGTTTGGTTTAGACAATGCTCTTATATGTTGTAAGCCACCCAGAGTCAATGGATACGAGATAGGTGGAAAATAAAATGTATACATGAATATATCTGAGGACAAGTGACCCTGACAAACTTCCTATTTCTCTCACACTGGCTCTATTTGATTTCAGCACATTAAATAACTGATGGAGAAAAATATAGCTACTCCCTTATTCCAGCAATATTATGTGGCTGCTTGTGCATTTGAGAATATAGCATAATATCTTAAAACTTTAATATGTAATAAGTTGAAGCCATTTAGAGCACTATTCAAATGATAAAAGTGTTACCTCAGCAGCAGACAGCATTTGTTCAAGCTATTGGCAATTCACCCACTGACAATCCAGGGGGGTTAAAAACAGTTAATTTAGGAAAAGAACTTACCCATAAACTATCTTGTTCTTCCATTTCTTCACTAGCACCTGAGCAAAGCTCTCCAAAAATGTAACCCACAGAGTATGAATATTTGCTTTCCTTCCAGACTTTGAATATCATGAAAACAGGTCAGAACTCCAGAGAGAATCAAAGTTTTATTTTAATGTTCAGATTAATTGAGCCAATGATTAACTGACTTCACTGTTACTAGTCCTGGGTATTTGATGTTCTCAAGGCAAATGAAAGGATGAGAAGAACTACAGGTTTGTTCTGGGTGATGCCAGATCAAAGCAAACACAACTAAAGCTCTCTTGTTCAGAATGATTCACAAGGAAGCAAAATCCAAATTAGCTGTGGGGTTTCAGACATAGTGAGAGTTAAGGATTTAGGAGTGGACTGAGCTGTGTTCTTCTCCAGAGAAAATTAATTCAGGCAGCAGCACATTTGCTGATCATTATAATAATAATAATATTTTTAAAAAAGCTTTCACTGCAACTGAATACTCAATAATAATTCTAAATTGCTTGAACAAATTGTCACCTATTTTAGCTTTTCTTCATGACAGTGAATAACAATAAAGCTTCAGCCAAAGTCAGCAGAGCTAGTATTTCATTCAAGAAGGTAGAACTGACCTCTTCCATTTGAAGGTCAGTTCATTCATTTCCCCCCCCCACCCACCACCACCACACATACACCCACTATGCACTTTGCTGGAACCCAACAGTCAGAAACAGAGAGGGATCAGTCTGGGCACCAGCACATGTCACATATTTATGTGTTGTGATGTGCAATCTCTGCTTCAAAAAGGAAATTGCAAAGTGCCTGCGGTCTGAAGTTTCCCCTTGCGTCATCAAGGCATTTCATTGAGTTGTAAAGAATTATGCACAGAAGAGAAATTGAGCAATTCCCTAGGGGAAATAACTTCACATTATGCCCTGCAATCTTCTGGAGTAATCTAGTCAATGGCAAGAAACAACAGGTGGTTTAATTCGACTTGGTTTTTGTAGAATTTATTCCCTCCCCTGGGGGGAGATGGACATTAATTATTCAGATTCACAGCAAAGGAGTTCTCATTCTCAGCAACTGAAAGCCACATTCAATAGTGGCATTCAATTTTTTTTACTCCCAGTTCTGTGGGCGTGACTTGGTGGGCATGGCAGGGAAAGATACTGTAAAATCTCCAGTCAGAGGAGGTATTTGCTGGTTCTCCGAACTACTCAAAATTTACACTCCCGGTTCTCCAGAACTGGTCAGAACTTGCTGGCCTCTGGCCACATTGCCTTATAACTAAGTTGGTAATTGAACAGCCATTAGTGAATTCTTTAAACATACCTCTTGAACAGATTAATAACTTATGATCACAATTAAGCCCAACATTTATGTTACTCAGTGAGAAATGTATTAAATGAGTTTTGCCCCATTTTACAATTTTCCTTGACTCATTTAATAAGTGAATCATTGCAATTATTAAAATAATAACATGGTTGTTAAATAAACCTGGCTTCCCCATTGACTTTGCTTATCAGAAGGTCGCAAAAGGGGATCACATGACCCCGGGACACTGCAATGGTCATAAGTGTGAGTCAGATGTCATGCATCCACATGTAAGTCATGTGACCATGGGAATGATGCAATGGTCATAACTATGAAAAATGGTCATAAGTCACTTTTTTCAGTGCCATTGTAACTTTGAATGATCAAGAGAACTGTTATAAGTCAAGGACGATCTGTAATTTCATCAGTGTAATTAACCTGAACTGTCTCTGTTGTGAGAAGTTTTTGAAATAGTTGGCTGGGATTGGGGGCTTTTGCTCTGGGGTCAAAGGAGACATGAAGGAGATGTTTATTTTTATCTCAAAATAATAGGAAATAATGATGCGAGATCAAGTCTTCAAGCTAGCTGTCCTTTTCCATAGGTCAGAATCTCAGTGTGTGAAAGGAGCAACTTGGGTCATTGGGCCCAGTGCCCTATTTTATGCAAGACACATCCCCACCAGATGGAATAATAGAAACCAACAAATGTAAATGGGTGACATGCCATCAATAGCTATGCTGTCAACTATTTGTTTAGAGCAGGGTTGTCAAATTCAAGGCCCATGGGCCAAATCTTGCCTGCAGGGTGATTAGATCTGGCCTGCGGGGCCACCCTGGAAACAGAAAAGGTGTGGCCTGCGATGCCTCTGCCAGTGAAAACAGAGCTCAGGAGGGCTGTGCGTGGCCCTCCCCAACTCAGTTTTTGCTGGCAGAGGGTTGCAGACCAAATATGGAGCTCAGAAGCCCGTTTTCTGTAGCAGAGTGTTCGGGCCATCACAGAAGCCCCCAACATGAGTGATGCCAAGCTGGCCATGCCCACCCTGGCCACACCCTCCCTGGCCATGCCCACCCCGGCCCCCAAGGTCAAACACAACCCTGATGTTGCCTTCAATGAAATCGAGTTTGACAGCCCTAGTTTAGAGTAAGCTTCCTCTACATGGTGCTCTGTAGATGTATTCCCCTATACAATAAATCCCACGTTCCTGAGGCAGCCCATGATCTACAACACACTTCTAAGATATATGCATCACTCAGGGCAACTTGAACCAATTAAAATCAACACAATTAAATGTTTAAAATACACACACACATGCACACACACACACAATGTTAAATCCACTTCCAAAAATATTACAAAAATCATATAATTAAAAAAAGGGTAAAAGCAGACAGAGGTACGAACATTTTATGAAACTTAGGCTGCCAATAGATACTTATGTTTTCCTAAAAAGGAAGGTCTAAACTTATTGGCAAGATATCAGTAATTAAACATTATTAAACCAGTCTTTCATAGTATCAGAGTAATTGAAGAAGAGGAAAGGGGGCTTTGTTAGAAATATTGTCGCCACGGTGGTAGGCCAATAGGATAAATGTGAGGGACTGGGGATCTCAAACAATAGTTGTGACCAACCCTGTGATCTAAAACACAGTGTTGTCTGTCTGCCAAAGCTAACTACTTTCTCCACTTCCACATGTGTGAAAATCCGATATAATGAAAAATAAAATAAAATAAACATAAATTAAAGTGAAAAATGCTTGGAAAGAGTTCCATATAATGCTAGTAAAGGAATTTGCCAGTACATATTATTTCTCATTTTATCTGTTATGAAGCACTTGGTGCTTTCTCTTTCTCTCATAAAGACCTAAACATATGGACATATCATAAACCTGAGTCATACCAGTGACAGTGACTGACTAATTGATGATGTACCATGAGGTCATTTTTTTAATTTTTAGTGACCACATAGATATATTTTCTGGATAACAATCTTCTCCAACCTGGTTGTTCAGGTTTTCCAACAGAACACCCCTTGCCACTGTAATTGGGTCCGTCCACCTTGTATCAGTACCAATACCATGATTATTAATAATGTCTCCTTACTTTAAACAATATCAAGAAAGATTCTTCTGGCCTGGTTAGTATTAGATGACAACAAAGTCAGTGGCAGGATTCAAATAATTTAACAACTGGTTCTCCTGAACTGGTGAGAACCAGCTGAATCTTACCGCTGAACAAAGTCTATACTCCATGACAACATGCTTGACATTAATGCAAGTAATGCATTAATTGACATTATGAAAACTTGTGGAAAACGAGGAAACGGCTTCAAATATTCATCCTTCATGATTGTTTTCCTCTTCTTGGCTACCATTTGTTTTTTCAAGCTGAAAGCTTTGCTTCAATTTCATATTGATAGCCAACTTTTGACCTGGGGTATCAATTACAATCTCCTCTGCCCTGAAGACAAAACTGGAGTGAATTGGATTGACACTCAAATAGGTACAGACAGAACGAATACTTTCATAGGTCTGTCTACATGGTCACAAAGAGACAACACCAAATTAATACACATAATTGAAATAGATGACATGTTAAACTTCAAAGGCGTTTACAAGGTAACTTCTACAATATTCTACAAGTTAAAAAATAGGAACTGCTCTGGTACACCAAGATTTTCCTATTCCTCCTCCCAGGGGTGGGATTCTACCGGTTCAGACTGGTTCAAGCGAACCCCTTGCTCTGGAGATCAGCTGGCAGCGAAACGGTTGGCTGCGACAAGCATCCACCACCATGGTGGTGGGCACATCCACCACCCCAGCTCTGTCCTGTGCTTTATTTCCTCAGCTGTGTTTTATTCACAGGGACTGAAGTAGAAGGTAAATATTAGAGATTTTTCAAACACGGAGCATGTGTGCAGAGTATGCGTTTGGTGCACGCATGCACAAAGCATGTGTGTATGTGCAAAGCACACAATCATCAAACCGGTTGTTATACCAGTGGAATCCCACGCCTGCCTCGTCTCCACTGTAGCCTGGGCCCCTTAAAAAAAGATACCCGTCAGATTAATCCCTGTTGCAGTGAGGTGCAGAACAGATTTATATGACTGAGTCTCTGAATTCAACCCAGTATAAATATCATTTAGAACATAAGCAGAATAGAAAAGCCCAAGACAATCAAATAAGAAACATAAATAAAAGACTCCATTGAGAAGCTACTGCTTCTTAGCAATGCATTTGATTCAGACCGTTGAAACATTTTGGCAAGGGAATCATATTTCCTAATTTCAAGGCATGCTGGTTTAGTTCTGGACAAATTTACTTGCTGAACTGAATGTTTGCCTACATTTTAGGGGTTAAAAGCTAACCTCTAATATCTGAGATATATCTGGGTTATTTACTTGCATTAATTAATTAATTTGTATTGAGGTCCAAAATTGGTAATGGTTTTTGAATTGGAAAGCCTTTGTGTGAGTCCTGACATACTAAGACTCTGCCACCAGGTAGCACTAGACTGATTTGTTTGATGGGGAAGGGAAGAAAGGATTTCCTATGGCTTCCCTGCCCCTGTCCTGCAATAAACTTTGTTTTGCTTCCTGCCCATTGAGCCTCCCAGGACACACTGTTCCTGCTTTTGCATAAGTCTCCCTCCCTCCTTTTGTGTGTGTTTCTTTTCCATCACTGGCATTTTCTGAAGGTTATTTGGCTTTTTGCCTTAAAAATAAAACCCTCTATAACTCAGTTTTCAAAACATACATCTTTTGTTGATTTATGGTTTGCGAAAATAGCCTGCAACAGAAAATATGCTCTGGTATCATATTCTCAAAACCCAGAAAAATTGAAAGGGCCATTTACAATGTGCCTTATTCAATCATATTTCAGAGAGGCCAGAGACAGGGCCCTTGATGTGTTTAGCCTTGTCATGTTCTGACTTGCCTATGGAGAATATAATGATTAGCTAATGGCATCGGTGATTTGAACATCACTGGCTTAAAAAATATGCTTTCATTCTCTGGAGATCTCTCTGCCTCATTGCCCTTTACTGCTGGACAAAATCAATCCACCTTGTAACTCAGGATTCCACTGTTAACAAGAGTGTATCTAGACCGAGTACAACAACAACAAAAAAGCAGATTAAATATGATGCTCCAGGATCTTTGATCCAAACTATGGAGTTTCCCCTGACTGGTCATTTCTTTGCTTCATGGATTTTGGATTATTAATATAATTCATTAATATGTTTCAGCCCTAATCCTAACCTTAACCAGAGGTGGTGTTCAGCAGGTTCTGACCAATTCTGGAGAACCCTAGCAAACTACAATAATAAAAAAGAGTAAAGGACATTTTTCACTCATTCATATTGCATAGTGGTTACTGAATTCTTTCAGCTGAATGGATGGCAAATCGTCATTAAGAATAGTAAATTTAATCTTTAGAAGCTGAAGGGGGAGTCAATGTGCCACAGATATTGCAACATTATCTCTTCACATAATTATCATCATCATCATCATTATCAATAATCACCCAGTCAGCCAGGTGTTCAGACTGGGTTTAGCATTTTTATCTACCTATCAAGTCCTTTCCAAGGAGCTGGGATAGGGAGATGTGTGTGCTTGACACTGTTACAGATATTGTTGCAGGATGGATGGATAATGATGACAATGATTAATCAAATATTACAGTGTTTCTGATTATTTGGATTTTAACCCAAACCCTAGAAAACTCTGCTGTAACATGTAGGAAGTTCCAAACAAGGTAGGTAGTACACATGTGTGTGTCTTCCAAATTCAGTTTGCAAATCCCAATATTTGTCCATTGGTTTTCCATCAATTATTCAGCTATCACCTGCTATTGCTATGCCTAGGAACCACACTTCTTTTCAATGACAATAATATGGTTATGTTGTGTTTCAGCTATCTATTGATTGTAGTTGAAGTTCCCACAAAGTCTTTACCTCCTTGTATTCTAAGACTTTGTTGGATATGTACAGTGGTGGAATTCAATTTTTTTTACTACCGGTTCTATGAAAGCAAGCTTCGCCTAATGTGCAGAGTTGAAAATACAACAATTCCAAGCACTACAACTTACCTTCTAGGGCAGCCCTGGTAAGTAAAACAGCTGAGATACGGGAATCCACCGTGCCACATGAATCAGCTGAGCTGAAAAATGCAGACATATAGCACAGGATAGGGCAGGGGCAGGTGGGCAGGGCCAACTGATCTTCAGAGCTACCAGTTCTCTAGAATCAGTCCAAACTGGCAGCATCCCACCACTGGATATGTAGTCCCAAAACTTTTTGTGAACAATAAAGCCTAACTTTCTACATAAATTCAATTTTTTTTCAATTCTATCATGGCATTATTTACAACATTCATGAAGATGATGATGAGGAGGATCTCAATTTTTTAAGGCTGCCCACTTACCATCCTAAAAACACCAACATACTAAATAATGTATTAACAAATATTACAAACAAATATTTTCACAACTCATACACATTCTTACAGTATGCATCTGAATGAATTGAAGAGAATTCTGAAGGAGTTAAGGTCCTGGCTCCCTACAGTGTCAAACTCATGGCTTCATGTTGCCATCACATGACGTTCCGTGACATTTCCCCCCTTCACAGAGTTGGGGTGGGCGTGGCCTGCGTGTGATGCATCCTGCCTGCAGGCCGACAGTTTGACACCCCTGCCCTACAGAGACAAATGTCCAGTCAAGCAATCTTGAATAAAAACCCTAACAAAGTCATGGGAAAAAAAGTTTAGATTTACATATTTTATTTGGAATCAATTTTGTTTATCTTTCTAAATCAGTTGGAAAAAATTTCCAATAGTTTTATGAATATGATAAAAATGTAATATATATTTCTAATCTCCATGGGATGGAAGGAGACTACACAGAGCAATGATCTAATTTCTCTATGGCTAATGTCATTCCTATAATTTCCGATTAAGAAATAGAAACCTTTTATACATACAGTATTTAATTTTAGAGATAATAAAGTATAATCTTATTGATATATGCTTTGGATTAAGTCCTATTAAATGCTTGCACTGCAAAAACAGTACTCTCCAAATCACAGTCTCTTTTAAATTTTTTAGGGCTGCAATTCTCCACATTCCAGGCCATATAGATCTGATTTAATCAATGGAACTTAAATGGCTAATTGTGTGCAGCTTAACAGCCAAGATGTTTCAAAAATAGATCAACCATCATTCAGCAGTTGTGAAGATTTGTGTCTCCAGTGAAAGAGTTAATTCCTCAGTGGTGTGTTTCTTGTAAAAATGAATAATAAATCAACTTATTTAGGAAGATCACTCATCTGAAATGCAGAAAAGGCTCTGAGACATTATTGAAGACATGCTATGTTTACAAACTGAAATGTGCCTCTAATAATCATGTGTGTCTATGTGTGTGTGTGTCTATGTGTTTTGAAATGAAGTTAAAATCTCATTAAATCAAAATCAAAAGCTTCTTTGGGAATCAGTTTTAACAATAGACATAGCAGCTTAAGAATTCATACTGTTTTTGTTCTCATTAGGATACACACCTAAATATTTGATAATTTTTTCCAGGTGGCTTAAAATAAAATTGGTTCTACATTTGTAGCTAGTTTCAAATTTTAAAGTAAACAAGGTACTTGAATGGAAGGACATGATTTGTCCATGATACATCCCATCTGGGAATGTTTATTTTAAACACATCATTAAAAAGAAGCCAGCTGAAGGTTTTTAAAGAAATCTCCTACCATGCTAAAACATTTGGAGGAAATTTTCTTTTAGTTAGAAGCACTAGAGATTTTTTCCCCCTGAACTCTAGTTCAGTGATAGGCACAGTGAGATGAAAATACGGATGTGGCGAATTATTTTTCTTGAAGGTAGAGGAAGAAAAAAAAAGTCATTTTAAGTTTTTTTAAAAAAACAGGTTGTTGTGCTGAATATCAAGTTGGTAGGTGGTATCAGCCACAACTTTGAATGAATTTGATTCATGGAACATGTGACAGATTTGCCTGAGACAGGAAAGATCCTACACAGTTTTTCTCATTCGGATCCACTGTGAAGTAAAAACTCTAGAGGAGGAATGAGCAGCATTTGATGAGTGAAAAGCTATGGTTGACCCTCATAATCTAAATCAGGGCTGTCAAATTCCTGACCCATGGACCAGATGCGTCACAGTTTAGCATGGGGGAGGGGAATCCTGATACGTCACGTGACACTGCCATGATGACATGAGTTTGACACCCCTGATCTAAATGGTCAAATAAGGTCATCATTTGATGAGGTGACTTGACAGGATTAACATATATTGTTCCATGATAGTTAAAGAAGAGAATGGGATGATGAGGCCTCATACAGGCAAGTCACTCTCAGTTCCAGTCTTAAAATCATATCAAAACACTCCTAGTGGATCCCAGAAGAAAGGTCTTCTCTGTGTTGGCTCCTTCTCTCTGGAACATCATTCCCCCAGAGATTAGAATGGCCCCCACTCTAATACTCTTCTGGAAGGCGCTGAAGACCTGGTTCTGCCAGCAGGCCTGGGGAACCCAGAGTGGGATGTAGCCCATTAAATGGCTCGTGTGGTCTGCGGTCGCCAGGGCAGGGGATGGGAGTTGAGGAGTATTGTACTATATTAATTTATTTGATTCTTTTTGCTAGTTTCCATTGTTTTAAATGGAATGGTTTTAAATGGAATGGAATGGTTTTATATTCTGTAAGCCGCCTTGACGTCACCATGGACGAATAGGCAGCAATATAAATTCAAGAAAGAAAGAAAGAAAAGAAAGAAAGAAAGAGAAAGAAAGAAAGAAAGAAGGAAAGAAAGAAAGAAAAAAGAAAGAAAGAAAGAAGGAAGGAAAGAAAGAAAGAAAGAAAGAAAGAAAGAAAGAAAGAAAGAAAGAA
>BLBF01000007.1:42987247-42999467 GCA_015471245.1 Laticauda colubrina | reverse complement strand
GAAAGAAAGAAAGAAAGAAAGAAAGAAAGAAAGAAAGAAAGAAAGAAAGAAAGAAAGAAAGAAATCCTAAAAAGCAACCATCCAAAATCTTGTCATTTTTGCCTCACAATTTTAGTAAAATTTGTTGCATAGTCAGCCAGATGTTTAGACTGAATTTGTCATTTTTATCTATCTACTGAGTCCTTCTCAAGGACCTGTGATTTTCAAATATTGTTTGATGGTATTAAAGGTATCACTGCATGATGTAAGCTGTTCTAAGTAGAGCTGTCTTTTGCAATTGACTGGTGGTGATTTTGTCAGTGCTGATGGTTTCCAAGTGATGTTCCACATCATGATCCAGATAAGTCACTTATCACTATTGGTATTACTTTGATTTATTTTCCCATAGTTGTACTTATTATTAATTTACAAGTAGATTCACAGTCTTAGACTGGTGGAAACTTTATAACTCAAGACCTAACCAAGGATATAGTTGATTAATTAGATTTAGACTTACAATAACTTTATTGTCACTTTGTATGTACACTAATCGGCATATATTAAAATGAAATTTTGTTGCGTAAAGATTTTGTTATCAAAGGATCACCACCTCCAATATACACTACATAAACATGATAAAATAAATAATTATCAGACTAGACAGTAAAATTGCAGCACCAGGAAAATTAAGAGGACTATATGAAATTACCACTTTGGTATCTGGAATGGTTCTTTTGAAATATGATAAAAGTAGAGACTCATACTAAGGCGTATATCTATACAGCAAGAGGACAAAATGACTGAAATTCACACATACATGAACCATGTGTTTTTAACAGGCAATGTAACTTGTCCTGAAACTAGCTTCCTCATATTTCTCGTGCAAAAAAAGTAATCCACAAACTGTATTGTTTGCAGATAAGGTGGAAATATGCCAAATTTGATGAAGGCTGCTATCTCAATCTAACCTAGGAACTCCACTAAAATTGATACATAAATTTATTTCTTGATAAACATTTTGAGATTTGTGGTTACTGAGTGAACAAATTGGTCACAGCTGAAGAACCCTGAGTGAAAATATACATCAACAGGAAAAAACACTTACTTATACTGAAATCTCCATTTTATACACCTTTGTAGCTAACTCACTAGTTGCCTTTCATGTAAACTGCTTTCCAACGGTGTCTTTGCTGTAAAAATTAAAACATTGCTCTTTTATTGTTACAAACACACACACACAAAACAAAAGTTTAAGCAGAATGCATTCATCCTGCAAGAGGCTGGAATTTTCCATTTGTGTAACTGGAAAGCAGATAATTAAGTTGAAATGTAACAGAGTCCTTACAGTCATCTTTTTGTATCTGTGACATTGCACGACTAAGAGAGCATAAAAAATGCAATAACATCCATTCAGCAAGCTACCCACAAAGAATGCTGAATAGTATTTTCACAATCTATCAATCAGGGCCAGGCGATGTTGCTTTTTCTCTGTCCTCTTGGGTCACATGTGGTGGTGCTGATGCAAAGAAGAGTTCTGACCTGCATTGGAGGTCATCTCTTTGGTTGAGCTGAACTTGGGAAGATTAGTAGAACTTAAAGGGCCTTGCAGTAAAAATGGAACTCCTAACATAAAAGTTGGGAGAGCTGCATCAATCCACTTCTTATGAAGATGTGGGAAATGGTACGCGTGTCTTCTTTGGCCTGTCTACATTGTTAGAAGGTGAAACGCACATTCTGCCATGCAGACGTTTAAATCAATAAAGGAAAATAAAGGAAAACCATAGAGATGAATGGAAAGATGTAAATCTGATCACCATGCCAACCCATTGGAACCATTAAGTGATGTACCCATTTATTTAGAAAGTATGAGATTCCCCCCCCCTTTTTTTTTTCTGAGCAGTGCTGACGCGACAGATCAGCAGATCTGTTAATTCTGCTTTCTCTGACTTTCTTAGTTTTTCAAGTCTAATTTTTTGTGCATGATTTTATTTTTATAGAACAAAAATCAATTCACAAGAATTCTGAGATTCTTTGGAATTTTGCATATAACTTTTTTATGTGTCTTGTTGCATATTTCTTCAAATATGGGTTTCTGATGCAGTTTTGACTAATGTGTGCAGTAAATAAGATTTAGAAAATAATTTATCCATTTGTAATATAAATTATGTTAAATATTGGAAGTCATTGCCATTTTCTTCTCAATACTATCTTATTCTTTCAATGCATGGCCTTGGAACATTCCTAAGTACATTTTCTGTACAAAAATTAATAAAATATATTATGATTGCTTATGGGACTGGATATGTGTGTATGAGTGTGTGGTGCACTGTGGATAGTGCTTGAATGTGAACTGAACAGGCTAACAGTCTTAGGCAACAAAATAACTATTCTGTATTAGCACTGAATTCTCCTGCCTAATATAACATATAGCCATGCGCTAAATAAATAGTGGTCAAAAAAGTAAAGGGCCTGTCACAGAGGCCGACGGATGCAAAATGAATGTAAAAAGGACACAGCAGATGAGAAAATGTTCCATCCATTGTTATCCGCTCTCAAAAGTGCCCCGAATTTGCATAAGCAGAGCGGACAACAACGGAAAGGAACGGATGGGTAGAGGACGTAGCCAGGATGTTAAGCAGCTGCTCCACGGAAGCCTAGAGGATGGAAGCGGATGACACATCCGTAGGGCTTCCGGGTGAGCACAGCGAAGCGGACGCGCAACGGAAGGAATGGATGCACAGCGGAAGCCTAGCGGATGCCTAGTGGATGCAAAGCGTTCACTGCGCATGCGGGGAGGATGCATTGTGTCAGCCCCATGGATATAAAATGATGCAGCTTGCAAGCAGGTCACCATTCAGAGGAAAAACCTGCTGCCAGACACATCTTCAGCCAACAACCATGGGGAAGAAGAGGAAGCCCGTGCCATCTGCTGCCAGCCGTGGCAAGAAGGACAGGGCCACCATCCCACCCCCTGGCCCTGACTCTGCTTCTGCTAGGGCTTCTGCTACTCGGACTGACTCTTCTGGTGCTGAGGCTTCTGCTGGCGCTGCTCCTGGTGCTGGTGCTTCTGCTGGTGCTTACTCTGCTGGCGCTGCTCCTGGTGCTGGTGCTTCTGCTGGTGCTTACTCTGCTAGCGCTGCTCCTGGTGCTGGTGCTCCTGCTGGTGCTTACTCTGCTGGCGCAGAGTAAGCACCAGCTCAAAACTTTTTGAGCGGATGAAATATCAATAGACGGATGCTGGATGGATAGAGAGTATGAAAAACGGACGCAGTGAGTACAGAACGGACGCATCGCGTTAACCAATGGATGGCAAGTGTTTCTCTCCGTTTTACATCCTCTTTCCATCCGTTGGTGCTGTGTGACAGGGGCTTTAGGTACAATATGTAATTCTGCAGTCAGAAGGAAACTCTACACTCAGAAATTAATGCCTCTTCTATTCCTTCATTGATTTATGCATGTCCAGCAACAAAGATCTCACAGACAGAAAATGCAAAGTAAGAAAATAGATTTCACAAATAAAAAGGAGTATATTCTGAAATATTGTATAATTAGGGCTCCACCTTATTCTTAACTATTTTGTTCTATTTCTTGCATGTTCGAATCTTAAGATTCAACCTGTTATGCTAATAGCTCCTTGTTTCTCCATTTCCCATGCTTTTGAAAATATTCTGTATTCTTCACTTGTTTCTAAAGGACTCTTAAGTTGGTTCTCTTTGAACCCATGGTTGGTTGGTTTCTGATTTGGAAAGTCTATCCATAGACTGTAAAATGAGACTTTCAGGAGACAGTTCACTTATTTCAATCTTCATCACCATTTCACACAAGTTGGATGCTAAGGAATGAAAAAGCTATCCAGTGTCAAATGCCTTCTCAATTATTCAGAGCCTATTTAGAAGCTAAACAAAATTTTCTTGACTATTAAATTATTAACTAAAGTGTATTTTCATGTTACAAACAGCAACAGATCAGCCTTAGCTAGAAGTTCCTAGGTCAATTCTGGTTTTATCTTATGTTCAAGAAAAAGACCTGTTGATAAATGGAGACATTTTTGTCTGAATTCTTTATGGCAATCTTACTCAATTTGCTCTTCTATAGTTGCTTAAGCAACTGGACAGGAGTACTAACACTTGCAGTTCATGTATCAAGGCATTAGATCTAGGATATTAACACTCTTAATATTGAAGTTTTTTCTTCAGTAGTGGTACTACTGTTTCAAACTGGAATAAGAGTTTAGAGCAGCACAATAGAAGAGGGCAAAATTAATTGTTCTGTCGAGAAGAAATTTTTTTTTTTCATCTCTATGATACACAAAATTGAGAAAACATCCTTCTTTTGTATTTCTTTTATTCTGACTATCTCTCAGGTGTGAACATCCAGATCCACAACTGTTGAGTTCAGACTCTCTGCTTTATTGTTCTTTGTCTATAATGCAGGAATCTCTCCAGATTGGCAGCTTTCACCTGGGAAAGACTAGATAAGACTCGAAAGCATTCAGGAGGGCTTGCCCTCTTGTGTTTATGTTGCAAGTCAAGGCTAATTCCCCATTTGACACCCCTCTCCCAACTGGGATGGTTGTTCTCCAATACTAACAGAAGGAAAGAAGGAAGAAATGGCAGTATCTGTGTAGTTCTCTTTGAGGTTCTGGAA
This sequence comes from Laticauda colubrina, assembly GCA_015471245.1. Lineage (NCBI taxonomy): Eukaryota > Metazoa > Chordata > Lepidosauria > Squamata > Elapidae > Laticauda > Laticauda colubrina. The sequence goes on along the minus strand of BLBF01000007.1, from coordinate 42,994,841 downwards.
AATGCAGGCATCTACAACTTCATATTCACCCTAAGATTAACTAACACATATTGTTTGATACATATATAGTAATGCACTGAAGCATTCTGATTACATGCAACAAGGTGGTTGAATGTTCTATTGAACTACCAAATTGGTCTGTTCTGCATTCTTACATCTTAGGGCTGATCTGCATAGTTAGATTTTCCCAGTATAAATGAAGGCTGCATAATCAGGCAAGAGAAACAAAACATTGCCCTCTATCTATTCCAAACCCACCAGGAATGCATCCACTGCCTGTTCTTTTCTCACTAGTTGTCAGGAGAAAGCTTGGGCCTTTTGTCTGATTCATTGGAATGCTTCATTTTATTATAGGAATCTGTGTCCCCATGCCAGCTACCACGTTCTGTGGCAAATTCGCCCTTTTTCGTAGCTATTTGTTGCTGTCCTCTGTGGCCATAACACATCAAGCCATCATTGTGGATGAAATTTGGAAAGAGTTCTTAAACCAGTTACATTTCCAGCCAGTTTATGTAATAGAGTCAAGCAACTGAAGATGTCAGGGTGGTAAAACAGTTGAAAGATACGGAGAACATTGTTGTTCAAACTTATAAAATGAATGTCTTACAGAGGCATTGCATATTCTATCTTAAATGGTATAATCTAGGACCAATTAGGAAGTGCTGTCTCAACAGTTCATTTAGTGACCATTCAGTTACAACAGCAATGAAAAAGTGACTCATGACCAAATGACTATGGAGATTCTTTTATGACCTATGATCATTTTTCACATGACTGTTGCAACATCCCCACGGTCACATGATCAAAATTCAGATGCTTAACAACTGACTCATATTTATGATACTAGCAGGATCTCAGGGTAATATATTCACCTTTTGCGACCTGCTGTCAAGCAAAGTTAATGGGGAAGCCAGATTCACTTCACAACCGTGTTACTAAATGAACAACTGCAGTGGTTTACTTAACAATTGTGGCAGGAAAAGCCATAAAATGGGATAAAATTCACTTAACAATGGTCTACTTAGCAACAAAAATTTTGGCTTCAATTGTGGTCATAAGTTAAGGATTACCTGTAGTAAACCCATGCCATATAGGTCTAGACCAGTGGTTCCCAACCTTTTTTTCGCCCCGCACCCCAAAAGAAATTTCACTCGAACCTTGCTGTCAGGCGGTGCTCCATTCAAAATCCAAGAAAGAAATACTTAGACTCTTTAATTTAGAGAAAAGTTATCTTTTACTGAACTTTTACTGATACTTCCAATTAGAAGTTGTGAATATGATCATGTGGGCATCTTCAGGTGATGATGAGGCCTCTGTCCGTTGACCTTGGCATATTTTGATAACAGGTTGCAGTTGTGCAGAGAAAAGAAAGCTAAGTGAGAAATAGAAAACTAACTCTGATGTATGCTTTTCCCCCCCCTTCATTTGCACAACAGAAAAATGTAACACCTCCAGCTCACTTCCCAGATTGATCCTACTCTCCCCTCCCCCTGTTTCTTATGACAGCCAAAAGATGCAAAGCGATAGCAGAAGATCTTGAAGGCTGACATTCGGCCCTCCCAGAAAAAGGAAAACCATCAGTCCTAGAAGAGAGAGAGGAAAAAATATGAAGACAATAATTAATCATTAGACAATAACAAAGGAATACACTCCTAGGGCTTATCAGGATACTTGGAACGAAATGCTTTGATCAACTTAGGGGCTTTAACATCGGTGTTGTTAACCCATTCGGCTTGTGAAGAAGAGAAATGTTTCCAGGCTACAAGATACTGGAGCCAACCCCTCCATTTGCGAGAGTCCAGAATTTCTTTAACTTCAAAATGTTGTTCACCTTCAATCAGTATTGGTATGGGAGGGTCAGTCTGGATGGGTCTTAAATCAGAAGTATGTTCAGGTTTTAACAAACTAACATGGAAAACCGGGTGAATTCGTCGAAGAGTTTTCGGTAAGTTCAGCTGGACTGTTACAGGATTTATAATCCGTTCAATCATGAAAGGACCAACATATTTAGGATCAAGCTTCTTTGACTTTTGAGTGGTTTGCAGGTATTTGGTGGACAGGAAAACTTTGTCACCTACTTTATATAATTTCTGTGGAGACCTTTTCTTGTCTGCAAATTTCTTATGAGCTTAATGGGCCTCATCTAATGCTTTACGTGTTACTGGCCAGTTAAGTTGGAGTTGAGTTATCCATTCATCCAACGGATGGATGTTAGGCCTTTCATGAGGAAGTTCAGGTATGGGTACAAAATCTTGTCCCGAAGCCACTTTAAACGGAGTGAATCCAGTACTACTATGTACGGAGTTGTTATATGCCACTTCAGCAAATGGTAGTAAGTCAGACCAGTTATCTTGTTGATAATTTATATAACATCTAAGATACTGTTCTAACACTGCGTTAGTCCTCTCACAGGCCCCATTGGTTTGGGGTGGATGGGTGGAGCTTAAGCTCTGGGCAGAGCCTATCAACTTCAGGAACTCTTTCCAAAAATTTGAGGTAAATTGGACCCCTCTCAGAGATTATGCGTTCCGGAACACCATGTAACCTATAGATATGTGAAATAAACAGTTTAGCCAACATCTTAGCAGATGGAATTTTGGAACAAGTATGCAATATACCTGTTTGGAAAACAAATCGGTTACCACCCAAATAACCGTGTTTCCACTGCTTTCAAGTAATTCTACTATAAAGTCCATAGAGATTTCCTTCCAGGGGGCTGTTGGTCTAACTACATTTTGTAATAACCCTGCCGGGTTACCAGGAGGTCTCTTTGCTGAAGCACAAACGGGACAGCAAGCTACATAAGCTTCAATGTCCTTCTTTAAAGTAGGCCACCAGAATTGCCGCTTAACCAGGTGTAAGGTTTTCACAAATCCAAAGTGACCAGCTGCTTTGGAATCATGAGCTTGTTGTAGTATTTGGCCTCTCAGCACTTGTGGCACATACAACTTGGTCCCCACCCAAGCCAAACCATCTCTAACTGTACAGTCTTTCGAATGAGCCAAGAACCAATCATCAAGTTTTAAAGCTTCTTTTAGTTGTTCAGTTAGGTCATTCGATATATCTATTTCTTGTTTCTTCTTTTGGGTTCTGGTGATCATTGGGGCGGCTAGATGTTTGGTTGAAACAATTGGACTTATCACCTCCTGGCGAATACTATTATATTGGGGTAGTCTAGAGAGAGCATCCGCCATTAGGTTTTTCCCCCCTGGAATGTCCTTCAGTGAGAAATTGAACCACATGAAATACTGGGCCCAGCGAACTTGTTTAGGGGACAGCTTCCAAAGCGTTTTTAAGGCTTCCAAATTTTTATTATCAGTCCATACCTCAAATGGATGTTTTGCTCCTTCCAGGAAGTGTCTCCAGGTCTGTAAGGCCCAATGAACTGCAAAAGCTTCTTTTTCCCAGACAGCCCACCTTCTCTCGGTTTCAAACAGTTTACGGGAGGTATACGCACAAGGCTGTAAGGTCCCTTTCTTGTTGATTTGAAGTAACACCGCTCCAACGGCCACATCACTCGCATCGGCTTGGATCACGAAAGGAGCCTCCATATCCAGGTGCTTTAGTACTGGTTCTGCAGCAAACAGTCGTTTTAGCTTTTCAAAAGCTGCTTGGCACTCCATGGACCACTCCAACGGCTTACTCGGCCTTGGCTTCACCTCCCCTTTTGTTTTTAAGAGATTTATGATGGGCATTGCTATCTTAGCAAAAGTCGGGATAAATTGCTGGTAAAAATTTGCAAATCCCAAGAAGCTTTGAAGTTGTTTTCTGGTACGTGGTGGAGCCCATTCCAATATGTTACACCCTTTCTCTGGATCCATTTCTATGCCCTCAGATGAAATGCGATATCCCAAATAGTCAATTTTCTCTTGATGGAATTCATACTTGGATAGTTTAGCATACAACTTTGCGGCACACAGTTTCTGTAGAACCGACCGCACCAGTTTCACATGTTCATCCAGAGTTTCTGTGTAGATAAGGATGTCATCAAGATAAACCAGAACTCCCCTGAATAAATGTTCATGTAACACCTGATTGATCATCTGCATGAAGACAGCTGAGGCCCCTTGTAAACCAAGAGGAAGAACGTTGAATTGGAAGCAACCCATCGGGCAGTTAAAAGCGGTCTTCCACTCATCCCCTTCCTTAATTCGAATTCAGTAGTATGCCTCTCTCAAATCCAACTTTGTGAAAAACTTCCCCTTCGCTAAATGGGCCAACATGTCCTTCATCAAAGGAAGGGGGTATACGTTTTCCATAGAAATAGTGTTCAAATTTCTGTAAACCACCACCAAGCATTTGGAACTATCTTTCTTTTCACAGAACAACACTGGGGCTGCTACCCGAGGCTTAGCAGGTTGAATGAAACCACGTTCCAGATTTTTATCTATAAACAATCTTAGCTCTTCCAATTCACGTGGGGTCATTGAGTACAATTTCGGTTTCAGGAGCTTCACCCCAGGCAAAATCTCAATAGCACAGTCTGTTGACCGGTGATGTGGGAGCTCATCCGAGGCCTTCTCACTGAACACTTCCTTTAAATCCCAATACTCTTTTGGAATGTTCTCCTCCCCTTTCACGGGTTCGGAACCTGTGGAAGCTATTTCAATCGGAATCTGAAGCTTCGGCTGAGATCTCCCCTCTTTTTCCGGTCGTTGCTTGGTGCGTATGCGCAATAACCCCTTTCTCCAGTTAATCTGGGGGTTCCATTTCCGGAGCCAGGGCATTCCCAGTATTAATGGTTGCTCCATCCCAGGGATCACAATAAAGCACAGAGTCTCATCGTGGTTTCCCATGATCATTTCTATAGGTTCCATGATAAAGCGTGCAGGGCAACCTCCAGCCACTGATCCATCTAATTGGGCAAAGGAAATGGGCACCTTTAAAGGTTTTAGTTTTAAGTCCATTTTCTCCACTACTTCCGTGTTGATTATACACCTTGTGCACCCAGAATCTAATAGGGCTAGCATTTCCCCTTCAACCCTTGAATTGGGTACGCTCAACTTCACCGGAATGGTCATAGGCCCAGGCTTGGACTTACCAGGAAGTCGTCTTCTGAGTCGAAATCATCCTCCTCAGGGGTAACCGGGGTGTCTGACTCTTCTTCCATGGGAGGGGCGACCTCTGACATCTCTTTCGACTTTAGTGCTGTTTGCGAGGCTTCGCTGGGGACTTTTCAGGTTTCTTTCCTTCCTTTGGCACCCCCTTTGGTTTCAGCTTGACTTTGCAGTTTACAGCTCAGTGACCTTCCTTCCTGCATTGAAAACAGGCAAATGGGTTGGGTCTTGCCATCACTCTTCCCCTCTGAGGTTTGGGAATCTCTTGAGGATGTGGGGGGGAAGGTTTGCTCCACCCAGAACCTCCCCGCCATCTGCTTCGGGTTAAATCAATTTCCACTTCTTCTGCCAGCAAGTACCACATCTGCAAGTCATTTGGGTCTCTTCTAGCAATGCATCTCTGGTACACATCTTCGTTTAAACCATCTTTAAATGCTTCTGTCAGGGCTTCCTTGGACCAGCCTCGGATATGACCTGCTAATTGTCTAAATTCTTGGGTGTAGTCAGCCATTGACCTCCGGCCCTGATTTATGGTCTTCATCCTTATCCGGGCCTTGCGCTCTGCCAATGGGTCCTCAAATCTAGCTCACAGTGCAATCATGAACAGGTTATAATTCATAAACTGGGGAGCATTATCATTATACAGGGTCACCATCCACACTGCAGCTGTTCCCTCCAGAGCCCTGGCAAAAAATCTCACTTTGGCTGCTTCTGAGGGAAAATCCTCCCCGTATTCTTCCATATAGCTCCAAACTTGAGCTAGGAAAAATCCCAAGGTTTTGGGATGTCCCCCATATCTTACTTCTAACGGAGGCAGCCTAGGAGCTCTACGCCTTCTAGGAATTACACCTCCCGCTGAGGGCCCCGGGGCTGCTGCTGAATCGGGTTGATTTATGGGAGAGGGGGCTGCTCTGCTTCTTCTAGCTGGGGCTACTCCCCCTTCCCCTTCATACCTTTGTGCAGCTTGGAGTTGTTCAAAGGCTTCATCAAAGAGTCTCCTGGATTGATTCAGTGAAAGTTCTCTCTTTTCCTTCTCTTGTCATGGCTCCTCTTTTCCACACCAGCGGGTGATGGTGATCCCGGGGGGGGGGTTCCTCTTCCGGATTTTTCCAGCCAACCCCCAACGACCATCTGGGCTTCACAGCTGGATCCTCTTCCAGATTGAGCTCTGCTAGCGATTGGGCTTCCTGTATCAGCAAAGAATCTTGCCCTCCAATGGCTCCCAGATCTTCCTGGTCACTAGTTGAAGATGACATGATGTTCAGGCCCCCTTGGAAGAAAATTGAGTGTTTTCTCCAGGTGCGCTGGTAGAGTGAGATTCAGAATAATGTCAGGCGGTGCTCCATTCAAAATCCAAGAAAGAAATACTTAGACTCTTTAATTTAGAGAAAAGTTATCTTTTACTGAAAGTGAAGTGGTAGCAACCAGAGAATTCTGAATCTGAGGAATTAGTCACGTAAATCACATATACAAAGTGATGGAAGTGTTCCCACCCCCAATAGTTCAAATGAAACTTCCAATTACAAATTGTGAATATGATCATGTGGGCATCTTCAGGTGGTGATGAGGCCTCTGTCCATTGACCTTGGCATACTTTGATAACGGGTTGCAGTTGTGCAGAGAAAAGAAAGCTAAGCGAGAAATAGAAACCTAACTCTAATGTATGCTTCTCCCCCCTTCATTTACACAACAGAAAAATGTAACACCTCCAGCTCACTTCCCAGATTGATCCCACTCTCCCCTCCCCCCGTTTCTTATGACAGCCAAAAGATGCAAAGCGATAGTAGAAGATCTTGAAGGCTGACAATTGCACCCCCAGAAATATATGGTAAATATATGGTAGGACTGAATTATTTAATTATTAAATATATGGTAGGATTGAATCTTTTCAGCTATGTATGTGACGGCCACTAAATAACGATACTTAAGTCTAAAATGAAAACAAAGTTAGTCCATTGCAAAAGAAAATAAAAATGCCAACATATAGCCAATATCCTATTATTTACCTGGACTTTTCTTGCACCCCCTGGAATATCGTCTCGCACCCCTAGGGGGTGCGAGCACCCCAGGTTGGGAACCCATGGTCGAGAACTACTTTATATTCTAACAGCTCTAGCAATAGAAGCTTGAAAGTCTGAATGTGTTTCTCCTGCCTCATTTATATCTTGATGTGAATTACAGAGAGGCCTGTCTGAGACATGGGCTCAAGCTGTGCTTCTCTGGTCATTGCTCTGGCAGCAGCTCTTCCTCCTGCCCTCCTGTCCTTCAAGACCATTCCCTACACCCTATATACTTTTAGATCTCTATGGGTGGCTTATTCCTGCTCAGTGTAACATTATGGAGCAGCTTTATGCTCACAGGCTCTCTTTGATGGAACAAAGAGGTTGGCAATTCAAATATTTACCTTGTTTATTTTATAGTATATTTGACAGAGAGGCAGCTTTTTTTCCAGATGTGACATTTTTAAGGAGACACTGCCTGAAATATTTATATTTATTTATTTATTTATTTATTTATTTATTTATTTATTTATTTAT
>BLBF01000007.1:42968522-42987237 GCA_015471245.1 Laticauda colubrina | reverse complement strand
TATTTATTTATTTATTTATTTATTTATTTATTTATTTATTTATTTATTTATTTTTATTAAATAAAATTGCTCAGTGACAACAACATCCATAGACCTTTATTCAAAGCGATATATTCTTTGATCCCATTAAAGATTAACATTTATTCATTTTAAATGCATAAATAATAAACATACACTTTTATTTTTTGTTCGCCAAGGCAAATGAGCTTCCTTTGGATTTTGAAAGAAAAGACAAATCCCTTGTGTGTTCTCAGGAGAAATCTCTTTAGTGACCAGAACAAACTGTCAGAAAGCTGTGGCTTAATGTGATTACTATTACCTGCAAAATAAGTTTGACTGACATTCTTCTTTCTCTTTCCTGTCTGCAATTCAACTAGAGAGAATGAATAGGATTATGGAGCATTCCGGGACTGCAGAGTTTCTAAGTTTATAATTTCAAGCTTTTCTCCTCCTTCCCTCAGTGACATAAGAAACTGATTCCCATAGTGTCAGCTGTACAACTAAACAGATAAGGTACAAGACAGAGGTGGTATTCAGCAGGTTCTGACCAGTTCTGGAAAACCAGTAGTGGAAATTTTGAGTAGTTCAGAGAACCGGCAAATACCACCTCTGACTGGCCCCACCCCCATCTCTGCCTCCTGAGTCCCAGATGGATCAGCTGGGTCTTCCTTTGTTTCCCTGCACAGGAGAACGGAGCTGGAAAGCAGGTTAGTAGGGTGGGGAGGGAATGGGATTTTGCAGTAACCTTCCCCTGCCATGCCCACCAAGCCACACCCACAGAACCGATAGTAAAAAAATTTGAATCCCACCACTGGTACAAGAGTCCATGAAGTTGCACAGGAGGAGCTGAAACTCCAGGAGCCTCATTGAGATGGTGTTTCTGTATTTCTAAGATCCTTGAGAAACCTGCAGGAATCCTTTCTACACCTTGGATGGGGGATGTTACTGTTAACTCTATTCTACAATATGGATTTGAGGTTGAGCGATCTTGACAATATGGATTCCTGATTAAGAGTTGTACTCTAAAGCTTTTGCATGACATCTGACTTTCATTATAACCTACATCAAACCTATATTAAAATATACTAAACTGTATTAATCTTTAATTATGTATCAAATTTGATTGAAGAGACTTTGATGGAAACGTTCCTTTTAAATGTAAATCACTGGGTGGTGTTAACTGTGAATTCTACCTAAGTTTTAACACAGGGATCTTGTGGCTCAAGGCTAGAAGCCTTACTTATTATATAAGGAGATAGTATATGTATAGATTCTCTGTGGCATGAAAACCTATCACATGCTCAAATTTACATTTGTTGGCCAATATTTAGCCTTTAAAATACACCATATCGTTATGAATATAAATTCTTATAGCAGTACATTTCATAAATCAATTGCATTTAACTACAATTGTAAAACATTTTTTAAAAGTAAAAATAATCAGATAATCAGTTATTTGGCACATTCTGTGTGTGAATAAAGGGACAGAAACAGAAACTACCAGATGAAATATATTATTCTTTTTTTGCCATTGATCTTCTTCAAAAGATGGATTTCTTATTTCTTTTTTTTCTTTGTCATAAAGTGCAAACTTTTTTATTCATCACCTGAGATGCATCTATTGAACATTCAGTGAATTAATTATTTCCCATTTCCCGTTTTCCAATCAATAAGTTCTCAGTTTCTTTAGTGAACTTGTACATTGTTTTCCAATCAATGTGCTTTTTTAAAAAAAATCATTTCGTTTATGCAAAATCTAGCCTTAAAATCTCAGACTTTTTCCCAGATGTTTGATAGGGTAGAGATAACATGGGAAGATATAAGTCTGCATCCTTAGTTGTGTATTTGAGTGGAACATTTCTTTTTATTTTATTATTTTTTAAAAACCCATTGGACTTTTGTTTAGATTTCCTCAAACTTCTTACTGTGAAAGTGTGTTCATGTGCTACTTGGAAAACTGGTGGTCTTGAAACACTAACAAAAAAATGTGAGCCAATGGACTCCTGCTGGGAGGATCCCAACCATGAGATCTTTTTTATCATGTGATCCTTTGTAGCACCTGGTTTCAATCTTGGTAAAGGTGAGAGTTGAGGTGTTTCCATAGCCAGAAAAGCAGAACTCTTTCTTTCTTGATGTTGCCACTTTGGAGCTAGAAGGTTCTCATTCATTGCTTTTAAGAGATCTTTGACTTTTGTGTCAGGGAAAACTGTAGGATCTTGATCTATAATTCTGTTTTCATTTCTTGATCTTGGTGTTAGTCTACATATATATGACACCGAAGACTTTTCAGTCTCATGATTCATAGCATACCTTGGGTTATTTCTCAGAACAGAAGATGGCTTTTCCAATAAATACAACTTTCTCACTTCTGGCCAATCTTTAACATCTTCTTCATTTTCCTGTGGTTCAAGTTGTGTCTCATTGAATGGCCCACATGAATTACGTGCAGATTTAGGGAGATCAAAACAAATCAGTTCTCTGCCTGCGAACTTGGAAGCTAAAGAAAACATAGAATGCGTGAAATCAGGTAATGAAAAATTTGTCTATAAACATCCAAATAAGAACATCTGCTTTGCCTCTGTTAATCACAGCCATGGTAGCACAGTGGTTAGAATGCAGCATTGCAGGCTAACTCTGCTCACAGCCAGGAGTTCGATCCTGATTGGCTCAAGGAGACTCAGACTTTCATCCTTTCAAGGTCAGTAAAATGAGGATCCAGATTGTTGGGGGTAAAATGCAGACTCTCTAAACTGCTCAGAGAGAGCTATAAAGCACTATGGGGTCAAAGTCTAAGTGCTACTTAGCATTTTGAAAGTTCTTTTAAAAATTTAACAAACAAGAATTCAAACAGTGTTTAACAAAGCATTAAGGATTATTGCTTAGCCCCATGGCAGGATTTTTTTTCTCTATTTTATTAAATAATGCATGTTACTTCAGGAGAGGCAACTTCGAGGAATAGTATTAGAGTGATTACAAATAAATTCCAAAAATATCTGTTGATTAATCAGTTGTCTGGAAACACGTCCTGTCATCTCCTCAGAACTAGCATGGCTGTAGCATAAAAAAGGTATTTACCGTATATACTCGCATATAAGCCAACTTTAGAACGCTTTTTTTTTTTTTCCAAATTTGGGGGTCGGCTTATACGCACATAAATCTGATTTATAGGTGGCCGTGCCTCGATTTGCACTGGAGCAACGACTTAGCGTGGTGGCTTCGCACGATGAGAGTCTTGGCTCTCATTGCGCGAAGTCGGGCAGCGGCTTTGCGCGATGAGAGTCTTGGCTCTCGCACTCCCTGTCAGCTGGCCCTTTGCAACCCTCGTCTGGACCTTTGCAGCCCTCCTTTGCAGCCCTCACCTGGACCTTTGCAGCCTTTCTCCCTGGATGGACGATGAGCCACAACTTTTGCCCTGCCGACTTTTCCCTCTGTATTTTTCCCTCTATATGCGAGTTTTTGCAAAATTCCTCATTATGGGGCAGTTTTTTAAGGGTTGGCTTATATGCGAGATTGGCTTATATGCGAGTATATACGGTATCCCTATTTTCCATTCCACACTAAAAGAATATTGTAAGAGCATGAGAGAAACTGTTTCTATTTCCTCAGAGAGATAACAAAGTCACTCCTGTACCAGAATTTGGGGGAATCTTCCTTCTAACTGGGAATTTGGTGAGATAATTTAGTAGGTTAGAATAAAAATTCTCCTGTATGGATATTTGCTAATTTGCTACATTGTGCTGAGTCACTAATTTTTTTTTGCAATTGTCACATAAGGCAAACATTTAACTCTCTAAGAAGCTCTATAAATTGTTTGTCCTTTTAAGTTATTTTTTCATTTTATCTATTAAATGTTTTAATCCCAGACAAGAAAAACATTAATTAACTCCCTCTAATCCATGATGGAATCTTTGTGTAGAATCAATTTTGGACAAAACTTCCTTAAAGAAGAACAAGTTCACAGAATGGAAGTAGTTCTGAACCTACAACAGCAATGCTGACCAAAAATGTTTGCCTTTTTCTCAGTAAATTTACTGTGACAATTGCACCTTTACGGGCTTTTGTCCATTGTAAGGGCTATTTTTTTCTTTATCCTTATCCCATGCTGCCTTTGAACATTATTCAGAAATATTGGCTGACAGAATTTGTGGCAATAAGGGTTTTAACAAGATTATAAAATCCTGGATTGAATGGTAGAAATGCCAGGTGCAGCTTTTTCTTTTGCTGTACTCAACATAATGCTGTGAATCCATAATGAGTTTAATATTGTTTCAATTTTATTGTCTACCTTAGGAAAGTTTGAAGGTTTTGGTTAAAAAAGAACAATAACTGAATTGTGTTTTTTTTCTTTACACTGTTCATAAAACCTTCTAAGCTCTTTGGAGTGGAAAGTGAAGAAATCGTTTTTGTTTCTATTTCTGTGTGGAGGATTGTAATTCTAAATAAATTATCTATCCTTAGAGTACACTGTGGTTCCCATAAATAATAGATTGGATCCAGTAAAGTATTACCAGGAATAAAAATCCTCCTTCCAGTAGTTGAAAGTATTTGATCCACTGGGAAAAAAACGTTTTTCACTGTCTAAATAGAAAATAATGTAATCTATCGCTGAAGTTGCATAAGTCACTTCAAACACTGATCCAGTTTCATAAATGAAAAGAAAACAATGGAGATGCTGAGGAAATTTAACTATTCCAGAAGTTCTCATCAGTGGAATAAATATCTGGATCCAACCCAATGTTTCTCATGACCTTTTCATATTACAAAGCTGGCAAGATTCAGAGCATCATGGAGACTTATCAAACAATTCAAGATTGCAAAAAAAAAAAAAAAATAGCAATAACAAATTTCAGAATAATGCTATTCTATCCCAATAACATTTCTTTCCATTATTTTTCTGTGTTTTTGTCTCTTATAAAAATCTTTAGCTTAACTATTGGACAAACAACTGCACATTCTTGTTAGCAGTATGCAGCAGTAATGAATGAAATAATGGGCTCCATGAAGACATGAATAGAGCCACACATATCAACTGAGGTTAACTTCTATATGCAAGTCCCTTTCATGCTTTATATTCCAACAATTATAACATGTGTAATTAATTTTCTTCCTTCTGTTAGGCGTCTTATTCCCTGCCACTATTATACATTTATAATATCCTCAGACTATCAAAAAGAGCATTACACATTACCTTCTGGTAAAATGTCTTGATTTTCAAGAAAAACTGCAATGTCATCCTCTTTGGTAACATAAGGCATTTTTGAGCTGAGAGTGGAATGAAATGCTTTATTGTTGCTACTCTTCCATTTTTCTGCTATACCCATTTTTGTCTTCTGTAAAACTGGAACATCTGCATCTTGACTTATGCTTCCAGAATGTTCACCATGAAGCTTTTCTGGTTCGTGATCTTTCTGCAAACACATCAGACACAGTAATATTATTTTTGTTTTCATTCATTCAATGAGGTCTGATTTTTCAAGACTTCCTGGAAAGGTTCTTGCAGCAAGACTTTTTCAGAAGTGATTTGTCATTGCCTCTTTCCTAGGACTGAGAAAAAGGGACTACCCAACTTCGGTGACCTTGTGCTAAAGCAGGTCTACAACTCACAGTCTCCTAGTTTCTAACCTGATACTAACCATTACACCAAATTGGTTCTCAGTATAATGGAAGTAAAAAAAGGAGATGAAAAGTGATAAATTAATTCAGGCATCTATTTTTAATTCTATGAATAGTAGAATAGTATTCCAATAGTATTCCAATAGTATTGGAATAGTATTGGAATACTAGTAATAGATTATTGTTATTTCTAACTGAATAGACTACCTTTCTGATTCCTCACAAGACAGATTATAGCTTACATTGATGCACAAAAAATTATCAAGTTAAATAATCAAGGTGGCTAAAATAATCTCAATACCATTTCTCCAGCTATCCTTCCCTACCCAATGGATTTAGATTATATTCTAAATTACATTTAGATTATATATTGAGGAATATCTCAATCTTTTTTCCCAGAATGGGAAAACTTGGGACTGGCTTCTACTATAGACCAGTTTTTCTCAACTTAGCAACTGTAAGATATGTGGACTTCAACTCCCAGCATGCTGGGAAATTCTGGAAGTTGATGTCCATATGTCTTAAACTCCAAAGGTTCCTTTTCAAGAGGCAACTGGATTTCCTTTGTTTTTCATTGAAGACATTTCACTTCTCATTCAAGAAGCTTTTTCAGTTCTGACTGAATGGCAGAGAATGGAAGGATTTAACTGAAGAAGCTTCTTGGATGAGAAGCAAAACATCTTCAAGGAAAAACAAGTCCAGTTGTCTCTTGAAAAAACACCTTTGGAATAACCATGACCTGGATAATTGAGAATCTCCATAGACATACATCTTAAGTTTCTAAAGTTGAAACAGATTCTCTATTCTTTTCAGGCATGCATACATGATATTTCTACATCCAGAGGCTGAGGCTGATTTATAATTAAGGCATATTTACATAATTATTTGATCTGACAACTGGCTATTGTAGTATAAACCTCAATACTCATTGCACTTCAACAACTGGACTAAATAATAAATAAATAATAATAAAATATACAGTATATGCACTTGTATGCACTTGCATATATAATATATATGCATTATATATTATATGTATAATATATGCACTTTTGAGTGTATTTTGTGACTTCAGCAAAGAAGAGAGTCACCTAGAATTAGAAACTTTTCTGATGAGTCCATCTGCATCAGATATTGTCAAAACTGTTTTTTTAAACAATTGCTTCAACAGTTTTGGAAAAAAAATTCATTGTTCCATCTATACCACATCAGAGGTGGAGATGAATATGAGATAACATAAGCATTCTAGCCAACTCAGTTAAAGACTATCTCAGAATTTTATATCCTCCTAGCTAAAAAAAAATCAATGTTTCATCTTAAGATTTTTACAGTCACATTATTTACTGTCCATCAGAAAACTTCCCATGAATTTGTAAGACCTAATTGGTTAAGCATCTGGACAGGAAGTTCTTTGGCAAGAACACTATTTCTGCAAAACTGAACTAGATGGGTTTGGATGGCATTAGACTATCTTTTCTACAACAAAGGACATAAAATGCAGTTGCTTGGAGAAAAGAGAAAAGTTGGAGAAAAGTTGCTTGGAGAAATCACAGGATGTAAGAGAACAGGCCCTGTTTTATATGTATAATTAATGGTTCAAATGTGATCATGGAAAAACTTCTGGGTTGCCTATAGTCTTCAGAGCCAAATTTCCCCTTAGGTTTTTCTCATCAAATAAAATGACTGTCATGCCTAAAGCAAGATCTTTTGTGACGAGCCCCAAAGATGCTTTTTCAACAGGCAACTGAACGAGACTTTCTTCAGTTCAAAAAAGTCCAGTTGCCTCTTGAAAAAGCAGTTTTGGGACAAACATAACCTAGATGACTCAGAATCTCCACAGATACTTTTGTGACCAGCTGTTTGCAGTCAAGATTATAAAGAGTGAGATGTTGTGAACTTTAGTAAATTAAACTTTCAGGGTTTTTCCAGAGGAGAGTTTTATTGGACAAGCAGAACATAGTACAACACTTAGATGATGAAGGAGACTCAGGATAACATTTCCCAGATCCAGAGTGAGAAATCACATTGCCTCAACACTCATACTACAGTTCTTTGGAACTAAGAAAAAAAAAGTGATAGGTACAATTCAAATGCTCATCTACCACATCTGTTAGAGATGATACTTTTGTGTAAACAGCTGACCTTACAGAAACAAATTCTGATTAAACTGTTCTTCCTCCTGAACCCACCTCTATGATAAAAGGTGTCACCACATTCTGGAGTGGATTCAAGAGCCATATAGGGTGACAAAACAAGTCTGTTCCACTGATGAAGGTTAAAATTCCAATAGACAGAATATATTCACTGAAGTCATTACTCTGCACTGATCAGAACCTGTCCTAAGTACTACAACCAGATTTGAATAACATGTTTTTAGAAGATTCAGAGAAGCTAGAGTAAATTCAAGAAAATGAAGTTGATGGGCAGTGAGTTGGGGCTGGAGACGAAGACCTAGAAGCAGTTTGGTGCTACTAAATAGGTTATCCTTTGAAAAGGGAGGACTAATGGGGAGTATGATAGCATTCTTCAAGTACATGAAAAAGAAGAGAAAAACGAGGTCCTATTCTTCATCAACAGGAAGATAGATTCTACTGAAAGAGTAAGTGGAGCCAATTGTCCACAGTGATGGTGGAAAAGTTAAAGCACAAAGTGGCTGGTCACTTGTCATGAAAATTTACATTTATTTTGTATTGAGCAGAAAGTTGAATTCAATAGCCATTATGACTTTCAGATCTATGCTTCAATTAAAAGTTTGTTTGAACATTTGAAACCAAGAGCATCCAGCATGAGTGTATTGAAATATATTTATATGCTATAGAACTTAAATATTTTAAACTGTTTAAATGAATGAACTGTCAGAAATTATTCTATCAGTATTGATTCAAAGAGCTAAGAAAGATCACCCTAGGGTATTATTTTTCAAAGATAACCATTTCATTAATGCAGCTCCTTGAACAATGAAAATGAATTAGGTTATTTCTCTTCTGACAATCTGATAATATGAATTAACTGCTAACACGTATAGCATAAACAAATGTCAGAGAGAAAATGTACTATGGGAATGGATCAGTAATGGTAATGATATGGACGATGGAAAGATATCGACAGTTTCCACTTTCATATCTTCCTCAAATGCTGTCAGGGATCCTTAAATAGCCCTATATCATTCCTACTTGAACATTAAATATGCTTCATATCATATTTTATTTTACAACCCCAATAGGAGTTTGTGGATCTCCTATCCATGCCAGAAAATAAATGCTATGAGTATGTTCAGTATGTGAGAAAGGACAAAAGGGTGAAGGATGAGGAACTACATTACATATTAATTTCTATTCATATGATTTTCTTGATACAAATTCAGGAGGAGTTTACCATAGCCTGCTGTCACACCCTATTAATTGATACCTTTGCCATTATTATAAAGTGATCATCTGTCTCTGGCATCTTCCTATATCACTGCTGTGTATTCTAATTGCCTGCTTACTTCAGATGGGCAGTTGGGATTGTCTTTCCACTTTACATGATTCTTCTGGGAATATTTACTCTTGACATACACTCTCAACATTCTTCACTCAACCTTCCCAAGAACACCCCTTCACCATGACAAAACAACACAGCAGGACTTGTGTGTATGGATCTAGGACAACTTGGCATGGCCAGGTCATCACTGGCAAGTCATCTGTGCCAAATCACTGTCATCTAGTTGCTGCAGAACAACTCAACATGGACAATTCACCATAGGGACAACTTGCAATGGGTGGTCAGAGGGAGACCCAGGCACACAAGTAAGTGGGAAGAGCACAGAGCAGTGGTGGCAGCCAGGGGCTTCCCACCAGAGGGAGAGTTTGGTAGGCAGGTGAGCAAACAGGTGGGCACAGATCACAGAGCAATGGGTGGACAGGGGAGTGGACAGGGTGGCAGTGGCAACCAGGTGTATCCTATTTTCATACACCCTTACCATCACTGCTACCACCATGCCAAGCTCCAGGCCATTCAGAGTTTGGGCCATTTGGTTGTGGCAATGGTGTTCAGGCCATTCAGTGGTGATAGTAGGCATGGAAGGTGGCATGCTGGTGATGGCCAAGTGTGTCCTATTTTCACACCCCCGCCACTGCCATTGTGCAAAGGTCCCGCCACCCCTGCTGAACATCCTGAACTCTGAATGGCTTAGAGCTTGGTGGGGTAGCCACAGCAATGGCAGCAGGAATATGAAAGTGGGAAGCTCCTGGCTGCTGCTGCCACCACTTTTCACTTCACCCATCTGCTCGCTCAGCTGCCCAGCTCTCCCTCTAGCTACCTGCAGCGTTGTCTCTGCAGCTCATATTGAGTTGTCTTGTGGTGACTTGGCAGTGGTGAGTTAGCAGAAGTGACCTGGTGGCGGCGAGCTGGTGTCTGTTATAGCTATCTTACAATAGTTTCTCAGTTGTGTAGTAGTTATAAAATTTATCCAAAGTTGCTGGGGATTTAAGTCATATGTTAGATTAGGATGCTTTTGAAAAGCATCATAGACAAAAGTAGTAGCAATGATATCCATAATGCTACCAAGTAAATTATGTAAACCCCTCCATAAAACCACTAAGTATTGAGCAAGACTTGAAGGATACTAGGGCATTTTTTCATTACCCTTAAATAACAAGTGTGCTTATACTTCATATGTGTAAATATAGTAGCTATTCTCCTTATCATAAGACAGTATTTTTTATTTTTTATTTGTAAAAAAAAGAGATCTATCAATGTTTTATTATAAATACTGCCACAGAAAAATCCTTTTTAAATCCACATTTGTACAAAAAGACCTGCTTTGCTCTTATTTTACTAACAGCGGGTCTTTTTGAGGATGGGGTGAGAGTAGAATATTTTTTTTAAAAAAACCCAGGAATAATCTATTTGAACCTTCTTCTAACTCATTTTTTTTAAAAAAGCTATTAGGACTATCTTTCCCAAAATCTAGAAATACCACTCTCCAAGTACTAAGGACATTTTAACTGGCCAAGTTTATTTGGAAGTTCAATCATTGGATATTAAAATATACCAAGGCTTTCGACTAAATAATTGTGGAAGAAGCCATTGATGACCCACCTTTATTGCTAAAAACCCTGCATGTCTGTAATTATGGTTTTATCAGGATTGAACTCAGGAATTGAAATCTTCAGTTGGTAATCCAATAGGAGGTTGTTAATATAGGGAAATCTGAACCAGACTATCAACTTGTATCTATTCTTGGCCAACGAGATTATCTTAAAGGTTTAATTCCTGGAAATTTGATTAGCTTGCTCTGAGATAACCTCTAATACATCGGAAGTGCCTTGCATTTCCAAAGATCATATATTACTCTATGTTTCTTAGGGAAAAGAACCTCTGAGCTATGTCCCTCTCACAGATAATCTGGACAAGATTGTATATTAACCACATGGCTTGACCTTATGCATGGATCTATGAAAAGAACAGATTTTAACAACAGATTGACTTGCTAGACTCATTTCGTTGGTTTAGTGTGCGTTAGTCGGATTATTTATTTCTTTTTACAATTTCAGGTTCTCCAGATGATCATGCTAGCCCTACATTTATTAACAGTGAAATTATTTATATAAATAATTAATTATGTATGATATAAATATAGTTATGTTATATATAAGTATATTATATTTATATAATATAATAAATATGTAATGGCATTAATATAAATATTATATATTATATTATATAAATAATTAAACAGTCTACAGCCAAGATATAAGTAAAATGAGTTCCTTAATTAATTTAAAGATGCCATGAAGTCATATCTTACCTTTTCAGTCCTAGGTTCTCTCTGATACCTAATTAATTTCTTCAGCAATAAGTAATATGTAGCCATGATGGAAGATGGCTTGTTTTTAATCAGGACAGTCACAACATCTGAAAGCTTGAACTCCATTATTTCTGTCATGTAACTCAAAACAACCGGATTCAATTCATTTGGGTGAAGCCTGAAAAGAAGAGGTTAGGATAGGCAAATAAGTTTGGCTCAATATTGCTGCAATAAACTGAGCTATAGACTTCTATACCAGAGAAAAATGTGGTATAATTCTGTTCAAAATTTAGTCTGAAAAATCATCCCTGAGTTCACCAAGTTTTCCAACCAGTCGTTTGCCCCCCGCCTTCTTCCCCCCCCCCCGTCTCACACACACTTATACAATTTGTTCTAAATTTATCTGGTGTCTTGGGGCAAACCCTCACAACAGTAACACAAAGATTCACCGAGGGTTTCAGGGTGAAATCTCCCTCAGTTTCTAGAACTTAGAACATTTCTATGTAAGCTTCTGAATGCTTACAGTGAATTTTTAACACTGTGGAAATACATTTCATGACTCATTCTCATAATACAATCTGCTAAATGAGCTGTTAATGTCACTCCTGCTAGACAGACCAGGCCAGGAAATGAATTCCACATGAAGGCTAAAACTACACTGAAATTGGTTAGAATAACAGAGACTTGCGAGTTTGATTGTGCGATCCCACCCCTTCTTTTTATAGTTCAGGGAGGCATCTGACTGAGCTGCTTCTGAATGCTCTCTCATTTTCTGGACTTTAAAAATATTTCATCCCGTTTCACCTAGGAAGCAGTTCTTGCATATTTGTATCAAGGTCATCTTCCACACTCTCAAGTGATATCTCAAATAGTTTCTATTTTTTTTTCTAAAAAGGGTTTTTTATTGGATTTAGACTACATTTTGTATCACTGATATTAAAGCAGAGCATTCCTGCCTTTGTACATGTCCTTTTAGCCTTTAGGTATCTCCAATATATGAGAGATGCCACAGAACAGGAAGGCAGGAAAATTCATATTGACTTCAAATGCAAGCACATCTATGGGAGATGACCCACAGGATCTTCCTTTGCAGTAAAGAGAACAGAAACATTGTTTTTTTTTAGAATCTTAGCTTCCAAATAGGAGGGATAAGAAGAGATATATGATTTGAGCTATATAATTTGAGCGAAAATAGGAATAAATTTTCCAGCCCCATCTTGTCTTTTTTGGAGAGAGACAGATTGAGGCACATGTGAGGGGAAGAATTGAGCGAGACAGCAATAGCAATAACCTTTAGGCTCTATAGCACTTTACATCACTCTCTGGGCAATTTAAAGTGTAGAAGCATTATTTGCCTATTGTTGCCAACAATCCGGGTCCTCATTTTCTCATCCTTGGAAGGATGGAAGGCTGAGTCAACCTTCAGCCCTCTCAGGATTGAACTCCTGGCTATGGGCAGAGTTTGCCTGTAATACTGCCCTTTAACCACTATACCACCAGGGCTCTGAGGTGTGAGAAAGGGGGAGGAAGAGACCACAGTGCCAGAAGGAGATAATTAAAACAGCACCTAAGGATATTGGTCTTCTCAGATAAAGGAAAGTAGAATTCTGGATAGTGGGTCCATGTTCTATTAATTCAGGAATGGTGAATCAAAGGTCTCCCAACTGGTTTGTTTGGATAATAGAGACAAGAAGAAACTCAAATGGGGACATGTCAGCCCATGGGTGATCCGAATACATGATGAAATGCTCCTACATCTCTAATAAATAACTGGAAATCGGAAAGAAACAGAGTTTAACTCTTAGCAGAGTTTAGAGTAAGTGTGAAATCACTGATCAGTAAGCTGCATCTCTTCATCAGGATGTTCTGCTTTATTTCCTGGGGGCTGAATATGCTTGATTCTGGCAATTGTTCCTAGCAATGTTTGTGTCTGTGCAGGGTTTAGAGTTTGGCATCATCCCACTTTTTTTGAGCCTCAGACCTCATCTATCTATATAACTGTGCCTGAATCTCCACATAGTGTTGTAGGGGAGAATGATGTTTGAAGAAGTATTTATGATCTTTTGAGAGCCAAATATCTTATTCCAACTAGTTATCATTATTCTGGAGAAGTTTTGTTCTCTCTTAAATTGATTTTTTTTTTAAAAAAATCAGAAATTGTATTTCTGTTTTATCTCCTCAAAAGGAGATATAATTGCTGTTCTTTGGCTGTACCAACCCCTCTCCCCTCAAAAACAATTAGAACTGGAGTAATGGTTTGTTTGGATGCTTATAATTTGCTTCTCCTATTGTTCTGTTTTTTATTATGTACAGAGCTTTGAGTTATTTGAAATTAGATATTCTTTTCAATCTAAATAAACAAATAAATAAAATTATGCCCACGCTGTAAAAGGCTCATCTCTTTCACAAGTTGTTCTTAAAAGGGAGGAATCAGGGCAAGGCATCACCTTCTTTCTGTGGATGATGGCAACAGAAAATACTACACAGCCCATAAACAGAATGCTTCAAGCTTGGTGGGATGATGGGACCTGAAAGGTATGATCAGAAAGGTCAAGCCATTCTTACCACATGGCCAAACAGCCTTTTTGAGCAAATTCATTACTGTTGAAAATGGAGAAATAAAGGATGACAAACTTGCAATAATTACCTATTTCTATATATGAATGCATTTGGTGGTTTGCTGATATTATTATAATTTAACCATTTGTCTTGCATTGCCTCTTTAACAGTAGGCCGCTTTGTGGGATCAGGTTCGAGCAAAGAGTGCATAAAATGAACAGCTCCTGTGGAGGAATTAAAAAATAATAATTATAACAACTTAATTGGATGGCATCGCTTTTTTTGAAACGCAGAATCCACAAAACAACATAGGTAGAATTAATGAAGTGCTGCTCCTGACAACATCGTCATGGAAGAAAAACTTACCAAAGTCAACATTTCTGAAATTGGAGAAATTGGAGAAATCATTTCTGAATTTAAATTTCGGAGGGGCAAGCTATTCACTTCAACAGTGATATTCTTTTAGTAGACCTGTTCTTATAATTGGCTTTCATACAGATGTAAAATGTAGTTCCTCATTAATAACCTTTTTTCTGTTCATCTTTCCAGAAATCCCAGAGCCAATTATTATGGATAAATGATCCAGTTCAAATGCTGAGGAGTCAAAGCATTTTATTCTTCCCTTAAATCTAGGCAAAAAGCCAACATTATTTTAAAAAGTTAATATTTTCGAAAAGAAAAAGTGGGGGGGGGGGGGAATGGACTGCATTCAGATCTATTTTCCTAGACCTTTGGCCACTTCCATTTAAACCATTTGATTATTTTGTTATTTATTGATTTATAGGATGAATTTAAGATTATTGTGAATATAAACCAATCCAGAAGAGAGTCATCAGCAATTTCAGCTGGAGAAACTGGATTATCAAAGTCATCTAGTGCTTCCTATATTGCCCTTGCACTACAAAGACCAACAGAAGCCATGTTCAAAACCACAGAATTCACTGGTAATTCAGTTCACCCCTCTTGTCAGCCAGATTGGACAGTTGTGAGGATAAAAAGTCCTCTGTGTAGGTTATTTAGAGCTCTCAGAGAAAGGACAGGATAGGAATTCTATCAGTCACTCATTGTCCTGAAGAAAAGCTGTGCCTAATTGGCACTACTTGCTATGTTACACAGAAATTGCAGCAATAAGTAAGCCTGTCTTAACTTGGTGTCTTTCAGATGTGTTTGGATTACAACTTCCAGAATTTGAACCAGCCTGGACAATGGCTATAATCTAAAACAGCAGGTTTTATATTTGTCATATTTTATATTAAAATATAAAATAAACCATCCCTTACCAGAGGAAATGTTGGGAGAGATGGCGTTCATTTCTCCATTAACCATCTTGAGATGAAGTTGCTTGATATTAAATGGCTCCACGGTGAAAGGCAGAGTGCCAGTGAGCATGGCAAATGTGCTGATTCCTCTGTCCATGGAGAAGACAACACAGAATGGCTATGAAGATGACCCAATTCATTCCCCCACTCCCTTTGTGTATCAAACCTTTTCATCATTGGGACTTGATATACCAAGCAAAAATGGGTGAGTTATCTATACATTTTCTATCTTCTCTCTCTATAAAAATGGATAAATGGATGTATGTGTGTGTATATATGTTCCAGCATAACTCTGTAATGGCTTGAGCAATTTCAACCAAACTTGGTACACAAATGACTTACTCTCTGGAAACAAATACTGTGGGGGTAAAACACCCCTAACACCCCTTGGAGTTTGTGTGTGCTTTAAAATGGCTTCTACTGGACAGCACAGTGGACTTGTCATGGTAACAGCTTCACAGTACTCCATAAGGGGACTCCCTCTCAGCCCTCCAAGGAAACGTCAAGTGATTGGCCAAGTGCAACCAAATGCTACAAAAATAAAACACCAGCATAGACAAGAAACTCCCAAGGAGAGAATAGAAGACTTGTGATACTGCACCAGAGACAGTACAACAGTGTGAGTCCTGACTACAGGATTTTCCTGTCTAATACAGGATTGGGATAAATAAATACCTGGGCAATGCCACAGACCAGGGATTGAGGACCCTTGCTATAGCCATTTATTACATACATCAACAGAACAAGAAAAGCCAAAGCAAAATCTAGGGGAGAAAAACAGTTTTCTCTCTTCTCTATTCCTTCATAAAAAAATAAAACCTGGGTTATAGTGTTGGGTATGATAGTATTAATCCTTCCAGGATATTCCTCTTGTTTGATGCATTGTCCATATAGCATAATCTTGTAGAAGTTCTGGATAAATTATACATTCTATCAACTTCCCAGTTTTCATAACATTGTTTAGTATTTCTTACAATCTTATTTCTACAGTAGTATTTGAGGTCTTCATATGTTTTTTAAATGAATTCATGATCTCATTGTTGGCAAGGATTATCAAGAGCTCTTTAAATCCCCAAGGGAAAGACATTGACATCTTACTGGTTTGCATTAACCCCTCTTTTTTAAATAAAAACAACTGGTAGGAAAGGTGTTTATGTAGTCAGAGGTTGGCTTATTGTATAACAACATCTTGGAATAGCATGCTTATTTTCCTTGTATTTTATTATTCTAGCTCATCATCTCACTCTGGGTAAACCAGGCTTTTAGGTGATGTAACAGAGAGAAAACGGTTCTCATTATGCAGAGTACATTATACAGCGTTTTGTCTCCCTAAAAGTGTGATAGGAGAGATAGAAACATTTATAATCTACTTACATGGACCAGACATCCACTTTTGGCCCATACTGCTTATGAGCTAAGAGTTCTGGGGCTGCATAAGCTGGACTCCCACACTGGGTGTTTAACAGTTCTTGGGAAAGGCCCTGAAACTTTATGATATTGCTCAGTCCAAAATCTGAAGAAACAGATAGGCAAAAAAACCCACAGACATTTCATTCTTAACAGTCTGCATGACAAACTCTAGCAGCTTTAATCATATAGAAAATTGATTTAAACAATGTTCTAAAAGAGGGTTTCCCAAATCGAACTGTACTTCCCTTGGGAAGGTGCAGACAGAATCAATGGTAACCTATGGAGAGTTTACACAACACTCAGATGGAGACTGTACAGAATATGCATTCAGAATAACTCATGATGCATTAACATGATGGCCTGATTCATGCAAGATGCTTGGACAACTGTGTATTGAATTGCAAGCTTATCAATATTGTTTCTTTTTTAGCCCATCTAGTACATTTTGTATGCATAACCAGGGTACATGGGCATAGAAGAAGCTTTGAGGCTATGTGTTATATTAATTTAGAGAGAAAAAATTGTGATTACTTGATTTTACACTTTTTCATTAGGTACAATTTAAAATAGTGAGGTTAAAAAAACCTGCACCAATTTCAGGGAATTCATGATTTTATTTGTAGCTTTATAGCCCAGGAAAGGTATTTAAAGATATTGCAGCAATATTTTCCCAGCATCAGTACCAGTACCTACCTAAATGTTCAGGTGAAGAACAATGGTCCCAAGGCACCCATCATCAATGTGAGCTTTCTCAGATGGAATGAGACAATTCACCATAGCCAACTCACCATGGCCAAGTCACTTCAACCAACTCATCATGGCCAACTTGCCAGAGTACTCACCATGGCCAACTTACAGCAGGAAAACTTACCATGGCCAACGTGCCAAGGGACAACTTGATGTGGGACAATTCAACAATTCAATTTATTTAAAATAATTTGAAAATTATTTAAATTTTTGTCATTTACATTTCATTTTGTCCCTCTTTTGGCATCCTTTCTTTAATGATTCTATTCCACTATTTCTTCGATATTAGTGTAACTCTTGTCCCACAGCAAGTTGTTCCGCAGTGAGTTGGCCACGGTGAGTTGTCTGGTAGTGAGTTGGCCATGATGAGTTGGCCACAGTGAGCTGGCCATGGCAAGTTTTGATAACCCATTCTCAGGTCATGCCGGTGATGACATTTTAAAAGGAAACGTATGTCCGCATTTCACCCATCAAAACACATGCAAAAATGAGGGAAAGTACTATCATGTATAAAGCAATAAACTTTTGTTTTCTTCCTAACAAAAATATGGAAGAGAAAAGTGGAAAGAACAAGAATAAGTGTTATGGCCTTTATGTACTTTCCTCTTTCCAGCACATCCAACATGTTAAAAAAGTAGCTTTAGCACATCATGTAGAGAGTTTCTGCAGATGTTGTTCATCATATCTGATGGAAATATTTTACCTTGAACTGCAGCCCAAGCTTCTCAGTTAATATGAAAGAGCATCTGTGGCAGATTTTCTCTGCCAGGAGTTGTGTGTATAATAATTAAGAGTGAGGAAGGAAGGCCTCAAGGAATGGTGGAAAGGCCCTGGAGTGATCTTTCACTTACAACAACAAGGCAGCCTATCAACTTGCACCAAGGGTTAGGGTTATTGATCAAAACCCACTCAGGAATCCAAAAAACCTTCAAAATGCCTCAATTAATTGAAGACATAAATCTATGTTACATACTTTACAGGACACATTGCTGCAAAATGATCAACAGGAGCTTCATATCTACAGTACCTACCAACAATTTGAATGTTATTGTTTTCATCCAGAAGAAAATTTTCTATCTTCAGATCTCTAAAGAAGGAAAAACTGAAAGTAAATACAGTGTCTTGAAACATAAGATTTGCACTGCAACTATCAATAACTGAGGTTTTTCACAAAATGCCTGCTTAATGGTATTTGTAGGAATATAGTTGATGGCTCCTTGGAGCTTTATTGAATATCTCTCTCTCTCTCTCTCTCTCTCTCTCTCTCTCTCTCTCT
>BLBF01000007.1:42957683-42968422 GCA_015471245.1 Laticauda colubrina | reverse complement strand
TCTCTCTCTCTCTCTCTCTCTCTCTCTCTCTCTCTCTCTCTCTCTCACACACACACACACACACACACCACACACATGGCCTTTATATCTGCCTGAGTTCTGGAAGCAAATGTCTCTTCTCAAGGGATCTCAAACAGTGACCAGGAGACACATTAGGTTAAAAAATAACAATTGGCCCAAAACGCCCAGCTGAACTCTATTGTTATAAGAGCTTTAAGGACAAGGATCTTGGAGATACAATCTATTTTACTACTTTCTCTCTTTTTTTACTACTGGTTCTGTGGGCATGACTTGGTGAATGTGGTGTGGCTTGGTGGGTATGGCAGGGGAAGGATATCGCAAAATCTCCATTCCCTCCCCACTCCTGGGGGAAGATTACTGCAAAATCCCCATTCCCTCTCCACCCCACTAACCTGCTTTCCAGCTCCATTCTCTTGTGCAGGGCAACAAAAGAAGACCCAGCCGATCAGCGGGGACTTGGAAGGGAGAGAATAGATGGGGGCAGGGCCAGTCAGAGGTGTGAGCAGAACCAAAGTCATGTTGGATGGCCCATTGAATTGAATTAAGGAAGTGTGTCTCAAACTCAGTAGCTCTGCTAAATAAGAAAGTTTTCCAGTTTGTGCACAAGAGAAAAAACAAGATAAGGCTAGAACAATGGGGAACTGTAATAAAGTGCTGCGATGTCAGAAACCGTGTAACTACTTTTGCTAGATAAGGAGCTAGTATGGACCTTCGAAATATATGTGTCAATTTGAAAACAGAAAGAATGTGAACCAAGCCCTCATACGAGGGGGCGGACAATTAGGGTATAAAAATGCTGCCTGAATTTTGCTCTGTGTTCCTTCAATGCCTGAGGGAACCCGTCTCTGCAGACTCGTAAATAAAATCTTGTTTTCCTTGGATCAACGAAGCTTTTGGTGGTTTTTTTATCTGCTTCCACCTCACAGAGGTGATATTTGCCGGTTCTCCAAACTACTCAAAATGTCTGCTACTAGTTCTCCAGAAGTGGTCAGAATCTGCTGAATACCACCTCTGGTGTATAGGTATTATACTATAGTAAAACTTCTAAAGATTTAGGACAGGGGTGTCAAACAAGTGGCCCGTGGGCCAGATGCATCACACACTGGCCATGCCCTCCCTCATTTTAGTGTAGGGCGGGGAGTCACAATATATATGTGACAGCATGATGCCACAAGTTTAACATCTCTGGATTAGGAAGTACAAATTCTGTAATTAAAATATCACATGATGTAAAGATTAGATGGAGTGTATTTCCTGTTCAATTCCATACTTAGGCAAATAGCAGATTTAGTCAAAAAGAATTTAGGCAAGGAGAAAGATTTTTCCCCCTCACTTAGTATTTTATCCAATAATCATAAGTGATTCCATCTAAGACTAAATGGGGCATAGGTGATATTGAAAATCCATGTGTTCTTGTAAAAAATAAAGAATCTATAGTTTTTTTATTATTATTATAGCCAAGAAAAATAACAATAAATAAATTCCAAAAAGGTTAATGTGTTTTTTGAGTTTTCCAGACTGTTTCACCAGGAAAACATTAAAAATTATGCTACTTCTTCCGTATCTTTATTTAATATGTTTTATTATACAACGGACTATTGTAATCTCACAAGAGTTCAGAATGAAACAAAAATGAAAAACAAGAATTAAAAGTAAAGACCCTGTCACACTGCCCAACGGATGCAAAACGTCAGTAAAAAGGACACAACAGATGAGAAAAATGTTCCATCCGTTGTTATCCGCTCTCAAAAGGGGCAAAAATTTGCATAACCAGAGCGTATAACATGGAAAGGAACAGACGCGGGGAGGACGCAGAGCGGATGGAAAGCGGATGCAGAACGGAAGCCTAGTGGATGGAAGTGGATGGGAGCGGATGGCACATCCGCTAGGCTTCCGGGGGGCTGCAGAAAAGCAGATGCGGAACGGATACAGCGGATGCAGAGCGGATGCACAGCGGATGAAGCGGATACACAGCGGAAGCCTAGAGGATGCACAGCGGAAGCCTAGCGGATGCACAGCGGAAGCCTAACAGATGCCAAGCGTTAATTGCGCATGCGGGGAGGATGCATTGCATAAACCCCGTGGATATAAAGGGAAGCAGCTCAGAAGCAGGTCACCATTCAGAGGAAAGACCTGCAGCCGGACAGATTGACAGCCTTACCTGCCCTGCCTGCATGCCTGCCTGCAAGCCTTGCTGCAAGCCTCCCTGCCAGCCTTGCTGCCAGCCTCACTGCCAGCCTTGGTTCCTGCCAGCCTTGGTGCCTACCTGCCTGCCAGCCTTCCTGCCTGCCTTCCTGCCAGCCTTCCTGCCAGCCTTCCTGCCAGCCTTGGTAACTGCCTGCCTGCCAGCCTTGGTGCCAGCCTTGGTGCCTGCCTGCCTGCCAGCCTTCCTGCCAGCCTTGGTGCCTGCCTCCCTGCCAGCCTTGGTGCCTGCCTTGGTGCCAGCCTTCCTGCCAGCCTTGGTGCATGCCTGCCTGCAAGCCTTGGTGCCAGCCTTCCTGCCAGCCTTGGTTCCTGCCAGCCTCCCTGCCAGCCAGCAACCCCACAACCATGGGGAAGAACAGAAAGCCTCAGCCATCTGCTGCCAGCCCTGGCAAGAGGGACAGGGCTACCATCCCGCCCCCTGGCCCTCACTCTGCTTCTGCTGGGGCTTCTGTAGCATGGGCTTGCTCTTCTGGGGCTCTAGCTTCTGCTGCTTCTGCTTCTGGAGGAGCTGATGATGCTGCTTCTGGTGGTGGTGCTTCTGCTGGTGCTAACTCTGCTGATGCTGTACCCCAATGGCGCTTCAGACAAGCACTCCAGCACCAGCCACCTCCACAGCACCTGGACCCTTCACCCCTGAGACTGAGCGACCAAGAGGAGTGCCAGAGACTGGCTGGCTGGGTACCTGGCTACCTGTGGATTTTATTTGGACACTTGACTTGGGTCATTTTTCTTTTATAGCTTGTTGTTAATAAAGTCTATCTTTGATTCACACACTTGCCTCATTTCTTTTTTTTAATATAGTCTTGGTGGAAACTTTTAGAAATGGTTTAAGCCTTTGCATGTTTGTGGGATGGGTAAGGATAGCAGTGGGGTGGGCAGGCATACCTTTGGGATGGGTAATAGCTGTGGGATAGATAAACCTCCAGTGCAAGCATAGTGGGACTGTATGGTCGACCCTCCCAGGTGCCACACCTATGGCCCTTTATTATCAAGAACAATTTAATCATTGATCCACACATGTCAACATAAACACAACTCTTTATTAAATGCCATGTTCATTGTAGGCCCACCCAACATACATGGCCCAATCTCATCCGTGTGATGAGACAGGGTGAAGGAAGCATCCATTAAACATCTATCATCCTGTCTTGCCACTCCACCGCTCCAGCTGGGGAGTTGCACCAATGTTTCAGGAGGTTGTGCTGCTTCTTCCCTTGACGTGAAGCTCTGTTGGGGCCTTGCACATCCACAGTATCTATCAGGTTTCGCCCTTGCCTCCATTCCCCAGGCTCCATGTCCCCATTGCCTTGTTGGAGGTCCACGAGCCTGTTCTGCAAGACTGGGTAGCGGGTGCGCATGACATTGTGCAGGATGCAGCAAGCTTCCACGATCCTCCTCATGGTCTGTGGGCGATGCTGCATGGTGGTGAGCAGTACCTGGAACCTGTTGGCCAGGATGCCAAAGGCTTTCTCCACCACCCGTCTTGCCCTGGACAGCCTGTAGTTGAAGATCCTCTCTTCACGGGTGAGGCATCTGGAGGTGTAGGGCTTCATGAGGTAGGTTCTGAGGGAGAAGGCATCATCCCCCACAGTGAAGTAGGGCACATCTTGTGTGTCATTGTGCAGGGGGTCTGGATCTGGGAAGCCCACGATGAGGTTGCGTTCCAGCCCCTCCTTGAGGTGACTGGCATTGTATACCTGGGCATCTGAAGCTGACCCGTTTCCTGAAGCTTCGATGTACATGAACTTGTAGTTAGCATCGACCATGGCGAAGAGGATGATGCTGAAGAAGCCCTTGTAGTTGAAATAAGTGGACCCTGAGTTGGCTGGAGCTTTGCAGGCCATGTGCTTCCCATCTATGGCTCCAACAATGTGTGGGAAGTTCCACCTCTGATACCACTGCTCTGCAACTTTCTTCCAGCCTTCTTCAGTGGTGGGGCACCGTCGGAGCTCCTCCATGTATTCTTCGATGATGGCTTGCACCACTTCTCTGACCACAATGCTGATGGTGTTGTGTGGCACCTCCAGCCGTACTGCATGCTCCTGTAGGTGGTCCCTGAGGCCAGGTGGCGTAGAGTGAGTGCCACCTTGAGCCCAGGATCCAGGCGCTGCACAACTTCATCAAACATGGCTGGAGGCATCCTCATGAAGTTCTGGAATGCACGAGTGTCTTCGTTCCTGAGCTCCACCATCAGCTTGTTATACAGTCCGTACTCTGCTCTTCTCCCAATCCATCTTCGGACCCAGACGCTTCTTGGCCACCTCCTTTTCTTCCTGTAGTAGAGTTCAGAGAGCCTGTAGATGGCTTTGCATTGTTGCAGAATGATGGTGGCTGCCAAAACGACTTTGTTACGATCCATGGTGGACATGACTGGATGCTGTGGAAGAGCAAGATCCAGATGAAGACTGCAGAGGTCTGCACAGCAGGGCTGCTGGTCTGAAAGTGAGATCCAGGTGAATTGCTCCCCCTTTTTATAGGCAATATAGGTTTTCCCCTGTGTGTCCTTTTGTATCCTCTAGGCATCCTCTAGACATCCTTAATATCCGAGATAGGTCCCCTCTGCGGACGTTTTTTCCATTTTAAATGCTTTCTTTGCGAGCTGCATCCACTTTCATCCGTTCTGCATCCATTCTGCATCCGTTCTGCATCCGTTCCGCATCCGTTCCGCTTCCTCCCTGCATCCGTTTACTGCTGGAGCGGATTGAGTTGCGCGGATGTGTAGCGGATGACTAGCAGATATAGCGGATACATAACGGATGCAGAACGGATGCCTAGCGGATGCCTAGCGGATGCAGAACGGACGCATTGGATACATTTTCCACGCAAAAGTTTTGAGCAGCTCCAAAACCTCTGAGCGGATGAAACATCAATAGACGGATAAAGAGGAAGCAAAACTTATGCAGTGAGTACAAAATGGAAGCATCGCGTTAACCAACGGATGGCAAGAGTTTTTCTCCGTTTTACATCCTCTTTCCATCCGTTGGTGCAGTGTGACGGGCTTTAAATTTAATTGTCAACCATTTTGACCTGCTGTTGTTACTTTACTCTTCTTTAATCTTTTATGATTTTTTAAAAGAATAATGTCAATCAGTTATTTTCTGTGGCTATTTTCCCCTTACATTTTACGTAAGTTATGAATGGCCTATGCAAATTAATTACTTTTTCTCCTCTTCTACCTTCCTACTTTTTTTTCCAAGAGCTTCTTCAACAATCTTGGAAACCCAAAAACTTTTATAACAGAATAAAAAAATATATAATATTCTGCTATTGACCCTAATATATAAGAATATCCGTTTATTTGGCAGTATCTCAATTCATGTCCCATATGAAGCATACTTCCAAAAGAGGGATTAAAATAAACATTCTCATTTCATCTTTCAAGTTTTTGTTACAATTTATAGCAATCAAAAAACAAACTCAGAAGATGGATGTACACCTGACCCTCATTAATTCATTTTTTAAATGTTTTTATGTCAGATAATAATTGCTAATCAGCTTTGAAGCAGGGAAAAATTACCACTTTTGGACTGATCACTATTTTTTTCATACATCCTAGTCAGGTAAACTTAATGTTTGCTAACAAGAATCATGAGGAGCTTTGTGATACAATTCATCATAGCCTAGCTTTTCTTAAATGAAGGTAAGTCATTGAAACCCAACACACTACAGATAGTCCTCTGCACAACAGTTCATTTAGTGACCTTTCAAACTCAATTGCAGAATATACGACTTTAGCAACAGAGTGGTCAATGCCTGGAACACTCTACCCGACTCCATTGTTACAGCCTCAACCCCTCACAGCTTCAACCTCAAACTGTCTACCTCACCCTATTCCTAAGAGGTCCTTAAATGGTGCAT
The DNA here is from genome assembly GCA_015471245.1 of Laticauda colubrina. Taxonomy (NCBI): domain Eukaryota; kingdom Metazoa; phylum Chordata; class Lepidosauria; order Squamata; family Elapidae; genus Laticauda; species Laticauda colubrina. Next base: position 42,962,338 of record BLBF01000007.1, on the reverse strand, counting down.
AAGTGCACCAGCATGCCTATCTTCTCTGTCTTACTGTCCCCATTTATTTGTATTTACTTCCTTTGTTCTTGCTATAAGTTATGTTCATATTATTACTTGTTATTTTGAACATGTTTGACAAACAAATAAATTTTAAAAAATGACTTAGGACGTTTTTCACACTTCCAACTGTTGCAGTGTTTCCCATTGTCATGCAATCACAATTCGGATGCTTGGCAATTGACTCACATTTATGTTGGTTACAGCGTCCCAGGGTCATGGGATCTGCTTTTGCAACCTTCTGACAAGCAAAATCAACAGGGAACAGAGGTGGTATTCAGCAGGTTCTGACCAGTTCTGGAGAACCGGTAGCGGAAATTTTGAGAAGTTCAGAATACCACATCTGACTGGCCCCACCCCCATCTATTGTCTGCCTCCTGAGTCCTAGCTTCTTTTGTTGCCCTGCACAGGAGAACAGAGCTGGAAAGCAGGTCAGTTGGGGTGGGGAGGGAATGGCGATTTTGCAGTAACCTTCCCCTGCCATGCCCACCAAGCCATGCCCATAGAACCAGTAGTAAAATGTTTTGAATCCCATCACTGATGGGAAAGCCAGATTCACTTTACAACTGTGTTGCTAATTTAACAAATGTAGTGATTCACTTAATAACGGTGACAAGAAAGGTCATAAAATGGGGCATAACAAGTGATTCACTTAACAACGGTGACAAGAAAGGTTGTAAAATTCACTTAACAAATGTGTCTCTTAGCAACAGAAATTTTGGGCTCAGTTGTGGTCGTAAGTCAAGGACTCCCTGTAAAAACACCAATTTATAAAACACGTTATCCTCCCACCCATACTTTAAAAAGAGACAGTATTGTCTACCTGTGGACAATGCCGTGGTGATGCAGATGGTTTACAGCAGCCATGATGTGCCTCGTGTATTCCTTTGCTTCTTCTTCATCTAGCCTCTTTTTCTCACATATCCTGTCCATGAGGTCCCCTCCAAGGCACAGCTCCATCACCATGTAATACGAGTTCTCCGTCTCCAAAGTTTCGTACAGCTGAACTATGTTACGGTGTATAATCATCTGATGTATACGAGACTCCCGCTTCATATTTTTTAAAACGTATGAGTCTTGCTTAGCCTTTTTCTTGTCAATAACTTTTATGGCTACCTAAATCACAGAAATGAATGAATCCTTCATGATGCAAGTAATTCCCCTGTAATTTGGCAACAAACCACCCCATTTCGTAAATATAAATAAACAAGCTCAACAAGAGTTGATTGTTGATCACCATGGATGGCATTCAGATATTAAATCCAGACTACTAAAAGAAACTGCATAATTCTTAAGAATTAAGCATAATTAAGTATAATTCTTAAGACCAGCGATGCAATCAGGCCACTGTTTGCACCAATATGCAGTTCTATGGTAATATTTGAGACATATGTAAGTATTTTAGCAAACTTCTTTCTAGGTATATATTCAGATATCATTTTATACATTTCTTATAGATAACTTGAGTGCAGACATTTCCATGGGGGACTGAACAAATTTGAACTGCACTCACAGATTTTTTAAAGTCCCTTGAAACGCTCTAGATATACTCAAATATCAGCAGAATCACCCAGTTGGGGGAAACTCATCGTGGAGTGAAACCTATCGAGCATATATTGTATGAAATATATCCTTATCTTCCAATGCTATTTAGGAACTTAAGAAAAGTAAGTCAGTGCATTACTTTTATACTTGTTACTTGAGCATCGCTACCGGAATTGAGTAAAGCTATGAACAAACAAGAAAAGAGAAGAGAATTCATGAATTATTGCATGCTGTCGTGAGATGAATGCAGTTGCCAATCAGACTCATGAAACCATGCTTGGATTACCTTCTCCCCAGTGAGAATGTGTAGTCCCTCCATCACTTTGGCAAAAGAACCCTTATTGATCACTTTGCCTACTAGATAATCCCCAACTTGTTTAGTGTGTGGGAAAGTCGTCTTAGGCTCTTCTTGAGAGAGGTTCCTGAAACAAGCAGGTATCTGTAGATCTCTATGGTTTTTCTCCACACCCGATGACATCTTTTTTTGATTTGTAGGATTGACGATGTTGACATCTGGAGTCTCTTTGATTGCTGCAGGCATCTTCAAGAAGTTAGATTGGGTTTACAGCCTTGCTTTCCAGGAACACAACTTGCCAAAGACAGTTCAGTCAGAAGACACAAGAACTTCTACTTCTGCTTATGGTGAGATGGCCCGACAAATCTATTGGTCATACATAATTTAATTGTGCTCCCCTGGAGGCAATGTTTTCATTATCTGCAGGCATGGAGGTCTGCTCAAGCAGAACCAAGCTGGAGATTATTAACCTAACCTGATACAAGATGTCAATTAATGCCCCACAACTGACAGCTCCAGTGTCACATAATAATTTCATGAAATAAACCACTCCCATTTACCGAGGCCAGCATTAGCTCAACACCAATCAACTAAATTAGACTACGGCTCCTTTTCCCCTGTATTTTCAGAGACAAGAGCCACAATGTTTACTTTGTAATGGCATCAGTACTGCTCAGGTTAATCCAGAGGTTTATTTACACGGAAAGTGATGGCAAGCATGTTCAAAATGACTTACTTAAATTTGTATTCTCAGATCCCTTCAAAATTCTTTGGCTGGAATACAGTTTCATCTTGCATTAAGTGAAAACTGTACATTGTCTTTAATCTTCTCTGGAATCAGGGAAAGGGGAAAAAATACTGGTTCATTGAGTTGTGCCATGGTGAGCTCAAATGAGGAGACAGCCTACTCTGAGTTATCTGATGAGCCACTGCTTTAAAACCTGCAGTCACCCAAGGTTGGGGCTGTGCAATCACCAGAAGCAGTTGCCATTGGTTTCCAAAGGTGAGCTGCTACCTCCACCCAATTCAAGGACTTGCCACATGGAGAAGAGAAGAGAAGACAAGCACTCTATAAAAAAGGGCACTGACCAAAAAAAGAAATGTGCCCTCCTCTAATGAGCAATACTAACCCTATGGTAGCAAACTAAGTATCTCCATTCAAATAAGCAGTTAGCCAATCCAGCCTCTTAGGGACCATTATTATTGATATAGGTAGGTCTTAGTTAACAATTAATCTCTTGAGATTGCTATAGAGCACATTTGTGTATTTCCTTGATCTCCTGAGAAAAAAGGCAGGATACAGGACTAACAAAAATAAAAATTAAATTTTCACCCATCACAGGGAACATGATGGTTTTGTAATGGGAACTAAGGATTGGTAGGAGAAACATGATAGGATTTCTAGAAATAGTTGAGGAAGCATGGGGCAGGGTTCACTTAAAAGACATATATTTCTCCTGCATAAAAGACATAGAGTCATTGTGTAAATATCAGCGATTCCCAGAATTAAAGGAGAAAAAAGTAGACCTGCCAATTTGGCAGAAAAGTCACCTATGTATTGATTGGCCTAATGCATCAATCATCTCTGAACTGTGACAGACATTGTTTCCATGTTATTTTTCTTGCCAGTGAAGAAAAAGGTTTGCTAAAATATGCTAGCTTTTTTCTGTTCTGTGGTTTCTGTGATTTGTGATTTTTGTGTATGAACAAAACAACATTTCCTGCTTCATTTTGCTAACTCTCTTGTCTTAGTCCGCCACAGATTCTTGATAGGTTTTATAATTTTTTAAAAAATAATTGTAACAACACACATGTTTATTCACTAACACAGTTGCAGGATGCCCCACTTGAAGAATCTGTGTTGCAACAATTTGCGCCGCTCCTGTTTTGTTTGAAACCAGATTTCCACTGATATCACAAAAATGGTTTGGACTTATTCCCTGTCAGGATTTTTTTAAAAAACTGGTTTTTGCAGGTCTCTAGATGGCTGGCCAAGAGGATTTCAAGAGGAAAGGTGATTGGGAGTGATGCAAAGACACTTATATCATATATTTTGGCAACCCCTTAAAACAGGGATTCCCAACCTCCACTCTGTAGACCAGAGATGGAATTCAGCAGATTCTGATCAGTTCTGGAGAACCTGTAACAGAAATTTTGAATAGTTCAGAAAACCGGCAAATACCACCTCTGACTGGCCCTGCCTCCATATACTCTCTGCCTCCCAAGTCCCAGCTGATTGGCTGGGACTTCTTTTGTTGCCCTGCACAGGAGAAGGAGCTGGAAAGAAGGTCAGCAGGATGGGGAGGGATTTTGCAGTAACTTTCCCCAAGAGTGGAGAGAGAATGGGGATTTTGCAGTGTCCTTCCCCTGCCACGCCCACCAAGACACATCCACAGAACCAGTAGTAAAAATTTTTGAATCCCACTGCTGTAGACCAGCAATGATCCATGGCATGCCAGAAACCAGGCCATGCCAAAAAATGAAGCCCCATCCCAAAAGGCTGGTGGCCTCTGCCTTAAAGAATCTGTCTCTTTTCTTGAGATTGTGAGGCACATGCATGTGTTTTAAAGAGTGTGGTATTTTTTGTATCCTGCCACAATCAAATCAGAACTCTCTTAAAATCTAGATTTCTTAAAATGACATTTTAAAAAGATATTTAAAAAATAATGGGCAGGTTAACCGGACGAGTGTGTGTGTGTGTGTGTGTGTGTGTGTGTGTGTGTGTGTGTGAGAGAGAGAGAGAGAGAGAGAGAGAGAGAGAGAGAGAGAGAGAGAG
>BLBF01000007.1:42922380-42957673 GCA_015471245.1 Laticauda colubrina | reverse complement strand
AGAGAGAGAGAGAGAGAGAGAGAGAGAGAGAGAGAGAGAGAGAGAGAATATTCAATGTCAGATATGAAGAAAAGGTCTTCTGAGGTTTGACTGGACTTTACTTACTCTCTTCTCCCTATTTACTTGATGTCTTGCCATTCTGTAGACAGAATTCTGGAAAACCATCTGTCCTCTTCGGTCTTGGTTTTGCCAACTCTTGAACTTGCCTTCCTCTCTGGATCAATAAATTCTGTAATGTATCAACCCCCAAGTAGCAAATGTGCATCTGTAAAATTCTTCTGTGTTTCTGCCCTGGCATGAAAAACATTTGATTTGCACATGATATCCAGCTGATGTGCTATCTATAATCCTCTTCTGAGAACACTTGCTTAACAATCTTGATTCTAAATATTAAGATGAGATTGAGAGGCTCCTGCTGCCTTGAGATTTTGCTTTTGTGTTATTGTTTCTTCTCTCTTCCACATACACTTTTTAAAAATCCTACTTTATGTGCCAAAGGATTGTGCTTTTGCCAAATCACTAATTTTAAAAATGATTAATAACCAACAAGCTCAATGACTTAACAGGTACAGATATTTGTGGTATTTAAGTGAATATATTTACTGATTTATACATACAGAGAAGAAAAATACTCCTTTTATGCAAAGCAGTCAGTGAAGCTAAACTTTGGATGGGGGAAGAGGAGATCAATGAGAAAGACGCACCCTAATCCTTCAGAAATATTTACAGAATTGCACACACTATGTGTATTACAATTCCAAAAGATTCCTAATTTCTGTACTATAATTGGCAAAAAATGGCAGTAGCAGTCAATGTGAAGATAGGGCAGAGCAGGGGTAGGATTCAAATTTCTTAACAACCGGTTCTGTGGGTGTGGCCAAATTTGTGAGTGTGGCTTGGTGGTCATGTGGCTGGCTGGGCATGGCTTGTATGCAAGTGGGCATGGCTTGTACAATAAATATTTATGTAAATATTGAATTTTTTATTAAAAAAGAGCAACTTTTACCCAAAATCAGGCAAAGCAAGCAAGCAGATTGAGTTATTCACAGAATCACATATTCATTCAGAAATCTATCTGCCATTGGCTAGCTCAGTCTGTCACATAAAACTTGCTTGCAAGCAAATTCACAAAATTAACTCACAACACACCATGTATGTAAATATTGAATTTTTTATTTAAAAAAGAGCAACTTTTACCCAAAATCATGCAAAGCAGGCAAGTAGATTGAGTTGCTCACAGAATCACAGATTCACTCAGAGATCTATCTTTCTGCAATCTACTGCCTGAGTCTGCACTGAAAAATGGAAGCTTCAGTCCTAAGGAAGGTTCAACTCTGCTTTTAGATGAGATAGAAAGCAAGAAATCCAATGATTTCCTGCTTTCTAGCTAATCTAAATCTTCCGGCACAGCAAAACAGCTGATGGTTCAGGGGGAGAAGGAAAAATAGCAACTTATCAAACACAGGCAAGTTTGATGGCATGCATGCCAGGTAAGGAGTGAGTGGGAGGGGAGGGGCCAGCCAGTGGAGTGATTTTCCAGTTCTCCAAACTGCTCAGAATCGTAACAACTTGTTTTATAGAACTGGTCCTACTAGGAAGAATCCCACCCCTGGGGTAGAGATAAACAGGGGTTGTGTTGTTTTGAAAAGTTTGGTCTCCTCCTCCCCACTCTGGAGAAAACAACCTTTGTGCATTTGTTGAGGTAATTTCCCATTAGGAGAATGAGCGCATACAGGGAGACATATTTGAGAGTAGTGTTTGAATAATACACAAATAGCACACAGATACACTGTACATTAAATATAAGTTTTTACTTCCAGAAAGGTTTAAAGCAAAGTCCAAAATAGGCAGTCCAAAGTCATTCACAGTTAAATCAATCAGTGATCAATTATTCAGGGATAATTCCAATATCAAAGTCCAGTGTTAAAAAAACAGTTCAGTAACAGACTTATATTATTAAATCCAGTAATATCAGTCAATTAGAAGAAATGCAGGAACAGCAATACTTTCCAACAGAAGGAAACAGAGAAACTCACTCAGATACACTCACTCAAGACTAAGACGAAAACAACCCAGGTTTCTGGCTCCATCTTATGGCCGTTTGAGTAACCACACCCAATTGCAGTTTTTAGCATGCTCTTAGAGACAGTATTAAAATGGCTATCCTGGTTTATATATTTCTAACCCAAATAGCTGTTAGGTGACTCATATTCCTAACATTCTCCCCTTTTGGGTAAGACAATATATACAACCTTACATTCCAGGTCCATAATCTTCACAGCTAGCTTTATGCTTTAAGAAGTCTTGGGTCTTTGTAAAATGATCTGCTATATTGTTTTCTGACTGACAGTATTCTAGCTTAATCATCTTACTTTGCACAAATTGTCTCACATTTAATTATCTTAAATCTGTGTGTTTTGTTCTTGTTTTAACAGTAATATTTGAAGCCACCTGTATTGCTGATTGGTTATCTTCATAAACAACAATAGGATTTTTTACATCAATTCCCATATCAATTAATAATTGTTTATACAAAACTAAATCTGTACATTGTAAAGACAAACATGAGAATTCAGCCTCCATTGTTGACAAACTTAGATGTTTCTGTCTAATAGATCTCCATCCAATCAATGCTTTTCCCAATAATACAGCAGTACCTGATGGAGATTTTCGTGTATTTATGTCTGTAGCAAAACTGGCATCAGCATATGAAGTCAAATTCAGTTCATCTTTTGGCTCCAAAGACAATGCACTGTCTGCATTGTTTGTTTCAGATATCTTAACACACGTTTTGCAGCTTGCCAGTGCCTTTCAGTTGGCTCAGCATCAAATCTCGCTAATTGATTGACACTGTATGAAATATCTGGCCTTGACCAATTACTGAGATAAGATAAACTACCAATCAAGGACTGATAAATGTTCTTCTCAAAAATAGGACTTTGAACATCACTAGGGCTAAACTCCTGGCTCATTGGTGTCTTAGCCAACTTAAAAAGTTCCTTTTTATAACTTTTTAGCAATTGGTTAATTTTATCTGTCTGTGAGATCTTGTATCCTCCCCTAGTTCTATCTATCTTTAAACCAAGATAATGTTTGATTTCTCCTAACTGTTTTATCTTAAATTTATTTTCCAACAGTGAAATTATCTCTGTAGCTTCTTGTTCAGTTTTGGTGATTAATGCTATGTCATCAGTAAACAATAGCAACAATGAAATCATACCATTACTTTCTCTTTTAAACAAACATGGATCAGCCATGCCAGTTACAAAACCTATCTTCGTTAATCCTTTTACTATACATTGGTTCCACTCATATCCTGATTGCTTCAAACCATAGACTCTTTTTCAATTTCCAGCAATCAGTATTATCAGTATTATCATTTTTGAGAGCTAAAGGTTTCTTTAAATATACAGTGTGTTGCAATAGTGCATGCAGATATGCCATCTCTACATCCAAATGATTTACACTATATTTCTCCTTAGCTGCCCACATTAATGCTGCCCTTAATGTAGTAGCCTTCAGACAAGGAGCAAACACCTCATCATCGTCATTTTCTATCTGATTAAATCCTTATGCTACTAACCTGGCTTTATGGGTAACAGTTCCATCTACACCTGTCTTCAGTTTATATATCCATTTACATCCTATGGCATGTTTACCTGGTGGTAGCTTAACATTTTCATATACCTCCAGTCTTTTTAATGATTCCAGTTCCTTATCCATTGCTTTCTGCCAAGCATCTTGATCCTTAGCAGGATACAGTTTTAGTTCACTATAGTTACTTGGAACTGTATTCACTTGGCAACATTCTGTAACAGCCTGTATTCAGGCTGTTTAATAACAGCCTGTGTTCAGGCTACAACACTAGCCTGATATCTATCAGGTGGTCATGTTACTCGGGTTGAACGTCTTGGTAATACAGGGTTTACTGGTGGACTTTCCTGTGCCACCTGCTCCTGTTCTTCTGCCTCTTCCTGTGCCTGTCCTCCTACTTCCTCCTGTTCTTCCTCTTTAATGGCTATTTGGGGTTTACTGATTTTATCTTTAGGGACTATTTGGATGTCAGTAATAATATCATTGCTGGATTCCTGTTCCAGTTTATCCCACCCAACGTGCTCAAGAAATTTTGCACTAGCACTGCAATAATCATGAGCTGTGTCTCGATCCCAGAATCTAAATGCTCTATGGTTGGCCTCATAACCCACAAAAAATAACTTCTTAGCTCTATGTTGCCCTTTCAGTCTTACTTGTGAGGGAATATGCACCCATGCTGGAGCTCCAAATGTGTAGGTAACTTAAATTTGGTTTTCTGCCATGCCAACGAGTGAATGGCAATTCACCAGTTGTTGTATTAACTACATTGTTTAAAACATGGTTACGACACATAATGGCCTCACCCCACTCATTCAGTGTTTCAGGTAAACCTGAATCAGATAATGTAGTGCGAGCCATGGCTTGTAATGTTTTCCCTCCTCATTCTATAAATGAGTTATGTTATGGTCTGTAAGGTGCAGAACATTTATGCTCAACACCAGCCAATTTCAGCATGGTTTGGAATCTTTTGTTAACAAACTCAGTCCCATTATCAGTAACTAAAGTAATTACTTTACTTTACATTTTTCTCTCAGCAAACCTTAGCCAGTTAAAGAAATATTGAAATGTTTCTGTTTTGTTCTTCATAAGATAGCAGAAACCATATCTTGAGTAATGGTCCATAATACTCAAAATATAGCAGGCACTTCCTAAACTTGGTTTCTTAGGACCTTATGTCAACAAAAACAACCTCTAAAGGTTATTTGGTCTTAAACCCATTGAGTCTGTTTGCTGGAGTAACCTTACTCTTTTCTTGACTACAAGCATTACAGCGTAAATACTTGCTACAGGGTTTCAATTTTACTCCCTCTGCCAATTCAATAGTTTGTTTGAACATTTTGAAATTAATGTGCCCTAGACGTCTATGTAATAAATGTATACATTCATCATGTGGCTTAACATTGTTATAAACTGAGTTAGCCATCTTCAGCTGATCATCATGTATTACATATAAATCAATTTCTAATGTAGCAGTAATACTTTTACCCTCTTTCTCTATTATCCAGTTATCTCCCCTAAAGGTTACTACATAACCAAGATTAACTAAAACCCTTACTGATAATAAATTAAATTTCAGTTTCAGTACATATAACATAGTTAAATGTTCGTTTATACAAGAACAATATGCAGTACCTTCACCTGATGTTTAATCTTCCATCCATTTGCCAGTGATACATGTTGTTTACTTGTGGACATCTTTACAAACCTGTTTCTATCTTTAGAAATGCATTGTGATGCTCCACTATCAACAACCCACAAATCATTTTTTACAGTTGAATTGCTAGACATAGCTAAACTAACATTCTTCTTGGCCTTCTGTTGTTTACTTGTATTCTGTTGTTTTCCCTTCTTACAGAATTTAGCCATATGTCCCCTAGCCCCACAAGAAAAACATTTCCTAACAGTATAGGCAGTTGAAGACAAATTCTCTTCTTGTGGTTGTTCCTTTCTCAGTTGGCCCCTATCCAGCCATCTTCTTGCTTCTTCTAGCAACCTTCCAGTTATGTCAGTCAATGTCAGTTTATCTCTGGGCAGGATTTCCAATAAAGATACCTAATCATCATAACTTTCATCCAATGAGAAAAGAATGATGTAAACTTGATGCAGCTCTGAAAATATTAGTTCTTTTTCATGTAGCTCTTGAAAAGTTCTTTTCATGAAGTTTAAATGAACTAACATATCTCCACCTTTCAGAAGACGTGCTCTAAACAGTTTATGTGTAAGATGTATGTGTGCACCTACACTTCCATGAACATAAATCCTCTTCAAATTCTCCCAATACCTAGCAGCAGACTCTTCTCCACGAATATGGACTAGCTGCTGGTCACTCAGTGTTAGTCCACTGATACAAAGAGCTCGTTCATTGTTCCATTTAAAGTCAGCAATCTTCTTGGCATCATCCTCATTTTCTGGATCCCAAGCATTTACATCTGGTGGGTCTTGAACTACATTCCATAAACCTTCTCTACGCAGAAGTAGACTGCAATTCATAGACCAGGAAACATAGTTTGTTCCATCCAACTGGGTTATCAGTAATAGACATGTTGAAATGACTTGTGCCATCTTTACCAGGATAGTAACTCACAATTAAACAGTAAAGCCCATGTCACACTGAACCAACGGATGCAAAGAGGATGTAAAATGGACAAAAAACCTTGCCATCCGTTTGAAAACGCAATGTACTCACTGCCTCCGTTTGGCTTCCTCTCTATCCGTCCAGCATCTGTTTATGGATGTTTCATCCGCTCCAAAAGTTTTGGGCTGCCCAAAACTTTTGCGCGGAAAATGTATCCAGTTCGTCCATTCTGCATCCGCTATGCATCTGCTACGCATCCGTTACGCATCCGTTATGCATCCGCTATATCCGCTAGGCATCCGCTACGCATCCGCACAACTCGCATCCACCCGGACGCAGGGAGGAAACGGAATGGATGCGGAACGGATGCAGAACGGATGCCTAGCGGATGCAGAATGGAAACAAAGCGTTTAAAATGGAAAAAACGTTCGCAGAGGGGACCTATCTCGGATATTAAGGATGTCCAGAGGATGCCTAGAGGATGCCTAGCGGAAAACCTATACTGCCTATAAAAAGGGGGAGCAACTCACCTGCATCTCACTTTCAGAACAGCAGCCCAGCGGTGCAGACCTCTGCAGCCTTCATCTGGCTCTTCCTCTTCCACAGCATCCAGTCATGTCCACCGTGGATTGTAACAAAGTCCTTTCGGCAGCCACCATCGTTCTGCAACAGTGCGAAGCCATCTGCAGGCTCTGTGAACTCTACTGCGAGAAGAAAAGGAGCCACCCAAAAAGAGTCTGGATCTGAAGATGGTTTGCCAGAAGAGCAGAGGACGGACTGCACAACAAGCTGATGGTGGAGCTCAGGAGCGAAGACACTTGGGTGTTCCAGAACTTCATGAGGATGCCGCCAGCCATGTTTGACGAAGTTGTGCAGCAGCTGACACCCAGGTTGACCAAGCAGAGCACCAAATTCCACCCCAGCCTGGATCCTGGGCTCAAGGTGGCACTCACTCTACGCCACCTGGCCTCAGGGACCACCAAAGGAGCATGCAGTACGGCTGGAGGTGCCACACAACACCATCAGCATTGTGGTCAGAGAAGTGGTGCAAGCCATCATTGAAGAATACATGGAGGAGCTCCTACGATGCCCCACCACTGAAGAAGGCTGGAAGAAAGTTGCAGAGCAGTGGTATCAGAGGTGGAACTTCCCACACATCGTTGGAGCCATAGATGGCAAGCACATGGCCTGCAAAGCTCCAGCCAAGTCGGGGTCCACTTATTTCAACTCCAAGGGCTTCTTCAGCATCATCCTCTTTGCCATGGTTGATGCTGACTACAAGTTCATGTACATCGATGCTTCAGGCAACGGCTCATCTTCAGATGCCCAGGTATACAACGCCAGTCACCTCAAGGAAGGCAACCTCATGGTGGGCTTCCCAGATCCAGACCCCCTGCCCAACGACACACAAGATGTGCCCTACTTCATCGTGGGGGATGACGCCTTCTCCCTCACAACCTACCTCATGAAGCCCTACACTTCCAGACTCCTCACCCGTGAAGAGAGGATCTTCAACTACAGGCTGTCCAGGGCAAGGCGGGTGGTGGAGAACGCCTTTGGCATCCTGGCCAACAGGTTCCAGGTACTTCTCACCACCATGCAGCATTGCCCAGAGACCATGACGAGGATCATGGAAGCTTGCTGCATCCTGCACAATCTCATGCACACCCGCTACCCAGTATTGCAGAACAGCCTCGTGGACCTCCAGCAAGGCAATGGGGACATGGAGCCTGGGGAATGGAGGCAAGGGCAAAACCTGATCGACACTGAGGATGTGCAAGGCCCCAACAGAGCCTCACATGAAGCGAAGAAGCAGCGCAACCTCCTGAGACAATGGTGGAACTCCCCAGCTGGAGCAGTGGAGTAGCAAGACAGGATGGTAGATGCTTAATGGATGCTTCCTTCAGCCTGTCTCATCACACGGATGAGATTGGGCCATGTATGTTTGGTTGGCCTACAATGAACAGGGCGTTTAATAAAGAGTTGTGTTTGTGTTGACATGTGTGGATAATTATTACATTATTATTGATAATAAAGGGCCGTAGGTGTGGCACCTGGGAGGGTGGACCATACAGTCTCACTGTGCTTGCACTGGAGGTTTATCTATCCTACAGCTATTACCCATCCCACAGGTATCCCTGCCCATCCCACAGCTATCTCAACCCATCCCACAGCTATCTTAACCCATCCCACAAGCATGCAAAGGCTTAAACCATTTCTAAAAGTTTCCAGAAAGACTTTATTAAAAAAAAAATGAAGCAAGTGTGTGAATCAAAAATAGACCTTATTAACAACAAGCTATAAGACAAAAATGAGTCTCTGGCACTCCTCTTGGTCGCTCAGTCTCAGGGGTGAAGGGTGCAGGTGCTGTGGAGGTGGCTGGTGCTGGAGTGCTTGTCATCAGCTCCTCCAGAAGCAGAAGCAGCAGAGGTGCCAGCCCCAGAAGAGCGAGCCCGTGCTGCAGAAGCCCCAGCAGAACCAGAGTGAGGGCCAGGGAGCGGGATGGTAGCCCTGTCCCTCTTGCCAGGGCTGGCAGCAGATGGCTGAGGCTTGCTGTGCTTCCGCATAGTTGTGGGGTTGCTGGCTGGCAGGGAGGCTGGCAGGAACCAAGGCTGGCAGGAAGGCAGGCAGGGAGGCTGGCACCAAGGCAGGCAGGAAGGCTGGCAGGCAGGCAGGCAGGCAGGCAGGCAGGCACCAAGGCTGGCAGGAAGGCTGGCACCAAGGCAGGCACCAAGGTTGGCAGGGAGGCAGGCACCAAGGCAGGCAGGAAGGCTGGCAGGCAGGCAGTCACCAAGGCTGGCAGGAAGGTTGGCAGGGAGGCAGGCACCAAGGCTGGCAGGAAGGCTGGCAGGCATGCAGGCAGGCACCAAGGCTGCAGGGAGGCAGGTACCAAGGCTGGCAGGCAGACATAAACCAAGGCTGGCAGCAAGGCTTGCAGGCAGGCTGGCAGCAAGGCTGGCAGGGAGGCTGGCAGCAAGGCTGGTAGCAAGGCTGGCTGCAAGGCTGGCAGGCAGACATGCAGGCAGGGCAGGCAAGGCATCCAATCCGTCCGGCAGCAGGTCTTTCCTCTGAATGGTGACCTGCTTCTGAGCTGCTTCCGTTATATCCGCGGGGCTGACGCAATGCATCCTCCCCGCATGCGCAATTAACACCAGGCATCCATTAGGCTTCCGCTGTGCATCCGCTGTGCATCCGCTGTGCATCCGCTGTGCATCCGCTTCATCCGTTCGGCGTCCGCTGTGCATCCGCTTTATCCGTTCCACGTCCGCTCTGCTGAGGTTCCCCGGAAGCCTAGCGGACGCGCCATCCGCTCCCATCTGCTTCCATCCACTGGGCTTCCGTTCCGCATCCGCTTTACATCCGCCCTGCGTCCTCCCCGCGTCCGTGTTATCCGCTCCGGTTTATGCAAATTTTTGACCCTTTTGAGAGCAGATAACAACGGATGGAACATTTTGCTCGTCCACTTTGTCCTTTTTGCATCTGTTGGGCAGTGTGACATGGGCTTAAACAGCTGTCTGTATACAGTACTGTGCATTCACACTAACTCTCAGTTATCTGTGCCTAGTATGGTCTGGGCCAATAACCAGTGTTATGACCTGTGTTTCTTTACTCTAAATTCATAGAGGACTGATCCATATCAGGATTACCACACTTGAGGAATAAAAAAGCTAATCCTTTTTCCAACCCTCTTTTAAATTCCCATGCACAGGCATGGGGTTTTAAAAACTTCAGTTGCTTTCCAAGTTTCAGATGGTAATTGATTCTTAAAACATTTTGAAAATAACCAAAATGTCAAATGTCCCAATACTTTGCTGGAAATGAAACAAATTACACCATCAAATACACCAAACCTGTAAAATGAGTAAGTTTTTGATTAAACAGGTAAAATTAACATTTTGATTTTATTCTTGCTTTGTGATATGAATTCTCTCTGTGTGTACCACTGTGTGTGTATATGCATACACATGCATTTTAATGATTGAATACAAAAAAGAAAAAGAAAACAGCAAAACAACAAAAATGTACAAGGTATATTTATATCTTGGATAAACATTCACCTAGGCATTTCCATAAATACTTAGCCATATTTAATTATAATCATCAATTGATAATCTACAGTATAATATTTTACAATTTATTGGTTGCTCACATAAGCTTGTCTGCTTTTGCTTGATTATCCTGATTGTTACTTTTCTTTCTCCTGTGTGGTTCACCATCTACAGTCTCAATGGGTTGAGGCAGCCTACAAGTATTTACAATTCTAAAGAAACTAATGCTGACTTTTTCTATTTGGCAAGCAAGGTGCTAAAAATCGAGGTGGTATTCAGCAGGTTCTGACCAGTTCTGGAGAACCAGTAGCAGAAATTTTGAGTAGTTCAGA
The DNA here is from genome assembly GCA_015471245.1 of Laticauda colubrina. Classification (NCBI taxonomy): domain Eukaryota; kingdom Metazoa; phylum Chordata; class Lepidosauria; order Squamata; family Elapidae; genus Laticauda; species Laticauda colubrina. The sequence goes on along the minus strand of BLBF01000007.1, from coordinate 42,947,123 downwards.
GAACCAGCAAATGCCACCTCTGACTGGCCCCATCCCTATCTATTCTCTGCCTCCCGAGTCCCAGCTGATCATCTGGGTCTTCTTTTAATGCCCTACACAGAAGAACGGAGCTGGAAAGAGGTTAGTGGGTTGGGGAGGGTTTTTGCAGTAATCTTCCCATGGAATGGGGTGGGAATGGAGATTTTAGAGTACCCTTCCCCTGCCATGCCCACCAATCCATGCCCACCAAGCCATACTGTTATGGAGCGGTGGATAAGGACTGAGGCGGACTCGGAACAACAAGGTAGGAACCTTTATTTAAAAACAAAGGGGTTGCCGTGACTGCCGAACTAGTGAACAGTCAGCAAGCGGCAACAGCTGATGCCGTTTGACAGCACTATATATTGCTGGCTGTCAAACGGCGTCAGCCAATCAGGGTGGTCCACGCTCCCGCCAGGAACGCGGACCATAGGGGAAACCAAATGTCGACGCAACACTCCTTTCCCCTGGTAAGGAGCATGCGTAGTCCTTTAGGTAGGCCGGCTGCCTTCTCTGGCAGTCAGAACATTGAGGAACAGGAGTCTTTGTTGGAAGATCAGAGTCCTCCATGCCCTGGGCCACTTCGGAGCTGGTCGTCACGGGAGCCTCGATATCCAGAACTGCTGAAGGGTCATCAGGCGTTGGAGAATGTAGGTCCCTCCATCCGCGGTTCCCCCAGGTGTCCTCGGTTGGCAGCAGCAGGTTGTCATCGGTCAATGGTAGGCTCGGGTCGGTGGGTGGTAGACCGGGTCCATCAGCGGCCACTTCCCAGTGTCTCCTTAGCTGGTCGATGTGTCTGCGCCAAGTGCGACCATCCTCCAGCAGCACCCAATATGACCTAGGCCCTGTCATAGCTATGACTTATCCTGGCAGCCATAAGGGGTGGCCTGCATAATTGCGGCATAGACTAGGTCTTTTAAGTTAAATTTCCTAGGCTGGCTGTCAGTGACTAGAGGAGTCACTGGGGCATAGTGGGGGTGCAGCCTGTCCAGGGAAGTCCTCAAGCTTCTTCCCATAAGGAGTTCGGCTGAGGACCTATTGGTAGTGGCACAAGGGGTTGTGTGCTGATATAGTAAAAATCTAGACAACTTGGAGTGCCAGTCACTTTGGCCGAATCTCCCTAGGGCTTCCTTTACTGACCTAACTGCCCTCTCAGCCCTCCCATTGCTAGCAGGGTGAAAAGGAGCTGTGAGGGCATGCCTGAGCCCCAGGTTGGCCAGGTATAGCTCAAATTCACAGGAGGTAAATTGGGGCCCATTATCTGACACTATTGTGTCAGGGATGCCATGAGTCACAAATAGTCCGGTTAGGGCCCTGGTAACAGCAAGGGTGGTTGTTGTGGGCAGTAAGGCCACATCAATCCATTTTGAGAAGGAGTCTACTACTATTAGAAATGTATGCCCCTGCATTGGGCCAGCCAGGTCAATATGCAACCTAGACCAAGGGGCTCCAGTGTCCTCCCACTTTCCAGGGGATGCAGTTGGTGGGGCAGGTCTTGTTGCCTGACAAGGCTGACAAGCGCCCACCCAGCTGGAGATCTGGGCACCCATGCCAGGCCACCAGACATAACTACGGGCCAAGGCCTTCATTCTAACGATGCCTAGGTGGCCTTCATGCAGGAGCTTCAGAACTGAAGCTTGCAACGAGGAAGGAATGACCACCCTTGTTCCCCATAACAAACAGCCCTGAAGGGATGACAGTTCCAGCTGGCGTGCCTTGAAGGGCAGGAACTCAGGGGAATAAGGGATGTCTGGCCCCTTCCCACCCAGTCAAGGACTTGGGCAATTACCTTGTACTTTGAGGAATGGTAAGCAATATCAGAAGCAGTAATGGGTAGCTTGAATTCGTTGAATTCAAAAACAGCATGGATTGGTGCAGGGTCTTCAACTGGAATCGGCAATGGGCAGCGGCTGAGAGCATCAGCGTGTGCTAGGTTTTTTCCAGGTCTATGGATCAGTTTGCATGAATAAGCAGCCAAAAACAAAGTCCATCTGGTCATCCTTGGAGATAGAATCTGAGGTGTTTGTTTATCAGCAGACAAAAGGCCTAGCAGAAGCTTATGGTCTGTGATTAGTTCAAAGTGATGGCCATTGAGGAATTTATGAAATTTTTTTACAGAGGCAACTGCAGCTAAGGCTTATTTATCTATCTGGCTGTAGTTGCGCTCAGCTGAAGAAAAAGTTCTAGAGAAGAAGGCAATGGGTGCCACAGAGCCATCTGGCAGTCTGTGACTAAGAACAGCCCTATACCAAAAGGGGAAGCATCTGCAGCAAGAACTAATGGAAGATGTTGGTTGAACTGAATTAAAACTGCATAAGAGGTGATCAAGGATTTAACAGAGTGGAAGGCATGGGCTTCCTTAGGTCCCCAATGCCAGGGGGACTTTTTGTCCAAAAGTCTATGTAAAGGTTCTGCGATTGAAGCTTTGTGAGGTAGGAACGCAGCATAGAAATTGAGAAGTCCTAAAAAGGCCTGGAGTTTGATTTTGTTCATAGGAGTAGGTGCCTCGTGGATGGCTCTGACTTTAGACTCTATAGGGTGTATGCCGGAGGCATCAATCCTATAGCCCAGGAAATCAACTTGCTTAGTGGCAATGGTGCATTTTTCTTTCTTTAGTTTGAGGCCATTTTGCCTGAATCTATCTAGAACTGACCTTACTCTCTGTAACAACTGAGGTTTATCTGTGGCTGAAATTAAGATATCATCGAAATAAGGAAATATCCCAGGGGCTACACTCACACCAAACTGGAGGCGTCTGCACTTAAAAGCTCCCCTGTGAGTTACTATTGTCTGTAATTCTGCTGTGTGATCATCTACTGGGAATTGCTGGTATGCCTGGGACATATCTAGCTTTGCAAAAATAGACCCAGGTTCAAAAGAATGTAAAAGGTGCTGGATGATGGGAACTGGATAAGCGCTGATTTGGAGGTATCTATTCAGGGAAATTTTGTAATCAGCGCATATCCTAATGTTACCGTCTTTTTAAAGAGGGGTTACTATGGGGGTCTCCCATTTAGCAAAATCTACAGGTTCTAATACTCCTTGTTTGATTAGTTTGTCAAGTTCTTTTTCTAACTTAGGACGGATTGCAAAAGGCACCCTGCGAGGTTTTAAGCGTACAGGAGTTGCTTGAGGGTCTACACTAAATGATATGGGGGTGCCTGAGTAACATCCCAAATCTTCGCTGAATACATCAGCATAATCTTTGAATAGGGAGTCTATTTCACTGTTAAAAACTGAGTGGATGCCTGTTATATTTAGGCCAAGGGCAGGGAACCAATCTAAACCTAGTAAACTGGGGAGAGCACCATTCACCACAACAAGAGGTAGATGGCCTTTAAAAGTTTGGAATTGAATGAGGAACTTGCCTTTCCCGAGGACAGGAATATTCTTGCCTTGGTAATCTCGCAGAGTCAGGTGGCAGTCAAGGAGCTTCTTCTTTGGAAATCTGGGCAGCAGCTTCTTAAGGGTGTTCCAAGAAATAATGGATAGAACAGATCCTGTATCCACCTCCATCTTGCAAGGTTTACCTTCTAAGGAGACAAAAATACTGATTTTGTTAGAGCTGTTGTTGAACTGATTGAAGTGGTAACAGGTATAGCAGTCTTCCACTTGCCTTTGAAAGATGGGGTTTGGTTGAGGTTTCTGCGTAAAGGTTTTTCCCAGCTTGGCAGACCCTTGCTAGGTGGCCCTTCCTCTGGCAATTTAAACAGATGGCATTCCTGAACCTACAGGATGCTCTTAAGTGATTTCCCCCACAGCTTAAGCAGATGGGTTGCTGCCGGGGAGAAAAACTAGCTTTTGATTTTGAGTCTACTGGAAGGGGTCTCTCTTGTCTAAGATGGTTTATAACAGCTGAATCCTCAGAGTCTTCATCAGGAGAAACCTCATCAAATTGGGCTGATGAGCTAATTTGTTTGATTGAGCTACCCTGGATTTCATCTGCAGATTGAGCAGAAAGCTCAGCAGCTTGAGACTCCTCAATGGCTGTTGCTAAGGTTAGGTCCTTTTTAGCTAATAGCCACCTTTGTAGCTTTAGGTCTTTAACCCCACATACTATTTGGTCTAGGAGCATATCCTCTAAATAATCCCTGAATCCACAATGTAAGGCAGCAGACCTCAAAGCAGCCATGTATTCACTGAAGGTCTCTCCCTCACCCTGAACTCGCCTCCTAAAGGCATGTCTCCTTGCGATTTGTGAGGGCTTGGGTGAGTAGTGGTTAGAGAGGATTTCCTGCAGCTCCCCCCAAGGGACTTCTTTGACAGGTCGTGGGGCTACCAATGCTGTGGCAGTGTCAAAAACCGCAGCCCCACAAAAGCTTAAGAAATAGGACTTTTTTCTATGGGCTGAAGCTTCAGTGAGGTCTATAGCATCCAGGAAGCAGTCGAAACGGCTCCTATGCGATTCCCAAGTCTCTGCCGACGGTCTAAATGGCGAGAACGCAGTGGGTAAAGACATCTCTTCAGTGATGACAGTCTATTCAGTTAGAAGGTTGAATTTCGCGCTCGCAAAATGGCATCAGGGTTGTGACAGACAGCTCGCAGTGGCTGCAGCTCTTTTTGCTTAGTGACTCCAGCTCTTTAACAGTGAGTGCTAAGCTGTGTTGTCCGGTTGCCTCTTATTTGTATCCCGCCCTCGTCGCCAGTGTTGTGGAGCGGCAGATAAGGACTGAGGTGGACTCAGAACACCAAGGTAGGAACCTTTATTAAAAAGCAAAGGGGTTGCTGCGACTGCTGAACTAGCGAACAGTCAGCAAGTGGCAACAGCTGACTCTGTTTGATAGCACTATATATGGATGGCTGTCAAACGGCGTCAGCCAATCAGGGCGGTCCGTGCTCCCGCCAGGAATGTGGACCAGAGGGGAAACCGAACGTCAACGCAACACATACCATGCCCACCAAGCCACATCTACAGAACTGGTAGTAAAAAAATTTGAATCCCACCACTAATTCAAGGTCCATAAATCTGGCAGTTGGGATCTGTTGAGTAATTGGGGAGCTGGGAAGGAGGTTCCTTATTTCAAAAAATCTGATCAGGCTTCCCCAAGCAAGATGAAACACCATGGAAACTTGTTCTGGGCTTTGTGGCCTTTTTGTCTATGTATCCCTGCAGTGGGGCAATTTTAGAAACACAATATTTGAGAACACCTCGTGATATGTCAATTAAATTATTAAACAGTGGTATGTTTAATTCTTGCCCAATTCTAACCTCAGTGAAATCATTTGTTTTATTCATGGAGATGGAAGAGGTTTTTTGTACATGTTCATTTAACATTTAAGTAAGTCATAGTTTTGTTAATTCTGAGAATGCCAGGAGTAACTGCTTTACAAAATGTTCTATGTTGTTGTTGTTTTTGAAGTCAATAGGAATCTGATCTGTTTTTGCTATCCATGTTAGTAAGGCCAGTTTATTTATTTTTTCTTTTTAAAGACTTTTAAATATCTGAAAAATAGGTTGCCTTATTGAGGTTTTTTTAATGAGCAAAGAAAGCCAGAACACGGTAGATGAAGAAAGAGCAAGCCCATACAGGATAGATGTGGGACAACAAAATAATCTTCCTGGTCATATTCTCAACCTTAAAATGTGAAAATTGTCATCCTCATTCCTTCTGAGAAAGCCACCTTATTATTAGGACATCCTGCAGCTTCCCCAAAGGTTCAAAGATTCAGGTGGACCTCCCAATCTTTCAAATATTGTCTCCCACATCTCACAGATATCCAGGCAGGGGTTGGATTCTACCAGTTCAGACCGGTTTGAGCGAACTGGTAGTTCTGGTGATTATTTGGCCCTGCCCACCTGCCCCTGCTCTTTCCTGTGCTTTATTTATTGGAGCACAGCTGATTTGAGTGGCAGAGTGGTTTTTGCCGCACCTCAGCTGTTTTACTCACCGGGGCTGCAGAAGAAAGTAAGTATTATAACTGAAAATGGGCCTTTTAAAATGGTGTGTATGCGCATGCACGTAAAGTACGCAATCACCAAACTGCTTGTTACACCGGTTGAACCGCACCACTGTATCCAGGCCCTCAAATGTATAACAAGCCTGTGTTCAAGGCTGATATTGGGGGCACAGAGTCACCGTTCTGTGGAATCAAGAGAAGACAATTTTATTACAGGTGACTGAAATTCAGAGGACAAGTCAGAGACCTTTTGTTTGGACTAGGAAACAATCAAGGTTTCTGTTAGAGAAAGTGAGAAGTATCTGAGTTTGGGATCTTTTACAATTGTTCCTGGATTTGAATGCTTGAGGCAGAATCTTCAGTATTGGAAGTTCCCAGTCTGTACTCAAGGAGATCTTCTAGCACCAACCTCTTCCCATATAGAGCAGCCAGCCACACAATTATGGCAGTCATTTAGGTGGTGTGGTTCAGACTCTAGCTCAGTGGCTGATCATCTGGGGACAAAAATATAGAACATGCCTCAGCTTGGTATGAGGGCCAATCCCTCAGCATAAGAGGTCTGGTAGATTGCTTTTTTTGCTTTCTTCTTCCTATATCATGGTCATGACAAATGAGAGTCTAAGGCAGGGGTGGGCCACAATGGCCCCTTTACAATCTGTGGACTTCAGCTCCCAGAATTCCTGTCCCAGCCATGCCCAGGAATTGTTATGATTATGCCATCTGAGGAATTCTGGGAGTTGAAGTCCACAAGTTGTAAAGGGGCCATAACTGCCCACCTCTGGTCTAAGGGAACTGAATATGTTTATCACTGAGAAAAGAAAATGGTAGGAGGATATAATGACTTTGATGGATTTTATGAAAAGAAGACTATGATCCTGTCACTGTGGCCCCATTATGTAGGAAATGAAATAACGGTTTTAAACTATAGGAAGGCAGGATTTGAATCTTCCAAAACAAATTCCTATAGGTTGAGAGTGATTCAAGAATGTAAGCAGTTACTAGTGGTAAGCTCCTTTTCTGAGTATATGTTCAAGGAAAGGCTGCTCAGCCATCTGTTGAGATGCTTCAATCTGATTTCTATACAGAGCAGAGTCTGACTCAACATCTCTTTACACAAATGATACTATCACTCCCCTGAGATTAGAACAGGGTGCACTGACTTCCTCTCAATCATATTTTCCCAAAACCGGTATTCACAAGCATGCTTTCTGTCTTGCTTTTGGCATATAAAAACCATGCCTGATGACATAGCTGCTGGTAATCTTGTCCTTCGGTTTTAGCATTGGGTAGTTCATCTCTGGTTTTATCTTACACATGGGCTTCTGCTTGTCTCTGTGTTGTCTTAGTAAATGTTTAGATCGAAACATCTTTTTTCCTCTGAGATGAAGCAACATTTACCTCTCTCTACTAACCTACTGCAGAGAAAGGAGAGAAAGAAGTGGGGAGGGATATAAATTCCTAAATGATAACCAGAGAAATGTTTTATTTCAGATGGTAGAGAAATAGATTCCTAAAAACAACTGAAATATTATGACAACTTTAAGTAGTGACAGATGATGATGATTGCAAATTTCATCAGTAATCAAATTTCTAATTTGATCACACTGATTAGAAAGTTTCAGCAATTGGCATACAAATCTACAAAATTTCTTGTGACCAAAAAGATCAGTAGTATTTTCTAAATCAAGGTAATTGTGCTGCATTCTGGAAAAAAATTCCAACCTTTATTTCATAACTTAAAAAGAATCTCCTATCATAATTTTCCCAAAATACACATTTCAACATGGATTTTTGCTTAATGTAAGCATTTATAAGCATACTTATAAATGTTCTTGTACATTAATTTGTGTAATTGTATATTTATGGTTTAAATTAGTGAATCATAACATAACATTTGGAAAACACACCCACACAAATATATTTGTGTAGATGTGTAAATATCACATACATATTTAATTGTTTGTATGTTGGTTCAGGGAGTACAAATTATTTTGAGTTCCATTAAAATACTAATTAAACATATGACTTCCCATCCATGATTCTGGGACATCTGAAAGGTTGATTCAGTGATCTGAAATGACAAAAATAAACTGAGATCAAAGATTCCTTGTCCAAGTTTTGCTTTAATTTTGACTTTTCTGAATATTGCAGCTTTATTTTTAAAAGGGACAATACCTCGCATAAAGATGTCTGCATTTTATTAGTATTAATAACCTGATATGGGCATATATATATGAAATAGAAACCTCCAAGCTGAGCCTGCAAAGTGTTTTATAAATAATGTAATTAAAGATATGGCTGAGGGACATTCAGTATTTATCATTACATTGCTGTTTAACAGGTAAATATGTTCTCTTGTATAAATAATTAGAACATTTTCTCCAGTATCAGTGGGCTTTCCCTACTTAGTCCTAAAATTCACCTAAATTAAGCAGTATCAATAAATATCAATCTTTCAACTAATATATAATGTTACCTTAATAAGGTCCCCAATCTCCTAGAAAAAGTAAATTTCATATGTAGGCAGGACATAAATTCAGTTTCACATCACATTTTGTTGAATGTCTAGCCTTGCTTTGCAAGGCTGAGGACAGTTGAGTAGACACTGCAATGTCTCCTCCAATGTAGACAGCACTACTTTGCTTCCATTTCACAGACATTTGCATTCACAAACCTTGTCCCTACTTTATATCTTCATCAATGAGAAGCACCACAGCTCACATGATTAGAATGGTGGGTTGGAGGTTAGCAAGCCCACGTTCAAGACCCAAGTGCTGCTGTGTGGCCAGATGATTTCCTGTCACTCACTCCAGCTCCTTGAAAAGAATGTCAAAGGAACCCCCAAGGGTGTTCCCCAGGCAATAGTGATGCCACTGCTGTTACCATTGCAATCCTTTCAACCCAGAAGCGCCTAAAGGCTAGGTCACACTGACCGACAGATGCAAAACGTATGCAAAAATGACACAGCGGACGAGCAAATTTTCGGGGGTGGCTCCATCTGTTGTCATCCGCTCCAAAAAGTGGCAAAAATTTGCATAAACAGACAGAAAAGAAAGGAAAATGTGGGTAGTAGGTAGCAGGGATGTTAAAGGGATGTTCATAGGAAGCCTAGAGGATGTATATAGGATGCAAACCGTTCACTGCTCATCCTTTCTATTTCCATGCTACTAAAGCTGTGTAGATGTTCCGTGTACCTTTTGTTTCCTCCCTCTTTCCGTTTTCAGCTGCAGCGGATGTGAGTTGCGAGGATGCCCAGAGGATGCAGAGAGGATCCAGCGGACGTTTAACGGATGATAAATGGACATAGAAAGTTTGTTGCTCGTATGTCACGGATTTACATCGTACACGGCAGAAAGTTCATCTGCTCAAAAAGTTTTGTGCAGCTCAAAACTACTTGAGCGGATGAAATCGCAGTGGACGGATGCTCAAAGGATAGAGTGTATGAAACATGTATGCAGTGAGTACACAATGGATGCATAGCGTTTTCCAATGGATGGCAAGCTTTTTTTAATGTTTTACATCCTCTTTGCATCCATTGGTGCAGTGTGACATGGGCTTTAAACAATGCCTCCAACATGAAGGGGACGGGGGACCTTTATCAGTGCCCTGTCACCAACATTGAAGTTTCTCCATCTGGTGTATCAAAAACTGATATGAATATACATGTATGTTTGTGCTGAAGATATTGTTTTACAGTTCATTTGGGTGTTATCCTAGAGTTTCAGACAGTGATCCCTCCAAACAAACCTAGTAGCCTAGGTTTCAAATTTTAATCTGACTTTGGTGAAGAGTCTGATCATTGTGTCACTTTTTTAAAAAAAACTCAATGTGCTGCATAAATCAAAACCAAATTAAAAAGTTCCTACCTTAAGCTTCAAACCTTTAAAATCTTAATTTTCTTTTCATTTTAAGATTGTTGAACATTTTAAGATTAGGAGCTAAATTCCCAGGGAGGAAGGAGTGCAAGTGCATTCCAGAAGAATAAAAGAAAACTCAGTTCAGACCAGAGGTGGTATCCAGCAAGTTCTAACCAGTTCTGGAGAATCAGTAGTGGAAATTTTGAGTATTTTGGAGAACCGGCAAATACCACCCCTGACTGAAGATTTTACAATATCCTGCCCCTGCCATGCCCATTATGCCACACCTACATAACAGGTAGTAAAAAAAAATTGAATCCCACCACTGGTCCAGATATTATGTGTGAGAGAAAGAGCATGAAGACAGCTCCTCCCTAATAATTCACAGTGTATTGTAGATGCAGACATGAGATTCCTCAGTCTGGTAAGATTTTGTCTATACAGTAGGTGTGAAACCAATTAAAAAAACTCCACTTGGAAGAATCAATAAGTGTCATTCTTGATTTTGGGCCTGACAGTGTAGTAGAAGCATGTATGACACAAACATAGACCTTTAAAGTCCTTAGCCTGGATCTCTGTTCTCCCACTACGTAGTCCAGTGTTCTGTTTTTAGTTATTGCCCCATGTAGAAATGTTCCCATCCCAAACAGGTAGCTTTGCTGTCACAACCTCTTCCTAAAGGAAATATCTCCCTTGCTTATCATTTGGTTGAAGCAGAAACAAGATTCCTCATTCCCAGGCTCAACTTTTAAATAGATGGTCCTTGTTTTCTTATTTAATGATGGCTACCAGGAGCAAGTGGTTTTGCCAGCACAAAGTATGTAATGGATAATAAGGGATTTTTATTTTGAATGTGGCAACAAAATAAAGAGTTAAGAAATAGGCCAGCTTCAAAAAATGTAGACGGTTTAGATCTCTATGCCAAATCATGAGTGAAAGAAAATCCATGAAAAAGATATAGGAACAGGGAACAGAGGCAATGGTAAATTTACACAATAGAGCAAATAATCCTCAGGATTTTGCCTATATTTTCCTTGCCAACTTTACTTTGGCAATTCTAATCTTCCCAAGGTTTTGGATCATTGGAAAGGGTCCAGGCTATCAGGCCTAGTCTGGAAAGTTACTTCCCTGAGAATCTCCATCCAAGGATGGCCTAGTGACATAGGAACTTCCAAGTCTCTCTCCCCTCCTAAAAACTCTCTTGGAAAACAATAGTAATTTCAGAGTTGTAGAATATTTAGAGTTCCCAAGTGGTCAGCATCAGAGATCTTGCAGGCTCTTTATACTATAGATAATAAGAACTAGTACGGACTAACAAACCATCCGTCCGGTAAACTCGCAAGATTCTTTTTTCTCACCATGTACATGTATACATCCGAATTAGACTGTGTTGTTTTTCTGTATCACATAATATATGTGGGTATATGCATAATTTTTATTTATTTATTTTTTGTTTTGTTTATGTAACATATATCGGAGGTGGTGACCCTTTGAGAGATGTATGCAATGATATTCCATTTTAATGTATGCCAATTAGTGTACATTTAAACTGACAGTAAAGTTATTCTGAGTTCTAATAATAAGCTCTAAATTCTAATTTGTTTGGCTGTGTCAGCCTTCAAGATCTTCTGCTATCGCTTTGCATCTTTTGGCTGTCATAAGAAACAGGGGGAGGGGAGAGTGGGATCAATCTGGGAAGTGAGCTGGAGGTGTTAAATTCTTCTGTTGTGTAAATGGGGGGGGAAGCATACAATAGAGTTAGGTTTCTATTTCTTGCTTAGCTTTCTTTTCTCTGCGCAACTGCAACCCGTTATCAAAATATGCCAAGGTCAATGGACAGAGGCCTCATCATCACCTGAAGATGCCCACATGATCATATTCACAACTTCTAATTGGAAGTGTCATCTGAACTATTGGGGGTGAAAACATTTCCATCACTTTGTATATGTGAATTGCGCGCCTAATTTCTCAGATTCAGAATTCTTTGGTTGCTACCACTTCACTTTCAGTAAAATATGTCTTTTCTCTAAACTAAAGAGTCTAAGTATTTCTTTCCTGGATTTTGAATGGAGCTCCGCCTGACATTATTCTGAATCTCCCACCAGCCCACCCGGAGAGAATACCCAATTTTCTTCAGAGGGGGCCTGGACATCATGTCATCTTCAAATAGTGACCAAGAGGATCCGGGAGCCATTGGAGGGCAAGATTCTGTGCTGGTGCAGGAGGCCCAATCACTAGCAGAGATCAGTTTGCAAGAGGATCCAGTGGTGAAGCCCAGATGGTCAGTGGGAGTTGGTTGGAAAGATCTGGAGGAGGACCCCCCCCCCGGGGTCACAACTATCCGCCGGCGTGGAAAAGAGGAGCCTTGGCAAGAGAAGGAAAAGAGGGAACTCTTGCTGGATCAAGCCAGGAGACTCCTTAATGAAGCTTTTGAACAACCTCAAGCTGCACAAAGGTATGAAGGGGGAGGGGAAGTAACCCCAGCCAGAAGAAGCAGAGCAACTCCCTCTCCCATAAATCAACCCGATCCAGCAGCAGCCCCGGGGCCTTCAGTGGGAGGTGTGATTCCTAGAAGGCGTAGAGCTCCTAGGCTGCCTCCGTTAGAAGTAAAATATGAGGGGGGGTCCCAAAACCTTGGGATTTTTCCTAGCTCAAGTTTGGAGCCATATGGAAGAATATGGGGAGGATTTTCCCTCAGAAGCAGCCAAAGTGAGGTGTGTTACCAGGGCTCTGGAGGGTATTGCGGCAGAGTGGATGGTGACTTTGCATAATGATAATGCTCCTCAGCTGCTGAATTATAACCTATTCATGGCTGTACTGCGGGCTAGGTTTGAGGACCCATTGGCAGAGCGCAAGGCCCGAATTAGGATGAAAGCCATAAAATAGGGGCGGAGGTCTGTGGCTGACTACACCCAAGAATTTAGACAGTTAGCTGGCCATTTCCGAGGCTGGCCTCAAGAAGCCCTGATAGAACTGTTTAAAGATGGTTTAAATGAAGATGTGTACCAGAGATGCACTGCTAGAAGAGACCCCAATGACTTGCAGATGTGGTACTTGCTGGCAGAAGAAGTGGAGATTGATTTAATCTGAAGTAAACAGCGGGGAGGTTATGGGTGGAGCAAGTTTTCCCCCCCACGTCCTCAAGAGGCTCCTAAACCTCAGAAGGGAGGAGTGGCAGCAAGACCCAACCCCTCGGCCTGCTTTCGATGTGGGAAAGAAGGTCACCAGGCTGTGAACTGCAGAGTCAAGTTGGAGCCAAAGGGGGTGCCAAAGGAAGGAAAGAAACCTGAAAAGTCCCCAGTGAAGCCTCGCAAACAGCACTAAAGTCGAAAGAGATGGCAGAGGTCGCCCCTCCCATGGAAGAAGAGTCAGACACCCCGGTTACCCCTGAGGAGGACGATTTCGACTTGGAAGACGACTTCCTGGTAAGTCCAAGCCTGGACTCTATGACCATTCCGGTGAAGTTGAGGGTACCCAATTCAGGGGTTGAAGGGGAAATGCTAGCCCTATTAGATTCTGGGTGCACAAGGTGTATAATCAACATGGAAGTAGTGGAGAAAATGGACTTAAAACTAAAACCTTTAAAGGTGCCCATTTCCTTTGCCCAATTAGATGGATCAGTGGCTGGAGGTTGCCCTGCACGCTTTATCATGGAACCTATAGAAATGATCATGGGAAACCACGATGAGACTCTGTGCTTTATTGTGATCCCTGGGATGGAGCAACCATTAATACTGGAAATGCCCTGGGTCCGGAAATGGAACCCCCAGGTTAACTGGAGAAAGGGGTTATTGTGCATACGCACCAAGCAACGACCGGAAAAAGAGGGGAGATCTCAGCCGAAGCTTCAGATTCCGATTGAAATAGCTTCCACAGGTTCCGAACCTGTGAAAGGGGAGGAGAAAATTCCAAAAGAGTATTGGGATTTAAAGGAAGTGTTCAGTGAGAAGGCCTCGGATGAGCTCCCACATCACCGGTCAACAGACTGTGCTATTGAAATTTTGCCTGGGGTGAAGCTCCCGAAACTGAAGTTGTACTCAATGACACCACGGGAATTAGAGGAGCTAAGACTGTTTATAGATAAAAATCTGGAACGTGGTTTTATCCAACCTGCTAGGCCCCGGGTAGTGGCCCCCATGTTCCATGAAAAGAAAGATGGCTCCAAATGCTTGGTGGTGGACTACAGAAATTTGAACACCATTTCTGTGGAAAACGTGTACCCCCTTCCTTCGATGAAGGACATGTTGGCCCATCTAGCCAAGGGGAAGATTTTCATGAAGTTGGATTTGAGAGAAGCATACTACCGAATTCGAATTAAGGAAGGGGATGAGTGGAAGACCGCTTTTAACTGCCCGATGGGTTGCTTCCAATTCAATGTTCTTCCTTTTGGTTTACAAGGGGCCCCAGCTGTATTCATGCAAATGATCAATCAAGTGTTACATGAACATTTATACAGGGGGGTTCTGGTTTATCTTGATGATATTCTTATCTACACGGAAACTCTGGATGAACATGTGAAGTTAGTGCGGTCAGTTCTACAAAAACTGTGTGCCGCTAAGTTGTATGCTAAATTGTCAAAGTGTGAATTCCACCAAGACAAAATTGACTATTTGGGATATCGCATTTCATCTGAAGGCATAGAGATGGATCCAGAGAAGGTGCGTGCCGTTCTGGAATCGGCTCCACCACGCACCAGAAAACAACTTCAAAGCTTTTTGGGATTTGCAAATTTTTACCGGCAATTCATCCCGACGTTTGCTAAGATAGCAATGCCCATCACAAATCTCTTGAAAACAAAAGGGGAGGTGAAGCCAAGTCCAGGAAAGCTGCTGGAGTGCTCCATGGAGTGCCAAGCCGGTTTTGAAAAGCTAAAACGACTGTTTGCTGCAGAACCAGTGCTGAAGCACCCGGATATGGATACTCCTTTCATGATTCAAGCCGATGAAAGTGATGTGGCTATTGGAGCGGTATTACTTCAAGCCAATGAGAAAGGGACCTTACAGCCTTGTGCGTATACCTCCCGTAAGCTGTCTGAAACAGAGAGAAGATGGGCCGTCTGGGAGAAAGAAGCTTTTGCAGTTCGTTGGGCCTTACTGACCTGGAGACATTTCCTGGAAGGAGCAAAACACCCATTTGAGGTATGGACTGATCATAAGAATTTGGAAGCCTTAAAAGCGCCCTGGAAACTGTCCCCTAAACAAGTTCTCTGGGCCCAGTACTTCAAGCAATTCAATTTCTCCTTGAAGTACATTCCAGGCGGGAAGAACTTCATGGTGGATGCTCTCTCTAGACTAGCCCAATATAATAGTATGCGCCTGGAGGTGATAAGCCCAATTGTCTCAGCCAAACATCTAGCCGCCCCAGTGATCACCAGAGCCCAAAGGAAGAACCAAGAAGTGGTTTTATCAAATGACCTAACCGAACAATTAAAAGAAGCTTTAAAACTGGATGAATGGTTCCTGGCTCATTCAAGTGACTATACAATTAGAGATGGCTTGGCTTGGGTGGGGGCCAAGTTGTATATGCCACAGGTGATGAGGGGCCAAATACTACAACAGGCTCATGATTCTAAAGCAGCTGGCAACTTCGGATTTGTGAAGACCTTACATCTGGTTAAGTGTCAATTCTGGTGGCCTACTTTAAAGAAGGACATTGAAGCTTATGTAGCTAGCTGTCCAATTTTTGCTTCGGCAAAGAGACCTCCTGGTAAGCCAGTAGGATTGTTACAAAATGTAGCTAGACCAACGACTCCCTGGAAAGAAATCTCTATGCACTTTATAGTAGAATTACCCGAAAGTGGTGGAAACACGGTCATCTGGGTAGTGACTGATTTGTTTTCCAAACAAGTACATTGCATACCTTGTTCCAAGATTCCCTCTGCTAAGACGCTGGCTAAACTGTTTATTTCACATATCTATAGGTTACATGGCATTCCGGAATGCATAATCTCTGACAGAGGGGTCCAGTTTACCTCAAATTTTTGGAAAGAGTTCCTGAAGTTAATAGGCTCCGCCCAGGGGTTAAGCTCCACCCATCCACCCCCAAACTAATGGGGCCTGTGAGAGGACTAACGCGGTGTTAGAACAATATATCAGAAGTTACATAAATTATCAACAAGATAACTGGTCCGAATTACTACCGTTTGCCGAAGTGGCATATAACAACTCCGTACACAGTAGTACTGGATTTACTCCATTTAAAGTGGCTTCGGGACAAGATTTCGTTCCCATACCTGAACTTCCTCGTGAGAAACCTAACATCCATTCGTTGGATGAATGGATAACTCAACTCCAACTTAACTGGCCAGTGACACGCAAAGCATTAGATGAGGCCCATCAAGCTCATAAGAAATTTGCAGACAAGAAAAGATCCCCACAGAAAGAATATAAAATGGGCGACAAGGTTTTCCTGTCCACCAGATACCTGCAGACCACTCAAAAGTCAAAGAAGCTTGGTCCTAAGTATGTTGGTCCTTTCACGATTGAACGGATTATAAATCCTGTAACAGTCCAGCTGAACTTACCCAAAACTCTTCGACGAATTCATCCAGTATTCCATGTTAGTTTGCTAAAACCTGAACGTACTTCTGATCTAAGACCCATCCAAGCTGACCCTCCCATACCAATTCTGATTGAAGGTGAACAGCATTTTGAAGTTAAAGAAATTCTGGACTCTCGCAAATGGAGGGGTCGACTTCAGTATCTTGTAGCCTGGAAACATTTCCCTTCTTTGCAAGCCGAATGGGTTAATGAAACTGACGTTAAAGTCCCTAAGTTGATCAAAGCATTTCGTTCCAAGTATCCTGATAAGCCTTAGGAGTGTATTGTTTTGTAATTGCTGAATGATTAATAATTGTCTTTATGTTTTCTCCTCTCTCTCCTCTAGGACTGATGGTTTTCCTTTTTCTAGGAGGGCCAAATGTCAGCCTTCAAGATCTTCTACTATTGCTTTGCATCTTTCGTCTGCCATAAGTAACGGGGGGAGGAAGGGAAAGTCTGGGAAGTGAGCTGGAGGTGTTAAATTCTTCTGTTGTGTAAATGGGGGGGGGAAGCATACAATAGAGTTAGGTTTCTATTTCTTGCTTAGCTTTCTTTTCTCTGCGCAACTGCAACCCATTATCAAAATATGCCAAGGTCAACGGACAGAGGCCTCATCATCACCTGAAGATGCCCACATGATCATATCCACTACTTCTAATTGAAAGTGTCATCTGAACTATTGGGGGTGGGAACATTTCCATCACTTTGTATATGTGAATTGCGCGCCTAATTTCTCAGATTCAGAATTCTTTGGTTGCTACCATTTCACTTTCAATAAAAGATGTCTTTTCTCTAAACTAAAGAGTCTAAGTATTTCTTTCCTGGATTTCTTTCCTTTCTCCACCTGACAGGCTGTGGGAGACAAATTCTACAATACTCATTTTCTGGAACTGAAGATACTAAAACTATTTTAGACCTAAGAAAAGCTGTATGAAGTACATGTGGACAAATGCATCTATGATTCAAACAACAGGCTGTAACTGTGTAGCCAAATAGCAAAAACAACTGTCCTGCTTTATATATGGAGATGATTTTTTTCAGCTGAAGCTTTTTTAACATCCAATATGAGTTTTAAGGGTTCTTTTTTTCATATATTTCCGATAGACCTTTGCCATCAGAAAAAGAAGTAACCCGGATTTCATTGCCAACATTTTCACAACAAATAATTTCACAAGCAAATAAGGCACTGACATATGTAGACACTATACATTTCATATTTATTATTCATAAAAATTATTTTCAGGACCTCTCCCGATTTTTTGAGTTAACTACCTTTAAGCAAGTATTTTAATTCCAGAAGCAAAATTGGAATGTTTATTGTAACATGTGTCAATGAAATAGTTCATATTTATAAAACTTTACTGTGTTGCAAAAACAAGTAGAAAATTGATAAAATGGCTTTTAAAGGAAGTTTTACAAAAACCATTTTATTTTCAGCACCAGATGGTAGAATGATTTCTGTCTTTGGAGGAGTGATATAGTGTTCTTTTAAAGTTAGCTTTATGGTTCTTTATTCCTCCCTTGGCCTGGGCATATGGAATGGTGCCTACTTAATTGGTCATGAGAGGGGATTAAATTAAATAAAATCACAATTCACAGGGGGCTGTAAATATGGCCTTTTAATTTAAAAAAAAATTGTGGGTTGCAGTGTAATTTAAGCTTTTTTGGCTTTATTTGTGCATCACTATTCACAGAACTTGCCAAGTCAAACCTCAAGGAGCCTGTCATGTTGGCCATTGTTTATGCACAAAACAAACCATTTTGCTACTCAACAAAAGACCTCCTGTCAACAACCCAAGTCAGAACAGTTGATCAAGGCTTCAGCAGGAAGGGGCTGCATTCTTCTGTTAAGCCTCAGGGTGCAACATTCGGACGGATCTGGTGTCTGCAGCTACTTTGACAATTCTATAAGCAAACGAAGGATGTCCTGAAGAGACATTAATGAATGCAAGCAACTCTTCATATGTTCCCTGCCATTAAACTGAAACAGTCATCTTGAGGTGACTAATCGCTTGGGAGGAGAAGGAACCAAGAGCACTCAAGTGCTGGAAAGCTGCTAATGGAGAACTTATGGAACAAAACCCAAGGTTCCTCGTCCAAATTGGAATGTGATAGAAATCTGTTGGAAGGTGATGACAGAAGTGAAATAAAGCAGTTGTTGCCTGAACCATATACCAGATGTGTCATATACTGTGATAAATAAGATCAGTTTTTTACACACCAGAAACTGGGGAATACTATGAGTGCTCATTACAAAGTACCCCCCAGAATCTACTTGAAGTGTACTGTTACTTGAACCATCAAGAAGCATATAGGTATTGCTTAATGCCTAGAGAAACTGACTGATTTAACTTTGGACCAACAAAACTGATTAAGAGTTTCAATTTAATTTATTATTAAGCTATTTATAGATTAAAAGATATTCAGGAATTCCCAACTCTGCTGTTCCTTAAACTGATTTTTTTTTTTTTGCTCCCTTTCCTCCTTAATTCACTGCCATGTTCTGAAATATCTTTCTTATTAATTGAAGAATTGCCTAATGTAATATTTCTCATCTGGCTAAAAAGTGGAAAATCCTAACCACAGTTCAGATAAATCAAAACACTTGGAGTTTAAGTCAGGTTCTTTTTCTATGGAAGTGATAGGGCCATTAATAGCTTTCATGCTTTCATTTTATTGTAGGACTGAAGGAGATCTCAGTCATGGAAGAGGGAAAGAAAGAGAAAAGAAACATTACATTTTAGTACATCTTTAAAAAGTAAAGAATGCAAGATGAATTTGTAAAATGTATTTATTGTTGAACTGCAATCCAATAGAAGTAAACCTCATATGACTCAATGGGGTTTAGTATTGAATGGATACATATTGCCGTTTGTTGTTAACCTGAGTTTAATTATTTTATCTCCATGTGGGATTCCTTCCCTTAAAAAGAAGTGTGCCATTAATGTATATATTTTCTATTATATAATGCTTTTATTTAATGGGAATATGAGCTTTTCCCTTCAGTCATGGCACATGTGTGGGGGACGTTGAAATAGGCTAGATTGATAGTTATGGTTCTAATTCTAATCCCTACTTTTGTACATACATCAACACTACATGCATGTTCCAAAGAAGAAGCTTCAATCACACTGCTGCAACCACCATCTTGCTTGTTCTGACCACTCAAGAACATCATTGCCTCCCTCCAAAACCATTATCAGTATATATTCTACATATCCTAATTATCCTAAATTTGCTGCTGAGAAGAATAGAATATACAGCATAAATGAATAGAGAGGCCAGTCACTGTAACTCTCGCTGAAATGCTTTTGAAGATTAGCTTGAAGTCTTGGAAGTATCTGTTTGGCTGCTGAATTTGTCATGTCAAAGAATGTTTCTCTCTCTCCCTCCCTCCCTCCCTCTCTCTCTCTCTCTCTCTCTCTCTCTCTTCTTCTTCTTCTTCTTTCTCTCCCTCTCTTCTTCCTTTCCGTGTGTATTTACTCATTTCCAGAATCTCTCAAAAATTCCATCCATTTCTCTTTCTACTTTGTTGTTTCTTTCAGAAGAAGAGAGTATAATACATGTATTATTGTAGAATAACAGAATAACAAAGGATATTGGAAATCTTCTAGTCTACCCTTCTGTTCCAGCAGGAAACCCAATACCTTTTCAGACAAATGACTGTCCAACGTTTTCTTCAAAACCTCCAGTGCTGGAGTACCCATAACTGGGTAATTTATTTTTTTTAATTGGATTTGTAAGACTTCTTAATTTAAAAAAAAAACTACTGTGAATAGTGTACAATATTAAAAATAAATAAAAGATGACAATGTTGCAGAGAATCATATCTCTACATAAGCACGAGCACGCCAAACCATGCCACTATTCAAATAAGCCTAGGACCTGGGAGGAAAGCTAAATTTTTAAAATAAAGCAACAGTGAAAGTTAGGAATATCAAGGGCAAACTGTCACACACATATATTTCTGTGTATGAGAGGAAATAATTGATATATTCAGATGGAAAGTATTTTTTTAAGATTCCTTATTTTACACAGTATTTTAAGTAGCACTGATTAATTTGAATAATTTTTGTTTTCCTGGTTTTAAATTTTTAGGATTACTGTAACTAAGCTGCAAAATTGATCATGCCACCAGATGGCAATGAAACGATAGAAAAAACTATCCCTTTGCTTCCACCTAGTGGTCATCTCAATTCAGTTAGGTAACCCTAACTTTTAAGAAAATGCCTTTTCGCACTGTCTATGTCAGGGGTCCTCAAACTATGGCCTGCAGGTTGGATATGGCCCGCCAAAGCCATTAATCTGGCCCACACAGGACCATGAGGTTGCCCTGCCCACATCAACCCAACTAGCTGCTGGCCCCCACTCTCCTTCTGGAGGCTGAGGAGGCCAAAATGGGCCTGTTTTTGGCCTCCAGAGAGAGGGAGGGAGGGAGGGAGAGAAACACATACACACACACAAACATACACACACTAACAGAAGTCCCTCACACACATTCCAAGGCGGCCACATCCCTTCACGAACCTACTTTCCACCCACAGGAGCATAACAAATTAAAGTTTAATTTGTGTGTATTGTTTAATGGACAGCTAAATTTGCCACCCAGTCACGTGACCACCTTGCCATGTCCACCCAACCAGTCCGGCTCCCGAACAGTCTGAAGGACCAACTGTTTAAAAAGTTTGAGGGCCCCTGGTCTACATAATTGTATATGTATAGATCTTATATTTACCATTTATTGGGGTGTGTGACAATCTCAAGGGTTAGCTTTTGCTAATTTAGTACAGAAATAATTTTATACTTAGAAATATATAATCTATTATTCCTCTGGTGGAAAATGCAGTTGTTTGATATTCAGGGTCACCTTTCTTTTTCTAACTATAGTACTGACAATCTCAAAAGTGACAAGCTCAAGATTAGTTTTAGCTAAGTTGACACAGAAAATATTTCTGTTTTTATATTTTTTAAATCTACTTTTCCTTTAGTTGAAAATACAGTTGTTGTAAATTCAGAATTAAGAAATACTAATGAGTCAAATTCTTTTAATCTTCTACATGTCCAGAGCCCAGGAAAAAAGAGAAAATACGAAAAAACTATGAAACGCAAGCCATAGTTGGAATTTGTATAGAGGCCATCTACCTATGAACAGGAATGTGGCTTCTTTCTACAAACTTCTATTACTTTTTCATATTTTTAATGGGAATTAGCATTTGTAATGTTCATTTCAATTCCACTCTTCCCTTTGTTGGTGATTTCTTGTTTGGCGCTTTCTACCACTTTGTAAGCAATTTTTATTTCTAGTAAAATTAAAACAATAGAATTGTGAAGGAAATCCCAGTTTTCTTTCAGTCAAAAGCATTGCAATAAAATCTCTCTCAGTAATAGTCGGCAATTACTCTCCTATGGAAAATCCAGCTTACCAAAAGCTAAAAGTTTAGGGGAACCTACAATTTTTAGTAACACAAATAATCAAATAATTGTATGACTAATATAAATTTTATGGCCTTAATAAAGGAATGGATAATCTGGGAGAGATAGCCAATGAAAACTTTGAGTGCAGTTTCTAACCCTTTCAAAAGGTTGGTACTGTCTGTTTTAATCTAGCAAAAGTTAAAAATTTCAGGGATATTTAATTCACTGTAGCTATATTCCCTTCTTTCTCTTGACTGGCCACTTAAAAAAACAGATTCAGTCCTGCCCTTCCCCTCTTTGCTAAACATTCAGCCAGATGACTTGTTCTGAAAAATTCAGAACATTGCTTGCTGCATTGCAACATGCAATCATAACACTGGGAAAGTCCAACTAGTTTAGGAGAAACATTTCAACATGCTGAAAATCCATCTTAAGCCCCTGTCACACTGCACCAACGGATGCAAAGAGGATGTAAAATGGACAAAAAAGCTTGCCATCCGTTGGAAACGCGATGTACTCACTGCCTCCGTTTTGCTTCCTCTCTATCCGTCCAGCATCCGTTTATTGATGTTTCATCCTCTCAGAAAGTTTTGAACTGCTCAAAACTTTTGCACGGAAAATGTATCCAATTCATCCGTTCTGCATCCGTTCTGCATCCGTTCCGCATCCGCTATATCCGCTAGGCATCCGTTCCGCTCGGACACAGGGAGGAAGCGGAAGGGACGCGGAACGGATGCAGAACGGATGCCTAGCGGATGCAGCATGGAAACAAAGCGTTTAAAACGGAAAAAAAGTTCGCACAGGGGACCTATCTCGGATATTAAGGATGCCTAGAGGATGCCTAGAGGATGCCTAGAGGATGCCTAGAGGATGCAAAGGGACACCTATACTGCCTATAAAAAGGGGGAGCAACTCACCTGCATCTCACTTTCAGACCAGCAGCCTAGCTGTGCAGACCTATGCAGCCTTCATCTGACTCTTGCTCTTCCACAGCATCCAGTCATGTCCACCGTGGATCGTAACACAGTCCTTTTGGCAGCCACCATCCTTCTGCAACAGTGCGAAGCCATCTACAGACTCTGTGAACTCTACTATGGGAAGAAAAAGAGGCAGCCAAGAAGCGTCTGGGTACGAAGATGGATCGGGAGAAGAGCAGAGTAAGGACTGTACAACAAGCTGATGGTGGAGCTCAGGAACGAAGACAATCGTGCATTCCAGAACTTCATGAGGATGCCTCCAGCCATGTTTGACGAAGTTGTGCAGCGCCTGACACCCAGGTTGACCAAGGCAAACACCAGCTTCCGGGCCAGCCTGGAACCTGGGCTCAAGGTGGCACTCACTCTGAGCCACCTGGCCTCAGGGACCACCTACAGGAGCATGCAGTACGGCTGGAGGGTGCCACACAACACCATTAGCATTGTGGTCAGAGAAGTGGTGCAGGCCATCATCGAAGAATACCTGCAGGAGCTCCTCCAGTGCCCCTCCACTGATGAAGGATGGAAGAAAGTTGCAGAGCAGTGGTATCAGAGGTGGAACTTCCCACACACCGTTGGAGCCATAGATGGCAAGCACGTGGCCTGCAAAGCAACACCCAAGTCGGGCTCCACTTATTTCAACTACAAGGGCTTCTTCAGCATCGTCCTCTTTGCCATGGTCGATGCTGACTACAAGTCCATGTACATCGATGCTTCAGGCAACGGCTCATGTTCAGATGCCCAGGTATACAATGCCGGTGACATCAAGGAGGGGCTGGAAGGCAACCTCATCGTGGGCTTCCCAGATCCAGACCCCCTGCCCAACGACACGCAAGATGTGCCCTACTTCATCGTGGGGGATGATGCCTTCTCCCTCAGAACCTACCTCATGAAGCCCTACACTTCCAGACTCCTCACCCGTGAAGAGAGGATCTTCAACTACAGGCTGTCCAGGGCAAGGCGGGTGGTGGAGAACTCCTTTGGCACCCTGGCCAACAGGTTCCAGGTACTTCTCACCACCATGCAGCATCGCCCAGAGACCGTGAGGAGGATCGTGGAAGCTTGCTGCATCCTGCACAATCTCATGCGCACCCGCTACCCAGTCTTGCAGAACAGGCTCGTGGACCTCCAGCAAGGCAATGGGGACATGGAGCCTGGGGAATGGAGGCAAGGGTGAAACCTGATAGACACTGAGGATGTGCAAGGCCCCAACAGAGCCTCACGTGAAGGGAAGAAGCAGCGCAACCTCCTGAGACACTGGTGTAACTCCCCAGCTGGAGCAGTGGAGTGGCAAGACAGGATGATAGATGATTAATGGGTGCTTCCTTCAGCCTGTCTCATCACATGGATGAGATTGGGCCATGTGTGTTGGGTGGGCCTACAATGAACATGGCATTTAATAAAGAGTTGTGTTTATGTTCAAATGTGTGGATCAATGCTTACATTGTTATTGATAATAAAGGGCCAAAGGTGTGGCACCTGGGAGGCTGGACCATACAGTCCCACTATGCTTGCACTGGAGATTTATCTATCCCACAGCTATCTTAACCCATCCCAAAGGTATCCCTGCCCACCCCACTGCTATCTTAACCCATCCCACAAGCATGCAAAGGCTTAAACCAATTCTAAAAGTTTCCACCAAGACTTTATTACAAAAAAAGAAATGAAGTAAGTGTGTGAATCAAAGATAAATTTTATTGAAGAACAAGCTGTAAAACAAAAATGACCCAAGTCAAGTGTCCAAATAAAGTCCACAGGTAGCCAGCTACCCAGTCTCTGGCACTCTTATTGGTCACTCGGAGGTATGCCCAGTCTCAGGGGTGAAGGGTCCAGGTGCTGTGGAAGTGGGTGATGCTGGAGTGCTGGTCTGTATCGTCATTGGGGTGCCTGGCCCCGAGAGGACAACAGGGGACGGTGTGTTGAGGAAGCTCTCAGACAGCTGGCTCAGACCCGCGATACTGAGAGGTCCTTCCTCCATGCCATGGGGTGTCAACCCCAGTACTGATGAGAGATGTACTGAGGCCGGGCTTGGCTGTAGGGTG
>BLBF01000007.1:42889880-42917380 GCA_015471245.1 Laticauda colubrina | reverse complement strand
GGTTGAGAAACATGACAATCCGTTCAAAAAATAAGGCATTCACAAACTTGGAATGTATAAATTGGGTTCAGGAAGCATACTTTTCATAAATACACATCATTTAAAGGCATCCAGTAAGAAATATTTAGGCCATCAAGAAGTGACACTTCAGTTATTTAACTTATGAATCTTGCTCTAATGTCTTCTCTGCATGGGCATATTAGCCACTCATGCATTTATTTTATTTCATTTTATTTAGTTTTTATTTTATTTAGTTTGTTAAGCATGTATGAGAAAACAAGTATAAGTATGAACATAACATATAAACCTATAAGTATAAACAGGTAGAAGTATATACATAATAAATGAGTATGAATAAATGGGAACAGTACGACAGGGATGGTAAACATGCTAGTTCATGTACGCCCCCTTACAGGCCTCTTAGGAATGCAGTTAGGTCTATGGTAGACAGTTTAAGGTTAAAGTTTGAGGGTTTGAGGATGTAACAATAGAGTCAGGCAGTGAGTTCCAGGCATTGGCACTCTGTTGCTGAAGTTGTAATTTCTGCAATCCAGTTTGGAGCAGTTTATTTTGAAAATTTATTTTATTTTATAACTATTGTTTGCCCATGTGTTATTGTGGTTGAAGCTGAAGTCGTCATTGACAGGTTTTGTGAACTAAGCTTAGGTCAGACTGTAGGTGGTATAGTTCTAAGTTGCCTAGGTCCAAAATGTCCATAAGGTAATCTATTGCAAGCTGAGGAGTGGAGTACTCTTCTCGTGAAATACCTCTGGACATGTTCAATTGTATTAATGTCCGTTATACAGCATGGATTCCAGGCAGATGAACTGTATTTGAAGTGTCCCTTGAAGTGTTCTATTTCTTGCAGGAGTAAATTAAATTCAATCAAGGCCTCTATTAATATCATAAGCCAAAAGGGATCAATCAGCTTTGAGATTTTGAAATGACAGCAACAGTCTGTGATTGGATTATAATCTCATAGTTCATCTAGAGAACATGTTTTCTTTTACAGGATATAAAAAAAAAATTACACTCTTTTCCCCATACCTTGTCAGATGAATATGACTAATCAAAATATACAGAAGCACACTATTGAATTTTCAGAAGGTGGGCTCTCATAGATAAGGGAATGATTAACATAGTTGTTATGAAGGGTTGCTGAAGATGTGGATGAGAAAGGAAAGCAATGGAGCTTGTTACCCGAACAAGGTCACATCATCAGTGCTAGTAAGGAGTGGGCTTTGCTCTCAATTTAATCCCCTGTCACACAGCACCATCGGATGGAAAGAGGATGTAAAATGGAGAAAAACACTTGCCATCCGTTGGTTAACGCGATGCTTCCGTTTTGTACTCACTGCGTCGGTTTTTTTTCCTCTCTATCCGTCCAGCATACGTCTACTGACATTTCATCCGCTCAAAAAGTTTTGAGCGGCACAAAACTTTTTGAGCGGAAAATGTATCCAACGCATCCGTAACACATCCACTATGCATATGGGGAACATTCGTTAGACGTCCGTCGTCATCCGTTACACGTCCGCTATATCCGCTAGGCATCCACTGCGCATCCGCGCAACTCGCATACACTCCAGCAGAAAACGGACACAGGGAGGAAGCGAAATGGACGCGGAATGGACACGCAGCGTTAGTAGCACGGATGGAGAAAGGATGAAAGCGGATGCAGCTTGCATACAAAGCATTAAAACGGAAAAAACGTTCGCAGAGGGGACCTATCTCGGATATTTAGGATGTCTAGAGGATGCCTAGAGGATGCAAAAGGACACCAAGCGGAAAACCTATATTTCCTATAAAAAGGGGGAGGAAATCACCTGGATCTCACTTTCAGTCCAGCAGCCCTGCGATGCAGACCTCTTCAGCCTTCATCTGGCTCTTGCTCTTCCACAGCAGGACCAGGAGCAGTGCCAGCAGAGTAAGCACCAGCAGAAGCACCAGCACCAGGAGCAGCGCCAGCAGAGTAAGCACCAGCAGAAGCACCAGCACTAGGAGCAGCGCCAGCAGAGTAAGCACCAGCAGAAGCACCAGTACCAGGAGCAGTGCCAGCAGAAGCACCAGCACCAGGAGCAGCACCAGCAGAAGCTCCAGCACCAGAAGAGTCAGCCCGAGCAGCAGAAGCCCCAGCAGAAGCAGAGTCAGGGCCAGGGGGTGGGATGGTGGCCCTGTCCTTCTTGCCAGGGCTGGCAGCAGATGGCACAGGCTTCCTCTTTTTCCCCATGGTTGTTGGCTGGCTGGAGCTGTGTCTGGCAGCAGGTCTTTCCTTTGAATGGTGACCTGCTTGCGAGCTGCTTCCCTTTATATCCGCGGGGCTGACGCAATGCATCCTCCCCACATGCGCAGTGAATGCTTTGCATCCGCTAGGCATCCGCTATGCATCTACTAGGCTTCCGTGATGCATCCGTTCCTTCCGTTGCATGTCCACTTCGCTGTGCTCCCCCGGAAGCCCCGCGGATATGCCATCCGCTTCCATCCGCTTCCATCCGCTAGGCTTCCATTGAGCATCTGCTTAACATCCTGGCTACATCCTCCCCCCGTCCGTTCCTTTCTGTTGTTGTCCGCTCTGCTTATGCAAATTCGGGGCACTTTGGAGAGCGGATAACAATGGATGGAACATTTTCTCATCCACTGTGTCCTTTTTACATAAATTTTGCATCCATTGGCCTATGTGACAGGCCCTTTATATTCTAGTGGCTTGCCCTGTCAGGATTGGTGGGAATGGTCTTAGAGGTTTTCTGTCTGGACTGTTTACTCTTAGCTTGTTTGGCACTTCTTTTATTGGGGTATTGTTTACTTCTTGACTGTTGGTCTGATTTTAATCTTGGTCTGATGTTAATCTATGCTCATATAAGCATTGATTTTGATGTGGAGGGGTTTTGGTCTTTTTGTTCCCCTGTTGACTTGTTGACTATCTCTTTTGCATAGTATACAGATGTTTATGTCTATGTGTTTCTTGATGGCCAATTTTTCAGAGTGTCAGGCTTCCAGGAATTTTCTAGTGTTTTTTGGACTTAGCTCCGTCTTAGATGGTCAATAATATAGATGCATAAAGACAACCTGTTTTCTGCCCAGTAAGACTGTGCAACATGTCTAGGACAGAAAACCAAGCATTGTTTCATAATCTTTCCTTTTCTGATAATTAGTGGTCAAATTTAGTGCCACTAGCTCAATGTTTCTCAACCGTGGCCACCTAAAGATGTATAGACTTCAACTCCCAAAATTCATGCTGGTGAGAGAATTCTGGGAGTTGAAATCCAAACATCTTCAAGAAGTCAATGTTGAGAAACACTGCCTAATTAGTTAGTGGAGGGAAGGAGGGAGAGAGAGGGGGGGAGGGAAGGAGGGAGGGAGGGAGAGACCCTGTAGTGACTAAATGTATGCTTTCATTAATTTTTGTGGCAGGATAAATCAATGGTTGGCCAATATCTTCTTTCAATTTTTTTTATTTTTTTGTGGCGGGGAAATAGAAAAATGCATTTCTGGGAAATTTCATTTTTTCTTCAGATGGTCTTTTGCTATTGGGATCAAAGCAAGTCAATTCAATTTTGAAAGAAAGAATTCTAGACACAGAAGGCCAATTGGATTTTTAAAATATAAATATGATAGAATTTCCCAGTTACAGAAAAAAGATCAACAGGAACAAAAATTCTGTTAAATCCCGTATGCTAATCTTATTTAGAGAGAGAGAGAGTGAATCAAATCAGCTAATTCATCCTTATATGCTTCTAACCATAGCATGAAGGCCCTCACTAACCTTGCTGTCAGAAGCTAGAATCTATTGTTCATTGTCTCCCTATATTTGCCTCCATTCACATTTCAAGGAAGGACAACAGACTGTTCTCCGTTATATGTCTCCATTTCAGGGTTACGGCTCTTGCCATTTGTTTCTCTGTATAATTTTACTAGGCCTCAAATTTTCAAGAGGTGAAAGAAAAAGGGCAAATATGCTTCCAAATAAAGTATGTTTGCCCATCTTTTCCACCAATTTTATATCTCAAGACACCAGGTCTCCTTGTTTCCATTGCAGATTTAGTACATTTCCACACATTTTAAACACATTTCAACATTTGCCAGTAGACTTTCATTATTGGACCATTTTATTAGAATTAGAGCCAAGTTTAGAAACTAGTTTCAGAAGCTTGTAAATATGAAGTGCAGTAATTTATTTGGCAAATATATCCTATGGGCTTCTGGTAGAAATAACATGGATTCTCTACCAATACAAGATTACCTCCTCCATTTTCTTAAGATACTAAATTGGAAGGTCAACCATTCTGCTTGTTAAACTTGCAGGATTCTGCTTCTGCTGGAGGTGACTACAAGTTCAATATGTGCAAAAATACATTTCCAAAAAATAATTTATACTGTTCAAAAATTCAAGTCATCCCAGTTAAATGAATAAAATATTAAGGTTAAGAATGTTGGAATCTGAGTTCCCTTAATTCTTCCAGAATAGCAAGGAATAATGTGTTTAATCTCTTATTTCCATGCTAGCTAACTTCTTGAACCTGACACCTGCCGGGATGTCTGGCAGCTTTTTGAAATTGTGAGAATAACGTTTCCAATACCTCTGGAGCAGAGGTGGTATTCAGCAGGTTCTGATCAGTTCTGGAGAACCAGTAGCAGAAATTCTGAATACTTCGGAGATACCACCTCTGACTGGTCCTGCCCCCATTTATTTTCTGCCTCCTGAGCCCCAGCTGATCAGCTGGATCTTCTTTTCTTGCCCTGCACAAAACAGAGCTGGAAAGCAGGTTAGTGGGGTGGGAAGGGAATGGGATTTTGCAGTAACCTTCCCCGAGGAGTGGGGAGGGAATGGAAATTTTACAGTATCCTTCCCCTGCCACGCCCACCAAGCCATACCCACAAAACCAGTAGTAAAAAACTTTGAATCTCATCAGTGCTCCGGAGGTTGAATCAGGGTGTTCTACCACACATAGAACCCACATACAATATTTAAAGCAAAGGAACTAAGATTTCTATTTGTTGATTTGAGCAGTTATATGAACAACTTGTGAATGGAAGTATGATCAAAACAGTTGCCTGTATGGTTATATATACCTACCTATACAAGAATGGCTATATTTCTACACATCTGTTGAATGTTGTGAATACATCAAAATGTGGAAATTAATAAATATATAAAATTATTGTGAAGAAACAGAACATTTAACTTTTGAGAAGGAAAAAAACTAGTAAAATTGGAGACGGTCTAAATATACTTTTGCACTTTGCATGCTATGTTCACTTTTACATTAGTAATTTTGACACTTGACCCAACTGATGGAAATGAAATTCAGTAGCAATGTTTAGGCAAACATAGTCTGTCATGTGTACTAACAGTTATGGTGACCAGAAAGTTGAGGATAGTACAACAGATCACAGATTTGTCTGTAGTTGTCTTTATTTAGATCACAGATTTAATTTACATTCCAATTATCCAAAATTTAAAAAATCAAGAAAAATGTTGATATATATGTATATATGGATTTTTGGTTGTTCGGGTTTTCTCCCGAATAATGAGATTGACTTTAAAAATACCAGAACTATCTCCAAAACCAAACACTTCAACAGCAGAATAATAAGAGAAGCCATAGAGATAGAAAAATGCCCAGACAGCATGAATAAAAGAGATGATACCTCCCGCCTACCAGCCATTTGGAAACCCTCATTAACAAACGAATACCTAACATGAAGAATGACACCAGACCCACACCCATGAGAGTCAAACAAGATGCTACTACCACAGCCAAGCCCCCACCTGAACAGAACACACCCCCAGCCAATCGGAACACAGCCAACCCCCCAACCAATCAGATCACAGCCAGGCCCCCAACCAATGAGAACACAACCCCAACCAATCAGAACATAGTCAAGTCACACCCCCACTGGCAGTTAAAAGGAAAAAACAGCTGCAAGCTCACATTACTCCGAGAAGCACAAAGCTGAAGACACAAGCCTGAAGATGATGAATGAGATTTCATCGAAATGTCACCAAAATACTTTCAATTTTATGCGGGAGAAAACCCAAATAACCAAAAATCCACATACAAATACCCTCAAAAACCTCAGAAAACAAATATGTGTGTATATATATATATATATATTTATATGTGTGTGTGTGTGTGTGTGTCTGTGTGTCTGTGTGTCAGTGTGTGTGTGCTGTTCAGCTTCCTTCGTGTATTATCTCACGTCATTGTAGTGCTTTTAAAGTTGTAGCAACATTTCAGCAGGATCTCATCTGCCATCATCAGGCTTCTGTATTGAGTTCGTCTGTGAGTCAGGCTATCACAGCCGTTTCAGTTTTAAATTTGAGGCTAGCCTACTGCTGTGCCAGAATGGTTTTTTCTTCATCCTGATTGGTTGGGAGTCTTGGTCTGTGTTTATTGGACTTGGAGTTTGCTGTGTTCTGCTTGATTGGTGTTTCTAATATCTTCTGTCTGTTTTGTGGCTTTGATTGGCTGGCAACATTGTATTCCTGTATTGGAAGCTTTCAGTGCAGCTTGGCTTCCAGTAAAAGGACGGCTATCATCTAATAGGAAGCTAGGTTTCATCTGGGTGCCTGGTTGTGGTGTGTTTGAGCTGGAGGTATCAGGTGGGATCTGTTTGTGCCCAGGTGTGTGGAGATTTTTTTGTTTGAGAGTGCAGGCTTCCAAATGATTGACAATCTGGTGGAATCATCTCTTCTATTCATGCCTTCAGGTCTTTTTTCAATCTCTATGGCTTCTCTGATAATTCTGTAGCCGGGGTTTTCTATAGTGGCTAGGGTTTGGGTGCTGTTGAAGTTGATGCTATGACCTGTGGCTTTCATGTGTTGGACTAGTGAGGAAGTGTGTTTCAGCTTTTTTACTACATTTTTGTGTTCATTGAGGCGGGTACTTATTCTTCTATTGGTCTGTCCAATGTATGTGGCCAGGCATGATGCACAGGGGACTTCGTATATGCCTTGGTTTTCCAGGTCAATTTTATCTTTGGGGTTTCTAAGGATGGCTGCTATTTTTTTGTCTGTTTTGAAGACAGTCTTGATGTGATGCCTGTGTAGTATCTTACTGATTTTGTCTGTCGTACCTCTTATGTAGGGCAGGACAGCTGTTCCATAGGTCTGTTGATCTTCTAGGTCTCTATTATATCTCAGTGTGTTTTTGTGGATCAAGCTGGTGATTTTGCTTTTGTGGAAGCCGTTGGCTATCAGTACTTTAGTCAGGGTGCATAGTTCAGTCTTTATATGTGTCTTGTCTGCCAGGCGTTTGGTTCTGGAGATTAGTGTTTTGGCCCTGGAATTTATCTGTGCTGGGTGGTGGTGGGGTTGGGCATTGAGGTAGCGGTTGGTGTGTGTTTTCTTCTGGTCTATGGTGTGTCCTAGTGTGCCATCTGTTCTTTTGTAGATTAGTACATCTAGCAATGGTAGTTGTTTGTTTGTTTCCATTTCCATGGTGAACTTGATTTTGGGATGTGTGCTGTTTAGGTGTGTTAGGAAATTGTTTAGGTTTTCTTTTCCATGGAGCCAAATCACAAATGTGTCATCGATGTATCTTAGCCATAGTTTGGGTTTGCGGGTGGCATTAGCCAGGGCTCTGGATTCGAATTCTTCCATGAACAGGTTTGCAATGACGGGTGATAGTGGTGATCCCATAGGGGCTCTTTCAATTTGTTTGTATCTTTATCCTTTGTATATGAAATATGTGTTGGTTAAGCAGTGTTCTGTTAGTTCCATGAGGTGTTTAGCTGGTTGGTATGAGGTGACCACTTTGCAACCTCCAGCCCTATTTCTGCAGAGCCCAGAACTCCCAGGGATTATGTTACCAAAAGTGAGCAACAGAATTGCCAATCTTAGCAGTATTTTAAAAAAAAATAATCTACAAAACAGATGCATTCAATTCTGCAAAACTATACTCATCTATTTTGTTATAAACGACCAAACATTAAAAATGAAAAGAGCTAAAACATCAGCCCAGTCCATTCTGCTGATATCGCTGTACAAGTTGGCTTATGACCATAATTGAGCCCAATGGGTTTTTTTTGTTTTTGTTTTTGTTGTTAAATGAGACATGTCTTAAGAGAGTTTGGCCCCATTTTGTTACTTTTCTTGCCACAATTGCTAAGTGGATCACTGCAATTGATAAGTTAGTAACTTGGTTGTTAAGTGAATCTGGCTTCCCCATTGACTTTGCTTGTCAGAAGGTCGCAAAAGGAGATCCCATGACCTTGGGACACAGCAATGGTCATGGATATGAACCAGTTGCCAAACTTCTGAATTTTGATCACATGATCATAACAGTGTCATAACTTTGAATGTTCACTGAACAAACTCGTACATTGAGTACCTGCATCATCCACCTTCCAACTTCAGAGACTTGAGTGAAGCAGCAGCTACCACAACAATTCCCTGATGCTAAATATTGCCACCAGACATCACAAAGATAAAAGAACTTGAACACACAAACTTTCAGGTCTATCATTTTCTGAGCACAGGTTATCCTTAAGAGAGGACAAACTCCTCTTTTTACATTAAAGGAAAAGGAAAAAAGAAGTGAGATGGGATTTACAACTATATTGTTCAGGCCTGTTTTCTGGGTTTGAAACTTAAGAATTCAATTTAAAGGTAAAGAAAATGTCCACTTCCATGTTTAAGAAGCATGAGTAACAATTTTGCCTTTCAGGTGCCCTTTTTATGATATGCACTGTGGACTGTTGTGCAAATGTTTGAATATGCTGCATCCATTATATCAGTTTTCGTCAATCTTGAACTTTCTTGATGCAAAATTTTCCCTCAAGCTGAGCTCAGCCTTCTAAGGACAAAAATATATCTATGTTGCTTTCTAGGTTATAGTTTAGAAGTAGTTTTCTGTTGCCTTCTTCGCTAGGATGCTTTTTCATCTTTCCAGTTAAAAAATTCAGCTCTTGAATTTTCTGAAAGACTCCACCCAAGAACTAACCAGATATCACCCTGATCAGTTTTCAAATGGCCAAGATCAGCTAGATGCTGCCATCTACTGTGAACTCTTGTAATTTCCAGGCCTCCTGGACAAATATAATGCCTTTAGAGGAAACAGGCAACAGTGGTTCCCAAGCCATGTTTGAAGAATATATTGGGGGATTAAGGGGTAGACTACAGAAATTCAGATTATAGGGACACGATCCTTACAGAAAATAATGTTCACATTCAGAAATATTATTTTAATTTCAGAAATTAGGGCAGGATGACTGGATGCTACATTCCCTTCTACAGCAGGGATCTCCCTTGAGATCTTGGAGGAAAATATGTGTTTATAGTTTCCCCATCCCCCAATCTTTTTTCTTGGAAATACAACTATGGAGGAAAAAAGTTGAGGAGGCAAACTTCTTGAAGGGATTATAAATATCTGAGAATATGTAGCATCCTCATTTAAATTCCCCTTAGTTGTATTTTTTAAGTACTTCTGTCCTTTGAAAAGAGACAAGATTTTTCTGGGTGTATGGCAAACACCCTAGCTAAAAGAAATTAATACCTCTATTCCATGTAACTGTCCCAACAATCTTTGGAGCCCCTCCCACTTTAGCCAAAAATCCAAAAGTTGTTCAAATTCCCTTACTTCCTATTTAGTTTGGCTCATAATTAGGCTTCTAAGTGAAACCTACAACAAGTTAGTATTTGAACATACTCTCTAGGCCCAGCCTGTTTTGATTCAGATGCCATTTGAATTCTGATGATATATGTGTTGAGAATAAATTGATCCAAGTAGGCCCCTTGGCAGGTAAGTATGTTGATTTTACATTCCACTATTGTTTATTTATGTGAATGTGTGTTTGTGTGTGCGTGCATATGAGCATGCACAATTGGGCTACATATTTATCTTCAAATTCCAGCACATATTTTCAATTCATTCCAAAGTTTAGATAGGTGGGTAAATGGATGGGTAGGATATGCCCAAACATATTCCTTTCCTGATTGCTTTTTCAGGTATATCTTCTTCATTTCCTTCTAATTGTGACAAAAAAAATCTGGTTCAGTTCCAAGCTAGGAGGAAGATGCTGGAAATAAAATGGAGGCTGGCTGGTTGGAAAGAAGGTCTCAGTTTATTTGGATGCCAAAAACTTTAGTGACAGCAGCATGTTTCTGAGGTGGCTGTCCAAATGGCTGAATGAGTGGATGGATTTTTATATGATTCTGGGATTTGATGATTGAGATGCTCCAGGGGGCTGTACAATGTGGTGAGTCTCATTACTTTTGCTATTCTAATGGTGATGGGTAAATCCTATTATGTCCTAAAGATCATGAACTAGAATTTGGAAATTCTAAATTCATAATCCCATCAGCTCCAGCCTTCTGTGGGAGCTATGACTTTTTATTTGTGAATAGGCTGGCCAGGATTTCTGTAAAGGATACTGAATTGAATGCTCCAGTTTTCTTAATAGATACAAAAGTATCTCATTCATATAATTTTAACTGTTGGAGGGGCTGCCTGGAGTGTTCTCCTGGTAACAGAGAGACGTGAATGATTTGATCCTAGGAAAGCCTTCTTTCTAAGGAACGGTGGTGGTGGGGATGCTGACTTTCCACATGACTTGGGGACTGCTGCCTTGAAGATGGGTAGTTTCATGATCTCCACTTTCCAACCCACCATTGCTTCCTTCTCTGTTACCATGAAATTCATTCTCCCAAAATCAGTTGGATTGCCCTGGTTGTTTGAATCACCTCCAGGGATAAGCAGATAGATCCGGGGTGGTATTTACTGGTTTGGCCAGGTTCGATTGAACTGGTTACTCTGAGGATTATCTGTCAGTGAACTGGTTTGCTCTGACAATCAGCTGCTGGGCCCTCCCGCCAGCCCCAGCTCTATTCTAACCTTTATTTTCTGGTTTTGAAGTTCAGCTGTTTCACGCGGCGAAGTGGATTCCCATGCATCAGCTGTTTAAAACACAGGGAGAGTACAGGATTGCAGGAAAAGGTCACTAGCAAATCCTCTGTGCAAAGCGCGCTCTCACTGAACCAGTTGTTACACCAGTTGAATCACACCCCTGAAATAGATATATACTTCATTTTAATTGTGTACACTGCTCTGGGTCACATGCTATATACCTTGAATTAATAAATAATAAGATAGGAAAACACAGTCAAATCCTCCCTTTTGCCATGTGTTTTACAGAAATTTTATCTGGAAACAATGATAGCCTCCTAACTTCCTATGTGATCACCTTTATTTTTATTACTTGTGAAAACCTACCCACAATGATACTAATATTAGTTTCACCATATGGGAATCTTATTGGAAAATCAAACTGAACTAGAGACAAGGATGTTTAGGTATCTCAGCAGCCAAAACTGTGTTGCTTGATATCTTACTTTCAATTGGAAGTTGTTCAACTTCCTTTCTGGGCTCTTCTATGATCTTGGTGGATTATCAGCTGGATCGCTAACACATGAGGAATATTTTCATTTTCCCAATTAAGAGCTGCCAGTCATAATTTTGGCAGAAGGAAAAATCTTGTATTAGAACACCTGGAAACAGGAGAGACAGTATTTATGGGTCAGGAAAGAAATTTGCATCAAAGGAATCTTTGATGGGTACTGTCCAGAAGGAACCTTAGCTCCATGGGACTGAGGAAGTATGCTGATTTGGTCAATTTTTTTCCAATTTCTCGGGATGAAAAGCAAATTGAACTTTATATTAATAATTTGACCAAATCAAGAAATCTGAAGCATGGTCTCTCCATGAATCATGCACATACAACTATCTTGTCCATTCATCCTGAAAGCAAAGTTGAAGATGAGGATCATCTTCCAATTTAAATTTAAGCAGAATCCCACCTCTTTACTAAACCACTATACTTTTTGGCTATTGCCATATCTGAGTAACATAGGAGTGAAGACCTTGCATCATAGTACTTGGCTCATGTTTCAGAGGAGGTCAAATGTTAAAGGCTACGTCACACTAGCTGACGGATGCAAAACGTATGCAAAAAGGACACAGTGGACGAGCAAAATTTCGGGGGTGGCTCCATCTGTTGTTATCCGTTCTCAAAAGTGCCCCAAATTTGCACAAACAGAATGGAAAACAATGGAAAGGAATGGACGGGGGTAGTATGTAGCGAGGATGGTAACCGGATGTTCGTAGGAAGCCTAGCGGATGGAAGCGGATGGAAGCGGATGACACGCCCGAAGGGCTTCCGGGGGAGAATAGTGAAGCAGACACATAGCGGAAGGAGCAGATGCATAGCGGATGACGCAGATGCATCACGGATGCCTATAGGATGCATAGCGGATGTGTAGCGGATGCATAGCGGATGCAAAGCATTCACTTCGCATTTGGGAAGGATGAATTGCGTAAGCTCCGCGGATATAAAAGGATGCAGCTCTCAAGCAGTCACCATTCAGAGGAAAGACCTGCTGCCAGAGACATCTTGAGAAAACACCATGGGGAAGAAGAGGAAGCCTGTGCCTACTCCTGCCAGCCCTGGCAAGAAGGACAGAACCACCATCCCACCCCCTGGTGCTGACTCTGAAGCTGCTGGTGCTTCTCCTGCTGCTGCTGCTGGTGTTGCTGGTGTTACTGGTGCTGCTGGTGTTGCTGGTGCTTCTCCTGCTGCTGCTGTTGCTGGTGCTTCTCCTGCTGCTGCTGCTGGTGGTGGTGCTTCTCCTGCTGCTGCTGCTGTGGTGGACCAGCCCCAAGGCCCTCAAAGCCCTGCTGCTGAAGGCCCTGAAGGTCCTGCCAGAGGGAGGAAGAAGCAAGGCAAGGAGAAGGGGGAGAGGAAACAGTA
The DNA here is from genome assembly GCA_015471245.1 of Laticauda colubrina. Lineage (NCBI taxonomy): Eukaryota > Metazoa > Chordata > Lepidosauria > Squamata > Elapidae > Laticauda > Laticauda colubrina. Next base: position 42,904,633 of record BLBF01000007.1, on the reverse strand, counting down.
CTCCATTTCCAAGGACCATGAGGAGGAGGTGCTGGAATGGCTGAGGGAGAATGAGTAACTGTGGAGAAAGGGCCACAGGCTCTATCGTGACACCAAGCGGAAGCAGGCAGCATGGAGATAGAAGGCGGAGAGCCTGGGCTACACTTCAGATGTCCTCCTGTGGTGGTGGAAGCATATGCACACCTGGTATGTCAAGCTGCACCTGAAGAGATCTGGGCAGGCCGCTGTCAAGCTCACTCACCGGGAGACCTATGTCATGGCCAGGTGCAGCTTCCTGGAGGGTGAGATCTGCCACCAAGGAGCAGCCCCTCTGTCAACCCTCTCCCTCAGACAGCCCACAGAGAGCCACTCCTCTTCCAGCCAGGAGACAGCTACCGTGTCCAGGCAGGTGTCTTTGGAGGGCCCCACGGCAGAGACCCCCCCAACAGCTGCACTTCCCATGCCAGAGGATGTGGAGGATCCCCTGTCTCAAATGGAGCAAGAAGAAGCAGCAGCCAGAGACTAGCCCACACCCACCCCCAGCTCCACCTCCACAGAAAGCAGGCAGAGAGGCAGACTGGAGGCCCAGAGCCACACTGTCCTGTTGGAGATCAGGGACACAATCAAGACCAGCACAGATCTCCTCTCCCAGCTGGTCCACTTCAACATACCATCCTCCAACTGCAAGCCCTTCATCATGTACATGAGCCAGACCCTCATGGATCTGCCTGAGGTCCAGTACCAGGTGATGAAGGAGAAAATCACAGCACTGCTGCACCACCCTCCAGGCCCAGCTGAACCTGCTCCGACCCAGTCCAGGACTGCTCCTCCACCCCAGGCGATGTCACAGCCCTTCCACTGCTTTCAACAGCCCCTCACCTACCAAGGCTACGAGTACCAGGACTTCCCACAGCAGAGGCATCCCTTCCCAGTCCAGGCCCAGGTACATCGCATGCCACAGATGCCTCACCTCACCCAGCTGCAGACCAGAAAGCCCCACTACACTCCTCCTTCCTCCACCCCACAGCCAAGCCCCTCAACAGCTGAAACCATGTACATGCCTCAGAGTGACTGAGAATAGTGCCAGAGACTGAGTTGTTACCTGTTCACTTTATCTTTGCTTAAAGACACTTTACTTGGTTCATTTTGCTTTTTTAATAAAGTCATACAGTTTACTTAAGACAGTTGTTAATAAAGGTTATCTTTGCTTCACACACTTGGTTCATTTTATTTACTTAATAAAGTGTTGGTGAAAACTTTGAAAGAAGGGTTAAGCCTTTGCATGGTTGTGGGATAGGTAAGGATAGTTGCGGCATCCCATCGGTAAGGATAGCTGTGGGATGGATAAGGATAGCTGTGGGATGGGTAAGGATAGTTGTGGGATGGGTAAGGATAGCTGTGGGATGGGTAAGGATAGCTGTGGGATAGATAAACCTCCAATGCAAGCATAGTGGGACTGTATGGTCCACCCTCCCAGCTGCCACACATATGGCCCTTTTTTATCAATAACAATTTATTCATTGATCAACACATTTCAACATAAACAAAGGTCTTTATTAATGCCCTATTCATTGTAGGCCAACCAAACATACATGGCCCAATCTCATCAGTGTTATGAGACAGGCTCAAGGAAGCATCCATTAAGCATCTACCATCCTGTCTTGCCACTCCACTGCTCCAGCTGGGGAGTTGCACCAGTGTTTCAGGAGGTTGTGCTGCTTCTTCCCTTCATGTGAAGCTCTGTTGGAGCCTTGTACATCCACAGTGTCTATCAGGTTTTGTCCTTGCCTCCATTCACCAGGCTCCATGACCCCATTCCCTTGTTGACAGTCCACAAGCCTGTTCTGCAACACTGGGTAGCGGGTGCTCCTCACAGTCTGTGGGTGATGCTGCATGGTGGTTAGAAGTACCTGAAACCTGTTGGCCAGGATGCCAAAGGTGTTCTCCACCACCCGTCTTGCCCTGGACAGCCTGTAGTTGAAGATCCTCTCTTCATGGGTGAGGCATCTGGAAGTGTAGGGCTTCATGAGGTAGGTTCTGAGGGAGAAGGCGTAATCCCCCACGATGAAGTAGGGCACATCTTGTGTGTCATTGGGTAGGGGATCTGGATCTGGAAAACCCATGATGAGGTTGCGTTCCAGCCCCTCCTTGAGGTCACTGGCATTGTATACCTGGGCATCTGAAGCTGACCCGTTGCTTGAAGCATCGATGTACATGAACTTGTAGTCAGCATCAACCATGGCAAAGAGGATGATACTGAAGAAGCCCTTGTAGTTGTGATAAGAGGACCCTGAGCTGGCTGGAGCTTTGCAGGCCACGTGCTTCCCATCTATGGCTCCAATGGTGTGGGGAAAGTTCCACCTCTGATACCACTGTTCTGCATCTTTCCTCCAGCCTTCTTCAGTGGTGGGACAATGGAGGAGCTCCTCCACGTATTCTTCAATGATGGCCTGCACCACTTCTCTGACCACTTTGCTGATGCTGTTGTGTGGCACACTCCACACATACTACATGTTTTTGTATGTGGTTCCAGAGGCCAGGTGGCACAGAGTCAGTGCCACCTTCAGTCCAGGGTCCAGGCTGGCCCGGAAGTTGGTGCTGGGCTTGGTCAACCTGGGTCTCAGATGCTCAACAATTCGTCAAACATGGCTGGTGGCATCCTCATGAAGTGCTGGAATGCACGAGTGTCTTCATTCCTCAGATCCACCATCAGCTTGTCATACAGTCCAAACTCCACTCTTCTCCCGATCCATCATCGGACCCACACAGCTCTTGGACGCCTCCTTCTTCTCCTTGCGTAGAAAAGGTGAAACAGTCTGAAGAGGGCTTGATTCTGGTGTTGAATGATGGCAGCTACCATAAGGAGTGTGTGATGATCCATGGTGGAGATCAATCGATGATGTGGAAGAGCAAGACCAAGGGTGAAGAGGTCTGTACACCATGGCTGCTGGAATGATAGTGAGATTCAGGTGATTTCCTCCCCCTTTTTATAGGAAATATCGGTTTTCCATGAGGTGTCCTTCCATATACTCTAGGCATACTCCAGACATCCTAAATATCCGAGATACGTCCCATATACGAACGTTTTGTCCATTTCAATGCTTTATATACGAGATGCATCCACTTACATTCTTTCTATTTCCGTGCTACTAACGCTGTGTGGATGTTCCATGTACCTTTCGCTTCCTCCCTCTTTCTGCTTTCAGCTGCAGCGGATGTGAGTTGAGGGATGTCCAGAGGATGCCTAGAGGATACATCAGACATGTAACGGATGACAACAGACGTGGAACATTTGTTGCTCGTATGTGTCGCGGATGTAGATCGTACACAGTGGAAAGTTCATCCGCTCAAAACGTTTTGTGCAGCTCAAAACTTTTTGAGCGGATGAAATAGAAGTAGACGGATGTTTGACGGATAGAGTGTATGAAACACGTATGCAGTGAGTACACAACGGATGCATCACATTTTCCAATGGATGGCAAGCTTTTTTGTCCGTTTTACATCCTCTTTGCATCCATTGGTGCAGTGGGACATGGGCTTAAGTACCAGAACACTTTCAGCTATTTTCATGATGAGGCTATAACATATAAACAACCCCTTTATTCAGATTAATCTAACTTTCCCCCAGTCTGCTGCTCTCCAGATGTAAAGACAGTTGCAGAAGGCTGATGCAATATGTAAACATTGCAAACTAAGTCACATACATATGAAAGAATACAAGTGATTCTTCAAAGTAAGCTTTTGGAGCAATTTCTTTTATGAAGAATGTAGAAGACCTTCAAGTTCCCTTCCAATTCTGCTGTTCTGATTGATGCTAAAGCTAAAGCTTCCTACAAGTATTCTTTTGACTGTCATGATCATAAAATTCCTCCCATCATTAAAGGATGTCATACCTAGTTTTCTAGCATACTTTCCCTCTGTACAACCATTTAAGCACCATGTTAAATTTATTGACCATTTCCTATAAATCTATAGATCAGTCCTGTAATCTTTTACATGCAGTTTCTAGCCACACTGAAACTGTATGTGTGTGTTGGCATTCTTCCTAGTCCTGATATATCTCTGATTTAACTTTTGTCCCACATCAACATCTACAATGTGTTATTTGGGGGATGGGGGTGAAAGGAGGAGGAGAATTCAGAGTAGAATTTTATTTTGAGCTTAGAACACAAATTGGCAGAATAAAATATTTGATTCTTTGGAAAGGCTACCTAGAACCTAACCATTCTTGGGAAGTGTGCCAGATGACGCTCATATTCCATTTGCATTTGCAATATCAGCACAATCCCAAATTACTTTATCATACAGTCAGGATGTTGAGGGGGAAAAAGATTTGTTTGCAAACACATTTGTGAGAAAAAGAGAATATACTCCTCTGAAGAGTTATGAAAGATGGACTTTTTAATGAAAAAAAAAATCAAAGAGATGGTAATACCCTGATTTTAGCTGTCTAGTTTTGGAAGAGGTAAGTGTATTGGTAAATAAATTTGAAAAGAGAAGATCTCCTTAGCCTCAACTGAAAAAGGAATAGAAAGAGGAATATATTGGTCTCCAAACCCTTTCTCCACCTCCCTCACCCAGTAACCAGATGGAAAGAAGGGCAGAAATTCTCAGATTCAGAGGGGGATGGAAGAGAAGGTGGAAAAAAAGGGAAAGATATTGGTGTAAGGAATGATGCTGGCAAGAAAGAAACCAGCAGTTCAAACTCTACAGAGAAGTATTATATCAGTGTAGATTAAGTGCTTCCCAAAATCATCAAGAGAACAGTCCATATTCATTGACTTACATATATTCATATTTGTTGAAAAAGACTAGAATTTAAACTCAGAAGCACAGAACTATATAAAGACTTTGATTCAATTTAATGCAATGGTCAAAGGTTACCTGTGTATATGGCTTCATTCTGGTCTGCAATGAAGAGCCCACGCTTACCATGTCTTGATGAGGAAACTTTTGGCTTCTATGTCTGTTCCTGAATAAAGGGATAAGTGTCCAGAAAGCCAAGATTTTCAGCTGTGACTGCATGAAACCTGACAAGTTTGGCAAAACTTCAGATGGAATTTATTTTGGAGCATGGCAAAAAGCCAAGAAATAGAGCAACTTTTCATTGACCTTTCATCTAACAAATAGATTTTTTTAAAAATATATAAGACTGGCATTTTGACAGCTGAACAAACCATATAGAGTAGAGCATCTCATTGTTTCTTACAAATAGTTGAATATGAAAAGCAGCTGTATGAAGCAGAAAGTTATTTAACATAATTATAGATAGTTGGTAGCAACCCTGGATATCATACAATATCCTGAGATCTTTTTCTTTGGAGACAAGAGATCAGATTGTGAAAACCAATGTTAATGATGTATTAAAAATTACGTGAACCCAAAATGAGGTAGCTCTGCATGCTTTAAAAAAGTATTAGGAACTAGTATTTTTGAGGGTACTAAATAGTCAGATTTTACAAATGACAAATTAATAGAAGTATATTTTTTTCAAAAAATATAGTTATATGTACTTAAATTGTTGAGTATATCTTATTGTGATGATAAGCAATCATTATTTTAAATATTCTTCAGGATAATTTATTAAATTTATAACACTACCCAGTTCAAAACAACTCTGGGTAGCATAAAACAAGTAAAAAATAACAGTACATTAAAATCTTTTTTTTAAGGGAAATGTTTTCCATGTATGTTTTATGTTGATAAAAAGAACGTCTGAAACCCATAAAAATAATTCTGATTCTGCAAAGATGTATGTTTTAAGCATTCTTTCATTACAAATAGGAAAAAAAATGAAAACTAAGAAGTTGTAGGGAGCTAACTTCCAAAAATCTCATGTGCAAAAAAATACTTGTAAAATGCAAGCATATGTGAGGAGCAAAACCGAAGGTTTTCTAGGAAATTTTGAATTATTTGTAGAGCTTTGGAATTGAAAGCCAGGCTAATGCTCTGTATACCTTTGCCTTTATGTAAGTCTATGTAGTATAAATACATACTGATGGTGCTTTGTGTATGAGATTGTAGTATATTTTTATATTTGAACATTTAAAATCTTTGTATAATTTTCTTCTGTACAAAAACAAGTGATAATACTGTTTTGATCTTATGATCTATGACTTGGATACATTACAACCTCAAAAAATGTTCTGTGAATGATGGGTCATCAGTTAAGGAGAGATAATTTTTCTTCCTCTGCATTTACGGATGTCAAAAAGGGAAAAGTTTGTTTCATTATGGAAAAAAAAAAACAGTCCTTATGAAATAAGAGAATAGAAAGTCAGGTTTAAATGCTACTTAGATGACGTGAAAAAAGACAACAATCTTTTTATTATATGCTCATTTGCTGAAATACTTCATTAGAAAGGATTTTGTTGTTTGGATATAGCCTAAGACCATCCATCTGTTATGTTTTTACTGTTATTATACAGTAATATAAAATACTAAAAGGCTATTTTTTTAAAAAAAAAGTCCTATTAAAAGTTTACTTTTAACAATTTAAAAGATCGAGAAAATACTTGTGTGGAAGAGCTAGTGTATCGGCAGTAAGATAAATTGATAAGGAAATAAATATGTCTCCAAGGTTGCATCAGCTCCCAAAATCTTCTGGCAAAATGTTGGGACACATTTCTGTCATCTATTGCTAAAAACTGACAGTACTTTTCAGCCATTTTGAAGTAAGATACCTGAAACCAGAGGTGAGATTCCACCAGTATTGTTCCATTCGGAAATAAGTTGCGCGAGACCGGGTTCCAACAACAACTCTTTTATTTTAACAAGTAGGGAAATGGTAATGGAACAACAGCCCAAGCCATGGCAGCCCTTCTTATAGCGGCTTGCTTGCGGCTTGTGGCCAATGACAGGACTTTGAGTGTTCCCGCTGTCAGGCGGGCCAATCAGATTGGTTCCCTAATAGCCAATCCAAGAATGGCCTTCTCGGCCAATCAGATTAAGGCACTTGGAGCCTACCAAGTTCTATACACAACACCCCTCCCCCCTTGGTTTTGTCCAACGTGTGTCACATAGTCACGCAGGTAGGTGGGGCTTTTTCGAGTCCTGGTTGATCTGCGCAGCTCAGTCTCAGCGTGGTCTTCAAGCGGTTTGGACGGGATCGCTTTCTCTCTGTACCTTCTCCATGGAACCTCCTGGAAGGGTGAGTCAGCCTTGCCGCTCCCGCCTGAGTTTCTCAGGCCGGTTGAGATGACTCTGCTGCTCCCTCCTGGTTCGTCCCGGTTGGTCGAGCTGGCCTGGCTGTCTCCTTCCAGGAAGGCCTCACTTCATTCTCCTGCTCCCGGGCTTCTCTCTTGGGATTCATCTAATTGTGAGTGCTCTTTTTGATTTGTTTGGGAGTCTTTGTGTAGTGTTTGTTGTCGTGTTATGGGAGGCTGGTCTCTCCCTTTTTTATTATTTTGTATTCCCCCCCCCCTCCTGGTTCATTTATTATTTTTGGCACTGGTGTGGTGTTGCGTTCTAGGGTGTGAGAACGAAGCTGGTCGATGTGCCACTTCCATTCTCTTCCGTCATCTAATATTAGTCAGTAAGACCGGAGGCCTGTGATTTGGGTGATTGTGGCTGGGAGCCATAATGGGTCCCCAGTAAGGTTTTTTGCATAAACCAGGTCACCTATCTCGAATGTGCGGTATTTGCTGGAGGAGTCAGGGGGTTTATTCCAGGTATAAGTGGGGTGTAGTCTGTCAAGGTAGGAACGCAATTTTCTACCCATTAAGAGTTCTGCTGGGCTCTTGTTGGTTGTGCTGCTAGGGGTAATATGTTGCACGGTTAATAATTGGTTTAGCTTTTTTTGCACATCCCCCTTGTCCATTCTTTCTAGGCCCTCCTTAGTGTATCGAACCATGCGTTCAGCCCTGCCATTTGCAGCCGAATGAGCCAGCGCTGTCAAGGTGTGTCGGATGCCCTGTGCAGCTAAATACTGCTCAAATGCCAACATGGTAAACTGGGGCCCATTGTCCGACACTGATACATCAGGCAGTCCATGCGTGGCGAAAAGTTTGTCCAACTGCTTCATCGCTGCCTCAGTGGTTGTGGAAGCCGTAAGTATGACTTCTATCCAGTTCGAGTAGGCATCCATGACTATCAAAAAGGTGTTGCCTCTTGTTGGCCCAGCAAAGTCAATATGCAGTCTCGACCATGGGCTCCGGGGAGTTTCCCATTCCCTGACTGTTGCCTGGGGGGGGGGGGTAGGCCTCGATTTTTGGCAGTCATGGTATGTTGCCTCCCAACGTTCAATGTCTTTGTCCAACCCTGGCCACCAGAAGTAACTCCTGGCCAGGGCTTTCATCTTAACTGTGCCTGGGTGCCCCTCATGCAACATGCACAAAACATTTTCCTGTAGTTTTTTTGGGATTACCACCCTGTCACCCCACAAAATACAGCCTTTCTTGATAGACAGTTCAGTCTGTCAGGTGCGAAATGACTTAAAAGCCTTGGTTTTGTTTTCGTCTGGCCAGCCTTTACCTACCCAATGCAGAATGCGAGCTGTCAGCAGGTCTTTCGCGGTGGCTTTAGTAATGACAGCTGCGGTTAGTGGCAGATTCGGCCAGGCCTCAAGTTGGAGAGTGGAGACAGTGGGAGCTGGGTCGTCTTCTGTGATGGGCAGTGGGGAATGGCTCAAAGCATCTGCATGGGTGATGGTCTTCCCTGGGTGGTGGATCAGCGTGTAGGTGTAGGCAGTGAGGAATTCTGACCACCTTGTCATTCTAGGCGACAGAATTTTCAGGGTCGGTTTGTTTCCTGCTAGAATCTCTAACAGGGGTTTGTGATCAGTGATGATCAAAAAAGTTCTGCCATAAAGGTCCTCATGGAATCTTTTGACTCTGGCTATGATTGCGAGGGCTTCTCGGTCGAGTTGGCTGTAATTTCTCTCCGATTTGGAAAGTGTTTTTGAATAGAAGGCGACCGGTGCCTCTCTGCCGTCTGGTAGCTTGTGGCTCAGGATGGCGCCAATTCCAAAAGGCGATGAATCACAGGTGACCGTCAAAGGCAGGTATTGCTATACTGGATCAAAATGGTGTTAGACGTTAATAGATCTTTGATACTTTGAAATGCTCCTTGTTCCAGGTAGCCCCATTTCCAGATAGTTTTTTTGTCTAACAACCAATGTAAGGGTTCTGCTACGGTTGCTTTTTGGGACAGGAACACATTGTAGAAATTTATGAGACCTAGGAATGCTTGTAAATCAGTTTTGTTTCTAGGTCTAGGTGCGTCTTTGATCGCCTTTATCTTTTTTCGGTGGGGTTTACCCCTTGCTCATCTATGAAGTAGCCTAGAAATTCAACCTGGTTGGTGGCTAAGTTACATTTTTCTCGCTTTACTTTAAGGCCTGCGTCTATGAATCTTCTTAAGACTTCTTTTAATCTACTCTCTAGTTGGTTAGCGTTTTTTGCTGACACTAGAACGTCATCAAAATGAAGGACGACTCCTTTGATTCTATTTAAAAGGCACTCCAGGAGGCTTTGGAAAACGCCTGGGGCAACGCTAACACTGAACTGGAGTCGGTTGCACTTGAACGTCCCTCTGTGTGTCACGAAAGTCTGTGCCTCTGCGGTAGTGGGGTCAATGGGTAGCTGTTGGTACGCTTGTGTGAGATCAAGCTTCACAAAAAAATTTCCTCCCCCTAGGGAGTGCAATAAGTGTTGCACTACCGGCACTAGGTATGCGCTTTGTTGGAGCGCATGATTTAGGGTTGCCTTATAGTCTCCACAGATGCGCACTGACCCGTCTGGTTTGACAGGGGTCACGATGGGTGTTTCCCACCTGGCATGGTCGATTGGCTCTAACACCCCTTGTGCTCTTAGTTTGTTCAGTGGGTTCGTCAATTTTTGGTTTTAAGGCAAAAGGGATGCGTCTGGCTTTGAGCCGGATGGGAGCTATTTTTGGGTCTAGGCAAAACGAAATTGGGGTCCCCTTGTACTTGCCTAGGGTCCCGTCGAATACATCCCGGAACTCTTGTAACAGGTTCTCTTCTCAGTTGGCCGCAACAATGCTGTTGATCCCAGTCATCCCTATTCCCAGGGGCGCAAACCATTCGATTCCTCGCAGGCTAGGGCGATCACGGTTGACGATGGTCAGGGGCAAAATTTTGGCATGATTTTTAAATTCGACAAGGAAATGTCCAAAGCTCACTACTGGGATTCGATTTCCCTGGTAGTCCTTTAAGATCAATTTTTGTTTTTCTCGTTCTTTTTGTTTGATGTTCGGTATCAGGCGTCGGATGGTGTTCCAAGATACCATGGACAAAAAGGATCCGGAGTCGACTTCCATCTCACAGGGCTTCCCTTCGATGTTCACCTCTATCCGGAACTTTTTCATGTTTGCTGTCCTGGCATTTCCAATTGTTACTGTCTGGTGCGTTTCCTCTCTGTTGCTCATTCTTTTACTTCTACTATCTCGGTTCCATCTGCTTCTGGCTTGTCTCTCTTCACGTCTAAGGGGGTGCTGCCGCATCTTTTAGGACTATAGCTCTTTTTGTTTCAGCAGACCCTTTCGATGTGCCCCCGTTTGTTCCAAGTTCTGCAGATTGCGTCTAGGAACCTGCATTCAGATCGCGGGTGGTTGCCTCCACATCCAGCACATTGGAATTCCTACCTGTTTCTTGTCTGATTGAAGTCTATTGACATCTTCATTGTCGTCATCAGTGTCACTCGGGGAGTTGAGATCTTCATAGTGGGTGGTCGCTGTGGGCTGTTTCTTGCTTCCCTCCACCTTCTTTTCTCTGGTTTGATTTGGCGGATCTGGAATTGAATTCATTTGGTGCATAATGGCTGCGGATTTCTTTGCTGCTTCGGCAGCAGTGGCTTCTGCGATGGCCTCAGCCACAGTGATGTTCGGTCTATTTAGCAGCTTACTCTGAAGTGTAGCATCCTTCAACCCAAGGACCACACGGTCCCTCATGGCCTTGTCCATGTTCTGGAACTTGCAGGCTCCTCCGATGTGTCTCAGGGCTGCTACAAAATCTCCGAAAGTTTCATCTTCTTTTTGGTCTCTTTTGTAGAACTCGTGCCTTTTTATCAAGTTGGAGACCACTGGTGCATAATGTGCTTGGAGCATTCTGTTCAGCTTGGGCCAAGTCATCTGTTTAACGTCTCTTGGTTTGGCTAGCGCCTTTGCCATTTTAAAAATGGCTGGTCCACAGTGTGTAAGGAAGACAGCCCTCTTCCTTTGGTCAGATATCTCATGCAGTTCGTTGCTTTCTAAAAACATTAGAAAGCAATCGATATACAACTCCCAATCCTCCTCATCAGGGTTGAATGGTGCGGGTGGCGCGTTGTTACCGGCCATCTCTTTTGCACGGTTCTGATTGCCACGTGCTTCAGTCTCACTCTTCTACGACAATCCCACCTTTGTTGCCAGTGTTCCGTTAGGAAATAAGTTGTGCAAGACTGGGTTCCAACAACAACTCTTTTATTTTAACAAGTAAGGCAATGGTAACGGAACAACAGCCCAAGCCGCGGCAGCCCTTCTTATAGCGGCTTGCTTGCAGCTTGTGGCCAATGACAATACTTTGAGTGTTCCCGCCATCAGGTGGGCCAATCAGATTGGTTCCCTAATAGCCAATCTGAGAATGGCCTTCTTGGCCAATCAAATTAAGGCACTTGGAGCCTACCAAGTTCCATACACAACAAGTATAACAACCAGTTCAGTGCGCTTTGCGCACACAGAGGGGTGGGTGGGAGATTTATGCAATGGTTTTGATAAAGTATCATGGTATTTCATTGTAATAAGCCATACATAATCTGTGTCCAGAATCAAAATTGTATATTTTCTCTATTTTCTGTTAATTCCTTAGAATTAACATTTGTTTCACTTTAAAAGCTAACAAATATATGAAAGCAAAGACCTTTGTCAGTTTCAGTTCACTATTTTATGAAAAAAAGGATAGTTTTACAACCCATGAACTGAAACTGCTTTCCAAGAAATCATCATCAAATCAATTTGACAGGTTTGGCTTGCACAGAAAACTATAATTGATCAGAACATTTCCAGTTCTATATATTTATGATGTACAGTTTATACATTCTGTACAACTTTATGCATCGAAGAAAGTTAATTCTTGCTCATGGAATTTCATGCTGCAAAACATTTCTTCCCATATTTATGATTCTGTAAAACTATATTCTTGTTGTGGCCTGCCAGCAGCCAGCAGCCAGAAGAGCTGGTGGCAGACTCGGACAGTGAGAAGGTTGGGGAGGAATTTGGGCTAGTCCTGGAGTGGGTAAAGCTCTGATGGGTGCTTTGCATCAGAGGCAGAGATGGGGCCAGGGCTGTCCAACATTTATCAAGGCCTTTACAGTCAGAGATAAGTGGGGAAGAAGAACAGCTGAAGCCTGCTCCAGATGTGTGCATGCACAGAGCTGTCAGGAGAAGAAAAGAATTAAAGGCCCTGTCACACTGGCCGACGGATGCAAAACATTTGTAAAAAGGACACAGCGGACGAGAAAAATGTTCCATCCCTTGTTATCCGCTCTCAAAAGGGGTAAAAATTTGCATAACCAGAGCGGATAACACAGAAAGGAATGGACGGGGGAGGACGCAGGGCGGATGGAAAGCGGATGCTCCACGGAAGCCTTGCGGATGGAAGTGGATGGGAGCGGATGACACATCTGCAAGGCTTCCAGGGGAGTGCAGCAAAGCGGATGTGGAATGGATACAGCGGATGCAGAGTGGACACCGAGCGGATGAAGCAGATGCACAGCGGAAGCCGAGTGGATGAAGCGGATGCAGAGCGGAAGCCTGGCGGAAGCCTAGTGGATGCCAAACGTTCACTGCGCATGCGGGGAGGATGCATTGCGTCAGCCCCGCGGATATAAAGGGAAGCAGCTCCCAAGCAGGTCACCATTCAGAGGAAAGACCTGCTTCCAGACACATCGACTGCCTTGCCAGCCTGTCCTGCCTGCATGCCTGCCTGCCAGCCTTGCTGCCTGCCTTCCTACATGCCCTCCTGCCAGCCTGCCTGCCAGCCTGCCTTCCAGCCTCCCTGCCAGCCTTGCTGCCTGCCTGCCAGCCTGCCTGCCTGCCAGCCTGCCTGCCTGCCTGCCTGCCAGCCTGCCTGCCAGCCTCCCTGCCAGCCTCCCTGCCAGCCTTGGTGCCTGTCTGCCTGCCAGCCTTGCTGCCAGCCTTCCTGCCAGCCTGCCTGCCAGTCTTGCTGCCAGCCAGCAACCCCACAACCATGGGGAAGAAGAGAAAGCCTCAGCCATCTGCTGCCAGCCCTGGCAAGAGGTACAGGGCTACCATCCCGCCCCCGGCCCTCACTCTGCTTCTGCTGGGGCTTCTGTAGCACAGGCTCGCTCTTCTGGGGCTGGGGCTTCTGCTTCTGGAGGAGCTGATGATGCTGCTTATGGCGGTGGTGCTTCTGCTGATGCTGCTTCTGGAGGAGCTACTAATGCTGCTTATGGCGGTGGTGCTTCTGCTGGTGCTTACTCTGCTGATGCTGCTTCTGGCGGTGGTGCTTCTGCTGGTACTTACTCTGCTAAAGCTGTTCCTCATCCTGCTGGTCCTGCTGGTCCTGCTGGTCCTGCTCGTGCTCCTGGTCTTGCTGGTCCTGCTGGTCCTGCTCGTGCTCCTGGTCTTGCTCGTCCTGCTGGTCCTCCTTGTGCTCCTGGTCCTGCTCGTGCTCCTGGTCCTGCTCGTGCTCCTGGTCCTGCTCATGCTCCTGGCCCTGCTGGTGTTCCTGGTCCTGCTGGCGCTGCTGGTGCTTACTCTGATGCTGCTGATCCTGGTCCTGCTGGCGCTGCTGCTGCTGCTGATCCTGGTCCTGCTGGTGCTGGTGCTGGTGCTGGTGTTGGTGCTGCTGCTGCTGATGATGATCCTGCTGGTGCTGCTTCTGCTGGTGGTGTGGAGGAGCAGCCCCTACAACCTGGAAGCCCCTCTGATGAGGGCCCATGTGGTCCTGCCAAAGGGAGGAAGAGGCATATGCGAGAACGGGAGAGGAGGCAATACTCCATCGAGGAGGAACATGAGGATGAGGTGCTGGAGTGGCTGAGAGAGAATGACTATCTATGGTGGAAGGGACACAGGCTCTACAGGGACACCAAAAGGAAGCAGGCTGCTTGGAGAGAGAAGGCAGAGAGCCTGGGCTACACTTCGGAGGTGCTCCTCGGCTGGTAGAAACATATGCACACCTGGTACGGGAAGCTGTACCTCAAGAAATCTGGCCAGGCTGCAATCAAGCTGATGGACAGAGAGACCTACGTCATGTCCAAGTACAGCTTCCTGGAGGGTGAGATCCGCCACCAAGGAGCAGCCCCTCTCACAACCCTCTCTCTCAGGCAGCCTGCTGAGAGCCAGTCCTCTTCCGGCAGAGAGTCAGCTCCTGTCTCCAGGCAGGTGTCTGTGGAGCGTGCCATGACAGAGAACCCGCGGACAGCTGTTCTAACCGTGGTGGAGTGTGTGGAGGATTCCCTGGAACAGTGGGAGAAAGGAGACGGCACTTCCACCACAGTCCTACCCGCATCCACCCCCAGCTCCACCTCCACAGAAAGGCAGAGAGCCAGACAGGAGGGACAGAGCCACACTGTCCTGCTGGAGATAAGAAACACCATCAGGAGCAGCATAGATATCCTCTCTCAGCTGGTCCACACCAACTCCTCATCCTCCAACCATAAGCCCTTCCTCACCTATGTGAACCTGACCCTCATGGACATGGCGGAACCCCAGTACCAGGTGGTGAAGGACAGGATCACCGATATGTTTCACAATCCTCCAGATCCAGATGAACCTGCTCCCACCCAGTCCAGGTCTGCTCCTCCACCCCAGGTGAT
>BLBF01000007.1:42827363-42874287 GCA_015471245.1 Laticauda colubrina | reverse complement strand
TAGCAGTGCCGCCACTCAGCAGTTTGACTTTCTTCCAAGCCAATTGCAGTCGGTATTAGTTGGGGGAAGAAGAGAGGTTGAACTGTAGACTTCTGCATTGCAGGGAACTCAGGGTTTAATTCTCTCTCAACTTGTGTTTAATATCTGCATGAAATGCTGGGGGAAGTTATTTGTTGGAACCCAATTAAATATCATAATGATTCTGTTATACATCTCTGCTTCTGACAGTTAAAATGATGCAATCAAAGTTCACTTCTAGTATTTAAAGCAGAGGTCCCCAAACTCCAGAATTCTGGGAGCTGAAGTCCACGTGTCTTAAAGTTGCCAAGTTTGGGGACCTCTGGTTTAGAGGCTGTAGGGGCCTGGATAGCAGGGACAGATTCCAGCTCAACTCAAGTAGGAATAAATGACTGTGACTTTTAGAGTATCCTAGATCTGGAAATGTTCCATCGTTGATTAATTCATTTTTCATTTTCTGCAAATTCTATAACTATGCCTTCTTTAATTTCAAAGCCTTATGTTTTCTTATTAACTTTTGTCCCAGGCTAATATTATATTTCAGCAATGGTTCAACTAAAACCTGCTGAAAAAAAATCTGCTAATAGAAATATTATGAAGCAATTAATGGCGACTACATATACTTTTGTTTTCATTTGAATTTGTTAAAAAGGAAACGAAGCATAAATCCAGGTTAAATTCATAAAAATTATTATATACTGCTCTAAAACATTGCCAACAAAAATGCAAAACTTAACACTTTAACAGATTAGAGTTTGGTGTCAGTCACAGATCTGTTCAAAATGATTTTACATTAAAGTATAACAGCTTCCACTAATTAAATATATTCATCATTCCCCTTCCAGTGTTTATTGTATTTACCTGACAGGAAGACAATATTAAATTTAAGATGATTTCCCTAAGAAAAGCTGATAAAAGATAGAAAACAAGCCTCCATCCTAAGCAATGTCCAGTTTCTTATCATGGCCACCACTTCAAAATCCAGGGACAGTAAAGCAACAAGTACTCCCAAACTACAAATCTGCATTTATTTGAGGGCATACAGTACATCCTCATTTAGAGCAGGCATCACTTCATTCTGAATAAAAGTTATTTACTTACTAACAGATCCTCAAACTTCATTTTCAGTTGTTTTTTCTGATCCACTTCACTGGCAACATTAGACATACAAAAGTTCAGCCCAGTATCCAGAAAAAACTAATCCTGAGCATTATCGTGTTGACTGGCCATTTCAGCCTTCACATTTCAGAAAGATCATTTTTGTGCATGTGAAATTTGTGGACAGAGACAAAATCAGATGAGGCTTTATAAATCTCTGCTCCAAGCAGTCCAAATTCCACAATCCAGTCAGTCAAGCATGAAACACAGTCCACCCAGCCTCATAATATTTAGTTCCATCCAGATACTTAGCTGATCATTATATGGAGATTTTGTGGTCTTCTGAATGGCTTAAAGAAGCATTTTTCTCCTTCCAGGGTTAATATACTTGAGAGAAGTTCATCATCCTTGCAAAAGAGCAAGAGAGAAGAACAGATGCAACTTCTTTGGCAGGAAGAAATAAAAGGCACTGATCATTGCCAAGAAAATGAAGTGGAATAGTTGTATAGTGGATATCTGTGGATCACAAATGATGCAGATATTGGAGAACGATACTCACTGTCCATTCTAACTCAACAGAGGGTGTATCTATTGATAAGTGTCAAACAGAAGTGGCAAATCCAGAATGGTTGGCTCAGGCCATCTCTTTATATGATAAAATGGTAGAAAGTATAGCCTAGGCCACTCCCTGCTTTCTTTCATTTGTTCTTTCATTGAATTATACTTATGCCTTGTAAAGATATAAACCTGGCATGGTCAGTTAACAATTGAAAGGCTGACCTGTTCTGATGGGTCTTTGGTGCTCTCTGAGATTGGTTGTTTTCTTGCAGACATTTCATTACCTGAACTGGATAAAATTATCATTGTTAATAATAGTATTAGCACTGATGATACTTAATTTGGCTAATGAAACTTCTGCAAGAAAAAAACCTCAGAAAGCACCAAGAACCCCTCATTTCAACCCTGAGCTAAAAAAAAATATTCTCCTTTATCGTTATTGATCTTTTCTTTCCAATTCATAGGCAGCATCCAAAAACTGCAACCATTCAAAACAGACAATGTTGGCAATACATTATGTTCTAAGATTTGGAGGAATATATGGATGGATTTAGGCAAATAGGCTCAGAAAGTGGCAGCATTTGATCCACCAAGTCTATGTTAGGAAGCCTAACTCAGGCCTAGTAAGCATTTCATTAAGGGAGTACCAGGCTAAGGCAGGACATAAAATATATTAATTTTAGAGAAATAATAATACAAGTTTTATAGATGGTAAAATATGTAGTATTAGCAAGAGAAAAAACAAGGAAGTGTGAAAAGCCAAACCACAAGGATCATCTATCCTTTGCCAAGAAACCTAGTCTCTCTTGTAACAAAACCACAAGCTAGGGAGTTTAGCAAGATGGGTTTGTGACATCCAGGCATCCTAGCCTAGCAACAGGGGAGGGGGAAAGCTGTGTTTCAAGTAACCAATGAATGACTGTGACAAGTTATATTTCTGTGTTTTGCCCCTTCTGAAGAAGTATATGGGCATCTGCTGTTCTATAAGAAATTTGTTCAGAAGTGACTCTCACTAAAATACTCTGAACCTGTTTGCGCAAATAAAACCAACTTATTTTTGGATTCCAAGGTCTGAGTCTCGTAATTTCCTGCAACAAGGCAATAAAGGTAAAGCTGGGGATTGGAAGAAAAAAACAACAAGTACTCTTGAAGAAAACAATTACCACTCCCAGACTTTTGCCAAGAAACCTGCTTAGATGTGTCCACAAAGTTACCAGGAATCAAATGCAACTTTTATAGGCAAGCTAAATATACAGCAAATGGAACAATATTTACAAATCTATCATGAAAAACAGGCAGTTTTCAGCTGGGCCATATGGAGCTGCCCTAGGCTACATTGTGATCTGTTTGTGTTTGTGCCAAACAAAATCTTGGGTTGTATTATAATCAAGGGAAAGCTGGGCTCCTCTGTCAACCATTCATTGCAAAGATTCTTGAACTTCACAGCAGAGGCCGAGGGAAGAAACAAAGGCTGCTAAGGAAACATTGCAGTTGGTGGCCCAAAAAAATGAACCCTCAGTGAGAGGTCAGTTGGCCATCAGAACAAAAGAACATAAAGGCAGGGGAGTTTCAGACATACTGTGATGTCTGTTCGTTGTGACCTGGGATTAAAGCAGCCCCCAACTCTGTCTCAACAATAGCATAAAGAACAAGGGAAATAGACTCACCTTTTCTCATTTTCTCATGAAGGAAGAAAACTCCATTAAGCTGAGGAAACAGCTCAGGAAGGAGGAGAGAAAATGTAGATACATCGATTTGACCAGAACGTACTAGACTAGTATGACTCAACCTCAGTAATTTTAAGAGGCATTGGACTTCAACTCCCAGAATTCCCCAGTCAGCATGCTGGCTGGGGAATTCTAAGAGATGAAGCCCACACTTCTTAAAGTTGCTGAGGTTGAGAAACATTTAATTAGATCAAACTTCAAGTCATAGAACTGAAATTCACTTACTATGGAACAACAAAAATCAATAAACCACTTACCAATTACCATTTTTACAAAATATGGAAAGACTAACACTCTAATACTTTTCCATGCCTTCCTCTCACAGTGCTAAGTATCAAATTTAGAAAGAAACACCTACTTCTGCCATTGGCATGATTCAAATAATTCAAGGAATGTCAGGCATTGCCCACTATTTGATAATGGAAGATGATGGCTATGCATGATTTAGAGAGTGTGGTTAATAAACTTATTTCAGATAAATTTGTCAACCATAGGAATAAGGCTGGCTGTCACTAAAGGAATAGACTTAATGGAACTGGAAGAATCTTCCAGTGTAAGCAGAAATATATAATATAATAGGATTCCATAAGTCATGCAATGCGGTGGTGGGATTCAATTTTTTTACTACAGGTTCTGTGAGCATGGTTTGATGGGCATGGCAGGGGAAAGATACTGTAAAATCTCCAGTCAGAGGTGGTATTTGCCACTTCTCTGAACTACTCAAAATTTCCACTACCGGTTCTCCAGAATTGGTCAGAACCTGCTGAATACCACTTCTGATGCAATGCTAATAGAAAACTTACAGAGGCAATGGACCCCTTAATCCCAAAATACGTATTGAACGTATTGAACAGATATGCTTTGCCTTTCAAGATACACACTAGGGATGATGGTAAAATTGGGGGGGGGGGAGGAATTGAAAGAAACATATTTGAAAGGGATTTTACATTTTCCGCTTCTTTACAAAGTGTTGTTCATTTACAAATGTGTCAATTTGGTATAGTGGTAAAGGTGAAGGCCTAGAAACTAGGAGAGTGTGAGTTCTAGTGATACTTTTGGCATGAAAGCCGGCTGGGTGACTTTGGGTCAGTCACTCTCTCTTAGCCCAACTCATCTCACAGAGTTGTTGTTGTGGGGGAAATAGGAGATGAAGGAGGATTAGGTAAGTTCACCATCTTGAGTTATTTATAAAATAATTAAGGTAAGATTTTTTTAAAAAAAATCTAACAAACAAACTAGCAAATAAATAAATAATATGCATGCTTTATATTTCTAGGTTGCCTTGGGAAAAGACAGTTTGTGTTTAGAGAAGTTGGATTTTTAAAAAATGAATGCTAAAAAGCAACTGTTCCCAGCAGCTGCTTAGAACAGCAAGGCCTCCCAGTAAACGCCTGATAAACTGTATAGTCTCTTAAGAAAATAACCCTTACCAGGAGTGTGTGGCCATTGGTGCACCTGCATAGGAGGCTTGTCCAAGAGAAAGTGTCTGCTTATGTCAATGAGAACAATTCATGGATTCATCCTGGAACCTTTTTAAAAAAAAATTACCACATTTACACAGATGTTAATCCCTGGAGTGCAAACCCCAGAAGAATAACCCTTCTGTAATCCAAAGAGCATGAGAAAATGAGTTCAGATCAAGAAAGCTATTAATTTTCATGTGTATTTAAGCAAGCCGTTATTTTCCCTGATGTGCATATATTGATAGGCTGTGGTTAATATTCCTAGGGCATTACTTGGAACGGTATCATTCCACAGAAAATAATGTATTATTTTCCGTGAATGATGCCATAAGCATTTTTTGAAAGAAACTTGAGCTTACTTCCAGCTGGGGGTTTTTATTGCCTTTACTATACTTGCAAATGAATTCATCAAGGCACAGAGATAATACTGGGGATTTTATTTAGCGTCAAAGTCCTGTCAGCGTTTTGACCTAGGAAGCAGTTTTGGAATCAAATGTACTACAAATGGTATACTTTTCTTATAATACAGAATATTCCTCACAGTAAAGAATACAGAATACATATATTGTGTTCTTCATAATACAGGCCTGTCAGCTTATAGCGTTGCAAATAGAATGTTCCATAGTGGTGTAGTTCTTTTGAGTTAATGGAATTGCATCTCTTTAAGAAGACTGTGAAACATTCTGGAAAAAAAATCAATGGAAGAACAAAAGAAACAAACAGCCACCGTGAAACTGGGTTTTGCCTTCTCCGGCTCTTTTTTTTTAAAAAAAACAGGAATCTCCCACTGCAAAGAATTCCTGAGATATTGTGGATTAGCTAACTGTTTGAGACCCAAAAAGAAATTTAATCTGGGAGGTCCAAGCTTTCCTCTTTATACTCTCAGGTGCACCTCTATTATGCCTCCTATTGTCTCCTTCTGGTGTTGGAAATCCAGTTTCAAAATAGATTGGTCTCAGAGGCACAAAGACAAAATGGAGTTTTCCAGGATTAGATTTCTCCTTCCAGACTAATGCTGTTATTCCATTCTTCAGCAATACTGACTTTGAGACAGACTAAATTAATTTGTGTGGTGGGATGTTTTATATCCAAGGGTGGGATGCTACCAGTTCTGCCCGGCTCTATGGAACCGGTAGCTCTGAAGAGCAGCAGACAAAGAACCAGTTCTACATCTGCTGCTGTTTTGGCCCACCCGCCCGCCTGGGCTTTTACCTGACCTTTATCTCCTGCTTTTTCAACCTCAGCTGCTTTGCGCAGCACAGCAGCGGTTGAAAAAGCAGGAAAAAAGGGCTTTTTCAAACGCTGCACACCCATGCCCCATGCTGCTCAGCTGTCCAGGCAGCATAGCTGACGACGTTTCACATGCGCAAAACATAAATCACTGAACTGATAGTTACACCAGTCAGATCCCATCCCTGTTTGTATCCCTACACTTACATACACACATGTCACGTATGAGTACACGTCGATGTGTATATGTGGGTTAGGGTTACAAACAGAAACATAGATCTACATAAATTTATAAAAATGGTCTAAAAATGAATCTGAAATATACATACAGTACATCTTAAAAAGTCATTTGAATCAAGTACCGTTCTTTTGAATTTGGATTCAGTAAAGATTTTTTTGGATGAAAGTTAACTCTAATCTGTTATGAGTTATAGCATATATAGAATTAATATTTCCAGACAAAAGGCCCACACATATTCTTCCAGGACAATAGCTTTGCATCTTCTTACCTTGCAGCTCAACTCTGAATGACAAAATAGGCCTATAATTCCTGGTCTTAGTTCTATTCAGGACTAGAGTTTGGTTTGCTTTGGCTGAAACAGCAAAAAAAAATGTTTGATTTTTTTAAAATTTGCAGTAAAAAGGCTTTCCTCGTAATCCATTTGTGTCTTGTATCTTAGGTCTTTTATCTACAATGGTGCTATATATGAGGTATAACATTTAAAATCAGATAAAGCTCCCTTCAACCAGAATCAATCTGTCTGATACCAGCAACTAGGGAACGTGTCGCTCTGCCTGTGCCAAGGTGAGTAATGAAACTATTGCTGAAAAAGCTGCTGAGGAGACTGAACTCTCTTTCCTACTCTCTTGCAAGCCAGATGAATATATTTATTTATGTTCCGTCCGGAAAAGCGTGAGGTAGACCGGGTTCCAATAAACAGAGTCTTTATTAACACAAGCAACAGTAACGGAACAGTCTGGCTGAAGCCATGGCAGCCTTTTTATACAGGCTTGCCTGCCAGCTTGTAGCCAATGGCAGCTATTTGACTTTGCCGCCTTTCAGCGGCTCTTTTGGATTGGTCGTGTTTTTAGCCGAAATTAGGACGTCATCAAAATATGGAACAACCCCTTTAATTCCATTTAATAGGCATTCCATAAGGCTTTGGAAAACGCCTGGGGCAACGCTTACTCCAAATTGAAGTCTGTTACATTTGAATGCCCCTCTGTGAGTTACTATTGTCTGTGCCTCGGCTGTTATTGGGTCTACTGGAAGCTATTGATATGCTTGGGCTAAATCAACCTTGGCAAAAAAATTTCCTCCCCCAAGCGAGAGCAGTAAATGTTCTACGATTGGCACAGGATATGCGCTTTGCTGCAACGCATGGTTCAGGGTAGCCTTGTAGTCTCCGCAGATGCGTACCGACCCATCAGGTTTAACAGGTGTTACTATTGGTGTCTCCCATCTAGCATGGTCAATTGGTTCTATGACCCCTTGCTCAATTAATTTATTTAACTGTTCATCTATTTTGGCCTTTAAAGCAAAGGGGACTCGTCTGGCTTTTAACCTTCTAGGTGCTACCTGAGGGTCTAAACTAAAGGAAATTGGGGTCCCCCGGTACCTGTCTAAGGTGCTGTCGAAGACATCCTGGAACTCGTGTATCAGGCTCTCTTCCCAGTCAGTTGCGGCTACTCGGCTCACCCCGGTCATTCCGATGCCCGATGGTGTGAACCATTCGATGCCCAGGAGGCTGGGGCGGTCCCGGTCGACTATTATTAGAGGCAGGACTTCAGCGTGCTGCTTGTATGTGACTCAGAAATGTCCTAGACCTACCACAGGGATTCAGTTTCCTTGGCAGTCTTTTAAAATTAACTTTTGTTTCTGGAGTTCTTTTAATTTGATGTTTGGAACCAGCCGTCTGATTGTGTTCCAAGACACCATTGACAGGAAGGATCCTGAGTCGACTTCCATCTCGCAGGGGCTTCCTTCAATTTTTACAATGATTTTGACCTTTCTCCCGCTTTCTGTCTGAGCGCTTCCGATAGTGACAGTTTGATGGGTCTTTTCTCGGTTGCCGGTTCGTTTGTTGCACTCGCATTATTTCTCAGCTTGCTTTGATTCAGCTTGTAGTGGGGAGTTACTGCATCTGTTTGGACTGTTATTTTTTCGATTCCTACAGACTTTTTCGATGTGTCCCCTCTTCTTGCAAGCTCGGCAGACGGCATCAAGGAATCTGCAATCGGCTCGAGGGTGGTTTCCCCTGCAGCCAGCGCATTCCCGCCAATTTCTTTTTTCGCACCTTTTTTTGTTGGCGTATAGGCAGTGGACCTCATCATCATCTTCCATTTCTGATGAACTGTCAAAGTGTTTGTGATGTGTTGTGGTGGGAATTTGCTTCTTTCCTCTGGATAGGGTCATCGCGTCATTATTTGAGTTCATTTGCTTCATAGTGGCCGCTGACTTTTTCACAGCTTCTGCTGCTGTGGCTTCTGTGATCGCTTCAGCCACTGTGATATTGGGTTTATTTAGTAGTTTACTTTGTAAGTTAGAGTCTCTCATACCTAGGACAACTCTATCTCTCATGGCTTCATCCAAGTTCAGGAACTTGCAAGCTCCCCCCAGTTGTCGGAGTGCCACCATGAAGTCAGCGATGGTCTCACCTTCCTTTTGATCCCTTTTGTAGAATTCGTGCCATTTGGTGAGATTTGACACTACCGGTGCGTAGTGGGCCTTTAACATTTGGTGAAGCTCAGAGCAGGTCATTTGTTTCATGTCTCTGGGCTTCATCAGTGCTTTGGCCATCTTGAACACATTGGTCCACAATGCGTTAGGAAGACAGCCCTCTTCCGCTGGTCTGAGATCTCCTCCATCTCATTGCTCTCTAAAAACATCAGGAAACAGTCTATGTATGATTCCCAATCCTCTTCGTTGGGATTGAAGGGTGTGGGCGGTGCATTATTCCCAGCCATCACTTTTAGCCTGGAATTCTTTCTGCCGCATGCTCAGTCTCGTGTTTAGGACAATCCCATCCTCGTTACCAGTGTTCCGTCCGGAAAAGCGCGAGGTAGACCGGGTTCCAACAAACAGAGTCTTTATTAACACAAGCAACAGTAATGGAACAGTCTGGCTGAAGCCGTGGCAGCCTTTTTATACAGGCTTGCCTACCGGCTTGTAGCCAATGGCAGCTATTTGACTTCGCCGCCTTTCAGCGGCTCTTTTGGATTGGTTCTTAATGAACCAATCCAACACTGGCCTTTCTGGCCAATCAGATTATGTTATTTGGAGTATACCACTCCATACAGAACACCATAGATCATACATTGGCAACCAGTAAACTCTTAAGTCACCCCCATGCACATAGTATGATGCTCCAAACAATATATCATTGCTTATCATTGGCTAACAGTACAATGAGGTAAACAAACTCCTTCCAGAATAAGCAATATTATACAGAGTTCAAGAAAAACAGAACGAATAGAGGAAGGCAAAATAAATCAAAAGGAGGAGATAGCAGACCAACATTATGCCCAAAGATGGTATTCAGCCACTTCTGACAGGTTCTGGAGAACCGGTAGCGGAAATTTTGAGTAGTTCAGAGAACCGGCAAATATCACCTCTGGATGGACCCGCCTGCATCTATTTGCTGCTTCCCAAGTCCCAGTTGATCGGAGTCCCAGCTGATTGGTTGGGTCTTCTTTTGTTGCCCTGCACAGGAGAACAGAGCTGGAAAGCAGGTTAGTGAGGAGAGAATGGGGATTTTACAGTATATCATTCCCCTGGAGTAGGGTGGAAATGGGGATTTTATAGTATCCTTACCCTGCCACGCCCAACAAGCCACACTCACCAAGCCACACCACACCCACTAAGCCACACCATACCCACCAAGCCACACCCACAGAACCGATGGTAAAAAAAATTGAATATCACTACTGATTATGCCCTGGATAAAGCCTTGAGACAACATGCATGCCTGTCAGTTTGTGTAACCCAAAAGGGAAGGCCATGAGTTATTGATTGTGGAAGTGGCCTGTGTTGTAGTAAGGAGATTTAGACTGCATTAAGGAGGTGATGATATATGCAGTAGATGCTTCCTCCCTAGAGCAATAGCAGCCAGGGCTTCCATTCAGACATGGAATTCTCCACGGTGTCCCAAGCATGCAAAAGTCTTTTTTGGAGCAACAGGCTTGAGGCATTGCTAGAGAAAAGAGAGCC
Organism: Laticauda colubrina; assembly: GCA_015471245.1. NCBI lineage: Eukaryota > Metazoa > Chordata > Lepidosauria > Squamata > Elapidae > Laticauda > Laticauda colubrina. Next base: position 42,863,983 of record BLBF01000007.1, on the reverse strand, counting down.
CTTAGCATGGAAATTAGATTTTGCACTATGAGAGGTACATTCTTCCTTTTGGGCAAACAAGCTGGGGTCTTTTATGCACCAAACAGCATTCAGAGAAAGGTGTTTTTCAAAGTAAATGACATGGTGACCTACAGAAGTCCCCATTTCAAAGGCATTTTGAAAGCTATGCATCAAATATCCGCGAAACATGCATAATATATGCACACATAAAGCTGAAAAAGCAGAAGTAGAATTTATCAAAGACATATCTTTGTACACTGTTTTAATTGGTTGGTTGAAATTTAGCTTCTGTGCTTGCTGATGTCGAGCTAAGTCTCAATGTTGACTTGATTGCTTTGCTGAGATTTTGAATATTTTTTTAGTATATAACGTTTCCAACAGAGAACTCACCAAAACAGAAACAGATGTCCTATCCAAAGGATTCAATTATGCCATAGCACCCAAAAAAATCCCAACAGAATCCATCATATGTGCAGTAGAATCCAGCCTAACCAAATTAAATACAGATGAAGCTGACAGAATAAGACACCAGGTTACTCACATCTTATGCACAACGAAACCACCCAAAAATAATTTGCAAAAAGATGAATTCAGAGCGTTACAAACCCTGAAAAATGATAATAATATCATAATACTCCCAGCAGACAAAGGAAATGCCACAGTAGTAATGGACAGAAAAGACTATGAAACAAAACTGACAGACCTACTCCAAGACTCCACATACAAACCTATAAATACAGACCCAACCACATATCTAGAAAAATCAACCAAGAAGAAAATTATAACCAGCCACATAAGCAAAGAAATCCAACAGACGATCATCCCAAGAGAAAAATCTTCTAGATGCCCCAAATTATACGGCCTCCCAAAAATACACAAAGAAGGCATACCTCTCAGACCCATAGTCAGCTCCATAGGAGCACCATTACAAAACCTAGCTAAATACTTAGCAAAACAACTACAGCCCCATGCTGAAACCGCAGCTTCATATGTACAAAACTCATACCACTTCTTAGAAATGATCAAAGATCTACATGTGGAACAAGAAGATCTGCATATAAGTTTCGACGTGGTTTCACTATTCACTCAAGTCCCGATAAAAGAAACTCTTGAAATCATCAAAAATAAATACCAACCAGCTAAAGATCTCATGGAACTAACAGAACACTGCCTAACCAACACATATTTCATATACAAAGGACAAAGATACAAGCAAATTGAAGGAGCCCCTATGGGATCACCACTGTCACCCGTCATTGCAAACCTGTTCATGGAAGAATTCGAATCCAGAGCCCTGGCTAATGCCACCCACAAACCCAAACTATGGCTAAGATACATCGATGACACATTTGTGATTTGGCCCCATGGAAAAGAAAACCTAAACAATTTCCTAACACACCTAAACAACACACACCCCAAAATCAAGTTCACCATGGAAACGGAAATAAACAAACAACTACCATTCCTAGATGTACTAATCTACAAAAGAACAGATGGCACACTGGGACACACCATATACCAGAAGAAAACACACACCAACCGCGACCTCAACACCCAATCCCACCACCACCCAGCACAGATAAATTCCGTGGGCAAGGCGGGTGGTGAATTCCTTTCACACGAAGCCAAGCTGCACTGAAAGTCTCCAACACAGGAACAGAGTGTTGCCGGCCAATCAAAGCCACAAAACAGACAGAAGAAACCAGAAACACCAATCAATCAAACTCCAAGTCCAGTGAACACAGACCAAGACTCCCAGCCAATCAGAATAGGCCAGCCTCGAATTTGAAACCAGAGGCTGTGAGACCTACATCCATACAGAAGCCTGATGATGGCAGATGAGATTCTGCTGAAACGTTGCTACAATATATATATTTGTTTTTTTAAGTTTTCGCGGGTACTTTCATGTGTGCTGTTCAGCTTCCTTCGGGTATTATCCCATGTCATTGTAGTGCTTTTAAAGTTGTAGCAACGTTTCAGCAGAATCTCATCTGCCATCATCAGGCTTCTCTACTGAGTTTGTATGTAGGTCAGGCTATCACAGCCGTTAGTTTTAAATTTGAGGCTAGCTTACTGTTGTTGATGGTTTTTTCTTCACCCTGATTGGTTGGGAGTCTTGGTCTGTGTTTATTGTTCTTGGAGTTTGTTTGATTGGTGTTTCTGGTTTCTTCTGTCTGTTTTGTGGCTTTGATTGGCTGGCAACACTGTGTTGCCACAAGCCAGGCAAACACCTGGGCAAAAACAGACTCCCTCTGATAGCTCCAACCCAAACACCCCCCCACCAGGCACCCAGGTGAAACCCAGCTTGCTAATGAATAGCAGCTTGCTAATGAAGAGCAGCGGTCCCTTCACACGGAGCCAAGCTGCACTGAAAGCCTCCAACACAAGAACAGAGTGTTGCCAGCCAATCAAAGCCACAAAACAGACAGAAGAAACCAGGAACACCAATCAATCAAACTCCAAGTCCAGTGAACACAGATCCAGGCTCCCAGCCAATCAGAATGGACCAGCCTCAAATTTGAAACCAGGAACTAACTCTATATAGAAGCCTGAGGATGGCAGATGAGATTCTGCTGAAACGTTGCTACAACTTTAACAGAACTACAATAACGTGGGATAATACCCGAAGGAAGCTAAACAGCATATATATATATATATATATATATATATATGTATGTATGTATGTATGTATGTATGTATGTATGTATGTATGTATAATAGTCTGTTCTTAGTCCCATAGATCTTTTATATATATTCTGTTTGTGTGTATACATTCAAAGAAAAAAAAATAAAGTAAATATGAAAAAGCAAAACAAAACGAAAAGGAGGAAAAGACAAAGAAAAAAGGAGATAGAAAAAATTGTGTGTGTGTGTGTGTAGAGATTTTAGACTTCCAATTTTCCTTTCGCCAGTTCTACATACAGTTCTAATCAAATCTCTCTCTTTTGCTTCTATAACTTATTCTTTCTAATAATCAGAACAATAAGTCACAAAATCAGTTAATTTTTTACAGAAAAGAAATCCATAAGGGATTTCCAGTCATTGATGAAAGTTGATTATGACATTTCTGTAATGCAAGAAGTCAGTTTGGCCATCTCAGCAAGTTCTATCAGTTTCACCAGCCATTCTTCCAGGGTCCGTAAAGTTAATGAAAAATGAAACCTTGAACAATTGGTGGGGAAGGGATTGAGATTTTCCCTTGATCCTTCACAGCTCTAAGAATTTAAGTTTAGATCATTCAAAATTAAGGTTTGTATAATGATATAAATATTAATTGTAAGAAAAGTATACCAATTCTAAAAGGCAGTGTCAAAATATGGACTCCTCAATATATTGTATGATGGAACTTCTTCTGAAAATTTTCTCTGCATTCAATAGCAGAATAAGAGATTTCATAAGTAGCCATTAGCTTCTCTATGTCTAGTCCTCATGACAATTTTAAAAAGCAAATACTAACAAGTTTATTCTAGAAACTAGAAATATTGGGGAAAGGGGGAAGGGAGAGGATGGAATGCAGAGAATGATATTCAAAAAATGCCTTTTTAAAGCCAGCCCTCTGAATCACCAGCTCAGTAAGACTGTACAGTATTTCTCCCTGCTGTTTGTGTTTGATACATTTGTAGGCAATTGGACATGCATTCTTGAATGCAGATAAATTTATTTTAGTCTGCCAACTTCAGCACTCTTCCGTTAGATAAGTTAAGGAGAATGATTTACACCCTTCTCTTGTGGGAGCTCCATGTTTCAGCCTTTCCCAGAAAAATGAATCTGAACTCTGTTTTATTCATTGGGCAGCCCTGCACAGCCTCCAGAACTCGGCTTCCTGTAAAATATAGTAGATTGTTCCATACCCAGAATCATGTATTATTTTTATATATCAACAGTCCTCTCACACCCTATCCATAATCCTAGCCAAAAGGCCAAAAAGTGACATCAACAATCCTCAGATCTGGCAAAATGAGAATAAACCTTGATTCTAGTCATATAGATTGAGAAAATATAAGAGTAAGATTTCCAAACGAATTACATGTTTTCTTTTGCAATTATGTGTAAACATCCCCATCTGTTGAACCATTCTGTCTTCTGCTTTTTACATTTTAAGCTCTGTCCCTTCATCACTGATTTTTTTTTAATCAGGAAAGAAATGGGCTCTTTCTATTTAAAGCTGTCTCATGTTTTCGTTATTAATAAACTTCACAAGCCCCCAAAGAGCAGGATTTTATGGGACACACACATTTTCTCACCTCTCAGTACAATGCTGCTTGTGCTTTGTTGCCTGCAGTTGCTCATTTTCTGGCATTAATGTGACCAATTGGATAATTATTGCCTGGCTCTACCTGAAAGTGTGAAATGGGTCCAATTTGCAAAACCAGAACCTGGGACAGACATAATAGAACAGATTTTCTAAAGTTACAATCTGGAATAGTTTTGAATACTGAAGGTGATTTACAATCTTCAACTACTAAAATCCACTTTGTATTTTTCCATGTTTTTTCTTCATTTCATCAATACAATTGACAGGGAGAGAGCCCTATTCTTTGTTTGTTTAACAGTTGTGTGTGTCTCAAAGCCTACTTATCTTTCTGCATATCATCCAGAGATCTGCCAGTAAATCCTGACCTGCCTTCAAATTAGCTTTTCTGTCAGCTTGGGAATTGCTAGATGTGGCTTTAGAGAATGAAGTATAAAATATAAGCAAAGCTTATACAGCTTTTAAACTCTAATTAAAAAGACACATCTCCGATCATAAAATTTTGATGACAAGGGGGATTAAATAAAATAGAAGTGATGAAACACAGAAATGTTTACAATGAGGTAATCCACATGAATGATTATTAACTGTTACCCAAACACTTTCTTGGCAGTAAATAAAGGCAAACTGATTGGAAACTTAAATGGTTGGAAAATGACCATTCTCCTTTAGGAAACAGCTTGCTTGAAGCAAGAGAAATCCTGCTATGAAGCTGTTGGACGCATATGTAAATAATTCAATTCATGTGTTCATATTCTTCTTTTAATCCACTTTTAATTTCTACATTCATAAAACATAGAGTAATAGGTTACCTTTAATTTATTCATAGGAAGCACTTATTCCCATTATTCAGCACAATATTATAAGTCTATTCTTGAACATGACAAAGATGACGGTGACTATGTCACGAGAAAAACACTATTGGTTACTGCTTTTAGATCAAAATGTTAGATCATGGATCACTTTATACAGTGGAAAGAATGTATGGAGAAAGAAAAACATCCACAGTATAACAAAGTATTATTGAGGCTTGGGCTCGTGCAAAATAAATTAAAGATGAGCCTTATAAAGGAAATACTAGAATGACAGGAAAGTCAAAGTTAAGCCCATGTCACACTGCACCAACGGATGGAAAGAGGATGTAAAACGGAGAAAAACACTTGCCATCCGTTGGTTAACGCGATGCTTCCGTTTTGTACTCACTGCGTCCGTTTTTCTTCCTCTCTATCCGTCCAGCATCCGTCGACTGACATTTCATCCACTCAAAAAGTTTTGAGCTGCTCAAAACTTTTTGATCAGAAAATGTATCCAACGCGTCCGTTCTGCATCTGCAACGCATATGGGGAACATCCGTTCTGCATCCGGCATCATCTGTTACATGTCCGCTACATCTGCTAGGCATCCGCTGCGCATCTGCGCAACTCAAATCCGCTCCAGCAGAAAGCGGACACAGGGAGGAAGCGGAACGGACGCGGAACGGATGCGCAGCGTTAGTAGCACGGACGGAGAAAGGATGAAAGCGGATGCAGCTCGCAAACAAAGCATTTAAAATGGAAAAAAAGTTCGCAGAGGGGACCTATCTCGGATATTAAGGATGTCTAAAGGATGCCTAGAGGATGCAAAAGGACACATAGGGGAAAACCTATATTGCCTATAAAAAGGAGGAGCAACTCACCTGGATCTCACTTTCACACCAGCAGCCCAGCTGTGCAGACCTCTGCAGCCTTCATCTGCCTCTTGCTCTTCCACAGCATCCAGTCATGTCCACCATGGATCGTAACACAGTCCTTTTGGTAGCCACCATCGTTCTGCAACAGTGCGAAGCCATCTAAAGGCTCTTTCAACTCTACTACGGGAAGAAAAGGAGGCGGCCAAGAAACATCTGGTTCCGAAGATGGATCGGGAGAAGAGCAGAGTATGGACTGTATAACAAGCTGATGGTGGAGCTGAGGAACGAAGACACTCGTGCATTCCACAACTTCATGAGGATGCCTCCAGCCATGTTTGACGAAGTTGTGGAGCGGCTGACACCCAGGTTGACCAAGCAGAGCACCAGCTTCTGGCCCAGCCTGGACCCTGGGCACAAGGTGGCACTGACTCTGTGCCACCTGGCCTCTGGGACCACCTACAGGAGCATGCAGTATGGCTGGAGGGTGCCACACAACACCATCAGCATTGTGGTCAGAGAAGTGGTGCAGGCCATCATCGAAGAATACCTGGAGGAGCTCCTCCAGTGCCCCTCCACTGAAGAAGGCTGGAAGAAAGTTGCAGAGCAGTGGTATCAGAAGTGGAACTTCCCACACACCGTTGGAGCCATAGATGGGAAGCACGTGGCCTGCAAAGCGCCAGCCAAGTCGGGGTCCACTTATTTCAACTCCAAGGGCTTCTTCAGCATCATCCTCTTCACCATGGTCGATGCTGACTACAAGTTCATGTACATCGATGCTTCAGGCAACGGGTCAGCTTCAGATGCCCAGGTATACAACGCCAGTGACCTCAAGGAGGGGCTGGAACGCAACCTCATCATGGGCTTCCCAGATCCAGACCCCCTGCCCAACGACACGCAAGATGTGCCCTACTTCATTGTGGGGGATGACGCCTTCTCCCTCACAAGCTACCTCATGAAGCCCTACACTTCCAGACTCCTCACCCGTGAAGAGAGGATCTTCAACAACATGCTGTCCAGGGCAAGGCGGGTGGTGGAGAACGCCTTTGGCATCCTGGCCAACAGGTTCCAGGTACTTCTCACACCATGCAGCATCTCCCACAGACTGCGAGGAGGATCGTGGAAGCTTGCTGCATCCTGCACAATCTCATGCGCACCGGCTACCCAATCTTGTAGAAGAGGCTCGTGGACCTCCAACAAGGCAATGGGGACATGGAGCCTGGGGAATGGAGGCAAGGGCGAAACCTGATAGACACTGAGGATGTGCAAGGCCCCAACAGAGCCTCACATGAAGGGAAGAAGCAGCGCAACCTCCTGAAACACTGGTGCAACTCTCCAGCTGGAGCAGTGGAGTGGCAAGACAGGATGATAGATGATTAATGGCCTGTCTCTTCAGCCTGTCTCATCACACTGATGAGATTGGGCCATGTACGTTGGATGGGCCTACAATGAACAGGGCATTTAATAAAGAGTTGTGTTTATGTTGACATGTGTGGATGAATGCTTACATTGTTATTGATAATGAAGGGCCATAGGTGTGGCACCTGGGGAGGGTGGACCATACAGTCCCACTATGCTTGCACTGGAGGTTTATCTATCCCACAGCTATTACCCATCCCAAAGGTATCCCTGCCCATCCCACAGCTATTACCGATCCCAAAGTTATCCCTGCCCATCCCACTGCTATCCTTACCCATCCCACAAGCATGCAAAGGCTTAAACCATTTCTAAAAGTTTCCACCAAGACTTTATTGACAAAAATAAATGAAGCAAGTGTGTGAAGCAAAGATAATCTTTATTAATAACAAGCTGTAAAAGAAAAATGACCCAAGCCAAGTGTCCAAATAAAGTCTACAGGTAGCCACCCAGTCTCTGGCACTCTGCCCAGTCTTAGGGGTGAAGAGTCCAGGTGCTGTGGAGGTGGCTGCTGGTGGAGTGCTGGTCTGTGGCATCATTGGGGTGCCTGGCCCCTAGAGGACAACAGGTGACGGTATGTTGAGGAAGCTCTCAGACAGCTGGCTGAGCCCCGTGATGTTGAGAGCTCCTTCCTCCATGCCTTGGGGTGTCAGCCCCAGTACCGACGACAGATGTACTGAGGCCGGGCTTGGCTGTGGGGTGGAGGAAGGAGCAGTGTAGTGGGGCTGTCTGGTCTGCAGCTGGGTGAGGACTGGCGTGAGTGGCATGAGTGTCGTGGGTGGCATCGGTGGCGTCGGTGGCATCAGTGGCATCTGTGGCATCAGTGGAACCAGTGGCAACGATGGCGTCGGATGAGCCTGTACCTGGACTGGGAAGGACTGCTGCCTGTGCTGCTGGACCTCCTGGTAGCCGTAGCCCTGGTAGGTGAGGGCCTGTGGAAAGCCTTGGAATGGGAGGGACATCACCTGGGGTGGAGGAGCAGACCTGGACTGTGTGGGAGCAGGTTCATCTGGATCTGGAGGGTTGTGAAACATATCGGTGATCCTGTCCTTCACCACCTGGTACTGGGGTTCCGCCATGTCCACGTGGGTCTGGTTCACATAGGTGAGGAAGGGCTTGCGATTGGAGGATGGGGCGTTGGTGTGTACCAGCTGAGAGAGGATATCTATGCTGCTCCTGATGGTGTCTCTTATCTCCAGCAGGACAGTGTGGCTCTGTCCCTCCTGTCTGGCTCTCTGCCTTTCTGTGGAGGTGGAGCTGGGGGTGGATGTGGGTTGGACTGTGGTGGAAGTACCGTCTCCTTTCTCCCACTGCGTCAGGGTGTCCTCCACGTACTCTGTCACAGTTAGAACAGCTGTGGGGGGGGTTCTCCGCCATGGGACACTCCACAGAACCTGCCTGGAGACAGGAGCTGACTCTCGGCCGGAAGAGGACTGGCTCTCAGCAGGCTGCCTGAGAGAGAGGGTTGTGAGAGGGGATGCTCCTTGGTGGCGGATCTCACCCTCCAGGAAGCTGTACTTGGCCATGACATAGGTCTCTCTGTCCGTCAGCTTGACCACGGCCTGACCAGATTTCTTGAGGTGCAGCTTCCCGTACCAGGTGTGCATATGTTTCTACCAGCCAAGGAGTACCTCCGAAGTGTAGCCCAGGCTCTCTGCCTTCTCTCTCCAAGCAGCCTGCTTCCTTTTGGTGTCCCTGTAGAGCCTGTGTCCCTTCTGCCATAGATACTCATTCTCTCTCAGCCACTCCAGCACATCATCCTCATGTTCCTCCTCAATGGAGTATTGCCTCCTCTCCCGTTCTCGCATATGCCTCTTCCTCTCTTTGGCAGGACCACATGGGCCCTCATCAGAGGGGCTTCCAGGTTGTAGGGGCTGCTCCTCCACACCACCAACACCAGCAGGACCAGGATCAGCAGCAACAGCAACAGCAGGACCAGGATCAGCAGCAGCAGAGTAAGCACCAGCAACGCCAGCAGGACCAGCAGGACCAGCAGGACCAGGAGCATGAGCAGGACCAGCAGGACGAGCAAGACCAGGAGCACGAGCAGGACCAGGAGCACGAGCAGGACCAGCAGGACGAGCAAGACCAGGAGCACGAGCAGGACCAGCAGGACCAGCAGGACGAGGAGCAGCTTCAGCAGAGTAAGCACCAGCAGGAGCACCACCACCAGAAGCAGCTTCAGCAGAGTAAGCACCAGCAGAAGCACCACCACCAGAAGCAGCATCAGCAGAGTAAGCACGAGCAGAAGCACCACCGCCATAAGCAGCATCATCAGCTCCTCCAGAAGCAGAAGCAGCAGAATCCCCAGCCCCAGAAGAGTGAGCCCGTGCTACAGAAGCCCCAGCAGAAGCAGAGTGAGTGCCAGGGGGTGGGAGGGTGGCCCTGTCCCTCTTGCCAGATGGCTGAGGCTTTCTCTTCTTCCCCATGGTTGTGGGGTTGCTGGCTGGCAGGCAGGCTGGCAGCAAGGCAGGCAGGCAGGCAGGCAGGCAGCAAGGCTGGCAGGCAGGCTGGCAGGGAGGCTGGCAGGCAGGCTGGCAGGAAGGCTGGCAGGAAGGCAGGCAGCAAGGCATGCAGGCAGGCATGCAGGCAGGGCAGGCTGGCAAGGCAGTCAGTGTCTGGAAGCAGGTCTTTCCTCTGAATGGTGACCTGCTTGGGAGCTGCTTCCCTTTATATCTGCGGGGCTGACGCAATGCATCCTCCCCGCATGCACAGTGAACGCTAGGCATCCGCTAGGCTTCCGCTAGGCATCCACTAGGCTTCCGCTGTGCATCCGCTTCATCCGCTCGGCATCCGCTGTGCATCCGCTTCATCCGCTCGGCGTCCGCTCTGCATCCGCTGTATCCGTTCCACGTCTGCTTTGCTCTGCTCCCCCGGAAGCCTTGCGGATGTGCCATCTGCTCCCATCCGCTTTCATCCGTTAGGCTTCCGTGGAGCATCTGCTTTTCATCCGCGCTGCGTCCTCCCCCCGTCCATTCCTTTCCGTGTTATCCGCTCTGGTAATTCAAATTTTTACCCCTTTTGAGAGCGGATAACAACGGATGGAACATTTTTCTCGTCCGATGTGTCCTTTTTACAAACGTTTTCCATCTGTCGGCCAGTGTGACAGGACCTTTACATAAATCTGTCTAAAGCTGATGGCCTCCTCCTCCATTGTAGAGACAAAGCAAGAACTCGAACTGCAAAGGTCCATAGTCAGGAGAAAAAGAACTAAAGAAATAGGGAAGCGATAATAAAATCCCTGATAATATCAGTCTAAGCAATAGAAAGACTGTTACCTTGAGGTATGCAAAATTAATCTTTTAGATAGGGAAAGAGACCTAAGTGCAGAAATTCCTTTGCTAACTACCTATTGGCCCTAACCATTCATAGGTGCAAAAACCTGTGCAAGCAAAATTGAATTCCAGTGCAAAACACTTAACTGTGTGTTGGTTGTCCTGAAAAGGGAGAAAATATTTATGTCAAGCATTTCCTCTCCCCGCCCCCAGCTGTCCTATATTTGCCTGGGCTATGTATGTTGGCTTCACTATTATTTATTTAATTTTCTGCAAACATTTTTGAAAGTGTAAGGTGGAAAAAATCAGTTCATGTATTTTCAAGGCCAGCAATAGTATGTGGCATTTTGTCATTATTCCATTATTTTTTTAATTTCTCAGTGATCTGAAAAAGTCCCCCCAGTTTGAGCTGTGGCTCCTATAATCCCTATCCTGCACAACTAGCCATTTCTGTATAGACAGTACAATATTAGAGATCAGTGGCAGGATTAAAAAAATTTACTTCCACTTCTGTGGATGTGGCTTGGTGGGCACGGCAGGGGAAGGTTACTGCAAAATCTCCACTCAGAGGTAGTATTTGCCGGTTTTCTGAACTCAAAATTTCTGCTACTGGTTCTCCAGAACTGGTCAGAATCTGCTGAATACCCACCTCTGCTGTAGATCCTAGAAGTTGTCATCCAAACCACCAGATTGGAGAAGACAAGTGTTACAGCAGTCTAAAGAGAATAAGGGAAAGAGAAAGAGTCGTAGCTGCTCCCACTTAGACTATTTCTAGTCCCAATACTACCGATTGCCAAATAAGATCATTAAATGAAAAGGGATACAGAAAAGGCACCCACTGGACTTTGAACACCAATTCTGTAATCCTCAGACTGAAAATCTCCATTGTGGCATTTTTGTTAATAGTTCTTTTTTTTAATAGTACCTTCAGTCCTGATTACCCCCACCCATCTCCAATTGTCTTTAAAAAAAAAATTCCAGGTTTAGATTGATGCTTATTCTAAATAAAAATGTTAATTTCCAACTCCCATTATAATAAATAAAATGATTAGGGAGAAAGGCAGCTGGCAAGCAGAACTTATCTGCACTGTTTGAACGAATGAACGAAGGCCAAGTCTAAGCTTCATCCATAGCTTTGCAACTGAATCTTATAGGTTCCATTCCAAATGACCGCAATCATATCCCCTTTGGCTCATACTTCAGTAGTTTCTGCTTGTGGATGACTTGGGATCAGATCTAAGCAGAATGCTTTCTCTGCCTGCTTTCCCACCCTCCACCAATGCTTTCAGACAGATTGTCTGCTAATACAGAGAACGTAACCGAGCCAGTCAGAATGAACTGCTTAGTGTCTCATTGACTGAAGAGGCATAAACACATTTGTAAGTAAGCCAGCAAAAGATCATCCATGCAACCATTCTCAGGAACCATTACAAACATTGGGCAACACAATGGTTGCAATAATCATCAATAGATATATGTTCAAGTACATAAGGTAAAGAGATCAAACAGCATTCAACACTATAAACCTTCAGCATGAAGATTAAAAACATAAAAAACTTGAGCCAAAGACTTGGTTAGATGCCTAGTATTAGAAAGAGATTTTAAAGCCCCTGTCACACTGAACCAACGGATGGAAAGAGGATGTAAAACGGACAAAAAAGCTTGCCATCCGTTGGAAAACGCGATGCAACCGTTGTGTACTCACTGCGTACGTCTTTCCTACGCTGTATCTGTAAAACATCTGTCTACTGACATTTCATCCGCTCAAAAAGTTTTGAGCTGCACAAAACTTTTTGAGCGGATGAACTTTCCGCCACGTACGATGTACATCCACGACACATACGGGCAACAAACGTTCTACATCCGTTGTCATCTGTTACATGTCCGATGTATCCTCTCGGCATCCTCTGGGTATCTGTGCAACTCACATCTACTCCAGCAGAAAGCGGAAAGAGGGAGGAAGCAAAAGGTACATGGAACATCCACACAGCGTTAGTAGCACGGACATAGAAAGGATGAAAGCAGATGCATCTCGTATATAAAACATTAAAATGGACAAAATATTTGCATGTGGGACGTATCTCAGATATTTAGAATGTCTGGAGGATGTCTAGAGTATGTGGAAGGACACCGAGTGGAAAACTGACATTTCCTATGAAAAGGGAGAGGCAATCACTTGGATCTCACTATCACTCCAGCAGCCCTGGTGTGCAGACCATTTTGGCCTTGCTCTTGCTCTTCCACATCATCCAGTCATCTCCACCATGGATCATTGCACACTCCTTTTGGTAGCCGCCATCATTCAACACCAGAACCAAGCCCTCTTCAGACTGTTTCACTTTTTCTACGCAAGGGGAAGAAGGAGAAGTCCAAGAGCTGGATCGAAGATGGGTCCGAAGATGGATCGGGAGAAGAGTGGAGTTTGGATTCTATGACAAGCTGATGGTGGAGCTGAGGAATGAAGACCCTTGTGCATTCCAGCACTTCATGAGGATGCCGCCAGCCATGTTTGATGAAGTTGTAGAGCGTCTGAGACCCAGGTTGACCAAGGCAAACACCAACTTCCATCCCAGCCTGGACCCGGAACTGAAGGTGGCACTGACTCTGTGCCACCTGGCCTCTGGGACCACGTACAGAAACATGCAGTATGCCTGGAGGGTGCCATACAACACCATCAGCATTGTGGTCAGAGAAGTGGTGCAGGCCATCATTGAAGAATACATAGAGGAGCTCCTCCAGTGCCCCACCACTGAAGAAGGCTGGAAGAAAGTTGCAGAGCAGTGGTATCAGAGGTGGAACTTCCCCCACACCGTTGGAGCCATCGATGGCAAGCACGTGGCCTGCAAAGTGCCAGCCAAATCGGGGTCCACTTATTTCAACTACAAGGGCTTCTTCCGCATCATCCTCTTCGCCATGGTCGATGCTGACTACAAGTTCATGTAACAACGATGCTTCAGGCAACGGCTCATCTTCAGATGCCCAGGTATACAATGCCAGTCACCTCAAGGAGGGGCTGGAACTCCCACACCGTTGGAGCCATAGATGGGAAGCACGTGGCCTGCAAAGCTCCACCCAACTCTGGGTCCAATTATTTCAACTACAAGGGCTTCTTCAGCATCATTCTCTTTGCCATGGTTGATGCTGACTACAAGTTCATGTACATCAATGCTTCATGCAACGGGTCAGCTTCAGATGCCCAGATATACAATGCCAGTGACCTCAAGGGTGGGCTGGAACGCAACCTCATCATGGGATTCCCAGATCCAGACCCCCTGCCCAATGACACGCAAGATGTGCCCTACTTCATCGTTGGTGATGACGCCTTCTCCCTCAGAACCTACCTCATGAAGCCCTACACTTCCAGACTCCTCATCCGTGAAGAGAGGATCTTCAACTACAGGCTGTCCAGGGCAAGGCGGGTGGTGGAGAACGCCTTTGGCATCCTGGCCAACAGGTTCCAGGTACTTCTCACCACCATGCAGCATTGCCCAGAGACCGTGAGGAGGATCATGGAAGCTTGCTGCATCCTGCACAATCTCATGAGCACCCGCTACCCAGTCTTGCAGAACAGGCTCGTGGACCTCCAAGAAGGCAATGGGGACATGGAGCCTGGGGAATGGAGGCAAGGGCGAAACCTGATAGACACTGAGGATGTGCAAGGCCCCAACAGAGCCTCACATTAAGCGAAGAAGCAGCGCAACCTCCTGAGACACTGGTGCAACTCCCCAGCTGGAGCAGTGGAGTGGCAAGACAGGATGGTAGATGCTTAATGGATGCTTCCTTCAGCCTGTCTCATCACACGGATGAGATTGGGCCATGTATGTTTGGTTGGCTTACAATGAACAGGGCATTAATAAAGAGTTTTGTTTATGTTGAAATGTGTTGATCAATGATTAAATTGTTATTGATAATAAAGGGCCATATGTGTGGCAGCTGGGAGGGTGGACCATACAGTCCCACTATGCTTGCACTGGAGGTTCATCTATCCCACAACTATCCTTATCCCACAGCTATCCTTACCCATCCCACAGCCATCCATCCCACATTTATCCTTACCCATCCCACAGCTATCCTTACCCATCCCACAAGCATGCAAAGGCTTAACCCTTTTTTCACAGTTTTCACCAACACTTTATTAAGTAAATAAAATGAACCAAGTGTGTGAAGCAAAGATAACCTTTATTAATAACAAACTGTATGACTTTATTAAAAAGCAAAATGACCCAAGTAAAGTTTCTTTAAGCAAAGATAAGGTGAACAGGAAACAACTCAGTCTCTGGCACTCTTCTCAATCACTCTGAGGCGTGCCCATGGTCTCAGATGTAAAGGGGCCAGGGACTGTGGAGGTGGCTGTTGCTGGAGTGCTGGTCTGAGGTGCCATTGGGGTGCCTGGCCCCGAGAGTACAACAGGAGATGGTGTGTGCAGGAAGCTCTCAGAGAGCTGACTCAGTCCTGTGAGGTTGAGAGGCACTTCCTCAAGGACCTGGATGTGAGGCCCAACACTGATGACAGATATTCCGAGGAAGGGCTTGGCTGTGGGGTGGAGGAAGGAGGAGTGTAGTGGGGCTGTCTGGTCTGCAGCTGGGTCAGGTGAGGCATCTGTAGCATCTGTGGCGTCCGAGGAACCTGGGTCTGGACTGGGAAGGGCTGCCTCTGCTGTGGGAAGTCCTGGTAGTAGTAGGCTTGGTAGGTGAGGGGCTATTGAAATCCGTGGAAGGGCTGTGACATCGGCTGGGGTGGAGGAGCAGACCTGGAGTGGGTAGCAGCAGGTTCAGCTGGGCCTGGAGGGTGGTGCAGAAGAGCTGTGATCCTCTCCTTCATCGCCTGGTACTGGGCCTCGGGCATGTCCATGAGGGTCTGGCTCACGTACGTGATGAAGGGCTTGCGGTTGGAGGATGGTATGTTGAAGTGGACCAGCTGGAAGAGGAGATCTATGCTGCTTTTATTGTGTCCCTGATCTCCAAGAGGACAGTGTGGGTCTGTCCCTCCGGTTTGCCTCTCTGCCTGATTTCTGTGGAGGTGGAGCTGGGGGTGGGTTGGTCTCTGGTGGCTGCTTCTTCTTGCTCCATCTGAGACAGGGGATCCTCCACATCCTCTGGCACGGGGAGTGCAGCTGTCGGGGGGGTCTCTGTCGTGGGGCCCTCCAAAGACACCTGCCTGGACAAGGTAGCTGTCTCCTGGCTGGAAGAGGAGTGGCTCTCTGTGGGCTGTCTGAGGGAGAGGGTTGACAGAGGGGCTGCTCCTCAGTGGCGGATCTCACCCTCCAGGAAGCTGCACCTGGCCATGACATAGGCCTCCCAGTCAGTGAGCTTGACAGCGGCCTGCCCGGATTTCTTCAGGTGCAGCTTGCCATACCAGGTGTGCATATGCTTCCACCACCCCAGGAGGACATCTGAAGTGTAGCCCAGGCTCTCCGCCTTCTGTCTCCACGCTGCCTGCTTCCGCTTGGTGTCACGATAGAGCCTGTGGCCCTTCCTCCACAGGTACTCGTTCTCCCTCAGCCATTCCAGCACCTCCTCCTCATGGTCTTCGGAAATGGAGTACTGTTTCCTCTCCCCCTTCTCCTTGCCTTGCTTCTTCCTCCCTGTGGCAGGGGCTTCAGGACCTTCAGCAGCAGGGCTTTGAGGGCCTTGAGGCTGGTCCACCATAGCAGCAGCAGCAGGAGAAGCAGCAGCAGGAGAAGCAGCACCAGCACCAGCAGGAGAAGCACCAGCAGCAGCAGCAGCAGGAGAAGCACCAGCAGCACCAGCAACACTAGCAGCAGCAGCAGCAGGAGAAGCACCAGCAGCAGCAGCAGAAGCACCAGCAGCTTCAGAGTCAGCGCCAGGGGGTGGGATGGTGGTTCTGTCCTTCTTGCCAGGGCTGGCAGGAGTAGGCACAGGCTTCCTCTTCTTCCCCATGGTGTTCTCTCAAGATATCTCTGGTAGCAGGTCTTTCCTCTGAATGGTGACCTGCTTCTGAGCTGCATCCTTTTATATCTGCGGAGCTTACGCAATTCATCCTCCCTGCATGCGCAGTGAACGCTTTGCATCCGCTCCGCATCTGCTATGCATCCTCTAGGTGTCTATGATGCATCCGCGTCATCCACTACGCATCCACTACGCATCCGTTCCTTCCGCTACGCGTCCGCTTCACTGTTCTCCCCCGGAAGCCCTTCAGGCGTGTCATCCGCTTCCATCCGCTTCCATCCACTAGGCTTCCTACGAAAATCCGCTTTACATCCCTGCTACATCCTCCCCACGTCCGTTCCTTTCCGTTGTTGTCCGCTCTGTTTATGCAAATTTGGGGCACTTTTGAGAGCAGATAACAATGGATGGAAATTTTGCTTGTCTGCTGTGTCCTTTTTCCATACGTTTTGCATCCGTTGGCCAATGTGACATAGCCTTAAACAACTGAGATAAAATAGTTAAAATAATTTCTCTCCGTGAAGCTTTTACCTGACTGGAGTTAGTTATTTTGTGGGTTGACCATGTCATACCTTCAGTCATTAATTGATTTACCTCTAGAGTAGTTACAGACGTCCATTGAAGCGTATTGGGCTTCAAAGTGGAGAAAAAAACTGGATTGCACATTCAACCAGCTCAATATTGCTCCCACTCTTCAGATGTTCAATTGGGAGGTCTAAACAAAAGATGTTGGCTTGAACATCATCTACGACTCTTATAAAGCTGGGCCCAGATCACATTAAGAGAATTTCTAGCGAATGCTTTCTGGTTAATTGGAGAGAGGTCAGGAAGAAAAGGAAGCAGGGAATGTCCCAAAGGTGCTTTATTAAATATTCTGGGGAATGCTAAACATGAGGATTCCACATATTTTCCAAATATGCATATATAGTTTCCTCTGTTACATTCATTTTATAAGCAACTTTTTTATTACTATTTTTGCACACTATTTTTTCTACATATGCCTTTCCTAAGCAGAGTTTCCCAAAGAAAGTGTGATTTTTATGCCTTCTCTGGAAGGTTACTTACAGGAAATTTTGTACCCAAGTGCATTTTTGAATGAAACTCCTCCAATGTTCAAAACTCCTCCAATGCTTTTTTTGGTGCCATGCTTTGGCTGCTTGGAAACTTGATGATGTCTCAATCGCCCACCTATTCTCCAAAAGCAAAAGATGCACCACAGAGATTTATGAAGGCCATCCAAGTAATGTTCTGGCTGGAAGACTGTGGCCATGCCTTGCTTTGCCTCTTTGGAAATGAGGCATAGCTAAAGACAGAAGGAGTTTCCACTAAACTACTAAAATATCGGGGTCAGGTCTGATCGCATACATATTTGTCCACATAGGATAAGTCACTGAGCAATTTAAATAAGGGGAGTTGAAGAACCATAGATGTGGTTCTCCAAAGCACCTGAAGGCAAGACAAGAAGCAATGGATGGAAACTAATCAAGGAGAGAAGCAAACCTAGAACTAGGGAGAAATTTCCCAACAATGAGGACAATTAACCAGTGGAACAGCTTGCCTTCAGAAATCGTGGGCACTCCATCACCAGAGGTTTTTAAGAAGAGTATAGAGTAGAGTCACTTATCTGAAATTGTATAGGTATGTGATGGCGAACCTATGGCACAGGTGCCACAGGTGCCACAGAGAAGCATTTGTGGTGGCATGCGAGCTGCTGGAAAACTTAACTCACTGCGCATGCATGCGCCTCACAGCTAATTTTTTTTGTTGGTTTGAGGCCTTTTTCAGCTTCTCAGAGGCTTGGGAAAAGCCTCTGCAAGGCTTCTCAGGCCGAATTTTAGGCCCGTAATTACCTATAATTCGGCCTGAGAAGCTTTACAGAGGCTTTTTCCAAGCCTCTGGGAGGCCGAAAAAGGCCTCAAACCAGCCGAAAAATCAGCTGTGAGACACAGTGCAGGTAAGAGGGTGAGGGTGTGGGTTGGGATTGCGTGCACATGTGCAGGGAGCATGGGGAGCAAGGGTGCATCGCATTCTGGGTGCTGGCACGCGAGTACAGGCATGCTGGCACACTCGCAATTTTTGGCACAGGAGCCCAAAAAGGTTAGCCAGTTCGTATTGGTTCTCCTGCTTGACCAGAGGGCTGGATTAGACGACTTCCAAGGTCACTTCCAACTTCTGTTCTATTCTATTCTACTCTATTCTATTGTCTGAAGTGGTATAGAGGGTTTCCTGAGCAGGGGATTGAACTAGAAGACCTCCAAGATCTCTTCCTTTTTCTATCCAATTCTAGCCTATCATTTTTTTAAAAATATATTTTATTGAATTTTCACCTTTAAAAACAAATTCCATATACATTTTTTGCAGTTGTTTGTGACATCAGTTATTCCATTCTCCTGTACATACATACATACATACATACATACATACATACATACATATGTTTTCTTAGGCTTTCGCGGGTACTTACATGTGTGCTGTTTAGCTTCCTTCGGGTATTATCCCACGTCATTGTAGTTCTGTTAAAGTTGTAGCAATGTTTCAGCAGAATCTCATCTGCCATCCTCAGGCTTCTGTATAGAGTTAGTTCCTGGTTTCAAATTTGAGGCTGGTCCATTCTGATTGGTTGGGAGCCTGGATCTGTATTCATTGGACTCGGAGTTTGATTGATTGGTGTTTCTGGTTTCTTCTGTCTGTTTTGTGGCTTTGATTGGCTGGCAACACTCTGTTCTTGTGTTGGAGGCTTTCAGTGCAGCTTGGCTCCGTGTGAAGGGACGGCTGCTCTTCATTAGCAAGCTGGGTTTCACCTGGGTGCCTGGTGGGGGGGTGTTTGGGTTGGAGCTATCAGAGGGAGTCTGTTTTTGCCCAGGTGTTTGCCTGGCTTGTGGCATGGAGATCTTTCTATTTGAGAGTGCAGGCTTCCAAATGATTGACAGTCTGGTAGAAGAGATGATTCCACCAGTGACATAACCATTTTTCCCAGACTGTATAGTATTCTTTTTCTTCTCTCTCCTGCAATTATATTGTGAATTCATTCATTTCTGTGCAATCCATTACTTTCTTTATAATCATGTCAACTGTGGGGGTACTATCTAATTTCCAATTCTGAGCATAGTTTCCTAGCCATTGTTAATATATGTATCATTAAGCATTCTATATCTTTTGTATATTCACCTCTAGTTATCTCATGTTTCAGTTTGGATACTATCTTTAAGCTTGTTATTTCCTGTAACCAGATCTTTATCTTCTTCCAAAATCCTTTTGCTTTTGGGCAGGTCCACCACATGTGAAAGAAAGTACCTGCAGAGGTGGTATTCAGCAGGTTCTGACCAGTTCTGGAGAACCAGTAGCAGAAATTTTGAGTTGTTTGGAGAACCGGAAAATACCACCTCTGACTGAGATTTTACAGTATCCTTCCCCTGCCATGCCCACCAAGCAACGCCCACAGAACCAGTAGTATACAAATTTGAATCCCACCACTGGGTACCTTGGTTTTTTTACATTTCCAACATTCCAGTTTCAAATTGGGTAGATTTTAGCCAATCTTGCCAGTGCTAGATGCCAACAATAAAACATTTTGTACTAATTTTCTTTATATGAAGTTGTCATTGTAATTTTTCATCCATAATCTTTCCCAATCTTCTAGTTGTATACTGTATCCAAAAAATTTTAATCCAGGTTATCATTGTTGGTTTTACCACCTCCTCCTCTGTCAAATTTTCAAAGACAATTATTCATTTTGGTTATACATTTTTCCTCTGGTCCTAATAATATTTTATCTACTTGTTGTGGGGTTCTATCTATGCCAAATTCTTCTATATCCTTTTTGTATTTTGTTTGTAGATGTAGATAAAGCCATCAGTTATCCCTTCCTCTTTCCATTTTTGGATTGTCTTCAAGATCCCTTGATCATCTAATTGTTGGTTATATCTAATCATTTTATTTATATCCAAAATATTTGGGTAAATCATAGTTTCCATAGTGGAAATCCAACCTGGTATTTTAATGTAATGTTTTTTCCTAATTCTATTCCAAATCTCTAATAGTGCTTCTCTTATTCGATGATTTAGGAAGTGTGAACTTGTCTTATTACTCTTCTCCCACATAACAGCATGCCAACCAATTTATAGATCATGTTCTTCAAGAATTAATAGCCTCTTATTGCTTAGGACGATCCATTCTTTGATCCAAATTAGTGCTGCTGCATGTTGGTATAATTCCCAGTCCGGGAGTCCAAAACCACCTCTTTACCTATTCTCTTGCAATAATTTTAACCTTATGCAGGGGGTTTCCCTTCCCATATAAATTTAGTCACTGCCCTATTCAATTCCCCCAAAAAATGTTTATTTTATTTTATAGGAACCATCTGAAATACTGTAGATATAACCACCTTGGTAATAGGTTCATTTTTATTGCTACAATTTTTCCTAGTAATCTTTCCTGTAACTTACCCCATATTTCTAAATATTTTTTCATTTGACAATTTATCATAATTATCCTCTTTTAATGATGAGCATCTTGATGTCAACCAAATACCTAAATATTTAATCTTTTTCGTAGTTTGCAGTTCTATTTCCTTTTCTAGTTCTCTCTTTTGATAGTCTGTCAGATTTTTGGCTAGCATTTTAGCTTTATTTTTGTTGATCTTGAGTCCTGCTACTGTGCCAAATTCTTCTATTTCTTTTGATAGGATTTCCCCAATCTCATTTGGATTTTCTTTGAAGAATATCATATCATACTCAAGTGCTTGTATTTTGTATTCCTCCTTCTTTATTTTAGTTCCGATGATTTCCTCATTCTTCCTAATTTGTGTTAACAAGATTTCTGTTGTGAAAATAAAGACCAAAGGTGACATTGGATATCTCACTCCTTTCGCTGTATTGAATCTTTCAGTAAAATCACCATGAATCATTACACTTGCTTTCTAGCTTTATCCTATCCTATCCTATCTTATTCTATTGTCTGAAGTGGTGTAGGGTTTCTGTTGTAACTATGTATCATTTATGTGTTTGCAACTGTGTATCAATGCAACTATGTATCATTCAGACATTTGCAACATTGTATCATTCACGTGTAATCATTAAGCTTCTGTCTTCTCAGTGACCTTTTACAGGGCACGTACAGAGACAAGGAGTCAAACATTTGCAGAAATGGTTTATTCACTTGGGATTACATTGTCTGGCATGCAGCTTTGTGAAGAAGTAATATCCTGATCAAATATAAATCTTGCCATCCTGTCTGTCCTGGTATCTTGCTTTTGTTTGAGCCATTGTTAATTCTGTATATTCCGTCTGACCTAGGCTTAACCTAGGTTCTGAATAAACAATCACCCCCTTTTGAATGAGCATAATAAAAGAGCGTGTACCCGGACATTCGGGGCGCACTCATCGCGAGGAACTTCGTCTCCTGTCGTTTCTCTCTCCTTCGCTCCCTATCATGAGACGCCCATCTGATGCGGGATAGCAGATACCACATTCTGGTGACCCCGACGTGATTCCCAAAGGGGGATACGCCGCGACGCGCTCATATCTTACTCGCTCGATGGGAGCTGTGCTTCGCCAGGCCTGAAGCGAATTGCACATCATCGGATCTGAAACACGGTCTCGACTTTCGTAAGTATGGGCGGAAACTTTTCTCAACAACAGACAGAGCATCTGAAGGAATTGAGGGAGTTAGTCGCCTCTTCTTCTAAATATTCTGCCAATTTAAAGGGCTCGCCTGTAAAAATTAAACCTATTGCTACATTATTGGCTTATGTGTGGCAACATTGTCCCACTTATCCAGAGAAAGGGTCCTTAAAAATCTCCATTTGGGAAAAAATTGGTGACTATCTCCATAATCCTCCTCGTGCACCTATTGGCATTTTGGTCACTTGGAGGAAAATTATGGAGGCTTTAAAAGTTCATTATAAAATAGAAGCAGAAAGTGTATTTGAATCTCCTCCACCAAGTTATGATAACTTTTCTGTCCTTCAACCCTCCGATCCCAATGATCGTAAGTCATTACGAGAGCCTCTCTCCATCCAATCCACTTCTTTAAAAGGAGAGCTCTTGTGTCCTCCACCACCCTCCCGAAGGGGGGGGGGTGTTGTAAAAGCCATTCAACAAGCCTTTTCTGAAGGAGAAATGGATGAGGACACCCTTGCAGCTGCCTCCCTTTATCCTATCATACAAGCCGGCAATCCTCCAGCTCCTCAGTATACCCCAATGCCGTACAAAATAATTAAGGATTTAAAAGCAGCTTGCAAGGAAAATGGTATTCAATCTCGCTATGTACAGGGTCTTTTAGGATCAATAGCCCAACCAGGAGCTGACTTGATAAATGCTGATTGGCGTACATTATTTGCCATGATCCTCACGCCTTCACAATTTTTGGTCTGGGAGTCAGAATTTCATAAGCGTATTGCAGCCGCAGCCGCTAGAGGCTTACCGGCAAATGTCACTCTAGATATGCTTAACGGTACTGGCACTATGCTTACCATTGCCCAGCAGACTGCCACAGACGCAGCTGCTTTCCCTATATTACAGGATTGTGCTTGGCCGCTGCTCGAAAAGTTGACAATGCAGGATGCGTGCCCAAATCTTTCTCTAAAGTTATTCAAGGACCTTCTGAGCCTTTTTCCTCCTTTATAAACCATCTCACAGAAGCCTTAGAGAGACAAATTGATAATGAGGAGGCTTGTAATGAATTACAATTGAAACTTGCTTATGAAAATGCAAACGCTGATTGTCAGAAAGTTTTGCAACCAATAATTAATAAGAAAAATGTTACCTTGGCAGATTATCTTACAGCCTGCTGAATCATAGGAACCACATCCCATTCCATGTCTACTCTGGCTACAGCCATTACTGAAGGCATGCAGCAGAACATGAGCTCTCTTCTTCCCATTTCCCAACAAAACACTCGCAAAATGGGCAATTGTTTTAACTGTGGCAAGCCAGGTCACTTTAAGAGCCAATGCAGAGCCCCGGGCGGGGGAGCTAATATGTCAAGAAACCAGGTAGCTCGCCCAAAGACACCATGCCCTCGATGCCAAAAAGGCTATCATTGGGCTAATCAGTGCAGAGCCCAAAAGAATGAACAACAGAATAACCCTGCAATCATCAAAAAACCTTTTTTGAATCAGGGAAACTAGAAACGGGGCAGGCAGCCAGCCCCACAACAAAGGTTGCTGAAAATTGCAACTTTTCTTCTTTCGCTTATGATCTTGTTGCTAATGAAACTGTTACTTATCTTCCTGGTGTCGCTGACTTTCTCTTTGTACGTCCTGTTCAGCCTTTTCATATGCCCCCCGATATTCCAGTGCTAGTCTTTCCTGTAAGGGATTTAGCTGAACAAGGTATTCTTGCCTCTCCTTTTCTGCATGATCCCTCTGTATTGTCTGATGTCTGTCTGTCTGTACTAGCTAATACAGAAGTTACTATAAATGAGGGGGATGTTGTGGCAAAAATGATTGTGCTCTTAGACCAACAACAAGAGCAACTCTATGCAATTGAAAGACCAATTAGTCAACCAAAACCTACGGTAACATTCTTATTGAATGGTCGATCCTTTCTTGGTCTTTTAGATACTGGAGCAGATATTTCCGTCATCCGAACCGCTGAGTGGCCAAACACCTGGCCTGCAGATGTGGCACCAGCGGTGAGAGGAGTGGGGGGACTCCAGGAGACTCGCATTAGCAGAAACTGGGTAAAAGCCCATTCCCCTGAGTCTCAATGTGTTGCTTATATTAAACCAGCTGTAATTCCTCTGTATACTAATTTGTGGGGAAGAGACCTTATGTCACAATTTAATGCACAACTTACCCTTTACTAACCATGCTTCGCTTGCATCTGACTCACAATAACCCTGTGTGGATTGATCAGTGGCCTCTCCCTTCTATAAAGCTTGAAGCCTTACATTCTCTTGTTCAAGAACAATTAGATAAAGGTCATCTAGAACCTTCATTGAGTCCATATAATACCCCAGTTTTTGTTATCAAAAAGAAAAATGGCGCTTGGCGCCTCCTTCAGGATTTAAGGGCTGTGAATTCAGTCCTCCTTCCAATGGGACCCCTGCAATGTGGTCTTCCAAATCCTAACATAATTCCTCAAGAGTATGACCTTATCATTATTGATTTAAAAGACTGTTTTTTCTCCATTCCATTACACCAGTTAGATAGAAAATTATTTGCTTTTACAGTACCAACTTTAAATAATCAGAGACCTACCAAACGATATCAATGGAAAGTCTTACCACAAGGCATGTTAAACAGTCCAACTATGTGTCAATTTTTTGTGGATTTAGCCTTGCAACCATACAGGGACAAATATCCTCATTTTTTAATCTATCATTACATGGATGATATATTGGTATCTGCACCTGGCCCAAAGGGCACGGTATTAAAAACTCTGCCGTGCCTGACCTCCATTCTAGGTAAAGCAGGGCTCACAATAGCCCCAGAAAAAGTACAATCCAAACCACCCTTTTCCTATTTAGGTCACAAGTTACTTGCTTTAGCTGCTGTTCCTTCCCTTCCCCTCCCAACACTTCCCCCAAAACCTACACTTGTGATCTTACAACAGTTCCTAGGAACCTTAAATTGGGCACGTCCTTATTTGGGTTTGACCACAGCTACATTAGCTCCTCTTTTTAATGCCCTCACACAAGGTAAAGCCCCGTCTGATGTCATCATTCTAAATAAAGAGCAGTTGCAGGCATTAAAAGACGTTTCTCACTCACTGGCTACTCGATGGGTGGATCGAGCTATAGAGAATTGCCCTTTATCAATTGCTTTACTAAATACTGTTCAGAGACCTATAGCTGTTTTAATGCAATCTCATCAAACACAGGTTCTGATTTTAGAATGGCTTCATTTGTCTCACACCCCATGGACCACAATCACTAGTAAAGCCTCTGCATATTCCCAGTTGATCTTTAAAGGTCGACAAAGATGTAAACAACTCATGGGATATGAGCCTGTTTCAATATTCACTCCTTGCTCACTGACCACGTGGGAAATGCTATGGTGTAATTCAGAAGAACTACAATACGCTTTAGAAGAGTGGCCAGGGCAAATTTCTTGCCATTTACCAGCAGACCCACGTTTCACTTTTCTTAAAACTCTCCCTTTTGAATGGCAATCCCCTCTCTCAATATCTCCATTAGTAGATGCACCTACGCTTTATGCAGATGGGGGGAAAGTGTATGGTGCTTGTGCATGGAACCAGGAGGGAGAGTGGAAAACTAAAATTACCCCTCCGCAATTTTCTGCTCAACAGGCAGAACTTGCTGCATCTCTTATTGCATTTCAACAGTTTCAAAAAGCTCCTTTTAATTTAATAGTTGATTCCTTGTACGTTTCTCAGATTTTGAAAAATATATATCAAGCCTATTTATCTCCTAGCATATCTGTTCCTTTGTTAAAATTGATGCTTCCTATACAACAATGTATCAACAGCCGTACGCATCCATTCTTTGTAGCACACATCAGGAGCCATCAACCTCTTCCTGGTATTTTACAGGAGGGAAACAAGGTGGCAGATGCAGCTGCATCAGGTAAATTAATTTGTAATCTGACAGCAGCCCAAAGCCACGACTATTTTCACCAAAATAAAAAAGCATTACAAAAACAATTTTCTCTAACTCAGGCAGAAGCTGCTGCCATTATTCAACAATGCCCCACATGTAGTAAGCAAGGACATTCCATTCCCATAGGAGTAAATCCTAGAGGATTAAAAGCTTGTGAAATTTGGCAAATGGATGTAACTCAGTATCCACCTTTTGCCCCTTGGAAATATTTGCACGTTTCCATCGATACATATTCAGGATTTATTCTGCCTACTCCTCAAAGGGGAGAAGCTGTAAAACATGTCATCAATCATTCAATTCGTACCTTTGCCTCGCTGGGACGTCCAAAAGAAATCAAAACAGACAATGGACCTGCCTATACGAGTTCTGCTTTCCAGGACTTCTGTAATAGATGGGATGTAACTCACAAGTTTGGGATTCCCTACAACAGCCAGGGGCAGGCTATTGTGGAACGAGCTCACTTATCTCTGAAACGTGCTCTTGATCGCTATTCGTTGCGGGAAAAACCTCCCAACCTCCCAGCATTGCAAAATTCTCTTAACATTTGTCTTTACACTTTAAATTTTCTTAATCTGACTGGCATTCCTCCTACTTCTGCTGCCTCATGTCATTTTTCCTCCCCTTCACCCCCTCCTAACAGACCTCTGGTACATTATCGCAGATTGCCAGATCCCGCCTGGCAGGGTCCCGCTGAGCTTCTCACCTGGGGACGAGGCTACGCTGCGATTTTACTACCAGACAAAACCACTTGCTGGGTCCCTGGTCGGGCGGTAAGACCCTATCATGGGAATTCCTCTGCTACATCTGCATCTTAAACTCTTCCTGATATTCTTGCCTATATCCTCTTTGCAATTTCTACCTTATTCATATCCTACTTATACCTTTGTTCAACATGGTCATTGGACCACATTAGAATTTCGCTTTATTAATTATGATAGTGACTGTCCTATTGTCTGTTGGCATAATAATCTTCCCATAAATCTATCTCCTTATATTCACACATACTTCAACAAAACCTATGCTTCCTGCCAAAAGATTATTCGTGTTAAAGCCACTTCATTAACAGAAGGCTATTATACTTGTTCTATGTGGGTACGTCATGAAAATGCTACCCATAGCTTTCACTCTGTCACATCTGTTTTATTTACAGAACACTCTATCACTCGCTCTTTTGTTCCTTCTTTACTCTTCCTATGGAAAAGAACCCTAAAATCTTTTCCTCTATTCAAGCTAGAAATAGGGGGACCTAAATGTCCTTCTCTTGTATTACGGGTTCCTCCAACCCAATTAACATCCTTGATGAATGACCAAATTAATCTTCATTGTCATTATTGTAATTATTATCCTTTTTCTACTAATTGCATTCCCTTCTCATCTCGTAAATGTTCTACAACTAACTTGTCCATAGTCCTCTCTCCTACTTGTAATGCTTTTATATACCCAAACTCTGATCCTGTCAACAAACAACGCTTCAAAAGAACTGTCCATGATGATCCGCAGAAGCCTCACAGAAAATATAATATTACTTGGACTATAAAAGACTTTCAAGGCATTCATTTAAGCTCTACAACCAATTCTTCTCGCATAGAAGACTTCTACCCACCACTTCAATTTGATTTGGCAGAAATGCTTGTAGGCTCCACCGCCTACAACTCGCCTTCTCACCCAACTGAGCCTAGTCATAGAGTGGTAAATAAATATAGGTTTTATGTATGCCCCGGACAGCCCGTTTCCAACACTCAGACCCCTGCCCAACGACTTCTCGACTGCGGGGGGTCATTGGATTACTTTTGCAAAGCCTGGTCATGTGTTTCAACTGGACATATTTATTGGGATCCGGGCACTAAGGGTGATCTCATTACTGTCACTCGCACCACATGGGACATTCCATGCAGTGATAAAAAATTGCCCAAATGCAACCCGGTAACCATAACGTTCACGGACCAAGGCAAGAAAAGTACTCTATGGGACACTGGCTTGAAATGGGGTGCCCGCCTAAAAGGAGTCTGGCCAGAAAAGCATTATGGAAATATTTTTTACATTCAACGTCACATTGAACTCCCTCGCTCTAACCCGGTGGGACCACATGAAAAGGTTATTAAATCCCCATTCTTGCAACCCATAACACAGGGAGTTAACCCATTGATTCCAATAATAAAAGCTTCCTACGCCTTGCTGAACTCTTCAAAATCGTCAATTGCCTCCACATGTTGGCTTTGTATTTCTGCCTCTCCACCTTTTTATGAAGCCATCGCTTCCCAAGAATCCATTGCTAATTCCACATCAAACGAACGTTGCCGTTGGAGGAACTCCACTATTACTGTTTCTTCCATCACTGGGGTTGGTTGTTGCTTGGGAAATATTCCATCCAATTACTCACAATATTGTCATAATGTTTCTAATGGCTATCATTGTAATGTATATCTTCCTAAGAACCGCCTTGGCCGCTTCCACACCATCGGCGGATACTCTGCAGTCTACACCACTTCAGGAGGAAATTTAACATCACGCCTGAAAGGAATGTATTTTATCCCTGGCAACAACTCTGTCTGGGCTTGTTCCACCGGTCTCACAGCATGTGTCTACGGGGATGAACTTATTAAATCCAAATCATTTTGCATTCAAGTATGGCTTGTACCAAAAATTAACGTGTATAACTCTGATGATTTTATATCCCTACAGGCACCCATGGAATACCCCCTCAGAGCAAAGCGAGAAATTATTAGTACTCTCACTCTAGGTTTACTGCTTGCTCTGGGCACCACAGGTGCAGCCACGGGCATTGCAGGACTAGCTGTCTCTGAACAAAAAATTACAGCTCTAGGTTCAGTCATTGATGATGATTTATTATGAATTGAGAAGTCAATTACAGCTTTGCAAAACTCCTTGATGTCCCTCTCAGAAGTGGTCTTGCAGAATCGTAGAGGTTTAGATCTGTTATTTTTAAAACAAGGGGGATTGTGTCCTGCGCTAAAAGAAGAATGTTGTTTTTATGCTGATAACAAAGGGATTGTGTTGGATTCTATGAAAGAATTAGAAAAACACTTAAAAGACAGAGAAAACGAAAGGTTAAACATGTATAATTGGTATCAAGGCTTGTTTTCTATTTCACCATGGCTTACAACCCTTATAACTGCATTGGCAGGACCATTAATAATCATTATATTGATATGTATTATAGGACCTTGTTGTTTTAATAGAATATTGCAATTTTTGAAAAATCAATTATCCTCCATAACTGCTAATGTTAATGTGTTATTGCAAGCTCATGTTAAGTCCTTAACACCGGATGAAAAAATGTCATTGCTGAGTTACCGCTCCTTGGACAACCCTGACGCTGACGGATCGCACTCCTGCCTAGATGACTGGGACGGTGAACATTTTAGAAAAAAGGTTCCTGTCTTCTTGGACAAGGAAGAAGATTCGTCATAAAAAATAAAAACAGAGGAGATGTTGTAACTATGTATCATTTATGTGTTTGCAACTGTGTATCAATGCAACTATGTATCATTCAGACATTTGCAACATTGTATCATTCACGTGTAATCATTAAGCTTCTGTCTTCTCAGTGACCTTTTACAGGGCACGTACAGAGACAAGGAGTCAAACATTTGCAGAAATGGTTTATTCACTTGGGATTACATTGGCATGCAGCTTTGTGAAGAAGAAATATCCTGATCAAATATAAATCTTGCTATCCTGTCTGTCTTGGTATCTTGCTTTTGTTTGAGCCATTGTTAATTCTGTATATTCCGTCTGACCTAGGCTTAACCTAGGTTCTGAATAAACAATCACCCCCTTTTGAATGAGCATAATAAAAGAGCGTGTACCCAGACATTCGGGGCGCACTCATCGCGAGGAACTTCGTGTCCTGTCGTTTCTCTCTCCTTCGCTCCCTATCATGAGACGCCCATCTGATGCGGGATAGCAGATACCGCAGGTTTCCTGAGAGGGGATTGAACTAGGAGACCTTGAAGGTCCCTTCCAACTCTGTTATTCTGGTTCTTGATCCAGGCTTCTTTTATAGAAGGAAAGAAGGACTTGCAAAGCAGGAAGGAAATTAGGGAGTTAGAATCCTCCCCAAAGCCTTATATCCCTTGACATCATCAGCACTTCCAACTCCTAGCTCTAAGTGGAGCAGCCATTGCTTCTTTAAAGAATCTATTGCACTGAAAGTCAAATCCTTTGCCTATTTTATAATCACTATCAGAACCTCCCAGAATCACATTTCTTTGTTGTCTGTGGTTTGGATGTCACCAAAAAAGCCTTCAGCAGCTCTCCGTGTGTCATCTTACGGGCATTTAGCATCTCTATAAAAAGTAGGAATTAGATTTTGCCTGTACTTTTGTAGCTGTTTGCTATTACAGCCACATGGGAAATAAATAAATAACACATTGTACAAACTTCTTAATCAAAATGTTTTTGGAATGAATGAGAATTTAATGACTTGTGTGTTCTGAGTTCAGACTTTTTAAAAATGCTAATCTTTATTTTCTTCAGAATAAAAGTCACTTGATTCTGTATGTATGCAGCAAAAGCAATAGCAGTTAGCCTTATATACCGCTCTACAGTGCCTTACAGCACTCTCTAGGAAGTTTATAAACAGTATCTCATTGAGATGAGACAGTAGAACTGTTCCTAAATGCTTTTTAAGATTCTTTTCTCCTCAGATTAATTTAGAACACATTGCTGTGTATGTAACTATGGAAAGGTGCAATTTCTTGTTACTGGAAAGGTGTCAGTCTCACACTAAAAAATTACTTTCTTTTATCCTAGCAAATGATGATAATTATGATGATAATAGCAGTACCAGTAGACTGATATATGCAGTGGTGGGATTCAACCAGTTTGCTGAGCACATGCTTTATGGCTTTCCAGTAGGCTAAATGGGCATTATTTAGAGCCATGGTGGCTCAGTGGTTAAAATGCAATATTGCAAGTTAATTCTGCCAACTGACAGGCAATTCAATTCTCACCAGCTCAAGGTTGACTCAGCCTTCCATCCTTCCAAGGTTGGTAAAATAAGGACCCAGATTGTTGGGGACAATATACTGACTTTGTAAAACTGCTTAGAGAGGGCGATAAAGCACTATGAAGTCTATTGCTATTGCTATTGCTATTATCATCGTAATTATCTTCAATTGTTAGGATACAAGAAAGTATTTTTTTAATATGAGATTGACACTTTTCCAGTAACAAGACATTGCACCTTTCCATATATGTAGTTACATACCCAGCAGTGTATTCTAAATTAAACTTAGAAGGAGAAAAGAATCTTAAAAAGCATTTAAGAACAGTGCTGTCTCATCTCAACGTGATAATGTTAGCTTAATGTAGCTATTAAGTATTAATGGGAGGCAAAGTTGATATGAATGGACTTCCAGTAAGAGGAAAAACCACAGATGTTTAGATAGGTGAGACTGGAGTTGTGGGGGGGGAAAAAAAACCTTTGTTTCACAGGGAATTTTCACTCTGTTTCTCCAAATGGGATAAATGATTATATGAGCTAAGACTGAAAATGAGTGCATTTCCATCATCTGGGGAATTGTAGAATTTAATATTCCCCAGACAGATAAAAGGGATAAGAGAAAAAATATGTTTTCCTCATGTTTCCAAAAAGGTCTGAAAGCTCAAGAAAATTTGGCCTGTCTTTTGCTAAGGAGAGGGAGAAAACATCTCACTGACATTTTTATTTTAGTTTAGCTTGCTTTTATGTTTTAGATTTTACAAGTCAGAAACAAACACGCTAGATGCTGCATGGCAGCTGTCAACAATTTACGCCATTGTAGCGGATAACTGACAGCCTGGTATGATCTCTCTCTTTCAGAGCCCCAGGGAAGCAAAACTTTGTGTGAGAACAGGCTGTATGCTCAACGCTGGGGGAAATGGGGAGGGGTTGTCAGCCCCACAGGGTTGTAGCTGCCCCTGTGGCTCCAAGGTTAGGGTCTAGCAAAGGGACACAGTCTTTTGTTCAAATTATAGGTGGTCCTCATTTAACAACCATAGTTAGAACTGGCAACTCAGTGAAACAGTTGCTAAGCGAAACTGTGACTGTGCTTACGATCTTACTTCAGCTTTTCTTTGCTTTACATACTTGCAAAAATGTAAAAACAATGTCCAAAAATTGGTCTTAAAGATACTTCTTCATGACTTTTGTAATTGCAACTGGTCATTGTATGAGACGGTCTTGCTAAATGAGGACTACCTGTATTGGACAGGGGAAGCAGCAAGGTGTGGAGGTCAAAAGGTTTTTTCCATGTAGAGCTGTTGGGTTAATTTTTGGCTCTGCCACATAACATTTTTGATTAACATAATTTTATTTGTTTACTAAATATATTTATATAGCCGCCCAACTCACACACAGGTGACTCAAGGCAACTTGCAACATTTTAAAAAATCTACCACATAATAAAAACCCATTTTGAAAAAACCTCACCCTACCTCACATGGCAGCAATAACACAATCAAATCAGCCACTTGATTGGTTCCGTCTCTATTTGTGATCCACTGTCAAAAACCACGTTTTCTGCCTTCCAGAAAAGCAACCATACCTGGAAGAGTGGGATAATTGTTATTACTACTGTCTAGGCCACACTCACCATGGCCACGCCCACCAAGCAACTGGGCAGGGATCCCATCCCATTGCTAATTTTTTTGAAGCCCACTCCTGCTTGTATCTTAGTTTAAAGGTGTTCACTCATTCTAGTACAATGTCAGATAAACAAAATGAGAAAAACCCAACTGAACCCATGAAATTCCTAAGAGATGGTGTCCTTTAGATATTTCATTTGCCAGTATACCCTTTAGATTTCTAAAGGTTACTGTTGCTACCTGCTAACTTGTTTTTGCAAATATGTGTATCATATAAACAATTCCACAAAATGTAATTACCTCTTGGACCTTATATATACATTGGAGGACAGGCCTAAATTAGTGTATGAAATGCATCTGTGTGGGCAAGGGGTGGGAGGACCAGATGGTGGTTCCCATTGACCATAACATTGTATGAGCATTTGGAAGGGAATGCATACTGAACAGTGACTTGCATTGTTCTTACTTTTCTCCTTAAAAATGAAATTCAAGAATTCCTTTGAAGTGGACAAAAATATTTAGTTTATAATAGGAAATTCACAAGGACTAGTAGTTATGGACAACCTCTTTGATGCAGATTGCAGCCATGCATAACAGGAATCTGAGTGCTACCTATTAATCATTCACAGATAGACATCCTGGTATACAATATGTTTGTGGACGTTGTAGAGGTGCATTCCCATCTTAGGAAGGAGCTAGTATGTCCTGTCATTTGATGGGTGAAATGTATAGCTGCTATTGTGCTGTTGGTGCTGGGATTCCCACCTTTGCCACAGTATTTGGTACTATTTCAAATCTATATTCTAACTATGTGTCCATAGTAATGTGGTATACTAATATTTAAAAGGCACAGTATGCCCCAGTTGCTCTGTAAACACTTTGGCTGTTCGGTCTGGAATCTGTTAAAAATATTTTAGAAATAATTGAAACATTTCACACATGCAGAATTGATTCAGGGTATTTTTAGATCTAAACCATCTGAACCGCCCATCATTTGTGAAATGGATAATGTTTTTTTTAAAAAAAATTCTGACATTCCTTTGGACTGGGTAAGGATACCCGACCAATATAAATAACTTCCGGATTTATACAGGGACAGAAGCAAAATACAGTGTTTTCCACATCAACACAGGGAGATTAAAGGCTGCCACTACTAAACTGGTACTTTGGAACACTATATTTGTGTGTCTTATTATACTTCAACTTCCAAGCTCCACTAAGTGTTTAAGTAACTGTTCAGTAACAACACTGATCTGAATGTGGCTATAAGGAAGACCTTCTACGCCAAGAAACTTGAGGAATCCAGAATTTGATTGAAGGACTAATTTTTTCAAAATATCTTATTTCAGTTTAATTAGAATTGTGATCCCGCCCCCTCCCCCCCAATCTTTCCTTTGCAGCAAGATGACACAGGACAAAGGGAAGACAAATCAACAACTTGTTGAAACAGAGACATCTTCACCTTGTGGTGGAAATCTGTATGTGAATTGAAAAGGCAGATCTCTCAGGACAGGTGGTTCCCTATTTGGGTAATGCCACAATCAAAATATACATTTAAGAAATAAATAGTTAAGTATGGCCTTTTTGCTATTAGTCAAAGCACAGCAAGTGGACAGAGATGCAAATGATATAGTATAATGTGGTTTAGTGGTACTTTCTTTACAGGCATGTTCTGGTGACAAGGGCTGATTCATAACTTACATTCTTGTATCTTCATAAATTATGTCAGCTCAGCTGGTTCATGTTTATTGAAATCAAAGAATCCAGAACTGCTGAAATATGACTGCATCGAAATGCTAAAGTAAATTTGTGTGTTTGTCCTCTTTTAGTCAGAGTATATGATGCCACTGATAGCAATTCTGTGATTTCAGGGATCTTAAATACTTCATTGAAAGGTTTCCCAATTTAAGTTTATTGCTTGTTCTTCAGTATTGTTTAAGTTAAATTTAGTAGTCCTGTCAGTCCACTTGGGATGAACTGCTTAATATGTGTGTGTGTGTGTGTGTGTGTGTGTGAGAGAGAGAGAGAGAGAGAGAAAGAGAGAGAGAGAGAGAGAGAGAGAGAGAGAGAGAGACAGAGAGAGAGAGAGAGAGAGAGAGAGAGAGAGAGAGAGAGAGAGAGAGAGAGAGAGAGAGAGAGAGGGAGAGAGAGATGTTCTGGAATATAGTAAGTCTGACATTTGCACTAGAGCATAGCTGAACTCATCTTCAGCTGGTGCTAATTGTGATATTCCAAGTCAATTGAAAATAAAAACAATTTATTCTAGTCATGTTTCTGACAAAATAGCCCCATCTGTACCATAGATGTTTCCTGTGCATTACATTATGCCCTACATAACTGGACATTCCATGAATTCATTGATTCCAGTAACTATTGACCATCAGGTCATTGACCTATTACTATTGACCTATTACTTAGTGTATCATTAGCAGTATATCATTTTTGGTGTTGGTCAAGAACATAAAAAAAAGAAAACCTGCTACCATCCCTTATATCAATTAATTGTTACAACAATTAATAATTGGAACAACTTGCCTCGGGAAGTTGTGAGTGCTCCAACACTGGAAATTTTTAACAAGAGATTAGACAAC
Source organism: Laticauda colubrina (assembly GCA_015471245.1). Classification (NCBI taxonomy): domain Eukaryota; kingdom Metazoa; phylum Chordata; class Lepidosauria; order Squamata; family Elapidae; genus Laticauda; species Laticauda colubrina. The sequence continues at coordinate 42,828,722 of BLBF01000007.1, read as the reverse complement.
CATTTGTCTACATTGGTATAGGGTTTCCTGCCTGAGCAGGGGTTGGACTAGAAGACCTCCAAGGTCCCTTCCAATTCTGTTATTTTGTTCTGTTCTGTTCTGTTGTATTAAATATCACCAGGTTTCATTTATTTCATTGTGATCATGATTTAACATTTATCTTCCCCTGAATTTCCACAGCTTGGCACACTGTGCACAATGCTTCCACAAGGCTGTCATTCAATATGATTTAATTATCATTAATTTTAAATAAATAATCAGCCATATTCCAAAGAAACTATAGTTGAACATAAGAGGGCTAGTTCTTAAAAAGTAGTTCTCTTAGTCTATCTAATCAGATAAATGTAGGGAAAGCCCTGAAATTATTTATAATATATGCTTGGGATAGGGAGTAAAAGAAAGAAAAGAAAAGTTTGCTCAAATAATACATAATCCTTGTACAAGCTTAAATAAGATGTGTTGATGTGTCCAAATTTATACATGTAGATAGAAGATGGAGAAATCGTCTCAATTATAGATTGTGTTAATTTCATATTAAAGCGCACACACACACACACACACACACACACACACACACATATATATATATGCTGTTCAGCTTCCTTCGGGTATTATCCCATGTCATTGTAGTGCTTTTAAAGCTGTAGCAATGTTTCAACACAACCTCATTTGCCATTATCAGGCTTCTGTACTGAGTTTGTATGTGGGTCAGGCTCTCTCAGCCGTTGGTTTTAAATTTGAGGCTAACCTATTGCTGTCCCAGGATGCTTTTTTCTTCATCCTGATTGGTTGGAAGTCTTGGTCTGTGTTTATTGGACTTGGAGTTTGTTTGATTGGTGTTTCTGGTTTCTTCTGTCTGTTTTGTGGCTTTGATTGGCTGGCAACACTGTGTTCCTGTGTTAGAGGCTTTCAGTGCAGCTTGGCTTCATGTGAAAGGATGGCTATTATCGATTAGGAAGCTAGGTTTCATCTGGGTGTGTGTATATATATATATATATATATATATATATATATATATATATATATATGCTGTTCAGCTTACTTCGGGTATTATCCCACGTCATTGTAGTGCTTTTAAAGTTGTAGCAACGTTTCAGCAGAATCTCATCTGCCATCCTCAGGCTTCTGTATGGATATGGGTCTTACGGCTCCTGGTTTTAAATTTGAGGCTGGTCCATTCTGATTGGTTGGGAGCCTGGACCTGTTTCATTGGACTTGGAGTTTGATTGATTAGTGTTCCTGGTTTCTTCTGTCTGTTTTGTGGCTTTGATTGGCTGGCAACAGTCTGTTCTTGTGTTGGAGGCTTTTAGTGCAGCTTGGCTCCGTGTGAAGGGACGGCTGCTCTTCATTAGCAAGCTG
>BLBF01000007.1:42792175-42822363 GCA_015471245.1 Laticauda colubrina | reverse complement strand
CTGGTTTCTTCTGTCTGTTTTGTGGCTTTGATTGGCTGGCAACACTCTGTTCTTGTGTTGGAGGCTTTCAGTGCAGCTTGGCTCCGTGTGAAGGGACGGCTGCTCTTTATATATATATATGTTAGAATGATCTATATTTCCAGAGGCATTCATTTCATCTCTGGGGCAGAATGCATGCACTGTGATGTTCTCTGGGTGTTTGGTGATTGGCGACATCAACATGAAATCATTTTGTGAGAATACCCATAAGAGGCTCTCAAAATTCTCCAATTGAGATTCACTAGCACAAGAACTGATGTAACTAGTAACAACACACACACACACACACACACACACACACACACACACGAATGAGTACTCTTAATAACAGTTAGCATCCACAAACTGTAGAACATAAGCTGGATTGGCACAATGAGCCACGATGGCGCAGTGGTTAGAGTGCCGTACTGCAAGCTACTTTTGCTGCCTCCCAGCTGTCTGCAATTTGGCAGTTCAGTTTTCACCAGGCTCAAGGTTGACTCAGCCTTCCATCCTTCTGAGGTGGGTAAAATGAGGACCCAGATTGTTGGGGGAAATAGGCTGACTCTGTAAACCTCTTAGAGACGTCTGTAAAACACCAAAAAGTGATATATAGTCTAAGTGCTATTGCCATTGCTACTGTGCCCCAAGCCTATCTAGTTCAGCACACTGTTCTCACAGTAGCCAGCCAACTGCTCAAGGAGTCGAGTCACCAGACAGTTGTCCGACAGAGACTGTCACATTGCTACGCAAGCTAATAGCTATTGACCTCATCAATTGCCACAACCCTTTTTTGAAGCCAGCCAAGCAACACTACATCTTATGGTAGCTAAATAAATTTTCAGAGACTTGCTATATTCTGACTCTAGGTTCTGATGGTGGACAGCAAGAAAATTCTGATCTGCACACAGTTCATTTCTGGGGACATCTCCAATCAGACTGAAATTGGTGAATCAAGCACAGTGGCTTTGTCCTAGTTGCCACTGGTCTCACACCTGTGTCTTGTCCAGTTTTCCCTTTTGAACTTCCAGACCATCTGATTATTGCTAGGAACCAAATATTTCCAAGTTAAAGAAACTTTGGTCTTGATGCAGCAAGTTAGGTTTTCATGTTCTTAAAAGCAGCACACACTCTACAGATGTTGACATGTCTTTGTAATGAAATGAAATATCGTGACATTGGCTATATTTTACTAATTGGCTTCCCAGCACAACACTGGATTGGGCAATAAGCTACATGAGGCAAAATGTAGCATTTATTCTAATAGGAGCATTTTATTCTAACCCCAGGGAAGGGGAAAAAAATGAAAGGATCAAGGAAACAAATGAAAAACAAACAAATAAGGCTGCAGAGTTTTGTTTTGTTTTGTTTTTTAAAAAAATACTAGGGTGGAGGGAGAGGAAACCAGAAAGTCACTGGATTCAATTTCAGGATGGTGGCAAGGAGAGAAGGATTTCAGTTTTTGTTTTGTTTTGCTCTGTTTTTTTTTTTTTTAAGACACAGCCAAGATATTTCTTATAAATTAATTCCACGCATAATTTTTGGAATTCTTTCTTATTTATCCAAACTTCATCCCCCTCCCCCCAAACAATCAAAATGGATAGTTTTCAGAAACTGGCAGTGGAGCATAGAGAGGTGAACTCATTTACTTTTACTTTTAGCCTTTCATATGCAGATTGGGTGCTGCTTTTAGGGTTTCTTTGGTCATTGCTTAATAAGATCTAAGCTTCCTTTTTGAGACATCTTTTATTAATCAGCTTATCCGCAGCAGAGTCCAAAGAGACTGGAAATGGATTTGGGCAGATGTTGATAAATGTCTTAAATTTCTTCTAAGCTGATTCAAGGCCAGCAATGTTTTATTAATAAGCTAACCTTCAAACACACTTAGGCCTCTGTAGACCATACCACTTTTTTTAGACATCATCCTGTTTATACTGTTGGCTTGATTTGAGCAATGGCTGTTAACATCTTTTGTTTGCCATGGCAAGCAGCAAAGTGTACATCTGAATATTTGTGATTCGGTGTAAATTGAAACACTCTACAAAAGAATCCTTTGCCACATATCAGGTGTTTGGAAATGCTAGCAGAAACCCCGTTTGTTTCAATTGTGCTTCCTTTTTGTCATTTCTTTTTTAATACTTCTTGGTCTCAGTAATGTAAAACCAAATGCTCAGTGGGTCAATGTGGTCTCTCTTCGATGGAAAATGTAGAGACTTTGGGTCCCATAAGACCTTTTTTTTGTTCATATATATTAGCACAGCGTTATTTAAAGTTTTGTCCTGGAGGTTAGACTTTCCAGATCTACCTAAAAGCTCCCATCTTCCAAAACTTTCACAGGATGAGGAAGAATTAACAGATAATCAGTTGGAAGGGACCTTATAGGTCATCTAGTCCAACCCCCACCCAAGCGGAGACCTGAAACCATTTCTGACAAATGGCAGTCCAATCTCTTCTTGAAGGACTCTAGTTTTTGCATAGATTTAAGTTCACCCTTTTCATTCAATATTTCACCTTATCTAACTATTTGTTCCTTTTTGGATATTATAGGATAAGAAAATGCTTCAATAGTTGATAGCCAGACTGGAATTTTCAGATAACATTGCCTTTTAATCTTCTCCCAGTTTAATCACAGAAACTCCCATATATAATGTCTTCTCAAGTACCCCTGTGTTTTAGTTCCTTTATACCATAAAAAAGCATGCCACCTCAACAACAGATCATGTCCTTCTAATGTTCAACAATCTAGTATTTCTTAATGTTATCCATTCCTTAACCCACATCAAATTTGTAGCTTGGTAATACAACTCCCAATTAGGCAAACCAAATTCTCCTCTTATTCTAGCATCTTGCAAAAGTTTTAATTTTATTTTCGCTTTCTTACCTTGCCATATATATTTCAACACAATTTTATTTCAATCTTCAAAATAGTCTTTTCCAAGCCAAATTGGAATTGTTTGAAACAAATATAAAATTCTGGGTAATAAATTCATCTTGATTGTTGATATTCTCCCTATTAATTACAGTTGTAAATTTTCCCATTTCGGCAAATCTAGTGCTATCTGCTGTTTATGTTTGATATAATTATTCTCTTTTAGTATACTGCATCTTGCTGTCAAGTATATCCCCAAGTACTTAATCCTATTCATGATCTGAATTTTCAGTAGGTCTGCCAGTTCTTCCTTTTGTCTTGATAGCATATTCTTTGTCAAGATCTTTGTCTTATCTTTATTTATTTTCAAACCAGTCACCTTTCCATATGTCTCTTTCTATCAATGTTGATGCTGTTTCTAGTGGGTCTTCTAAGATAAAAACCAGATCATCTGAAAATGCTTGCAACTTAAATTCTTCCTTTTTAATTTTCATCCCTTTTATATTCTTTTCATCTCTAACATTTCTATTTAGCACTTCCAAAGTTAACACAAACAACAGAGGTGATAGTGGGCACCCTTGTCTTGTTCCTTCAATAGAGTCTGTCAGTTCTCCCTCTATCATTACCTTTGCCTTTTGCTTATGCTATATAGCTTCTATTGCTTGAATATTTTTTTTAGCAAAGCCCATCTATTCCAGCAGTAATAACATGAATCGCCAATTCACATTATAAAATGCCTTCTGTGCATCTAGAAATATCAAAGCCATTTATTTTTCAGGATGTGCCTCGTAGTATTCCAAAGTATCCAAGATTACTCTCATATTGTCTTTAATTTGTCTCTTTGGCAGAAATTCATTTTGATCAGGATGGATAAAATTATTTAAGTATTTTTTAAGTCTTTCTGCCAATATTGAAGCAAAAATTTTATTATATGCATTTAGTAGGGAAATAGGTCTGTAGTTCTTGATTTGTAATGGATCAGTCTCCTCTTTTGGAACAAGTGTAATATAAGCTTCTGACCATGATTTAGGTATCCTCTTCTTTAACATAACTTCATTCGTAACTTCTAGCAATGGAAGGTTCAATTATTCTTGTAGTGTTTTATAAAATTCTACCAGAAGTCCATCTGGGCCTGGTGCCTTTCCATTATTTTGCTTCTTGAGTGCTTCAGTTAACTCCATCATCATTATATTGCTTTCTAACATTGTTTCAATCTCTTTAGGTATCGAGGGTAAATTAGCATTCTGTAGGTACTGTTTGACTCATCAATATTCTCTTGTGTGTATAGTTTCTCATAATAGTCTCAAATGATTTCCTTCTTCTCTTTACTATCTCAGCAAACTTGGCCTTGATCATCTATTAATTGCAATATTTTCCTTGATTCATTTTCTATTGGACCCATTTTATGTTTGATTATATCCATTTTTAACTTAATGTCCTTTTTCTGTGGCATTTTCTGTAGCTCTTTTTCAAGTCATCCTCTAATACTGCCTTAGAGGCTAATCTTTTCATGGTATTTCTTTTCCTTGTATAGTCTATTATCAAGCCTCTGGCATATGCCTTCATTGTATCCCATACATTCTGGATTTATGTATCTTCTTTTTTGTTTTCTCTAAAGAAGAAAGCCAGTTCTTTCTCTATCCACTGTGTGAAGTCTTTTTCCTTTAAAATAGTATTATTTAACGTCCATCTAGGTCTTTTTCTTTGTCCTTTCCATTTAATTATCATTGGATTGTGATCTGCCCAAGTACTTGTTTCAATATTTATTTCTTGAAAATTAGTTAACAATTCTGTTGACATCCATATCATATCTATTCTGGACCATGATAAGTGTCTATTTGAGTAGAAGGTGTGCCAAACCTAATTATAAAATATAACCATGGAAGAGAAAAAATTGATTACAATTAATATAGATGGACTTAATTCAGCCATGAAAAGAAGGAAAACTTTCCATAAATTAGAGAAATTAAAATTTGATATAATCTGCCTACAAGAAGTACATATTAAAAAGCAATATGAACAATTGTTGATTCAGCCAAAACTAGGGAAAATATTTACCTCCTTGACACAATGCAAGAAAAGATGAGTGGTTTTATATATTAAAGAGATCATTCCAGCGAGATTGATTTATACTGATGACGACAGAAGAATACTAATGGTGGAAATAATGCATAATAATATGAAAACACTCCTGATTGCAATCTATGCACCGAATGACAAACAAGAAGAATTTTATAAAAAATTACGTATGAAAATAATTGAACTGGACTATGCTAATATAGTTATGATGGGAGATTTTAATGGAATTGTAGATAACAAACTGGACTATACAGCACAGAAAACAATAAAGCAAAACAGAAAGACTCTCCCTAAATCTTTTTTTTTAAATAGTAGATGAAATAAACTTAAAAGATACATGGAGAGAAAGAAATGCTAAAAACGTAGCCAATTTTATTTCTGATAAACTCTCTTTCTTGCAACAGACTGCATATTACCTATTGTATTTTACCTGTATCTGTACATCTTAAAATTTATAAATTCATTGTCACAACTTTAATAAGTACATAAATTTATATGTTGCTTATTTTAATTTTACCACTTATTTATGCAATGATTCGATGTAGTTCTGATACATTAATTCTCATATTAATAATCCTAGTTGCATCATTTATCATGCACTGCAATTCATTGACTTCTTAGCCAACAACATGTATTATGTACATTCATAGTATAAAAGTATTCACATCTTCAGCCAATACACCACTCATATCACTCACAAGCAATCCTCCTGTATTTCACATTCTTGACTTACTCCTTGTTCAGTGTGGAACCATTCACTATGCATTCCATCTCTTTGTATGCTTGCTTTATCTCACACATATATCTCTCTTTTCATTTTCAGCAACCATTCTTCAACTTCGTATTCACATGAAAGTTCCATAATTGAAGCCTAAAAGAACAGCATGTTTCCAATTGACAGTTATAGATGCAATGCTCTCTCACACGTTGAATAAATCACACAACTTCTTTATAAACAGATTAAATAGATAATCAGAGTTGGAAGGGACCTTGGAGGTAATCTAGTCCAACCCCCTACCCAAGCAGGAGACCCTACATCATTTCTGGCACTACCACCAACTTCCGAGGGCAAGCTGTTCCATTGGTTGATTGTTCTCACTGTCAGAAAGTTTATCCTTATTTCCAGATTAAATCTCTCCTTGTTCAGTTTCCATCCATTATTCCTTGTCTGGCCTTTGGGTGCTTTAGAAAATAGCTTGACCCTTTCCTCTCTGTGGCAGCCCCTCAAATATTGGAAGACTGCTATCATGTCTCCCCTGGTCCTTCTCTTCACTAGACTAGCCATGCCCAGTTCCTGTAACCATTCTTCATATGCCTTCGTCTCCAGTTCCCTAATCATCCTGGTTGCTCTTCTCTGTACTTTTTCTAGAGTCTCAACATCTTTTTTTATAGTGTGATGACTGGATACAGTACTCTAGGTGTGGACTTACTAAGGCTTTACAGAGTGGTATTAGTTCCTCACTTGATCTTGACAAACATCTATATTTTCATGCCAGTTATTTCACCATGGAGTGCATGGCTAAAGATGTTGAGTGTCAGGTGGAAAGCTGATAGAACCAGTTCAAGACCTGAACACTGCAGAATGGGATGAGATCCTATCCTTGCCTCAGCTCCTGCATACCTAGCTGCTTGGAAAAAATGTAAATGAGAGTAGACAAATAGGAGCCACTTTGGTGGGAAGGTAACAGTGAGTCTTGGTATACATTCATGTTGGCCACTTGACCATGGAAATGTCTTTGGACAATGCTGATTCTCTTGGCTAAAAACCAGAGATAAGCACCTTGCCCTAGAATTGAACACGACTGGACAGGGAAGCCTTTTACCTTTACAGCTTTACAATTTAAAAAAAACATATTGTCATACATATGTTTTCTTTTCCACCAATTGCTTTTCTGTGACACTAACATTTATAGCATTTGATTCACTGTCATTTCTTTACAGATTTCTAAAATACTCCTTTAAGCATTTATTTCAGTATCATTCCATATTATTTCATTGTTATTATGTTCAATAGTTATTACATCAACATTTACAGATACTGAACCTGCAGTGCTAAACATAGTTTTGATTGATTTTTATTTTTCTTTCTTTTTTTTAAACATACTGGCTACAAATCCAAAAATTCTAGGTGGCATACAGAATTTTGAAATTCTTTTACACATTTATTTTACACAAAGGCTTTTACACATTTTTATTTAGCAAGATAGGGATGTATAGACAAGGTTACCAGGTTGTCATGCCTACACCATAGGAGACAAGATCAGTCAGTTAGACCAGGGGTGTCAAACTCACGTCTGTCAGAGTTTTGACGGATACCCTAATTAAACCATGAGTCTTGAGCTTGAGATGACAGCATTGTCATAGCATCGTCACATGACGTGTTGTGACTTTTTTCCCTTTTGCTAAACTGGGTGTGGGTGTGGCCAGCACGTGACACATCTGGGCCTGCAGGCCATGAGTTTGACAGCCCTGGTTTAAACCAAACACGAACAAAGCTCAGATTTGCCACAAGCATTTGCCTCAAGTATTCTATACAAGCTAGGATCTCTGACTAGAAACCTCTTTATGAGTGAGTATACTATTCCATCATCTAAGAGAAACATACTCAAGAGTATTGAGTCATTCAAAATATTTGTTCTGTTTATTCATTAGAGTTGTATTTCACTTTTCCTGTAGGAATTAAAAAAAGGTTATACAGGATTGCTCCTTATAATTAATTCTGAGTACAACAGTATGAAATAGTTTGGGCTAGGAAATAGCATACCATATAAGTTTGCTTATTCTTCAGAAATAGTAATTGGTCCAAGAAATCCACCAGCAAACTTTAGTTCCTATTTCTATGCTGTATATATTAACCTTATTTCAGCAATCTTCACAGTGTATATTTATCACCCTACATCCCCCTTCCTACCCCTACACACATAATCCTTATAAAGTAAACCAATCTGAATAACACAGAACATAAAAATTGCTACAAGTAATCCTTGATTTATAATGATTCATTTAGTGACCATTTAAAGTTGCAACGGCACTAAAAAAGTGACTTATGACCATTTTTCATACTTATGACCATTGCAGCATCTCCATGTTCATGTGATTTACATTCAGATGCTTGACAAGTGACTCACATTTATGATGGTTCCAGTTCCCCGGGGTCATGTAATCATCTTTTGTGACTTTCTGACAAGCAAAGTCAATAGGGAAGCCAGATTCATTTAACAACCATGTTACTCATTTAGAATTGTATTGATTCACTTCACAAATGTGGCAAGAAAAGTCATTAAATGGGGGAAAAACTCACTTAACAAATTTTTCACTTAGCAACATAAATTCTGGGATCAATTGTGGTTGTAAATTGAGGATTACCTGTAATGCTCTGGAAAGTAGGATTAGGAACTATAAAACAAATTCTGGTTAAATTATATTAGAAAAATAAGAAGTTGTCCCATACCAGAAGTTGCCTCTTACACCTTTCAGTGTTCTCTATTCTGTCCTGAAGGTTATCTGATCTTAGTAGTGCTGAAGATATATTGCCTGGTTACAGAGCACACATATTGTATATAATTGACTCTTCCCTCACCCTTGAAATGTCATATGAAATCTTAATCAAAGTCTCCAAAGTTTTTGGAGATCATGAATTGAAATGCTACACAAACTCCGAACTACCAAATGAATATTTCATCTTGAGACTCACCACACAAAGAAAGATGAGCTACATGATTGAAATGAACCCGTTGTAACTCATTTTGACACAATATCTGCATATCAATCTTTAAAATAACCCCTTGTTTTCATGACTTTCATTATCATGCTTATCACAATATTCATTATCATGCTTCTATATATGAACTGCTTAGCCAACAAAATTTGTCATACTATTTTTTTTTCTCGGTTGTTGTTGCCTGTACATGTCTCAGTGTTGTTAAAAAAAAAGCATTTTGCAACAAGCTGAAAATTAATTGGTATCTAGAGAGGGGAAATAACAAAAATATGTGTAGCAAACACAATGACAATAAATCTTATCTTAACATTAGGAAACTTTATACAAAGTCGTAAAGTGATTAAAGTGTTACATCTGTAAATGTGAGCTGATCTGAATATATACCAACATGTTCATGCATTCCCCTTTGAGTGTTTCACAAAGTTTTGTAAAGATGCAATATAGAGCAATATCCAAAATAAATAGTCCAGAGTTCAAGTAAAATGTTGAGATAAAAAAAGTAGCAACATATAAATTTGAATGGCTGATCATCACATATAAAATCCCTGAATGTTGTGTCATAATTTTTAAGGAAATAAATTGAGCCAAGATGTCCTGTCTGGAATAAAAGAAAGACACATGCAAAAGTCATTGTCAAAGGTTTTCTTTTTAAAAAATGGCACAATTCATAAGTGGGTCAAAAGTATTTCGTGGTTGAAGTAATGCTAAAGTAATACAGGAATAACCAAAGTTTCCTAACCTTTTTTTAAAAAACAATACATCTGTGAAAAAATGTTTAGGCATAAGATTGCCATCTGAATTTTGATCACGTGACCATGGGAATGCTGCAATGTTTGTAGGTGTGAAAAATGATCCTCAACAGGGGTGGGATTCTACCGGTTTGGCCCGGTTCAGGTGAACTGGTAGCTCCAAAGATCAGCTGGGAGCAAAATAGTTCTCTCCAAAGATCAAGGTATTTCTTTTTTTTCCCACTAAACAGCTGTTTTCTGAAGATCAGCTGTGCCGCATGATTTAAATTAGCTAGAAAGCAGGAAATCGACAGAAATCACGTGCCACAGCTGATCCCCCTCGCTGTTGTACCTCTTCACTCACGAAGCTTCCCTGAGGCCCAGGAGGCCAAAAAAAAACACCCACCCAGTCACATGACTACCTGGCCATGCCCACAGAACCTGTAGTTTAAAAATTTGCATCCCACTCCTGATCCTAAATCACTTTTTTCAGTGCCATTGTAACTTCAAACAGTCACTAAATGAACAGTTGTAATTCAAGGACTACATCTGTAGGTTAAGATTTAAGTGTCCTTGATGCTCTCTGAGCTTGGTTGTTTGCTTTCAAATAGTTCGTTACCCACTATATAATATTGTTCCTTGATTAGACTGTTGTGGTCATCCTACATTTATCATGCACTAAACAATAGTGTGAAGAGACATAATGTTCGTGTGACTTTGAGATTCTATTCTTAAAAATAAGTGCTTCTCCTTTCCATGCAACAAAGCAAGCATTTATTTTTAAAAATAGAATCTCAAAATCAAACAAACATTGAGTCTCCTCATATTATTATTTAGTGTGTCTTTATGCACACAAACTTTATATATACAGTCACAGTTCCCATTACCACTAATTAAAACCTTTTTTAAAAATATCATTGAGATCTTTATTCTTTTGAATAGGATTGAGGCATTCTTTTAAGCTGCTGCAAGTAATCAAAAATATATATGTGCAAGATGGCCGAGAGAAACGCCAAAGTTTCACCTAATAAAATTTTGTTATGCTTCAATTTTCAAAGTAAATTTGATTTATTGGAGCCACCAGCCATATGATGACAGCCTCATGTTTTTTATATGAGTCATGTCCCTGAGGAATTTAGCATAGGCCAATAGTATACCTTGGACTACATCCAGTGTCCGCATACAGGTTTTCATTAGACTTTGATGCCAGTTGATTTGGGGAACAAAGAAGCTGCTGAAAACTAGCTTTTCTTTGGGATAGTTTCGTCTTCTTTTTTTTTTTTTTTAGCAAAAAAGAAATAACAACGTTTTTTTTTTCCTGAGAGGAGCTTTGTGCCTCCGCATTGTAGGTGTAGGACAATATTTTAGGGAATGGTAATCTGTTATTGCAGGTGGCCATGCTTCAAGCACTTCCGTATTTTGAGAACAGATCAGACAAAGTGCAACAACTTATTGAAATATTGCCAAATTTGTAAATTAAAAACACACTGGTTTGTGGCTAAGATGAAGTTAGTGTGTATTACAATCGCTGGGACTTCTCTGAAACACTGAAGGAATATAATTACTTACACTATTCCACATGTCACAAGGCTAGGGGCATAAACACATTAAAGAAAGCTTTATACCAATATCCTACTAGGATTCTTCTTTTAATTCAGTAAAGAATATACATAGCTGCCCAGAATCATTGTATACGGGAGATGGATGGTATAAAAATATTACATTTCTATTTAAGTAAATTATCAATGTATTATTTAAGTAAATAATAATTAGTATTAGTAATTAGAAACTCCTGAAAAATCTATTCTGCCTTTTCCCAACTTTGTCACCTACCAGTTTCCAAATCTGCTTGTGTTGGAAGTTAAAACCCACCCCTCTCCTAGGAAAATAAAATATTTTAGGATAGACTAAAAAGGCAGAATATTTCCCCTAAAAGAGAAGTAGAAACTCAGAAAGGCAGAAACTCAGCCCCCCCCCTCCGCCCACCTTTGCTAATGGGCCATTAAGGATGGGCCAGTCTATTCTACATAACCAAGATCTACTTTCTTCAGGCAGACCCATAATAGGAATCCCAAAGCATTACATCATCATCCAGCAAGGCTCAACCAAACCTGGGACTCAGGACAGCCTACATTGTTGCCCCTGCATGGCCCCATGGGAGCCTGACAACCAATCAAAATACAAACTCAAATTCAAATCCCATAAAAGCATAAAAGCCAGAGACTCTCAGCATCTCTTCCCTCTTTCTCTCAGGAGCTCCAAGGCATGTGATCCTGTCCACCATTAAACCATCTTTCCAAGCATCTACCATGTTTCCAGTGTCTTTCTTTCCCCATTTGGAACTAAACCCAGAAGGATATTTCTTCCAACACTTGTAGAACATAATTTCCTCTGTAGTATAATGTCCCCATAACCTCCGCAGGTTTTAAGATGCTTCGCTGCACCCTGTTTCTTGACATGACTCAATGGGAATGCTTGGATTGGGGAACCAAGTGTTTCTCAGGGAGTTTTCCAGAAATTTAAAGAGAGAAACTGTCAGAATGTCTGTCAATTTCACTCTACTCTTTTTCCTTGGCCTACTGTATTCCTCCAAAATTACAAGGGTAATTGTCCATATCAGTCAGTTTTCCCCTACTTCTGTTGCCACAATACAATCATAGCCAGGACAATTGCAAAAGGAAATACCTAACTGCAATAACTTGGACTCATTTTTTTGCATGTTCATAGCTTGCAAAGATTCTTAAGCAGAAATTGAAAGCATACAGGGGACAGCAGCAGCATCTGTCCCATTTGAAGAGAGAGGGGTAAATGGTGTTTCTTCCCCTGCCCCCCACCCTCCCCAGGAGCTGGAGCTCAGAAGACGGGGCATGTCTCCAAATGGCATTTTTCTACTCTTTTATAGGTTAGCCAGAGGAAATGCTGAATTTTTTAATGCCTTTTCTCAGGATTCTGAACTTGACAGAAGTTTTTTTTTTTTTTTTTAAATAGGATGCAGTTAGGTTTCAAAAGATTAGAAAGCTTAAAACAGGAGCATGTCAAAGTATCCAGTGACCTAGCATGCAAGAATGCATAAAATGAAAGTGATAATCTGTCTGCCCAGAGCGACCTTCCTCAGTTTAATGCCTTCTAGATGTGGATGTTAGGTGTGATTTATGTGAGTTCTAATCCAGTATCTAGCGTGGATCATAAATATTTAGAACAGCATTGAGCATTTGTTTATGTGTTTAACTAATATCTCTATTTTGGCAGCTCCAGAGATTCTGGACTACTAACATCCCAATAATTTAAAAAAAAAACTTGATAAAATATAAATAATTGCCATAAAATAATATTAAACAATAATATGAAATCCAGACATGATAAAAAGTTATATTAGTGTTAAAAACAACCCATGCTGTTCTTAATTTCTAAATGTGGACTTTCACAGCCAGTTTTTTTTATTCTCTATGAAAAAAATAAAGATATAAGCTTGTTTAGATTTCAGAGGACAGAAATAGGGCAATTATTTAACTATTGATTTTTTTTCCAGGTCCTTCCCCTGAATCCATCAAAGAAGGCAAACCAGTTCAGCTTGACATTCAGTAGAACTAAATGAGAACGTTTAAATGCATGCTGCATGCATTTTAGATGATAGAATTGTAACATCTGCATCTGTCATAAACAAGATTGTATTATGATTACTAAGCTTCTCTTTTCTCAACTAATTTTCTGCACATGTATTGAACTATAACTCCCCAAATACCTACCTAATTTGATCAAGCATAATGGAGGGCATCACTTTGCGAAAGATTGTGAAAATAAAATATCTTTTATGCTTTGTTTGAGTTTGGGAATAACAGATCCATTCTCTTTCCTTTTCTTAACTCATTATCATGGAAATATAGATGGAAACAATATTTGCTAGATTTCTACATTCTACATTCAGTTCACATTCGGCCATAAGGCATTTTCCAACCTGTTGACTCATATTGTTGTCCATTTATATCATTGTGTAAATGTGACAAATGAAGATGAAATGAGATAATGCTCAGAGAAATCTTCATGTCAGATTCCAAATTTCCACTGGATTTGATTCAGCTTTTCCACATTCCTCGTTCTTAGCAAAGTTTGGCTCCATGAGTAATTAAAAAGCCTTGGTCTCGATAGCAAGTATTGTTCCCAGTATACCATTAGAGCTGAAAGCCTTCTGGTGAACTTCATCAACAAGAATCTTGAAAGTCTCTTTGGGAAACACTGAACAGACACAAATACTTCAGGCCAAATATTACTGTAATTTATAGCCCATGTAGTTCCATAGACATAATGGGGATTATACTAAGGTCAGTGAATATATGGGCTCCTAAATTTAAAGTACAGTATTTATAGCTTGACCCAAAAAATCCAACTCACCTTTAAGATATACCTGATTCTACAAACTTGGTGTTACCTCAGAGAGAAGGTTTTTTTTCTAGACTATTGTCAGAGCAAAATAACTGGCGGGGAGGAAGTCTGCAGAATACTTTCAGGAGACAGAATGTGATGATTTTGCATCTGAGTCTGAAAATGAAAGTATGACTTTTCCAACAGACAGAAAAGATAAGATAATGGACTACATTCAAAGTTACACAAACAGATTTTTGATCAAGAACTCAGAGCTTTTCATTGCTTTCTCTCCACCATCCCCACTTCTGCACTTTCTCCCCAACAGAGTAATAGAACATGGAGTGGAAGATAGAATCAGTTCCACTAGCCAAAGCTAGTGAATAATTGAATAACACTATTATATATGACCCATGGATTGGGCTGAATCAGTTTAACTCCTACAGGCATCTAGAAATAACTGAAAACTGGCATTTTTTGAGAATACTATTATTACCTCACAAAAAAGGAAAAAAGGGAGTTTAATATTTAATAGGGAAGCGTTATTTCTGGATAGAAGATGTCGAGAGTTCATTAACTAGTTTAATCTTTTTATATGACACCAGGGGTGGACTCAAAATTTTTACCAATGGGTTCTCTGCCCGGTTGCTGGGTGGGTGTGGCCTAGTCAGTCTCCAGCATCATGGGAGGGGGGTTGCCCTCCCCAGACTCCGGAGGCTTTTCTCAAGCCTCTGGGAGGGCAAAAATGGCTTCCCCAGGCTCTGGAGGCTCTCTGGAAGCTGGAAATGGGCCCATTTCTGGCCTTCCCAAATTTCCGGTAGGCCCGTTTTTCACCCTCCCTGAGCCTCTGTGCGCGGCCTGCAATTACCTGCATCCAAAACAGCCAGGTGAGGCCTGCTGGGAGGGGCAGGGTGGGCAGGGCCAGCCAGAAGTGGGATTTGGGGGTTCTCTGAACTGTGCAGAATCTTAGCTAGAGGATCTTCCAAACCCCTGTGAACCCCCAGCAGCCCACCCCTGTATAATATCACTGAATCCCTGATCCATCCCTCTGCAGGTGTCTCTGCCTATTACTTTAATTCTTGCTTCATTGGAACTTATTTGCAACTAAGGTAGCCACATATAGGTTCTGAACCTTAATGATTCCTCCATTTTCACTGAAATGATTACATGCCTATCTGAGTGTGTGTTGCAACCATTTGTCTCTACCATAGCAATTTTCCAACACATGCCTGCCCATTCTGTCAATGGGGCAATAGGCATGGTAGATAAGTCTGTGGAAGATGGATCCATGGGTTTAAACCTGGGATAGAATCCCATTGAATTATATTAACTCCATTTTCTCTGTAAACCAGGAAGTTCTTTACAGGAAGAAGGCTAACGCAAGTTACCCCTACGGATTCTAGGAAGTATGGCTATATTGGGGTTCTAGCAACATGGCTGATATTGTAGATAGAAGAATTCCATCAAACTTTAATGACTTCAAGTTGCCATCAGCATAAATCCTGGTTTCCTGTTGTCCCTTGCTAAATTGTAGAAGTATTGTTAGTATTCATCATTCACCAACATCAGGTTAGAGAGAGATTGTCATGGAGAAAATCTCTATCTTTGTGGTTGACTCCAGGAATTAAAGATGACTTGAGGGGAACATAATCAATCAATTCTTACCAATTAGGAAGTTTTCAATCAGAATCTGCCTTCCTGTAATGAAAGAGTGTGATTCTTTGTCCTGTATTCTGGAGTGATTTTGTAATGAGTCTTTATTTTCTTCCACATGACAGTCCATCCATCAGGTCCATGAAAACTATTGACATAAACCTTTCCAGTCTTTCAAGTAAAATATACCCATTTTCTTCAGTCCCTCATCATTAGTTTCTAGGGCTTAACTTTGTTGCCTTTCTCTAAGCATACTCAGTTTCTTTACATCTTAAAATGTGTTACCCAAACCCGGCACTTGCTCTTGAGATAGATAGACAGACAGACAGATATAGGAGAGAGGGAGATAAGAGACAGACAGACAGACAGACAGACTTCCTAAGCCATATCTGTATCTATATGTGTAAGAGCCAGGGACTATCTTATCCCAGCTGTGTCTCTCCATTCATTTGGTCCAGCAGTGTGGGCATGTTGTGCAGTGGTGGGATTCACATTTTTTTACTATTGGTTCTTGGCTTTTATGGGCATGGCTTGGTGGGCGTGGCAGGGGAAAGATACCGTAAAACCTCCAGTCAGAGGTGGTATTTGCCTGTTCTCCAAACTACTCAAAATTTCCACTACCAGTTCTCCAGAACTGGTCAGAACTTGCTGAATACCACCTCTGATGTTGGGGGTCCTGTCATTCAAGGAATATTGGCAGATAGGGACAAGAAGACATATAATTTCTGCAATAACCCTGCCCTCCAAAACATTGTCCCTTCAGAGATCAGAATGATCCCAGTCCTGATGGCCTTCTGCAAGGCTATGAAGGCCTGGTAATGTGTCCATGCCTGGGCCCCTGAGTGTGTTAAAGGACTCATTTCCTGACTACATTAATGTCTATGGTAATGGTTTTACTCAGTGACCACATATATTTATTCTATATTATTTTAATTGTGTGTCATATTTTTTATAATGTTCATCTCCCAGAGTGACTGGTTAAGATGGGTGGCTATAGAAATCAAATAAAGTACAATGATTTCTAATCGGTAAATAGAAACACAAAAGGAAGCATGAGAAATAATTAAGGAAGGATAAATACAATCTAAAATTAGAATTCTCTCCTGCTTGTACTTTTCCCTGATCCTGATTCTCTCTATCTGTTGATGCTCAGGGACTAATTTAGAGTAGTTTAATTTGCAATATGTTTTGCAACAGGTTAAATGACAGACAAAAAGAGGAAAATGTCAAGGGCCATCAAGCCATGAAACGGTATGCGAGTTCACCTTTTTTTTGCCTTAGACAATTTTGCAGATCGTGAATATAGGTTTTGAAAGTAAAATATAGTTAATGCTTTCTGGCTTTTAATATATAATGCTAGTTGGGCTGCATATGTTTAACATTATCTATAGACATTTCAAACACCCCACCACTTCCCTTTCTCAGTAGAAGCAGCTATGGAAGAGGGCCAAGATGTACAAAACTGCAGTTCCGCTATTCCACAAGATCTACCCAGTCAATAGCTGTGGTGCTAATATCAATAAAAGCCATAAAAAAGTATCTAGGAATGAAGTGATTTTCACATAAACGCCTGGGAGGGTGCAGCCGTTTTTTTCCAGCATGAAATCAACTAATGAAGACTTATGTATACAGTTACTATACAACTCATGAAGGTGAAGATTTCCATGGCCTGCATCGAACGATTATTGTTTATTATGGTTGGTCGTACAGCCAGCCAGATGTTTAGACTGGATTGGGCACTTTTATTCAATTATCAAGGGCTTGGGACAAGCAAATGTTGCTGTTTGAGGGCATTAAAGGTATTGTTGCAGTATTGTACTGTAAGCTGATTGAAATACAGCTGCCTTTTGCAATTGACTGATGGTGATTTTTATCAATGCCAATGGTGTTCAAGTGTGTCGATGTTTTGAGATAGTGTCAAAGGTGTTTATTATTGTTGTACCTTCAAGTTTTAACTCCTAGTGGCCGCTTGAACAAGCCCCTTCTTGGAAAAGTTTTCAGAAGTGATTTGCCCTTGCCTTCTTCTTAGGGCTGAAAGAGAGTGAAAGTCACTCAGTTGGTTTTGTGTCTAATGCAGGACTAGAAATCGCAATTACCCAGTTTCTACCTTGGTGCCTTAACCACTACACTAAACTGGCTCTCTTACTTTAATTTACCACAAGGTATGTACAAAAGAGACCTGTGCAAACTAATTGGATTTCTTGCTGTGAAATTATTTTCCAATAAAACCAAATCTTTATTATAGTCAAAGACGAGCATGATGTAATCACTTTGCATTGTCCTGCAAATCTCTTATGGATTTATTTGCTGAAAATTGGGGGTGGGTGGGAAATGAGCTGGTGGTTCATGTAGTTGTTTAAAAGGGATCAATTATAGGAAGAAGATAATAATAATGTACTTTTAATGAGGGGGGGTTAGATAATAAATTTGTAAGTGTTTGGATGATCAGAAGTTGTTTCTTTATATAACCGTTATGCTAATTTTTTTGCTTTTTTTCTCAAATGCAAAAATTTGTTTCAGCTCAAAAGAAAGTTTCCTGTGCAGCCAGTATTATAAGAAATATGTCTCAAAATGCCTGTAAATGAAAGAAAAGTCATAAACTGACACCAAAATGAGACAGAAGCAACCTAAGATTGGGAACACAAGTGGAAAAGGCTGGATCTGATATAGAGTCATCCATCCTAGCCTGAATGGATAAATTGCGTAAAACTAGTCATGACATAGAATCTATTCCAAGGAAGCTTTTAGAGCTCAGTTTATGCAAGACCTTATTTTAACCTCTCTGTGTTAAAGCAAAACCAATGCCACATCCATCAATTAACCCAGCTCTACACCAAATTAAACGATTTGCACATGTTAACAAAGTAAACCAAATTATCTCAGCCATGTATTTTCTTTCCTATGTAGTAAAGATATAACTTTTAGAGCAATGCATTTGCCCTTCATAGAGCTAATGGTAGCATTAAGGGGAAAAATGACTATAAAATTGGTAGGATGAGGGTACTTTTGGCTTTTTCACTAGCAGATATTTCATTTTGTTGGTCTGTGATGTTATAAAATCAGTCAAAATCGCTGCATATGATTGGAACTTTTTCAACACTTAAATCATGTCTGGCTAGCATGAGAAATGATGGGCAACTATGAGGAAAATCAATTTTGGTATTCTGTACCTATTCCAGCTTGGCTGTTTGCTGCTTGAACTGCCCTTGCTTACAAGGCAGGGGATGTACAGGGGAATGTACAGGGGAAGATCACTTTTCAAGCAGCTTTTGTTTAAGGTTTTTAATTGTTGTGCCCTACTTCCTTTACTTCAAGTAAAGTCTTTTTCCCATTGCATTCAATTGCTAGAAAATGCAAACAGTCCTAGTCTTGTCTCTTGCGTTGTCACTATGAACTCCTGATTACATCTCCACAACACAAAATTTGATATAACTCATTGCTATTCAGTCAGTCTTCCTTGTATCATATCACTGAGGCACAATTTATCAGTTGTCCTTGCTTGCAATGTTATGCAGCTCAGAAATGGCCAGAAACAATGCATGAAGAATTTGCTGGAGAACTGTGATCAATAGTTAGGAGTTTAGGTGAGGAATGCACACACCTTGCAGTGAAATATCAATGCTTCTGGGACCGTAGACTCATAGACTCTAGAATTATAGAATCAAATAGAATCATAGAGAACCACAGAATCATACAACAATAGAATCATAGGATTGGAATGGAACTTAAAAGTTATTCGTTCATCTTTTCACCCAAAGCAGGAATCATCATACCATCCCAGCCAGTCAAATAGATCTCCAGTTTTGTCCTAAAATATCTCTGTTTTGTTCGGAAAACACACGAGGTAGACCGGGTTCCAACAACAAATACTTTTATTATCAACAGTTAGTAACAGAACGCCGGCTGAAGCCGGGGCCAGCCCTTTTATACAGGCTGGCTTGCCTGCTTGCAGCCAATGGCAGCTATTTAGATTTGCCGCCTTTTTGGTATCTCTTTGGATTGGTTCCTAGTGAACCAATCCACTGTTCTTTTCCTTAGCCAATCAGAATGGTAGATTTGGAGTCATCCACTTTACATACAGAACACCCCTCCCTCCTTAGTTTAGTCCTACGTGGTGACGTAGTCTCGCAGGTAGGTGGGGCTTTTCCGGGCTCGACCTGACCTGCGCGGTTCATTTCCAGTGAGGACTTCGACCGGTTCGGATGGGGCTGCTGTGTCGTCCGTCCTCCTCTCTGGAACCGTCTGGAAGGGTGAGTCGGCCATTTTACCGCCGCCTGAGTTTCTTAGGCCGGCGGTTCTGCCGCTCCCTCCCGTTTCCTCGGGGCAGGTCGAGCTGGCTTGGCTGGCCCCTTCCGAAGATCTCTTTTCGTGGGTCTCTTCAAACGGTGAGTCTTTTGTTGGCTCTTTTTGGTCATTTTGAATGTTAGTTTTATTTTTAAAAAGTTCTTTATTCGTTTCTCGCCTTTCCCCCCCCCACCTCGGTTTGCATTTCGCCTTGTTCTTTTGTGAATGTTTTTAAGTCCGCGGTTCTTTCCATAATTCGAGATCGAAGCTGGTCTATATGCCGCTTCCATTCCCTCCCATTGTCTAATTTTACCCGGTAGGATTTGGGGCCTGTAAGCTGGATAATTTGCCCGGGTAGCCATACCGGGTCCCCGGAGAAATTTTTAGCGTAAACTAAATCGTCTGTCTCGAATTGTCTGAACCGTGTTGAGGAGTCAGGGGGGTTTTCTGGGGTGAAATTTGGGTGTAACCTATCCAGGTGAGATCTTAATTTTCGCCCCATGAGTAGTTCTGCTGGTGATTTATTTGTGATAGTACTAGGTGTTATGTGCTGGAGTGTGAGCAACCGGTTTACTTTTTGTTGTGTATCTCCAGCGTCCATTCGTTCTAACCCTTCTTTTGTAAACCGGACCATTCTCTCCGCCCCGCCGTTCGCAGCCGGGTGAGCCGGCGCGGTTAGTGCATGTCTTATACCTAGGGAGGCTAGGTATTGCTCAAATGGTATACTGGTTAGCTGTGGCCCATTATCTGAAACGAGAATGTCTGGTATGCCATGGGTGGCAAACAGGGTGTCTAGTTGCTTAATTACGGCTTCTGTTGTCGTTGATGGCATGATTTTTACTTCAAGCCAATTGGAATAGGCATCAACGACAATCAGAAAAGTATGCCCCTTGGTAGGCCCCGCGAAGTCAATGTGTATTCTTGACCACGGTCCTCGAGGGGTTTCCCAGTCCTTAACGGGTGCTTTTGGTGGGGATGGTCTAATTGTCTGGCATTTGTGGCATGAGCTTACCCAATACTCTATGTCCTTATCAATACCCGGCCACCACACGTAACTCCTGGCGAGGCTTTTCATCTTAACCATTCCAGGGTGCCCTTCATGTAAAAGCCTAAGAACCCTGGGCTGCAGTTTAGCAGGGATTACTACCCGATCACCCCACAACAAACACCCCTTTTGGATGGAAAGTTCAGTCTGTCTGGACCGGAAAGGTTTGGAATTTTCAGTTTTTAGATTCTCCGGCCAGCCTTTACCTACCCAGCTAAGAACGCGGGCAGTCAATGAGTCTTTCGCGGTGGCTCTTGCGACATCATACGCTGATATGGGTAGATCGGGGCATGTCTCGATTTGTAGCGCTGTCATCGTTGGTGCCGGGTCTGCGTCGGTTGTTGGCAAAGGCGCTCTGCTCAAAGCGTCCGCATGGGAAATTTGTTTCCCTGGTCGGTGTGTCAGAGTGTAGGAATAGGCCGCCAGGAACTCTGACCATCTCGTCATTCTGGGTGAAAGTATGTTAGGTGTTGGCTTGTTTCCCGCCAAAATCCCCATTAACGGCTTGTGATCCGTTATAATTCGAAAAGTCCTCCCATATACATATTCGTGGAAACGTTTTACTCCAGTGACAATTGCTAGAGCTTCCCTGTCCAATTGGCTATAATTCCGCTCGGTTTTTGATAGAGTCCTAGAATAATATGCGACGGGTGCTTCTCTGCCATCCGGTAGTTGGTGGCTCAGGACGGCACCTACTCCATATGGTGAGGCGTCGCAGGTCACTGTTAATGGCAGAGTGTCGCTAAATTGGATGAGAACGTTTGTTGATGTTAGCAGTCTTTTAATATTTTGGAAGGCTTTTTTTTCTTTGTAACCCCAAGTCCAAGTAGCCTTTTTGTCTAGCAGGCGGTGTAGCGGTTCTGCTATAGTGGCTTTGTTTGGCAGGAATACATTATAGAAATTAATTAATCCTAAGAATGCTTGGAGTTCCGTTTTATTTTTAGGTTCAGGCGCGTCATTTATCGCCTTAACTTTTTTATCTGTGGGGTGGATGCCCTCTCCGTCTATTGAGTAGCCCAGGAATTCGACGTTGTTTTTAACTAGACAGCACTTCTCTCTTTTAACCTTGAGGCCAGCTTCTCTAAACTTAGTCAGAACCTTTTTTAGTCTGTTCTTTAATTGTGTTTCATCTCTGGCCGAGATTAGGACGTCATCGAAATAGGGAACGACTCCTTGTATGCCATTTAGAAGGCGTTCCATTAGACTCTGGAAGACGCCAGGGGCTACGCTTACTCCAAATTGGAGTCGGTGGCATTTGAATGCGCCTTTATGGGTGACAATAGTCTGCGCTTCTGCTGTTTCTGGGTCTACTGGGAGTTGCTGATAGGCTTGTGCCAAATCGAGTTTGGCGAAAACTTTGCCATTTCCCAGGGAATGGAGCAAATGCTGGACTACGGGCACCGGGTATGCGCTTGGTTGTAATGCGTGGTTCAGGGTAGCCTTATAGTCACCACAGATTCTGATGGACCCGTCTGGTTTAATGGGTGTGACGATAGGCATTTCCCACTTGGCATGGTCCACAGGTTCTAAAACCCCTTGGGCTACTAATTTTTCCAGCTGTTCCTCTATTTTTGCCTTTAGTGCAAAAGGAACTCGCCTGGCTTTTATTCTTCGTGGGGCTATTTGGGGGTTTAAATTGAAAGAAATAGGGTTTCCCCGGTACTTGCCCAGTGATCCGTCAAACACGTCGTGGAATTCTCTGACGAGGTCGTCTTCCCAGCCGGTTGTGGTCACTCGATCGACCCCGATCATCCCGATGCCCAATGGCGCGAACCACTCGATGCCCAGGAGGCTTGGTCTGTCTTGGTTGACTATGGTCAGCGGAAGCACTTTGATGTGGTTTTTGTAGGCAACTTGAAAATGTCCTTTGCCCATCACAGGGATTTGGTTTCCCTGATAGTCTTTGAGGGTTAGGTGCTGCTTCATCAAGTCTTTGGTCTTGATACCTGGGACTAACTGTTGAATTGTGTCCCATGATACCATGGAGAGGAAGGACCCCGAGTCCACTTCCATCTTGCAGTGTTTTCCCTCGATTTCTACGACGATTTTAATTTTTCTTCCACTTTCCGTCTGGGAGCTTTGGATAATGACAGTTTGGTGTGTATTGGCTCGCTTTTCTTGTTGCCATTTTCTTTCGGCTCGACTTGGCTCGGCTCGTGTTGGGGAATTTCTGCGTCTCGTCGGGCTGTAAGATTTTTTATTTCTGCAGACCTTCTCGATGTGCCCTCTTTTTCTGCAATGTCGGCAGATGGCATCGAGGAATCTGCATTCGGCTCGTGGGTGGTTTCCTCCGCAGCCAGCGCATTCCCGCCACTTTCTCCTTTCGCGCTCTTTCTTGTTTGTGAGCAAACGGTGGACCTCGTCGTCCTCCTCGCTTGATTCGTTTGTTTCGCCCGACTCTTCATAATGGGTCGTTGTGGCAGGATGCTTTTTCTCTTTGGCTGGTGCTTCATCGCCCTGCGTGTTCATTTTCTTAAAAGTCACTGCGGATTTTTTCGTAGCTTCAGCGGCTGTGGCTTCCGCAATGGCTTCGGTAACGGTGATGTTGGGCTTGTTGAGCATTTTACTCTGTGCGGTTGAGTCTCTCAGGCCCAACACCACGCGATCTCTCATTGCCTCGTCTATGTTTGAGAATTCACACTCACCCCCAATTTGTCTGAGTGCAGCGACGAAGTCGGCAACGGTTTCTCCCTCTCTCTGGTCTCTTCGGTAGAATTCATGTCGCTTTATTAAATTAGACACCATCGGGGCGTCGTGTGCTTTCAGGAGTCTCTGTAATTCTGTCCACGTTAATTGTTTAACGTCCCGAGGCTTGGCGAGGGCTTTTGCCATTTTAAAGACGGTTGTTCCGCAGTGCGTCAGGAACACGGCTCTCTTTCGTTGTTCGGAAATGCCTTCCATTTCGTTGCTCTCCAAGTACATTTGGAAGCGATCAGCATAGGAATCCCAATCCTCTTCGTTGGGATTGAAGGGTGCGGGCGGTGCGTTGTTTCCAGACATCTTAGTTGCAGTCTGGGCTTCTATCACCACGTGCAGGTTTTGTTCCGCTCAGGACGATCCCACCTTCGTCGCCAGTGTTTTGTTCGGAAAACACACGAGGTAGACCGGGTTCCAACAACAAATACTTTTATTGTTAACAGTTAGTAACGGAACGCCGGCTGAAGCCGGGGCCAGCCCTTTTATACAGGCTGGCTTGCCTGCTTGCAGCCAATGGCAGCTATTTAGATTTGCCGCCTTTTTGGTATCTCTTTGGATTGGTTCCTAGTGAACCAATCCACTGTTCTTTTCCTTAGCCAATCAGAATGGTAGATTTGGAGTCATCCACTTTACATACAGAACAATCTCCAACAATGGAGTTCTCAGAATTTCAGCACTGTTATAGTTTGAAATGGAAGAAAAGAAAAAGGAAGAGTGGCAGATTCTTTTAAACTAGACAAAATTCAGTAGAAAAGACATTGAATTATTTTACATCCATACCAAAGAAGAGAGGTTGACATTCTACCTCTCTTCTTTGGTATGGATGTAAAATAATTCAGTGTCTTTTCTAGTGAATTTTGAGAATGTCAACCTCATGCTGTGGGATTTCTTACTGCATTATGTATTGTTGGACAAAATTATATGCTTGACACAGATATGTTCTTTTCAGAACCATCAGGTGTTTTCTTGTCTCTTACTTTGAAAAGAGAGACAACAAAGAAAAGAGGAAGGGGTTTGCTGAGGTACCAATTTTCCCACTCCTTTATTGATGATTTTTTTTCAGTCGCCCTCCTCCTCATTCATCCTCATCCCACAAAACCTCAGGAAGGACCTGAAACTTCAGCAGAAGGGAAAAGAGTGATATCAAGAGCTGACTGGAAGATGAAATGGATGTGAGTGATTATATTCACACAGTTAATATAAAAGACTTCTTAGATATTATTTGATCTCTGGGAGGCTCGATATTAAATCCCACAGATCTCCCAAAATGTTTTTCCTGATTGACTCCATAACAACATCTAAACTTTGTGTGCGTGTGCGTGTGTGTGTGAGTGAGTGTACTCGACACCATGGATATTCAATGCTAGCCAGAGTGCACCAGGTACTTTCAGTTCTCATCATGAAAACAGAGAGGCAATGTATGTAATGATTGGAAGGACAGGATGAGCAACCAAATTGAAAATACTTTAATCAGGGTTCTGTAAGCCTCTCATTTGACTGGCTGCTCGACATTGCAGTACCCACCCACAGAGGGAAGTTAGAGCAGGCCTCAAGAATACCACAGTGGTTTTCATTTGGCTTGATGGTTTATTTATAGAAAAGTATGAATGTTAGAATAAGCGCTGCCTTTGGTAAAATCTCTAGCATTGTGTACCATGGGGTTTTTAATAGTTACTACTCTGGTCTGTTCCTGCATAGTGAGCTAACCATTTGTGCCAGCAGATGGCAGTCTATTCACTGAATAACCTTTGAAGGAGGAGTGCTGTGTCAATCAGAGGGGCAAAACAATTAGGAGTTCTGGAAGCATCTTTTCTGAGGGAATTTTTTTTTTATTGAACAACTTAAGCTTTCAGGAACTGCAGCTTATTTTGGTGTACCTAATAACTATCTTATTTTAACAGCCAAGTTAAAAGAACGATAACAGGATCCATCTCTCCCAGAGGAAACATATAGCTTTATTTCAAACCTTTCTTCTGTTTTCCGCTATATATTTTTACATCACTACATAGTTCTGGGAAGTAATTAATGTATTATTGTTTGATTTGGGGGAAAAATAGCTTACACTGGGTTCCCAGATAGCAGACTTATTAAGGATACCTTACATTTCAGCTTAGCAACATTTCTTTTTTAAAAATTACTGCACATTTTTTAAAATTATGGATATATTAATTAAAATAGTTACCTGTTTCTTTCTTGCTCATCCTGTTGACCAAAGGGAATGTCAAATTTATATATCAAATTTAGAAACTGCCCATCTCCCTGACAGAGCAACAGAATCCTGGTTTTCCTTGACCCCTGGAAAGCCACATGCTACAAGCTCCAATGGGATAATTATCAGCAGTATCACAGAATCAGACCAGCACCCAAACTTAGCTGTCTGTGAGTTTATGTTAAAGTCTACTCCTCAGGAACAATTTATTCATTTTGTGAGCCACTTTTCTTTTTTAGTTTTGGCTGCCGCACTTGCATATGTCTTCTGCATACGTTAACAGCTGTCAATTGGTTTTCTAAGATTATCCCACACCTTATAACATTCTAAGGGCATTTGGGATAAATAAATTAGGCAATGATTTTCCTTCCAAAGGCTTTCAAAGGTATAAGAGCTGCCAGAATTAGACTTTCCGCAAGAGTAAGCCACTGATGACAACGACAGGTAGTCCTCAAATACAAGTACAACTGAGCCTAAAGTTTCTGTTGCCCTATTTTACAACCTTTCTTGCAGTTATTAAGTTAGTAACATGGTTGTTAAGTGAATCTGGCTTCCCCATTGACTGCTTGTAGGAAGGTTGCAAAAGGTGATTACATGACCCCAGGATACTGTAACTCTCATAAATATGAGTTCATTGCCAAGCATCTGAATTTTGATCATGTGACCATGGGGGTGCTGCAACAGTTCTAAAGTGTGGAAAATGGTTATGTCACTTTTTCAAGTGCTTTTGTAACTTTGAATGGTCACTAAATGAACTGTTATAAGTCAAGGACTACCTGTTCAACGACCACCACCACTGCTACCACCAAAGCACAATAAGATGAAAGTCAAAGAACAAACCAAGCACAATATATTGGTACCAAAAATATATAGCCATAATGGATGGTGTAACTAAAATGTTGTGTTGCAAGAGCCATGGTGGCAAAGTGGTTAGAATGTGATACTGCAGGCTACTTCTGCTGACGGTTCAGTTCTCACCAGGCTCAAGGTTGACTCAACCTTCTATCCTTCTGAGGTCAATAAAATGAGGACTCAGATTGTTGGGGGCGATAGTCTGACTCTGTAAATGCTTAGAGAGGGCTGTGAAACACTGTGAAGTGTCATATAAGTCTAAGTGCTATTGCTATTAATAAGGATACTATCAATGTTGCATTTGAAATAAATACAGAATCGGGTTCAAAAATAATTGTAATCCCAACTACAAATACAAGATTCAGACCACCATTGCTTTAGCACTAAGAGGGAAGATATATTTGGAGTTTTATTCTTGTCTCTTATTTTCTTTATTTTATTTTGGGGAGTAGCCAGAACATTCTAAAACCTATCGCTTGGATGTAATATGATTTTTTTTCCCCATTTCATTTTGGTAAAGCTACGTTATTCCCCATCCAAGTCATTTGGCTTCACTGGGCTACAGCCTAGGCTGCTGGAGGGAAAAAGACAGAAAAACATAGAGAAATTGTGTAGCTCTCTTGCAGGATTGCAGCCAAACCTGGTTCTCCTTTCTGTCAGCCAAGAAGGAGTTGGTCAGTTTGCATGAAAGTAATAAAAACACCAGACAGCATCATTCTGAATGATCATCATACAACTTAAATAGCAATTAGAGTTCAAAAGAGCAAAAGCTAAACATTTTGATGCCGTCATAAATGTAAACTTGGAATCGGAATCCTTTCTGACAACCACAGTGGCATTTCTCTCATGCTTGAAATAAAAAGCGACCACTAAATTGCCCATGGGCAATAAATATGACCATGACATCATTGCTAATTAACTGACATTTTCAATGCATCTAAGACTGTCTAAACTTAAAAATGAAATTTCTGTCAAGTATCTCTGCAAGGCTGCTTGGTAGATTTTTCCACCCAAGAAAGCACCTTCAATAAGAGTCAATTTCTAGGCAGGAATTTGCTAGGTCTCCAAGCCAAGGCCAGATGCAGCAATCTTTCCTTGTCCCTCCTCCCATGTAAGATTCCCTTTTAAAGTAGGAGTGGAGGAATTCCTACCTTCCCAAGATCACAAATCACTAAATTATATCCCATGCCAGTGCATTCACAAATGCTTATACATATTCACAGAAGCCTGATCATTGAACTCCAGTGATAAAAGCCTCCAGCCTGCCATTTCTCTCTTTTTGCTTTCATTTCCTCCCCATCAGCTTCCCTCCCTCACACACACACACCAGTTTCTCTCTCCCTCCCTCCCTCTCTCTCTCTCCCTCCCTCTCTCTCTCTCTCTCTCTCTCTCTCTCATTCTCTTCCTTTTCAGTGGCTTGTTCTGTTTGTCTTATGTTTCTTCCACATTCAAACATAAGGCCAAACTCATTTCCCTCTTCCCAAAGTCTTATTGCCCCAGAGGAGTGATTGGAATAGTCATATGCAGTGTTCGTGAAAGTTTCCCACTTGGAAACCATTGGAACTTTTCTCTAAATGTGGAAAATCACACTGTTCTAAGTTTTAAAATTTCTACCTCCCTTGCTTAATATGCTACACAATTCATCATCTTCTACAGAGTATACACGCACACATGCACACACGTGCACACATGCATACACACATGTGTGTATGCATGCATGTAGAAAAGACAGGTGGTGAATTTGTGTGATTAATGCATAAGGATATAAACCAGGTGAACATGATTTCTAGTCTCACCTTAGGCACTAAGCCAGCTGAGTAGCCTTGGGGCAATCACTTTCTTCTAGCCCCAGGAAGGATGCAATGGCAAATCACTTCTGAAAAACCATGTAAGAAAATTTCAGGGATTTGTTTAGGCAGTCTCCACAAATCAGACCCAATTGAATAAAAGGGGGCAAAATATATACACAGGCATGTAAACAGGAAAGGAAAAGATTTTCCATAGACACAGTCTGAAGAGTGTGAAGAGTGAAGAATTGCTAAAGACTTCATATATTATACACTATCGATCAGTTCTTCGAACAGCTCAAAATAAACCAGCTCAAAATAAATACTGGGAGGTAGCAAACCCAACAAAATATTGGCATGAAAAATATGTTTCCTTTATCACTAACCTAATTCCCTACAAGTCATTTGATAGACTTGACAGGCTACAGCTAATTTCACTGTGGTAAGAATAACAGCTTTATCTGCCAATAAAAAGATGTATATAACATATCGAATCTACATAGGCTATTAAAAAATAGAGATACAAACATCTCAGTAAAATAAGCAATACATGCATAAATATGGATTTCAATTTTCTCTGAGTCACAAGGAGAAATTCAGTTTCCCTTAGGGATAGGGAGAGTGTATGTGTGAGAGAGATTTAATAAACACAGATTTATTATAAACAAAGAATACAGAAAAAAAACAGGCTTACTTGAAGCAATAAGGGGAAAAAACTCTTGTTTAAAGTAACCCTTTCCCCCCATACTCCCTTTTCTTCTCAGAGGTCACCAGCTGAAGACACACATCAATTTGAAGGCCTTCAGTTGCAATGTAGGAAACTTTCATCTATTGTGTTTGTTGGACAAAAACATTTTCTTTCTGTAAACAACTTGAATGGGTTTTCATTCAAACCAGTTATTCTTGGTGTGACTTATTTGCAAGTTAAATGATCTGTTCTTTGCAGAGGATTATTTTAAAAGTGGCAAATATCCTCAGATATTCACATTGATGCATTAAAGACTCCATATTAGTTTCAGACCTACTGAGTTCCCCTGGGAAGACAATTGATGCTAGGTATTGTTTTGATTTGGAAATGAAATTTGCTGTTTTGTGCAATTTATTCTTGTGTTCTGGTTGTTCTTCATTCGAGAATATTGAGTTTTCCAGATGTTTGTAATGCTGAAAAAAAAAGAGCCACTAAGAGACTGTACAGTGGTTCCATGAAAAGTTGAAAACCAGCTTTAATATACAAAGACATGAAGGAAAACACCCAGATGATAAACTTAGACTGGTGAGTTTCAAAGCATTATTTGCCTATATTTCCAAATGCTGCACAATTCTATGAAGTCCAGATAGAAAACTAACCTAAAAGTGCACATCTACTTAATTAACCCTACAAACTCTTCTTTACCATTGTGTTCCAGATATGTTGAAATTACAAGCCCATAGCTGGGAACTATGCAATGTCAATGCATTCTGAGGGCATCCATTTGTAGAAGACTGATGCAGCCCATCTCCTCAAGAAGTTAATCCAGATGTTTATATTAGTTAGTTACTTGTTGAAAGTAAGAAATAACATATTCTGATTCCTGGATATTATTAGAAACACATTATGCTAGCGCTCATCTAAAGGTTTTTGGAAAAATAGTAGGCATAAATTCAGGTTCTTTAGGACAGGATTAGTTTTTGAAAGTGTTCATAGAGAATAGGAAGAATGTGATTCTTCATTTGTTTCAGTCATCAAAAAAAATTGAGTACATGAACTAATTGATTTTCACAGAATGACTTCCTCTATTGTTAAAATGTGAAGGTATATAGAAAATATATAGATGATAACTACATGATAGATAGATAGATAGATAGATAGATAGATAGATAGATAGATAGATAGATAGATAGATAGAT
>BLBF01000007.1:42778995-42792165 GCA_015471245.1 Laticauda colubrina | reverse complement strand
GATAGATAGATAGATAGATAGATAGATAGATAGATAGATAGATAGATGATGGATGGATAGATAGATAACTAGATAGTTAGACAGACAGACAGGTTTTCTATACACATTCAAATACAACTACATATACAGACATCTATGCACAGGTTGTTTACTGCTATTATTACTTTCTATATAACTACACTGCCAAACATAACTTTCAATTATAACTTCACATAAATTCAGACAAAAAATAATTGGTTTAATACACATACTCAGTGTATTTTCTTAAAGAAAACAAATTGTTGAATAAAATTGGTTTGTTCCAACTCTGAGATGTTAAACTTGATTTCATTGAGAGCCACATCGGGGTTGTGTTTGACCTTGGGAGGGTGGGGTAAGTGTGGCCAGGGTGGGCATGGCCAGCTCAACATCACTCATGTTGGGGTGCCTATGGTGGCCCAAATGCTCTGCCAGAGAAAACAGGCTCCCAAGCTCCATTTTCACTGGCAGAGGCACCGTGGGCTGGTCCTTTGCTGTTTCCAAGGTGGCCCCACAGGCCAAATGTAAATACCCCATGGGCATCTTGCGTGTGGGCCTTGAGTTTGATATCCCTGCAGTAACTTATCTAGAAGGTAGAAATTATTGTGGGAACACAGTAGGGAGTGGGTTAGGAAAGGTAAAGAAATACAGGTAGGCTTCACAGTGGAATTAAAGACATGCCCATTAATGATGCTCGGCTGCATTTTAAAGGAAGGTGAAGCAAACAATGAAGTGACCAACAGTCTTTCAACTGGGGTTCATAACATTTTATAAGCTGGGGCTGCACTTAGTCTTGTGGAATGGCCCTCAAAAGCAACGCTCCAATAAGTCAATGGTGAGATCAAGACAAATCTGAGACAGAGCTGAGACACAAATAAATGTTAATTTATCTCTATTTAATTAAAATTAAACTAAGTACTGTTCATATTACTCTGCATGTAGTTAATAATACCCCTATATTGTAACTTTTAAATATTATAAACAAGGAAAGGTGGCTCTGAAAACTGCATCCCAAGCCTGAACCTTCAAGTTGTCAAGATTAACAGATTAACAGAGTCGGGAGGGACCTTGTAGGTCATCTAGTCCAACTTCTGCCCAAGCAGGAGACCCTACACTATTTCTGAAAAATGGCAGTCCAATCTCTTCTTGAAAGTCTCAAGTGATGACGCTCCCACAACTTCCATTGGTTGATTGTTCTCACTGTCAGAAAGTTTCTCCTTATTTCCAGGTTAAATCTCTCCTTGGTCAGTTTCCATCCATTATTCCTTGTCTGGCCTACAGGTGCTTTTGAAAAAACTTGACCCCTTCCTCTCTGTGGCAGCCCCTCAAATATTGGAAGCCTGCTATCATGTATCCCCTGGTCCTTCTCTTCATTAGACTAGCCAAGCCCAGTTTCTGTAACCATTCTTCATATGCCTTAGTCTCCAGTCCCCTAATCATCCTGGTTGTTCTTCTCTGTACTTTTTCTAGAGTCTCAACATCTTTTTTATAGTGTGGCGAACAAAACTGGATGCACTACACTAGGTGTGGTCTTTGTAAGACTTAGTTTATAAAAGTGGTATTACTACCTCACTTGATCTTGATTGTATCCCTCTGTTAATGCAATTTAGGATTGTGTTGGCTTTTTTGGCGGCGGCTGCACACTGCTGGCTCATATTTAGCTGGCTGTCCGCGAAGACTTCAAGATCCCTCTCACAGTTACTGCTACTAAGTCTGATTTCACTATATGTGTACTTTTGGTTTTTCTTGCCTAAGTGTAGGATTTTACTTTTCTCTACATTGAATTTCATTTTGTTAGATAGGACCCAGTGTTCAAGTCTGTCAAGATCCACCTGGATCTTGAGCCTATCTTCTAGGGGTTTTTTTTCCTTAAAAAAAGTTAAGTTGCGTACAAATGGTCATTGTTCAAAAGCAAGAAACAGCTCCAAGGCATCTGGGTTCCTTATATCATAACATATCAAACCAGTTACAGGAAGATCAAAGATTATTTGGCTTTATTATGCAAAGGTTAATCCCTCAGATGCTACTTGAGATTGTGGGGAAATTTTTCGCATATTTTCATGTTCTATTGACAACTACAGCACTTGTTGATACGTTCACATTCTCTCTTTCTTCTTTTCTCTCTGTCTCTCTCCACCCACACCAACTTACACAGACATACACAACGCTTGCATAAAACAAAACAGTTCTTTTATTTCACAGCCTGGAATGCTTTTCTTCCAAAACCAAAGTAAGCACTGCATCCAAGGTCCATACTACTGTACACGACTAACAACAGAGAAGAGAGGTTATATTTGTTTCTTGAAAGATAATTTCCTTGCTTAGATGCCCATTCAATGCTGCCAAATATCTGTCCCTATTCTCATTGTCCCTTTGGATAAAACATAAAGAAAGTGCCATCTGGCTTGTCTTTCAAGAGCCTTTCTTTGATCTTAAGTAAATGTTGATAAAAGAATCTTTTCTTCCTTTAACACATATGTATAATTTCCATCAATGTCAATGTGCCTATGGAGAAAAAAAAAATAGAAACTGTTATATATAAGCAGCTGAATAGCATAATGGTTAAAGATGTGGGAGACTGGGATTCTAATCAGAGGTGGGATTCAACACGTTCTGACCAGTTCTGGAGAACCGGTAGCGGAAATTTTGAGTAGTTCGGAGAACCGGCAAATACCACCTCTGACTGGCCCCATCCCCATCTATTCTCTGCCTCCTGAGTCCCAGCTGATTGTCTGGGCCTTCTTTTGTTGCCCTGCACAGGATAATAGAGCTGGAAAGCAGGTTAGTGGGATGGGGAGAGAATGGAGATTTTACAGTATTCTTCCTCTGCCATGCCTACCAAGCCATGCCCATGAAGCAATGCCACACCCGCCAAGCCACACCCACAGAACTGATAGTAAAAAGTTTTGAATCCCACCACTGGTTCTAATCCCAATTGCTACCTACCTTACTAGTAAGAGTCCTTGCTCAAAAAACCTCACACTTTGCCTGCCTGCCTCAAATATGAGAGGGACACAAAAAAAAGCCATGACAGCTCAGATGTCACCTGGATTAACAAGGTCTACACACCAGATACCTATGGAGATTCTCAGTCATCCAGGCCATGGTTGTTCCAAAGGTGCTTTTACAAAAAGCAAATGGACTTCCTTTGTTTTTCCTTGAAGACATTTTTCTGCTCATCCAAGAACTGAAGATGCTTCTTGGTTGAAAAGCGAAAGGTATTCAAGGAACAACAAAGGGAGTCCAGTTGCCTTTTGAAAAAGTATTTTTGGGATGTCAGTATCACATGTTGGAGAACCAGGACAAACTGACAATTATTGGGTTACTGGAACAAATATAAGAACCTTGAATGGATGGAATGATACTACCACAGTAAGAACTGATGATATATGAAACATATGAGGGAAACTATGACTGGACAGAAAATCTATAGCCACACGAAGAAACAAGTAGTTACACAAAGCTTCAACACAGTGAAAAGGAAGCTGCTCTCTTTCAATTTGAGATAGACCTACATTACATCTTGGATCCAAGAATGTAATGAAGAACAACTGGATACGTAGCCATCACTTGAAGCTAGAACATCACTGCCACCCCTTCCACTACACAGCACACCAGATGGAGACTGTGCACTAATCAGAAAGAGGATAATGGGGTTGGTGAGGGTCGAAGCCCCTTTCATGGATGACACCTAAAGCATCCACAAGTGTACATCAGTAAGATGGCACCCAAAGATCATCTGATGAAAGAATGTCTGTGACAGGAAGAAGGTCAAAAAGAAGGTTGCGGAGAATAAGAGGGCAAAAATTATGTAGGACTTCCAGATCCAAGTAGACAGGAAGGCAGATTGGCCAATCCAGATACTGTGGTAGTACCCAAGGACCACAAAACAGAGGTGGTGGTAGCTATAATGGTGCCAAATGACAGCAACATCAAGGAGTATGAAAAACTAGAGAAATACTGAAAGAGGAAAACTAGTGGAAAGTAAAGACCAAAGTGGTCCCACTAATGGTAGGAGAACTCAGGGCTATGACTTCTAAGCTGGGAGAGTAGCTTCAACAGATTCCTAGCAACAACATCACAACTCTCTGTCCAGAAGAGTGCTGTGCTAGGAACAACTAAAATATTGTGCTGAACCCTCAAATTCCCAGGCCTCTGGTAGAAAATCTGAGCTTTTGAATTATATATTTTAAAATATATCACTTTGGAATTTTTGCCTTGATAGGGAAAGAAAGAGGGAGACTTATTTGATTCCATTAAGACAAATACTGTATATTGTACCCTGTTTCCCTGAAAATATGACCTATCCTGAAAGTAAGTCCTAGCTGGATTGTTTACATGCGCACCCAATATAAGCCCTACACCCAAAATAAGCCCTAATTAAAGATCCCGCCCACTCCAGAATGCACAGGTAAAAATTAAGCTAGGATGAGGATGGGAAGGTAGAACTGTCCTACTACTTTATCTTTGGACAGTTTTAGCCAGGCCTCACACACCCTGACATCTGCCTTGCCAGCCCATTTCTTCTGCAGCCGGCAAGGCTGGCCAAGCTTTTTTGAAGGCCTACGTAGCTGATAACAAAGCTCTGGATCGATCCAGAACTCTGTTATCCACTGCAAAGGCCTTCAGGAAAGCCTTGCTAGGCGCAGAAGAAGAAGTTCCTAAAGGCCTCTGACAGTGAAAAGGAGGCCAGGGGTGACACGCACAAGTGAGGGTAGTCAGTAGATGATATCCCCCGAAAATAAGACCTGGTGTCTTTTTTGATGGCAAAAAATATAAGATAGAGTCTTATTTTGGGAGAAACATGGTAAATATAACCAAACAGTAATCCTAGTTTCAGAGTACATTTCCAACAAACAACAAAAATTATATGTGCTTCTGCTAAGACAAGAAATCTGGAATTCTTTTTCTATAGCCATAGTCTATAGTCATACAGTTAGCTATGTTCATTTATTTTTCTTCCACATTTGTTGCATTTATAAATAACTCCAGGTAGCAAACATACCTAATATTCCTTCCCTAACCCTAACCCTCATAACAACAACCCAGTGAGATGAACTGGGCTAAGAGAAAATGACTGACCCAAGGCAGTCAGCTTTCATTCCTAAAGCAGGATCAGAAATCACAAACTTTGTATTAAATATTGTAAATATTGTATTAAATTGTATTTAATAGTCATGGGGTGAAGATCAAGTCTCTTTTAAGTCCAATTCAACTCACAAATATGTCACCATTATTTTCTTAACAATAGTATGGAAGTGTTTTGTCACTGCTTACTTTCAGGATGTTTCCCAGTTCAGACCACAATCCCTGGGATTTTTCCAGTAATTTCCATGCACATTTAGAGTTTGTTTAGCTTTTGAAATCAGCCAAGATTGATTGAAGACATGAGGAAGAACCAATCAAAGCCAATACATTAGACAAGGGATTCGTTTAATCAAGGTTATAAAACTTAATGAGTGCCTTAACAAGGAATACAGGACTTGTACTCCGGCTCCTCTAATGAATGCTGCGATCCTTCTTTCTCCAAATGTTGCTTTCCTGGAGGCGAAAGGGTTTTATTTTTTTCAAAACACCTTGTGCAAGAAGCACCAAGACTCTGGTTTCTTTGGACTTTGCAGGAAATCAGGGCAGAAGCCAAACCCTGACTAGTCCCCTCATTTGGACTGGAAAAAAATTGGCTGGAGCAACCAGAGGCGAAAACACTTTCCACTTTCTTTCAACACATTACATATTCTAACTAAATGCTCTAATCTTTCTCCACTTACCCCCACCTTCCTTGGACTAGTCTCCAGCCTTAACAGAGAAGGGAGTCCTCCCCACACATCACTGAGGAGTAAGACTCTCCTCCTTTTGTTCAATATTAGCTCAAGGTGCAAACAAGCCTCTTCCTCGGTTCTCTCACAATGACCCGGTGAACAGGTTGGACTGAGAGAGAAAGTGACAACTGCAGGTTTCCCTTATCAGGTAAACTCTTTCCACTGATCCCTCTTGGATGGGAGTGATCCACTTAAGGGCCCCCAATTTTGGAGAGCTCGTAGTACTATAAATCAGACATGCAGGGACAATGGTCAGATATTTGCCCAATTGCCATTGGTTCAGTGGTGGAATTCAATTTTTTTTTACTACCGGTTCTGTGGGTGTGGCTTGGTGGGCGTGACTTGGTGGGCATGGCAGGGGAAGGTTACTGAAAATCCCCATTCCCTCCCCAGCCCACTAACCTGCTTTCCAGGTCTGTTCTCCTGTGCAGGGCAACAAAAGAAGACCCAGCCTTCTTTTGACGCCTCTGGGACTCGGGAGGCAGAGAATAGGTGGGGGTATATGATCGAGTGTATTTTTCTACTTAAGATCTGAAGGGGGCATCTCCAAGCCTTTCTGCCTCTTATCCAGAGTGCAGTGATGGGCATGGCAAGGGAAGGATACTGTAAAATCTCCAGTCAGAGGTGGGATTTGCTGGTTCTCCAAACTACTCAAAATTTCTGCTACCGGTTCTCCAGAACTGGTCAGAACCTGCTGAATACCCACCTCTGCATTGGTTGCCCTTCAAATGAGTGAAATAGTAACATTAAGTCACAGGCTCCAGTGTGTGTGTGTGTGTGTGTGTGTGATCTTTATTCTATGAAGATAGGACAATTTTAATGTTCCTAAATTCTGATTAAAAAACTGTGTTCTATAAAAGAAGGAAACACAGGTGTGACATTGTTAAGAGTTTTTCTTAATCTGGTACAGATCAGACACCAGGATTGCAATTGTTTTCCCCCCCTCACAGAAATGGTTTTATTATAAAAAATTAAACTACAAAATTATTCCTTATTTCTAATCACAACGCTGCTTTCTAAGCTTTCTCTGTTTTCCTACCTATCTTAATCTATCGTCTTCCTCTTATTTCAAACATACAACTATTTCTATATCATTTAATTGATAAATTAATGTTGTTTTTAATCTCTCACAATATTTGTACACTATAACATAACCATAATATGTCTTGGCTCTGTAAGTCTATTTTTTATCCCCTCTTCAGCTCTTGTAGCCAGTCTCAGTCCATTTGCATGTGAAAACCATTTCACTCTTCTGTAGATTTACAATGGCCTTTTCTCTCCCCCCCAGACACACACCAGCACCCACAGTTCTCCCTTTCTTAAAATGACTTATTGGAGCTCTGTGCCTGACCATGTGGGATTTGCAGACTCTCACTTCATTGCTTGCAGTTTTCCTTGTTTATTGGGGCCTGCAGTTGAGATGCTTGCCTTTTTTGTTGGAGTTTTTTCTTGTTTACATTTACATTTGATTTGATTTGTCAATCGCTTACAAGATACAGGTATAAGAATAAATATAGTTTTGAATAAATGAGATAGATACTTATAAGAAAAATAAAAAACAATAGGACAGGGACCATAGGCACGATTGGTGTGCTTATGCACACCCCTACAGACCTCTTAGGAAAGGGGTGGGGTCAATAGCGAGGTCAAAAGTCTAAGGTTAAATTTTTGGGGGTTTGGGGAAGAAACCAGAGTCAGGTAGAGTATTCCAAACATTGACCCCTCTGTTGCTGAAGTCTTATTTCCTGCAGTCAAGTTTGGTGCGGTTCACCTTGAGTTTATATCTATTGTGTGATCTTGTATTGTATTGATTGAAGCGGAAGTATTCATTTGCAGGTAGGACATTGCAATATATGATTTTATGTACTATATTTAGATCAGACCGAAGGCGGCGTAGTTCTAGGTTTTCTAGGTCTAGAGTTTCAAGTCTGGTGGCATAAAGTATTCTGCTTTTCTTCTGCTTTCCTGACTTCACCCCCTTCTCCACACGCCCACACACACATACATGATTCCTGCTCCATTTTATGGGACAAATTCTCCAATTAAGGAGACAATGGGGCTGGTTGAACCCTCCTTCCCAGGCAGCACCAAAACTCTGGATCCCAAATGCCAGCTCACTCTGAGTGGTGAGTTCACTCTTCTACAGGCATGTTGGATCAGATGACACCCACACACACCCTTTTGATCTGTGTCAATTGGTGTGTTCACTATGTTGTCTATTTCCATGCAGCTTTTGCCAACCTGGTGCCTGCCAGATGTGATGGTTGTCAACATAATTCCTAGAATTTCTACTCAGCATATGCAAGCACCAGATGTCAGTTTTGATTTACTTATAGAGAGAATCTATTCTGAACTTCAATCTGATGGAGCAGAACATCCTCCTCAATTCTCAATTCATTCATTTTATGTAAGAAATATAATACACTATCTGGAATAACCTAAGCCTAAGATCTGATGACTTACTCACATTTAGGCCACAATGGCTGGCTTCATATATTCCAATAGTCAAAACCAAACCATATTATGGTTTGATGAGCTGCGTAAACTTAGGCCTTGAATGCAATCCAGTGGGAATTTTCTTTTCCTTTGAATTTGTCTGAAATGCCCTCACTTAAATTTAATACAGTATTGATTAATTTCATTTTTGTCTTGTTTTCTATTCTACTAAAATCTATATAGAACCGAATGAATTCCAATGTTTGACATAATACTATGTTTAAAGTGGCTATGTTGACACAACTCCCCTTAACCGATCATTTAAAGATCTAACAGAACCTCAGTATTCTAACCATAGTTAGAATTAAACTTGGTTCATTTTAGTGGCTTAGAGTTCCTAAGATGTTTTGTTAGTTTATGGTTCAGTTTAATGCCCAAACCAGAACCTGGATTCACTCCACAATCAGGTTACGCATGTTGTATGAAGAGACTTCCTATAAGATATTCTGATTTCAACCCTTCAATCCTGATTCTTCAGAGATAAGTCCCACTAGTTTCAAAAAAGTTTTTTTCTTCTTCTTTCTTTTTATTTTATACTATTATATCTACTATACCTACTATACTTACTTACATATCTGCCATACTTCGTTTCATTTTATCTCACCCATAGCAATTTCATTTCATTTTACAACATCTTATTTCATTTTTATTGTGTTGTATTGTTATTGATGTTTTGTTGGTGCTCATGTCTGTTCTTAAGTAGCTAAATGTCTATGGAGAGTTTCAGCCATCCAGGTCATGGTTATCCCAAAGGTGCTTTTTCAAGAGACAACTGGACTTTCTGGTTTTTCTTTTAAGATGTTTTGCTTCTCATCCAAGAAGCTTCTCACCCAAAAGCTGAAGAAGCTTCTTGGCTGAGGAGCGAAACGTCTTCAAAGAAAAATCAGAAAGTCCAGTTGCCTCTTGAAAAAAGCACCTATGTCCTTAAAGTAGGTTTCACTGAAGGTAAGCAGCACTTATTGCTATACAGGGTAAGCATGTAAGCTGAGAAGGGAATTCCAGGACTTCTAAGGACGTGAGATGGATATTTACATCTAGCGAGTAGGAAAAATATACTCAATAAAGTAGGCTGTCCTGAAAGAAGAGTAGAAAACATCAGTTCAACAGGGTTTCGGGGAAGTCTAGGAGGCTGCTGAACACGGGATGGTGAAGACAATCAAACAGGAATTCCACTCCTGATAGGTGACTAAAGCCCATGTCACACTGGCCAACGGATGCAAAAAGGACACAACAGACGAGCAAAATGTTCCTTCCGTTGTTATCCGCTCTCAAAAGGGGCAAAAATTTGCATAACCGGAGCGGATAACACGGACGCGGGGAGGACGCAGGGCGGATGCAAAGCGGATGCGGAACGGAAGCCCAGCAGATGGAAGCAGATGGGAGCGGATGGCACATCCGCTAGGCTTCCGGGGGGCTCAGCAAAGCGGACGCGGAACGGATACAGCAGATGCACAGCAGACACGGAACAGATGAAGCGGATGCACAGCGGATGCACAGCAGATGCACAGCGGAAGCCTAATGGATGCCTGGCGTTAATTGTGCATGCGGGGAGGATGCATTGCGTCAGCCCCGCAGATATAACGGAAGCAGCTCGGAAGCAGGTCGCCATTTAGAGGAAACACCTGCTGCCAGACGGATTGGCTGCCTTGCCTGCCCTGCCTGCATATCTGCCTGCCAGCCTTGGTGCCTGCCTTCCTGCCAGCCTTGGTTCATGTCTGCCTGCCAGCCTTGGTGCCTGCCTGCCTGCCAGCCTTGGTGCCAGCCTTGGTGCCTGCCTCCCTGCCAGCCTTCCTGCCAGCCTTCCTGCCAGCCTTCCTGCCAGCCTTCCTGCCAGCCTTGGTGCCTGCCTTCCTGCCAGCCTTGCTGTCTGCCTGCCTGCCAGCCTTGGTGCCTGCCTGCCAGCCTTCCTGCCAGCCTTGGTGCCTGGCAACCTCCCTGCCAGCCAGCAATCCCACAACCATGCGGAAGCACAGCAAGTCTCAGCCATCTGCTGCCAGCCCTTGCAAGAGGGACAGGGCTACCATCCCGCCCCCTGGCCCTCACTCTGGTTCTGCTGGGGCTTCTGCAGCACGGGCTCGCTCTTCTGGGGCTGGCGCTTCTGCTGCTTCTGCTTATGGAGGAGCTGATGAAAAGCACTCCAGCACCAGCCACCTCCACAGCACCTGGACCCTTCACCCATGAGACTGAGCGACCAAGAGGAGTGCCAGAGACTCATTTTTATTTTATAGCTTGTTGTTAATAAAGTCTATTTATGATTCACACACTTGCTTCATTTCTTTTTTTTAATAAAGTCTTGGTGGAAACTTTTAGAAATGGTTTAAGCCTTTGCATGCTTGTGGGATGGGTAAGGATAGCTTTGGGATGGGTTAGGATACCTGTGGAATGAGTAATAGCTGTGGGATGGGTTAGGATAGCAGTGGGATAGATAAACCTCCAGTGCAAGCATAGTGGGACTGTATGGTCCACCTTCCCAGGTGCCACACCTATGGCCCTTTATTATCAATAATAATGTAATAATTATCCACACATGTCAACATAAACACAACTCTTTATTAAACGCCCTGTTCATTGTAGGCCAACCAAACATACATGGCCCAATCTCATCCGTGTGATGAGACAGGCTGAAGGAAGCATCCATTAAGCATCTACCATCCTGTCTTGCCACTCCACTGCTCCAGCTGGGGAGTTCACCAGTGTCTCAGGAGGTTGCGCTGCTTCTTCGCTTCACGTGAGGCTCTTCTGGGACCTTGCACATCCTCAGTGTCTATCAGGTTTCGCCCTTGCCTCCATTCCCCAGGCTCCATGACCCCATTGCCTTGTTGGAGGTCCACAAGCCTGTTCTGCAAGACTGGGTAGCAGGTGCGCATGAGATTGTGCAGGATGCAGCAAGCTTCCATGATCCTCCTCACGGTCTCTGGGCAATGCTGCATGGTGGTGAGAAGTACCTGGAACCTGTTGGCCAGGATGCCAAAGGCGTTCTCCACCACCCGCCTTGCCCTGGACAGCCTGTAGTTGAAGATCCTCTCTTCACGGGTGAGGAGTCTGGAGGTGTAGAGCTTCATGAGGTAGGTTGTGAGGGAGAAGGCGTCATCCCCCACGATGAAGTAGGGCACATCTTGTGTGTCGTTGGGCAGGGGTTCTGGATCTGGGAAGCCCACGATGAGGTTGCCTTCCAGCTCCTCCTTGAGGTGACTGGCGTTGTATACCTGGGCATCTGAAGATGAGCCGTTGCCTGAAGCATCGTTGTACATGAACTTGTAGTCAGCATCGACCATGGCAAAGAGGACGATGCTGAAGAAGCCCTTGTAGTTGTGATAAGTGGACCCTGACTTGGCTGGAGCTTTGCATGCCACGTGCTTCCCATCTATGGCTCCAACGGTGTGTGGGAAGTTCCACTTCTGATACCTCTGCTCTGCAACTTTCTTCCATCCTTCTTCAGTGGAGGGGCACTGGAGGAGCTCCTCCAGGTATTCTTCGATGATGGCCTGTACCACTTCTCTGACCACAATGCTGATGGTGTTGTGTGGCACCCTCCAGCCGTACTGCATGCTTTTGTAGGTGGCCCCTGAGGCCAGGTGGTGCAGAGTGAGTGCCACCTTGAGCCCAGGTTCCAGGCTGGCCCGGAAGCTGGTGTTTGCCTTGGTCAACCTGGGTGTCAGCCGCTTCACAACTTCATCAAACATGGCTGGAGGCATCCTCATGAAGTTCTGGAACGCCCGAGTGTCTTCGTTCCTGAGCTCCACCATCAGCTTGTTGTACAGTCCGTGCTCTGCTCTTCTGGAGAACCATCTTTGGACCCAGACTCTTTTTGGCTGCCTCTTTTTCTTCTCGCAGTAGAGTTCACAGAGCCTGCAGATGGCTTCGCACTGTTGCAGAAGGATGGTGGCTGCCAAAAGGACTGTGTTACGATCCACGGTAGACATGACTGGATGCTGTGGAAGAGGAAGAGCCAGATGAAGGCTGCAGAGGTCTGCACCACTGGGCTGCTGTTCTGAAAGTGAGATGCAGATGAGTTGCTCCCCCTTTTTATAGGAAATATAGGTTTTCCGCTAGGCATCCTCTAGGCATCTTCTAGGCATCCTCTAGACATCCTTAATATCCGAGATAGGTCCCCTCTGCGAACGTTTATTCCATTTTAAACGCTTTGTTTCCATGCTGCATCCGCTAGGCATCCGTTATGCATCCGTTCTGCGTCCGTTCAGCTTCCTCCCTGCGTCCGTTTACCGCTGGAGCGGATGGGGTTGCGCGTATGCGCAGCGGATGCCTAGGTTATATAGCGGATGCGTAACGGATGCAGAATGGACAAACTGGATACATTTTCCGCGCAAAAGTTTTGGGGAGCTCAAAACTTTCGGAGCGGATGAAAAGTCAATAAACGGATGCTGGACGGATGGAGAGGAAGCAAAACGGAGGCAGTGAGTACATCGCGTTTTCCAACGGATGGCAAGCTTTTTTGTCCGTTTTACATCCTCTTTGCATCCATTGGTTCAGTGTGACAGGGGCTTAGTTCACACGGCTCCTTTGCAAGAGTTATTCTAAGAATCGAGAAAGACTTACTGATATTAAGAGGTAGGCACTGTTGTATGGACAGACTTTCGATGTCCTGACTTACGTATGATTATCGCTGTACCTATGGTGCTGACGGGTAAATTGCTAGGGGGGATAGATTTTTTTTTTTTCTTTTTTTTTCCCTTTTTTTACATTGCTTTTTACAAAAAAAAAAAAACACCTTCAAGGGACACTGAAGCTTGGCAGGCAGGCGGAAGGAAAGAAGGGAGGGAGAAAGGAAGGAAAGAAAGAAAGAAAGAAAGAAAGAAAGAAAGA
Organism: Laticauda colubrina; assembly: GCA_015471245.1. Classification (NCBI taxonomy): domain Eukaryota; kingdom Metazoa; phylum Chordata; class Lepidosauria; order Squamata; family Elapidae; genus Laticauda; species Laticauda colubrina. The sequence continues at coordinate 42,779,008 of BLBF01000007.1, read as the reverse complement.
AAGAAAGAAAGAA
>BLBF01000007.1:42727978-42763278 GCA_015471245.1 Laticauda colubrina | reverse complement strand
ATATATATATATATATATGCTGTTCAGCTTCCTTCGGATATTATCCCATGTCATTGTAGTTGTGCTTTTAAAGTTGTAGTTTCCGCAGAATCTCATCTGCCATCCTCAGGCTTCTGTACCGTACACATATAGGTTAATATGGAGACAATGATACACTCTTATCATTTGGCATATGATAAATTGATAAATTGGCTTTGGGAATGAGTAAACAATTATTTTTAGGGGATACATCTACTAAAATAGTTCACTTGCTCCTATGGAATAAAATTATTCGCAGCAACCTGTATTTCTTGAGTAGACAGGCAAACTAAAACTGGTCTCAGCTATTGATCAATGACCTATTTGAAATGTTCACTTTCTTTGTTTAAAACTATCGATATTTCTGTTTGCATCATTCCCATTTTAGAGAAGGATAACTGAGAACGTGAGGGCAAGATAAAGAGCGAGGACTTTGGTTTTCAGTTCTCTCGTCTGCCTGTCGTTTCGGTGGGGAGAAAGATGAAAAGGCTGTAACGGCCCGAAAGCGAAGAGGCTTGCTCGGAGGGTCCAGTCAAAGAAGCCCAAGAAGCCCACATTTCGGCCTCTCCAGTCAGGCACCTTTAGGACCCTCTGAGGAAGAAGCAACCGGGGGAAGGCGGGGGGGGGGAGGGGGAAAAGGCTATTCCTAATTTCTGATTGGCCAAAATCACGTCTTGATTGACAGCCCTCCTCCTCGCTGGGCTCCGCCCCGTCCCAGCCACTTTACTGACACTAATGAGCAAATTCTTCCCACCGGTCTCCTGCTTGGAAGCGCTGACAGATCAAGGCAACAAATTTCATTTCCAAGCCCTAATTCGTGTCCGCGGAGCGTTTGTTACCCATGTCAGAGCTGTTCGGCCCTTCAGACGAGGCAGAGCTTGCGGGAGGAGAAGGAGGAGGGGAGGACGGGAAGCCCCGCTTTGGCACACAGGGATCGGCTGGGCTTGCAAAGGGAAGAGGAGGGGGGAACGCTCGGCGACCCACTTTAGGCTGCTAGAAGGTGGATGCAAAAGGAGCGGCGAAGCCAAGCGAAGGCGAGCGGCGCGGCCTGGAACAGCAAAGCAGCCGAGAGAGAAGACGGGACTTCCACTTGGCCGGTCCGACATGGCAGAGAAGCGGAGAGCCTCGCCTTGCACCGTGCTGAGCCTCAAGGCTCACGCGTTCTCGGTGGAGGCGTTGATCGGAGCCGAGAAACAACAGCAGCAGCAGCAGCCGCGGCAATCGCAGCAACATCCGCCGCCGCAGAAGCGACGAAAGCTGGCCGGAACCAACGGGGAAGAGACGCCGTCCGAAGGCGGCGGCGGCGGCGGCGGCCACGGGAATAGCTGCGGCACGGACTCCGGCGAAGGCGCTGGGCAGAGCGCCACTTCGCCCTCCAGCGCTGAGACCTGCTCGGCCGCGCCTGAAGCAGCGAAGAATTGTGGCGCCCGGGAGGTACCTCCCGGTAAGTTCTTGCGTCCTCTTGCCTTCACAGCCCGCTCTCCGCTTATAAGAAAGACCTTCCCGCCCCTCAGTTTTCCCTTGCCTGGTCATAACTGAAAAATGGAGACGTTTCCCCTCCAAAAGACTTCCAATGGTCCCAATCCCCGGGCTGATGTCTCTTCTCGGACTGAGAGAAAGCTGTCACAGCTCGGCTCAGCGGCCTGTCCTTTCCCTTCAATTTACCCTGAATAAATCAGACCGAGCTTTTCCTCGGTTTTCAGAAACATCGACAGAGTCTGGTCGTAGTAGCAGAAAATGCAGGATTTAAACAAAAACAAAAACCGGGCAAAGTTCTAATGCTCTGATCCGTCTTTACTAACAACAATAGTGAAGCACTAAGAAAAGAAGTGAAGTGCAATTTTTATTCTATTTTGTTTTTTGTTGTCCAATTCAGGGTATGCAAATCAAAAAACACTGAATATATATTGTAGTAATTTTCTACACCCCTTTAAACTGATCAAATATTATAAACTTTCCTTCAAGTGAAAAAAAAATATGGGTGACCACAGATTTTCTTACAAACATGAATTTGGTATTTAAGCTAACTGAAATTTACAGATTTATTTTCAAATATACTTTGGATTGGATTGCTAAATTCATTTGCTTGAGCAACTAGTCCATGTAATCTGTCCCTGCAAAATCACGAAGTTCATCTTGGTGTTTTTGCTGATTTGTTTGGTGATGACATTTTTGTGGACACATCCACAAAGCCCACGAACCTTTATTTTACGGTATATCCGAAAATGAAATAATACTAAGACTCTTTGTTGTCTCAATTTATTTCCAAGTCAGTACACCCAGGGTGGCCTTGCATGTCTGGTACTGGGTACAATCAGGCCAGAAGCAGGTCTGGATTTCAGTTAATACTTCCTTTCTGCCGCCTTTTAAGTAGGATTTGGGCCTAAGCAGTGAAGGCTCCAAAATCAACTTCCAATCAATTCCCAAAAAAGAGCCCGCAATTAAAAGACATGTAAAGCATTCAGCATGGCGAAGCTGTCTTTCTTAAATTGAGGCCGACTTCAGTTCAAACGGCCTTGGAAAAAGGACGGCTTGTCGTTTAAAATCGTTAAAAAACGAGTGAATGTGAAACCAACTAGACTGCTTCTGGTTGAAGGCGATTTATTATTTCGAGGAAGGAGCTCCTAACTGACGTTTAAGCCACCGATGCCTTTTTGTTGCGAGGAAGGGCGAGGCGACAGGTCGCACGTAGGCGCCGCGGCTCTTTAAACGTATCTCGCCGGCCCGGGTGGCCCTCGCGCTATTTTCGCACAGGGACGCTCGCTCGGGGGTGGGGGGGGGGGGAAGGAAGGGAATGATTTCCCGCCTTTTCCCAGCAAGATTTTAAAAAGAAAAAAAAAAAATTCTGAGCTTTTCACCTCGCTTCCTTTCCCCCCAGTTGTTGCCCGTTTACAAATGTCCGCGTGGTATTTAGGCTCGAGGAGTTGTGGCCGTAGCAGAAAAGCAATTTGCGGCGAGGGCGAAAAGCACGCGCCCTTTTCTCAGGGAGGCACGTGCGGATGAAGCGCGCGGGAGAGTTGTCTGGAAAAAACAAGCGAGTCACGCTTCAGGCGCCTTTCCCCGTTGAAACTAAACAAAACAAGGCGCTGGTTTCGTGGTTAAGATTTATGTGGGGTTTATGGTTATTATTATTCTCCCTTCCCACACGGGAGCGCAGAGAGTCGCTACCGTAGTCGCCTCTCCCTTCGGATTAGGCTTAGCGCTTTTTAGGCCGTTTTATTTGCCCTAACCGCCCTCTCGTATCTTTCCTGCCCCCTCTCTGTTTTCATTCCTACAGGTGGTTGTGAAGAGGGTTTCTTAAACGGTACGTCGCCCCCTCTGACTTCTGCAGGCCCCGCCAAGGATGCCTCGCCTTCACTTGCCCCGCAAGTACCTCGGGTGGACCTGCAAGGCGCGGAGCTCTGGAAACGTTTTCACGAGATCGGCACCGAGATGATTATTACCAAGGCGGGAAGGTAAAGGCAGGGAGAATCATTCCTCCGACTCAGTGGGATTGGAAAAAAAAAAAAAGGGCAGTGCCGCTAAATCTGAGAATCCGCGCAGCTCCGACATTTACTCTGGGATTTCCGTTTGGGTAGAGGTTTTACGACCGAATTATATTTCCTTAGAATAGTGGTGGTTACATGTTACTCTTCAACATTCGGTCCCAGAACCGACCCCGTTCCCTCCGAACGGTTTTTGCTGTTGGCTGAGTTTTCAAATAAATGGATAATCAATCCTGGGGCGTTTTTAACTTTAACGTCCATCCCCTCCGTAGGGGTCTGGAAGTAAATCTTAAAGTCAGAATATGTTTTGGAATGACATATCAAATCGAAAGGCAAACAATCCCCACGCGCATATATTCAGTATTATATGTGATTGTATGTAAATCATTTGAATTAATTTCCATGTTCTTATGTGGCCAGATTTAGAGATACATTTTAAAATAAGGGGCACAGTCTTAGTAACAGTCGTAAATATGAAGTTCTTTCTTCGTTTCCAGCTAATCAGTGGTCTTCAATATATTCCTTGGAAAGGCTATTGGTTTGAAATTAAATTGTTTATTATCAATAATGATCAGTCTATTTTTAAAAAGTCTAATATTAGGTATGGCTTGAAATGTTATTATCTGTTGTATCTATTTTTTGTTTATAACAGTGAAAACATTTCACGTACTGTTTCTAGCGTTCTGAAGTATGAATTAAATTTATCCAAATGTTTTCTGATAGAATATCAAAATATTAGATCAGAAGCAAAATATTCAGGAGACACCATTGGTTACCTTTGGTTTTCTGCTTCAGATAATTTGTATTCTCTCAAGCATTTTCCATGTTCAAACTTTCATCATTATGCTAATTAAACACAAACATTTACTGTTGTGAAAGTTGGAAGTTTCAATTATCTCTAACATGTAATATTTAAGAAAGGTGGGTATGGATTCAAATTGGTGATATGTCAGAATAATTTAGCAAATTATGGAGCTGGAGAGGCCATTTGAATTATAAATGAGGCAGAATGTGAAGAATGGTAGGTTTCCTGTCCATTATTTTAACAAAACTACATTCTCCTAAAAATAACTTTATTATTTTCTAAAGAATGTATGCAATATGATAAAAGTCTGCATTATAGAAATGTATCTGAATGCATTAAAATGACAGAAACACATTTTATTGAAGCCATATGTTACCTTCTTCATTTTCAGAGAGGTTTTGTTAATGATTGAAATGCAGTATTAAAAAAACAAGGGAACATTTATTTGGCTTAACAATTTTCCTATCAATTTTTCTTTATTTTATGGATTAAAAAATGTTAAAGACTAGTTAGCCACAGCTAGTTTTCCTTCTTGGTTTTTAAAAAAATGTTAATAGTTTTATTATTTCTAGAATGTAATTTAGATTTCATATTTTTAGAAAAGACTGAGAATTTTAGGAAAATAGAATATCTATGCCCTTTATAAGAAAATAAAAAAAATGTTTTGAAATTCCTTTAATGCTAAGACAGTTTTTACCCAAGAGCTAATTTGAGAAATACATTATAGTACATCATAAATTTCTATGTAGTGATTTCAGTTAGACAGTCGCAAAATTGCTGCATGGATTTTTTTTTATTCTTTTAATGAAGTAATTTTGAGGTAATTTTTGAAGTAATATTTTCTCTCATTGAGGGAGATGGGCAGTTTAGAAATATGAAATATAAATACATTTTATAATACCTATTAAATACTAAGTAAGTCTTTTTACTTAAAAAGTGGGAGAAATAATTCATAATTGCCTTTATACAGAAGTAAATCTTATTTGTATTATTGGAATTTGTTTCTAAATACACATTTAGAATTGTACCTTTATGGATAGATATGTGTCTATATACCATATGTATATAGTTCAGATGTAACCATGATTTGGAGTTTATTAATATACACACTTGTGCATACATATGCCCCCCCCCCGCATTATAAGTAATATAACCCTGTCCTGAGAAATTCACCTCTAAAACCATGCTTATTGTTTCTGTAACATATATTCACTGCTGAAAAGGTGACAAATGCTATAATCTCTCACTATGCTAATTATTAGAAGCAGCTGATAAAGACATAGATTTTTTTTCCCCCTGACAACTGCTAGTTTTGATAATCTGTTTACATATCAGTTTAGGTGTGTGCATGTATGCACGTAATGGTGGAGGGAAAATGTTTATGTTCAGGGCTCTAAGACATGAAAATGAACTGTACCTATTTACTTTTGAGGAAACAAAATTGAGGATCAGAATGGCAAACTGAAAATCATATTTCTGAGTGGCTGCAGCTGTATCTTCAGCCTGGGATGTGAGTTTTAAAGCAGCAACAAATTAAAAGCAAAAAAGAAGCTTGCTAATTCACATCTATACTTATATGGGATTGAGTTTGTTCTTTGAAGGAATTTCACTAACAAATAAAATACATGTAAAAGTTGTTGAGACAATGTGTTAGGGTTGTTGTGTTTTAATGAATTGGCTCTGATGATTCAAAAAGAAAAAAAATCCTGCAGATAACTTTAAATGAGAAAGAATTTAGGGTTTTACTTCAATCATGTTCCTGATTTTATGTCCAAATCTGTTTTTTATTAAATATTCTTTTTATATTCAGACGAATGTTTCCTGCAATGAGAGTGAAAATTTCAGGCCTAGATCCTCATCAGCAATATTACATTGCTATGGATATTGTCCCTGTAGACAACAAAAGATACAGGTAAAGTAGCATTAATAATGGGATGAGGGAAATATAGTTTATCTGGAAAATAACAAAGATTGTGCTTAATTCCCTTCCAAATTCCTATCTTCTTTTCACCCATGAACAATCCCAAAGTTGGTGATTAATTTTTTTTGTGTGTTTGAGTTGCATTTTACATTTGGTTCATATATCCTGTGTTACCAATTTTTTTTCATCTTGTAAGCAAGTCTTCAGCTCCTTACTTGCAGATAGGTTCACCATGAGTAGTAAGATTGAAATGAAGTAGATTGTCTTTACTGTGTGCACATCACTTTGCTAGCAATTAAGAACAACACTGCATGAATATGGAACTACTCAGTAGCTAAAGTTACAAACATACAAGGCAGCTGTAATTTGTCTGTGTCACCATGGAAATTATGTCTTTACCTAGTCAAGAGGCAAATGTGATGTGGTATGTCTTATTGGGATCTTGACATTTGATTAGCAGGTCCACTAGGGACAGCACAGAAGCCTCTTCCAACTGGTGGAAATCCTGGAGGACACCACAAAACTAAAAAAGGAAATGTACTTGTTTTGCTTTAGCCATAAAGAGTTGGTGGGATGGAGTTTGTTTCATGAAGCACTTATGATAAAGCATCCCCTTTAAAGCTCATACCTGGTATTTTGCTCAAAAAGAAAAGGAAATAGAAGAAATACTCGGCAATTTTCATACCCTAGATCTGCCTTGAATTATTTCAAGATGGGATATTATTGCATACATTTTACTAGACTGAATACATTTTCAAGATAGATGCTACATGGCCATCATAGAATTATGATTATTCCACAGGATGTTGGTAGTCCTTCTCTCCTTGGTTATTTCTTTGAAGGGTAAGTGCGTAGCAGTTGAATTTCATGCCATCTCCAGTAGCAAAGATGTAGCAAAAATAGTTGTTCAATTATTCCTGTGCATACTTCATGAAGCTAAACAAATGTCCTGAGATAGATATATAGATAGATTAGATTAGATTATTAAATTAAAATGAATGTTGAAGAGACATTAATGAAACACTTGAGGAACTTCTATGTAATGTAGGACAGAAGCCTATTTTAAAAATATTCCATAAGAGAAATGAAACAAAGATAGTTTTCTTCTCCATTATCATAGTATGTGCACTAGTTAAGTAATGGACTTTTTGCTGGTATGCATAGGTCTATATTTGGGTTTTGAAAAAATGAGGCTGGCTCAGTAGATTGCTACATCTAGTTAAACAAAGGATTTTGCAGATAAATTCATTCATACCCATTAGATTCGAATACTATCATTAATGGAGTTTAATGGAGGTCTGTTCACCAATTTTGATGGATATTTTTTAGTTTATATGGCCCAAAGTGAATAAAATTATGGGAAATTAGCATACACCATATGTCTTCTTAAATGGTTCAACTATATTCTCTTGGTTTATAAAACCTAATAGAAGGAAGCTAGCCTTGAATTCCATTATATTGTGTGATTTCCAGATTTTAGTAAAACATACATATAATGGCATGTAAAATACATTTCCCTCCTTGAGAATATTGTACAGCTTATTGAGATTCACTTGAATATGGGTTGATAGTTATTATGGAATCGAAACTATTTTGATTCCTCTGAGAATTGAGCATTTGATAAGAGAATTTAAACAGCATAGTTTTCTTTTAAAGATTGTCCCTTGCTTTTCACCTTGATGTTATCATAAATTGGATGATTCCTAGTTCTGTCATAATCCAAAGATAATGTTGATTTTTTAAAAAACTACAGTTTGGTATGGATTGGATGAGAGCAAACAAAATGAAAGAATCTAACTGATCTTGGCTGGTAAAAAGATAAGCGAGTTGGAATTCAGATGCTTAGTTTGAGGATATCTCTAGATTTAATCATAGTTTGGCTACTTCCTTTTCATTGGTAGCCAGGAGTCTTTTCCTCGGCTCCAAATATGCCTGTTTAAGGTGTCTGACTTGGCATGGGTACAGTTACATCTGGATTAGATCACTTCCATACTATCGGAGGATTGCTTTTGAAGATTGGAAATTTCAGCTAACTTAAAATGCTGCAGTCAGGTTGTAGACTTAGACCAGTTATAAAAAGAGTGTAACTTTTTGACTACAATATTTATGTGACTGGTAGTTTGTTAATGGGTACAATTCAGAATGTTTGTTATAAATTCTTAGATAACATAAGGTCAGTTTATTGAAGAATTGTCTTCTCTGAGATGAGCTGCCCAAGCAGGCTCCTCCTCCTCTCTCTGTAGTTTTATATACATTTGGCATAAATTGGAGAGTCTTTTTTAATTGTTTGTGGCACATTTGGAAGTCATCAATGTTATTCAAGCCAATATTTGATTTCATTCAAAGAATTATGTCTCTTTTGCTCCTCTGTATTTAAACTTTTATTTCATTTAATAATAATAATTTATCAGGCTCTTGTCTTTATGTGTTTTTGTCATTGTACTGATTTTTAAATTGTTTTTTAATCAAGGAATGTAATAGTTAACCATTTTGGATACATAATTAAATTACATAGAATTAATATTTCTGTTTATTATGGAAAAACCAGGCTAGATAGCAGGAGACTGAATTCTAGTTCCACTTTTAGCCATGAAACCTGTTTGTTGGGTGACTTCGGGCGGGTTACTGGTAGACTTCAACTTACAACTGGTTGCTTCGTGACTGTTTGAGGTTATGACAAAGCATACTATAGAAAATGCTGGAATAGTTTGGTTCGGCTATTTAATATGTGCTGTTATTTCTATGCAATTGTTTGCAATCACTGAATGGCTGTCAATAACATTTATTAAATATGTTAATGTAAGAGTTCAGTCTTATAGATCTTTGCCAAAGTGGTATATATCTGCAGTTCCCACTACAATTCCTAAATTTGTAGAAAGGGAAATATAATAAACGCTTTCAGAAAATTGTTCAGAATATCTTTACTATAAAATTAGATGAGTTTTACACATTCAATTCTCTGAGGAAAAGATTTGGGTTTTAATTTATTGGAAGTACTTCTAAAACCATTGTTTGAAAATGTGTCAATTCTTTAAAAAAAAAATCAAGTTATTGAATGTAATAAATACAACACCATTATATTCTCCTTTCTCCAATCCTGATTTACCTTTTGGATTTATAAAAAAAGCCCAATTTTGTATCATATGTTCTGAAACATCATCCTAATTGATTCTAGTGCATAATATTGTGATAATACTTTAATACGTTGACCCAGTGATTTATTAAAACAGATGAGAACCTCAGTTATATAAGTGTCAAATATAACAAAGTATGAATCTCAATTGCACTTGATCACCTTTGGTTGCAAATCTTAAATAAATTTTCTAAATCTTATTCAATAGGATTTCTTTGTATAAGATTGCTCGACTCATCATGAATGCAAATGTAATTGCAGGGGTTATACTAAAAAGCCATATTTCTAAAATAACCTGATTTTTATTTTTAAAATATATATATTTTACTATTAGCTTTAGCGAAATTTAAAGTTATAACTCATGCAGATTATTTCTCATCTATATTTAATTCTGCACAGAAATAAGAATGTTAAATAAAGCATTACGAATAAACTTTCTGCAAAATAATTATCTAAATGTATGGAAAAAATGTTCTAAATATAGATGTAATATTTGGATACACCACCCAGAACCCTTCTCTAAGCGAGATGGGCAGTTTAAAAATAGGAAATATAAATAAATCATTTTACTTTTTTAGATAAGATAGATAGGTATAGGTAGGTAGGTACTTTGCTTCAATAGTCTTTGATTGTGAGTTGATGATTCTGGTTTTTTTGGGCAGAAAGAGGGGATGTTCAGCTCAGTGATATGAAAACATACACAAATCATCCTCCTGGATTAGGTTAAAATCCACCTTAATCCAACATTTCATTTCTCAATACTGGATGCTCCTCTGCACTTATAGGCATGAAACAGACATGCCACGGTCCTTTGTTTCTGCTGTCTGGAAGCTATTTTGCCCCAATTTTCTTCAAAACTAATAAACATATGATAGCCTTACCTCCATGAATCCTCTTTTAAAGCTGCACAGATTAATGGCTTTCATCATATTTTACTGTGGTGAATTGATGGAGAATTCATCAGGGTACAATCTGTTGTGAAATAAAGGTATTGTTGGATTGCAAGGAGAAGGGAGCATTGATAAAAGCTGTATCTGTCCTCCCTTTTCATTCACCAAGGAAAAGCATTGCTGGGTCAAAGCCATTCCCATTAACAAAAGACCCTTTCTTTTTGTGGGTTGCAGTTTTAACACCTTTACCTGGGATTAATTCTTACATAACACATAGTTTATTCTTGTATCAAGGACATATTTTTACCTCATAAGATAGCAAGCCTGATTGTTTTTCCAAGCAAAGTTTTTGTTTATATAAATTATAATTTTTGAATTGTTTTAATTATCAATGAAGGATTTAGAACAAATGTTGCTATCTATTCAGTTTACTGATCGAAAAATACTGACTTAATTTATTCAGTAATCAATCTGTTCTATTAAAATATGACCACAAAGATGAAATCATACAATAACATTATTTTTCTTGACAGTAAAGAAGTAATGCTGACAAGGGAAACAGTCCCGCTCTTTTCTTTTATGTAAATATGTTGCTGTGCCTGACTTTCTGGAACAGCATTCCACCCCTACCCACCCCAAGCCTGAAATGGCCCCAGTTCTGCTGTATTTAGGAAAGCCTTAAGACAGGACCCTTCTCGAAAACACTGGGCTTAGACAATGCCTGAACTCAAGAGTAAATAGCAGACTTTGAATCTGCCTTCCTTGGTATGGTGGCTTTACTTCTGTAATGTCTTAATATTTTGTTTTTTGGTGTTTTTAACTCTCTTGTAAGCCACCCAGAATCTCTTGGAGAGTCGGCAGCCTTAGAAAGTAAGTAAATAATTATTTATTTATTATATTGCTTTCCATGCCAAAGCATCTTGAAGAAATTTTCAGTAGGACCAGAAGTAAAATGCATAATAAACCCAATTTAAAAACAATATAAAGCAACCATTAAATAAAACCTAAAGGGGAGGGGGGAATTATAGAGTATATACTTATATTACAGCAAACTTGCAAAAGAATATTTTCATTGTGAATGTCATAAATCTCCCTCATAGGTATGTTTATCATAGTTCCAAATGGATGGTAGCTGGAAATGCTGACTCACCCGTGCCTGCCCGTGTATACATTCATCCAGATTCACCTGCTTCAGGAGAGACCTGGATGCGGCAAGTGATTAGCTTTGACAAACTGAAGCTTACAAACAATGAACTGGATGACCAGGGTCATGTGAGTTTTTTTTTAAAATGTATTTGTTTTTCAGCAACATTCACATAAGACATTTAAGCTACTCTTAAAAATAAATTAATAAACCTTTGGACTTAACCCTAACAAAAATTGATTGATTTAGCAAAGCTTATGTCAGCTTTGTTAATAAATGTTTTCATATTTTGCCACATCAGTGAATTAGTAATAGTTTCCATCAGATGTTTCTTTGGAGCCTTTGGACACAAAATTGAGCATATGAAAAATATCAAAACTGAAAGTGCAGAACAAACAGTATACTTTGCCTTTCTCTCTGTAATTGTTTGATGTTTTTTTAAAAAGTGAAAAAATATAGACTATAAATGCTTAAAATGTGTTCTCAACATATAGGAATCATAGGTGCACTCAAGAAAATGTATATCATAATTTGATAATTTTTGCAAAGTTCCCATGAGCTTTATGCTATTCTCAAAAGGAACAAAATGAGAGCTGAGAGAGAACAACTCTGATCATGATTTATTACCTATCTTACACAATAAGACCTTTTTTCAGCTGAAGCTCGTTATATCTGCAAAACTGGAAGGGAATTGTATAGTTTAATGATTGTGTTTGAAAGCTCTAAATCGTTTAGTTATGATACTAGCTCATTTGATAATATATGCTTTAGGAATATTTCCATTTTCAAACAAGAAAAAAGGAATACGCAAGTATCTTTTAAAATGGTTAAAATACATCTCAAGTTATATAATAACAACATACAAATAGTTTTGAGTATTTTTTGATAATTTTCATAAATTCAGAAATAGATGGCTGCTTGGACTTAGAAAAACAGACTGAATTTTGGAGGTACGTAAGGGTCTTTTTAAGAAGACAAAGTACAATCTTTCTCTTTGTATGTTAACCTAACTTTAGCTTGCAATTCTAGGTGAAATATTTCATATTTGCATTTCATGCAATTCTAGGTGAAATATTTAGATTGAATATTTCATTAAATATTCTAAATTGCATTTAAATTTCTTGTTTTGCTTAATGATTATCTAATCTGGAAAATCTTTACATAATTCTGGAAAATCTCTTATGAAAATTTTATATTCATTATGTTCATATTATGATTGTGTCTTGTTTTTCCTTTTATTATTGACAGATTACCTGTATCTTCATGTCAGTGTGTTAGGCAAGCTTAATTGTGGCTGAAAATTGGCCCTACTCATTTTTAATTCTTTTGTAAATGATCTTTTAGATGGCAATGCATCTTTGTAAGACAGTTACAATTAAATCATTTTTAAGATAGTTTATTCCTTGATTAAAAAGTGTGATTCTGTGAGACCCTCAAAGGAATGAAGAGTATCAAATAAAAAGGGAAAAAGCAGTTATAGAAATTGCAATCATTTTGGAAAGACTGTTGGATTTCTGCATCTAATTTGAGCAAGAGTAGAGAGACTGGCCTCAAATTTCAATTTCTTTTTTAGAAGAAAGCTGTGGTCTTATCAAACACTACTATAGTCAGTTTAAATTATTCAGAAGCAACTGGTATTCAAGCCTCTATGAGTTGGATAACACCTCATGAAAGATATAGAAAATAAATTTTCAATACCTTCTAAATCTTCTATATGGATTTACTTAAATCCTCTCTTAATTTAAACTGTATAAACTTAGCTATTTATCATTCATGTTGTACTTTTGAGTTATGGAAGTGCCCTGCATTAATTGAATTGTTCAATTTCAAAGAAAGTCAAGTAGCTGTCTTATCATTTGAAAAAATATACACCCAAGTGATTCAAAACTAACAAATTTGAGACAAAAGTTTATACTTAAAAAATGAGATTTAAATAGTCATTGATGGTTACCCAGTCAGAATTATAAAATGGAGAAAGATTATTCAAAAATAAATTGTTTTGATTATTTGGCCACCAAGATTGAATAAGAAAGCATTTCAAAATAGTGGAATTACTTCACATTGAACAAATCTCAAGGGATTATGTATCATATGTAAATAGATGAATATTGCTACAATATTGCCTATATTGATGTTATTGTAAGCTTTCAGATATACTAAATGTTATATAATATTCCTGGAGCATTTAATTATATTATTTAAATAATAAAATATTTTATACCTTGTTATTACATGGTTTTAATGCCAAAATACTTCCATACAAAATGTTCAGATTTGTCAGGGGAACAAGATTGTTTGATAAATATATTCATATCATTTATACTTTCAGTGTCTGTAATCATGCTGAGGACATTTAAGTGTATTTATATTGAAAGCTTCTGACAGTTTTTAATACATAAATAATTCTCAATTTGAAAATATAAAAAATAGTAAATTTTGCCTGTTCCAAAACATGTGAAATTAAAAATAGTTCAGATTAAATTGCTTATTCAACTATTTACATTTTCCATGTACATCAATTTCATCTTGATGAAATTTTAATATTTTCAAGAGATATGTCCTAGTATTGGGAATTAGGACATTTTGCAATGTTTTGCATAGATATTTTTGCAGAGGTCAAATCATTTATCTCTTTATATTTGGAATTCCTATTGATTGAGTTTAATAAAAATAATACTTCCGAAGCAATCTAATCCAACCAACTATAATAGCACCTTGGGATAGGTTTAGAAAATATGGTATAATACCACATTTTAAAATCCCTGTATACCCATACATTATTCTATTTCTTTTATCTGGAATAAAATGCCAGTAGAATAGAATTTTAAACTGAATTTATTTCACGTTCATATAGAATGAAAATTATTCGTAACATTAACCATATTTCCTAAAATGTTCTCCAAATGACATTTCTAAAAATGATTTCCTCGTATAATTTTATAACTTCCATAAAATAAAAACCTGAAGCATTCTTAATAAAGTACATATTCATAGTTGAACTAATGGAAGTTAAAGGAGTACAAACTAGAGTAAATATTCTTATTCTTATTTTACTAAGCTAAAGGATACTATTGTTGTCTCTTTGTATACTTATTGATAAGGCTATTTTCGTCTCTCAAAGATACAAATAAATAAATAAATTCAAGTTTGTCTTTATCTCCTGCTTTAATTTCTTTGTTAATTATCTTAAGATTTATTATATTCTTCCACCAACATAAAAACATTTTTCTGGTATTAAAAATCTGGCTTGTTTATTCATGTAATGTAAACAATTAACATGTTTACTACTAAAATAATGGTACCTATTCTAGAAATATATTTCTGCATTCTGTTGTTTCTTTAATAGTTTCCAAATTTTAATTCTAATCTTAAGGGGGGAAAAGCCTGTTTCAGTCATAATTATAAAATTATAATTGAAAGTGTAAAAGAGTCACTGATTTAAAAAACAAAACATAATATCAACATGCTAGTGTTTATTTAAATGATGCTCTTTCTTCACTTGCAGTTATGAACAATACCATAATGCTCTGGCAATCTCTTATTGTTGCCTTTCAGAAAATTAACCAGTTCCTGCTGTATCTCTGTAAATTTTACTGTGTTTCTCACTCTCAGACATTTTAGGGGAGATGTTTTCATGTGACCAATTCTGCCTTGATGCATCATTGACAAATTTCTGGCAGAAGTTTGGACAATTCATAACATTGCCTCTTCACACTAATTAGTATCTCAGAAGACAAGATGTTAACTAGATCCAGAACTGCATCTTGTTGTCCAAGTAAACTAGGATGCCAGCAAATTAAGAGCTGATTTGTTCTGAAGTCCACTGCTGAGGAAAGACTGATAAATCTTCAGTCCAACACACAATTAGGCAACTTGATGGCCTCTGGTTGAAAACTTTTGAAAACAAGTATTAATTTTCAGTGGCATGAATTGTCTTAAAATGTATGTATGCATGTACTGTTTCAGTGGATCTAAATATGGAATAATTACTAGTATTAATGCTGCAGATTTGCATGCTTAGAAATTGCAGAGCAAGGATGAAATTATGTCTTGGATGAAAAGATTAAAATAGAATGCTATTAGATAAGACCAAAAAGTCCTCTAATGTAGTATTCTATTCCCCATAATCCCCAATTGAGATGTCTACCTCTACACTGTTTCGGCTACAGTAGAGATGTATAGATGAGTGTTCTATAGTTAATCGTTTATACCTGGATACATTTTATAGAAACCTAAAGTAATATTTATGATCCAGACTTAGCTGCAATCCTGATTTAATTCCTTAGAGTGAATCCAATTGAACTTTTTATTCCATAGTCCTGAATAATACTTTTGAATAAACACGCTTGCTAACAAGCCAAAATTATGGCAATAAAAATTAGAAGCAGGGACACAAATACAGGTTGTAAGTATAGTTTTTTAAAAAACATTGAAAGATATAAAATTCCGCTCCAAAAATATCAACATACTGATCATTTTATTTTTGCAGAAAGGCTAGAAATTCCAGCAATTCATTTATTCTGTACAGACCCAGTGTCTTGAAATTCTAAATATGTGAGGGAGGACAGATATAGCACAATTATATAGTCTTTGTTGTCACAGGTATGTTGATTAAATCTGGTTTCTGGTTATGCTGGGTGTTTTACAAATACTTAAGTGCTGCTTACTTGAAAAAGATTTAGTGTAGTTTGGGATCTTTTACCAATCTATTTTCTTATCTTGCTTTACAATATTTAGATCACTAAAATTGTACTTTAGTTGGACTTTCTATCTCTGTGTTATCTTTTGGAGATACAACAAAATGATAATGTTTATTTATACCAATTTATCTGTATACATTTGTGTTTCATCTGCAGCACTTCTAAGCATGCTCAAACAAGAGTTTCAAGAATCTATGAACAGGGGAAAGGGAAAGCAGTAGGTTTGAAATACAATTAGTATTCAAGCTAGAGTATAGTATTAAAAATAAAAAAAATACTCGTAGGCTTTTCATGGTGAAATATTACTTCAAAGTCACAATTTTTTTTATTTCAGTCACATTCAGGAATGTACACATCCAGGAAAATATATTGAATTGAAATGAGAGATATTTAATTCTAATCTTGAATATTATTCTAATCCTGAGTGACTTTGTGTAATTGTAACAGACAGACCATTTACTGGCATGTCCAGTACTTTTTAGCATAAGAAACAAACATAAATCAGTTCATTAATTTCATCCAGAAGGCTTTGACATGAAAATAAGTTCAAAGTCTAAGCCCTATTAGTTTTCTTGAAGCTTCTATCCAAGGAATTGCCTTCATGAAAATGAAGGGAGAAGTTCTACAGTAATTTTTTAGGTTTTACGTTTTTTTTTCTTTGCAATAATAGTCTACAGTGCCTTTACCTCTCCTTGTTAAAGGGAAGATTATATCTTCTAATTTCTCCAACCAGTCCCAGAATTCTCTTATACTGAGAAGAAATCATTCATCAATGTTGCATTATTTGAAGACGCTGGGTTATTAGCACTGTTTTTTCAAGTCAAAATCTTTGGCCAGTTATTTCTGTAAGACAACTAGTAGTGATATTTTTTGTGGAAGTCCATTGGCAAATGAGTAACAACAAAAAATAATTCCTCATTGTGTGAAAGAGTCTAGCTGGAAAAATAAACAAATAACTTTCCATATGGATAGTGCCAAAAGCATTCACACTCACTCATTCACTCTACTCTCTCACACACAAAGAAGTGTATTAAGATTTTCAGAATTATGGAGTGATTTCTTCTTCAGTGAGATTTTACCAAAGTAGTACAAAGTGTCCAAAATATCTAATATACTTTTGAAATGTTTGCTTCAGCAGAATGATTGTTGATATCTTGTTCTGATAAAAATGCAGATGTTGGAGAAAGTACTTGGGAGAAACTTATCTAAGCATATTTGGTGTGCATCTGATAAAACTGTCAAAAATCAGAGTTCAGTGTAATGAAAGTTTATGTATGTGGAATTTTGCTTATCCAAAAGACTGTCACTTTCCCAAGTGTGGAATGATTTCACTTAAAAGTGTCCTAATGATAGCCAAGACTTGTATTTTTTTCAAATATAAAATCATTCCATTTTTGGGCACAGTAAGATTTTATGAAATTTGGCATTCAATAAAGTATCATGAAATGGGAACTAGGGAATGATGACATGCAGTGCTGAATTTAATATTTTGTGGCCAATAATGAAACAGGAAATAAAAAATTGTATTCATTTTAAATTGATAGACTGTTGGCTGATAGCCATGACATTTTGAAACAAGACAATTTTCAAAAGTAATACATTTTTTATTTGAAACAAATTCAGGTGCATCCTAAAATTGATGTAATATTTTCCCCAGAAATCTTTGAAAGTTATGGTTTTTCAGATATGATGAAAACATTCCCATGTTCATTCTAGAAGTTTCACATGAACAATTTTGAATTTGGGAATCAACAAAAAGAAGTGACATTTCAGAGTTGTAGTAGACTTTGCACAATCTAATGGAGAGTGTGTTTTACAACTCCTTTTCAGATATATTTTTCTTCTGAGGGAGATAGGTAATTAAAAAAGTACAGCAAACAAACTAAATAGCAATTGAGATTCTATATAGACTAAATTAAATTTTTCTAGTGCCCTTGGATGTCTGTTGTGCTTTCAGTTTTTAACTAGATCATTGAGTGTTTAGTTTTGCCACTCTAATTCCATTTATTTTTGTTTTGCCCAAGGTCAGAATTCACATTGTTAATCAGTGTGTTAACGATGAATCCACATATGTAGGTATATGAACAGTGGCTAATCTAATTTTTTACAGTTTTTCCCAACTCAATAGTCTATAAGTATTTTATACCTGAATTCCAACAATTCTTAAACATGGACTGGGAATTATGAATGCTGAGATTGAATACTTCTGTGATATTAGATGGAGAGATTGCTGCATTGTGAAGGAAACATAATATAGAAAGGCCAGCTCAGGGCTTCAATATTTTTTTTAAAAAAACTTACTATCAGGATGAATACATTGACATTCTCTGAATTCTTAGGAGACAGAATGAACAAGTAGAATAGGAGAAGAACAATGGGTATACAAAGATAAATCCTCTTTGAATACTGGCAAGGAAGATTGGCATGTTCAACACTGTATTCTTTGACAAGCTTCTCATAGCATCAATTGGGCATCCTATTTTGGTTTGTTTAGGTAAACATTCTATCTTTTGGAGTTATGTGAACATCATTTGTACTATTTTTGGCCTGGTGACTATAGTGTATAGTATAGCAGTGACATAACTTTGATTCAGGTTAAATTAAAGTCTAAGATTTCCTTTGCTGTGGTCTAAGTTATGCTATTCTGATGTAAAGATTTTTAGAATGACACAGTTTGCTATCATATCCTTATAAAGTAATATTTTTAAAAAATATATGTTTATATGGTACAATAAATAAAAGATTAAATTACTCCTTGTAAACTGGGTATGTTCAGTAGCTGATGAATACATGATTTCTTCATGATTCAGAAAACAGAAAGTTCAAGAGTATTTCTGAAATATTTTAGTCTGAACTGAACAGAATCAGCTTCAGTCCAACAACTCATTTTTAAAACTTTGATAATTGCTTCTGTTAGCTTAAAAATTATCATCCAAAGCCATTCTATTGAACTAAAGCTGGGTAGTTTTTAGATTCAATACAGTATATTTGCTTCAGTCAGAATAAAGCAAGATGGGCCATACTATTATATTTAAAATAAATATAATAGAAACAGGAAGAAAATTAGAACATTTTTCTTTCTTTCTCTTTTTCAATATAGATAATTCTTCATTCTATGCACAAATACCAGCCACGTGTCCATGTCATTCAAAAAGACTGTGGGGACGATCTCTCCCCAGTCAAACCCATTCCTTTTGGGGATGGCGTGAAGGCATTCACTTTTCCCGAAACTGTTTTCACTACTGTCACAGCATACCAGAACCAACAGGTAACTTTTGTTTTATTTTGTTTTAATGCCAATGGCTTAGTATGATGGGCATTAAAGTCTATCAAAAGTTAAACAAAAGAAATACTGACAAACATCAAAAACTATACCATAGCTTTACAATAAAAGCAGTACTGACCTACATAATATTGAATTCCTAGTCTGATCTATTTTGAAGGGCTGATTAGAAAGAGAAGATTGAAAACTACAGAATAAACACCACACTGCCTCCTTCAAGGCTGCTGGTACCTATCCATTCCCCCCCAAAAAAATCATTAATCACTTCTTGAATCAATTCTTCACCAATTTCCTGACTACCCAGAGGAAGTAGATGGAAAACATATCCAACCTGTTAGTAATAGAAATTATGCCACAGAAGTTCTTATCAGCTTGTACATTCTTTCCCACCCAGCTGTGAGCCACCATGCTCAGAGCTATTAGATAATATCTGCAGGTACTATAAGAATAAAGGTAAAGGTTCCCCTCGCACATACGTGCTAGTCATTTCCGGCTCTAGGGGAAGATGCTCATATCCATTGCAAAGCTGAAGAGCCAACGCTGTCCCAAGACATCTCCATGATCATGTGCCGGCATGACTAAACACCAAAGGAGCATGGAATACTGTTACCTTCCCACCAAAGTGGTCCCTATTCTACTTGCATCTTTACACACTTTCGAAATGCTAGATTGACAGAAGCTGGAACAAGTTATGCGGGATTCGAACCGCCAAACTGCTGACCTTTCTGATCAACAAGCTCAGCGTCTTAGCTACTGAGCCATTGTGTCCCTCTACTATAAGAATAGAGAGATGCAAAAGTTTTGTTGCCCTTTCCACAAGTCTTTCGAACCTGGATATGGCTAGGTTTTATTTACACAATATAACAATGTGCTTGTTAAAATAGTATAAGATGTTAATTATTTAAAATAACTGGCTGAAATGTCAGAAGGCTGCATTAATGTTTGTTGACAAATGTACATGCCAAGGGCATTATCCACCTACCAATGCATCTATAGTCTCCAAAGAAGCAGGATGGTAGAAAAGCTATTCGATAGAAAAAGCAATTCAATAAAAATGAGATTTGCTACTGGTGTTTAAATATTTTCCCCCATGATTTTACAGGAATTAAATTTTCATTGGACTCTGTCCAATTAGTTTCACTGAACAAATAATAACTTGATATATGTAATATACAGGGTTTTTTGGCATGTATTTACAAAATATGCTTACATTTTTACTTCATTATGGTAATTCAGTTTTTATGTAGACTTTCTGTGTGTGACTTTAAAAACTTTGCACATTTTCTACGTATTATCTTTACAGATCACCAGACTGAAGATTGATAGAAATCCTTTTGCAAAAGGATTTAGAGATTCAGGGCGCAACAGGTAAATGTTCTGACATTTGTTGTAAAACTACAAGTTATTTATGAAAATGCATAAGTATTTGGAGCAAAAGTAGCATATCTAAGTTGTATGTCATTTGGGAATTAAAATTTCGTGTAGATTCATAAAGTTGGAAGAAGCCATTAAGGCCAACTCCTTGCTTGGTATATAAAGCAGAATAAAGCATATTGTATGTGCTTGAAACCACGCAATGAAATGTCGTGTTTTTGCTCATATTATTTTACAGACATTGTATGTAAAAATCAGCAGATTTGTGTATGAGAAATATACTGTGTATGACTGACAATCTTATGAAGTAAAATAGGCTTTATTGAAAACAGAATTCTTTGGAAAAGAATATTATAAAAAATTTTACTCCAGGAAGTAAAACATATATTTTCTTCCTTTCTCAGAAAAAAAATATGATACAGTTAATAAAATTAGCCATTTGGATGTATAAATTATGGTGGTGATAAAACAAGTAGGACAATCCTCAAAAGCATCTTGTATAAATTATCACATTGGCATCACTTCTTCAGGAGATGGGCTTTTATCTGTACTTTAGTGAAAAATGAAAACTCTCCTATTACCACAGGGATAAAAAAAATTAAAGCTATTTTTGAAATTCACATATCATACTATTTCTTAATTCTTTCCTACAGTGTTTTGGGGATCAGTCTGGCACCACTGTCTTAGAGAAGCAATGTCATGGGAGAATACTGGTTGTTTCAAATTGCTAAGCTAAATTACAATTCTGGTTGGATTGTGTCTCCAAAGAAAGTGAATTCCATAAGTTAATTATGTATACAATAAAAGAAGTACTTTGTCTTTTCTCTCCAGATTCTATTGCCAATCAATTTAATTGGCTGACTTCAAGTTCTAGTGGTATGAGACAAAATAAAAAATGTATCTTTCTGCATATCACTTATCATTTTGCAAACTGCTACCTCATTTTTTTTTCTAAATTAAAAGGACCTAGCTATTTTAGAATTTTCTCAGGGATAATTTTGGTTGAAATTTACTGTACCTTTCCCATATGTGATTCTTTTTTAGTTCTATGCGATGAACAGAGTAATGAAATTATAATTATATGTAGGCTTAAATGTTAAGTCTTTGGTAGTAATATGAAGCTTAAGATAAAATATATCTGTATTTCAGGAATATGCTGATAATTGTTATCATGAAAGTTCATCCCAAAATGGAATCCCTGACCCACTTACCCATGTTTCTCATATAATAAGGCTGGGTCTTATTTTTTTTTGAGCCACGAAAAATAGCTTGGCCGTCTTTTCGGGGGTGACTTAATTCCTCCCCCTTGCATCTTCGGGCGGGCGGGGCGGCGACGGCTTGGATGTTGACCTCGGCATTGGTGGGGCACTTCGTATCAGGGTTAACGCAGGCAGCACCATATCCGGGTGTGCAACAAAAGTTCTTCCTAACGGCAAGCCCCCCCCCCACCATTCTCCCCCATTTCGCATGTTTTAATATAGGCCTTAATTTGGGGGGAGGGGCTTAATTTCATTTCATGCCTATAAAACATGCTGGGACTTCCTATTGGGGGAGGCTGTATTGTTGGAGAAACAGGGTACTTATATGACTGGGTCATTGCATACGTTTAAGCAGTAAAAAATTTGAAGCAAATTAATATTTCAGCAATTGCAGAACTGTTCATACTGAAAAACCCAATAGTTGGAATTGACAAGTGTAATGATACGTATATCATTAACAAAATTTTAAAAAAATCAAGTAAACGTTGCTTGAAAGCCTTATTCCCCATTTTTCACGATGAGATGGGATGTTGTAGGAAATCCTAATTCAGATATTTATAAAATGTACAATCCTTCATTGACTAATAGCACATAATTTCTTCCCTGGAGTCATATAATAATTCTTTTAGTTATACCCAAGCCCTAAAATCTACAATTTGGGAAATTTAAAGAGAATAAAGAATGCATCGTTACATGCAGCTGTCAGTCTAGGATCATATTAATAAATCTATAGATAATAGTGCAATATGTAATAGTAACAGGACAAAATGAAACCATGAGTTACATTCCATATCCTGAGTTGCATATCCAACACTTGTAATTTGCCTTTATTCCTTATTTGCTGCAGTGCACTTCAGCTTTATCTGTGAATCATACTTAATGGAATTATACCATGCTGAAAATGTGAAAAACTTTCAGGTAATTCAACTCACAAAATATTATTGTTGTGTTGTCTAGGATGGGACTGGAAGCTTTAGTAGAATCTTACGCATTCTGGAGGCCTTCACTGAGAACACTTACATTTGAAGATATACCTGGAATTGCAAAACAAGGTAACTCTTGTTTATAGATTGAATTATGCTAAATATAATCTGTATTGTTTTTGTCATTGAGGTAGTAACTTTTGTTTATTTAAATATTTGGCTATATAATCTTGTGTTTGTTTTAAAAGTTAGACTGATAGACTGAACCAATTTTTCTGTTAACAGGAAATCAAACAAAGCTAATAAAAATATATTAGAGAATCTCAGCAAGAGCTATTAGGGAAAAAATAATTATTAGTAAATATATAGTACTCCACTTTATCAGATACTGAAAAGGATGCAAAAATATTGCCCATGCCACTTTTAGAAGTGATCTGGGAAGAATCAAAAGGTTTCTTCATTGTAATTTAAGAAAAAGACTTTTCCTTGCTACCAGTCCTCCTGTAGATTCTCTAGCAAAAAAAAAAGTGGTTAACTGTCATCCACCAGATTGAATATCCCAATACATTAACTGGTTAGAAAAGCAATAACATTTTTCTTCGAACTTATTTTCATACAAATATGTAGATTCATTTAATCCAGAAGTTCCAGAATTCCTGAAATTAAGAATACGAGCGTCAAAACTTAAGAGTTGATTCAGTTTATGCAGAATAACATGAAACTGTTATGTGTAGCAAATATTTATGAAGAAGTAAGTTATGAAGTTGAAACTCAATTTTAAAGATCAAATCTTATACCGATTCTACAGGAAAAGAAAAAAAACCTTTTGATATCATATTATGGGACAGTCTAGATACAGAATTAACAAGAAAAACATGTTCAATATAATTGGTTTTAAATTTGTATAGTTAATGTATAACAGCTAGTCAGAAGTAGATGTGGGCAGATCTTGCTTGTAATTATAACAACTTATAATTACAATAATAACAACAGTTGCTATATCAATTGCCATTAAATCATTAAAATTCCTTCCCTCCCATTGCTACATTAAAAAAAGTTACAATTTTTTTGAGATACCAACTGTATTCTAGCTTTTGTCCAGAACTTTTCTACTTCTTTTTTCTGTCCTTTCTTACAGTATGCTCTTCAACATATTATTACAAACTATACTGTGCACATTGTAAATCACCCAGAGTTACTGGGTGATTCTAACAGATCAGATTCCAATCTGGGTTCTGTCAATCTTTGATCTAAGATTGAGGAAGATTTTTTGTGAAAGCTACACACTTGGCTATTCAAATCCAGTAGTGCACGCCTTTCCACAGTGAAGCAAATTAGTTCTATAAATACACAATAGTTATAATAGTGTGAAGACTTCAGTTAATATAAGCACAAGTCCAACTGCTCTCTGTATTTAGCAAGAGGTGGGCTCTGGATAAGATGCTGAATTTGTCGATCAGAAAGGTCGGCAGTTCGAATCCCTAGCACCACATAATGGAGTGACCTCCTGTTACTTGTCCCAGCTTCTGCCAACCTAGCAGTTCAAAAGCATGTAAAAATGCAAGTAGAAAAATAGGGACTACTTTGGTGGGAAGGTAACAGCCTCCGGCGTATAGTCATGCCAGCCACATGACCACGGATACCTTCGAACAGCACTGGCTCTTCGGCTTTGTAATAGAGATGAGTACCGCCCCCCTAGAGCCAAAAATTACAAGCATGTATGTGTGAGGGGAACCTTTACCTTAGGCAGCTCAACCTCCCTTCTAATTATTGATCCAATATGAATGTTGTACTTATTTAATTCCCAATGCTCATGTTCTAGATGTTTGTTTTATTTATTTCTTAAATTTCTACACCACCCATCTCACCTGTTATATTGTTTATAGAATTCGGGTCATGATGTTGCAATGCATGTTTCATTACTTCTCCTTTCTACTTGTAATGCCTTTTGAAAATTATTCTATAAAATATATGGGGTGGTACAACTGGAAATTAATGCCTGTGATAAATAAAAATTTAAGCTATAACATAAATAAAATTCTTTCTTTAGAACTGTCTTTAACTAAGAATTTCAAACAATTATTTAATTTTTAATATAACCTACAAACTGATGTAAGATGGCAAAGGCTAAAGGGGCAGAATAAGTCTTCCCTCTCCATTCTGCCTGGTCATTACTTCCTATTGAAGGAAGAGTTACATTCTTGCATTTAACGTTGGCTGCCTGCCCTCAGATATGGCAGTAGATGTTATCTTGCACTCTTGAAATAATTGAACCACTAGTCTGTTCATTTTTTATCATGGTAGCATCAAAAAAAGCCATTTTTGTGCTAACCTGCTATAATCTTACTTTGGACATTTTAGGGCAATATGCAACAGTAATAGATAAATGCCATTCTGTAATATTCCGATATTTCCTTTCAGGAAACACTGGTTCTTCCAGTTTGCTCCAGGGGGTACCATCTGCCAATGGGGTACCATCTACTCATCCACATCTCCTTCCTGGTTCACCTTGTTCTTCTCCTGCTTTTCACCTCACTCCCAGTACTAGCCAATTCTGCAGCCTTGCTTCAGCTGATTATACAGCCTGTGCTCGCTCAGGTCTAACCCTTAACAGGTACAGTACTTCCTTGACTGAAACCTACAACAGGCTTGCCAATCAAACCAGTGAGACCTTTGCAACCCCGGCAACTCCTTCTTACGTTGGTGTATCAAATGGTTCAGCTGTGAATATGCCTGTGGCAGGCAGTGATGGTGATGCATTCAGTTGTCCACAGGCGGGATTATCGATGCAAATTTCAGGGATGTCTCCACAACTCCAGTACATTATACCACCTCCATCTGGCAATGCTTTTCCAGGAAATCAGACCCATCCAAACTCTTACAACACTTTCAGGCTGCATAGTCCTTGTGCTCTGTATGGATACAACTTCTCCACTTCCCCCAAACTGGCTGCAAGTCCTGAGAAAATTGTTTCTTCCCAAGGAACTTTTTTGGGGTCATCACCAAGTGGAACCATGACTGATCGACAGATGTTGCCCCCTGTAGAAGGAGTGCACTTACTTAGCAGTGGGGGGCAGCAAAATTTCTTTGATTCTAGGACCCTAGGAAGCTTAACACTGTCATCATCTCAAGTATCTGCACATATGGTTTGATAAATACATCTATAATTAAAAGTGCAGTGCATTTCTTTTTATAATGTACCCTCCCCCCTTTTGGGAATCATGCCAAGGTGATTAATATGACTTGTAATTGTATGAATAACAACAAAAGAAATTAGACTGAATCTTTTGATTTGCTTGTGGGCAAACATTTGGACAGATTCTGGCATCTGAGTTAATCTGATTTAGTTATCAGAACAGTCCATTTAGTTTGTGAGTAGCATGCACTTCATTTTATAACACGTTTGGCCATATGCAACAAATTAAGCAGGGCTTCCTCCAGCACTCTTACCCACGTTTTTCCTTCTTCATGGAATAAAACAACACTCAACTCTGATATAGATGAAACAAAAAACACTTCACCATGTATATGTTGTACTTGTGTATTACGTTTGTGTTCAAACTAATCTGAATACAGTGAGCCAGTGCCATAATGTGTACATTACTTCTCTGTTTTAAGAGAGATAACTAACGTGTGCCTTCATTAGACTTAATC
Source organism: Laticauda colubrina (assembly GCA_015471245.1). NCBI lineage: Eukaryota > Metazoa > Chordata > Lepidosauria > Squamata > Elapidae > Laticauda > Laticauda colubrina. The sequence continues at coordinate 42,736,689 of BLBF01000007.1, read as the reverse complement.
TAGACATCTAGCTGCATCATGCTTTCAAAACAAAGAGACAAGATCAATTTCTTTCTCAGCATTTATGATGTACCAGTTGATTCTGTGCTGTGCTCTTGTCCTTATGATGCATTGCTAACATAGGACTATCTGCTGGCTTTGCATCAAATTGCAGATGTCGTGGTGACAAGCTAAATTATAGAGTGAAAAGAGCAATATGTAATGTTTTGTACAAAATAAATTTAAAGGAGACTTACTCCATGTGAAGAGAGTATAAAGATTTTCTATATAGATTTTCTATTTGTTAATTATTGAACACACTACTACAAACACAATAAGGCAAGACTTCTAAACCTTTCTATATCTTTCTTGTTGAGGATAATGTTTCAAGATGCTAAGGTAGTGGATATATTTTCACACCATTTTGTAAAATTGCCCACAGAATAAGTGATTAGACTTGAATGCTAACTTCTTTTGAATTTACCAGAAACAAAACATGGTTTTTAGTAACTGATCATCTGAATTTTATTCCAATGTCAACATCTTGCGCTGAATTAATAAGTTGTTTCCAAATTTTGACTGGGATATTAAAATAAGGCATAATATAAAAAGCTGCACATCTCAGTAGATTTGATAGTTCCTAAAAATTATGTATATGACCCTTGAAATTACAATATTGTGAAGCAAAAAACTGCAATATGTCCATTTTCTTTTCCATTTTTATGGCTAGCAGTTCTTCCATTCACTAACCTGTCAATATTTTTATATTAAGAACATGTCCTACTAGAGATTTAATTCCAAAAAGATTCTCCAGGATATGTAAGTGGCACAAATGTAGTATATTTCAGCAGCTATGTAAAGTATCTATCTTTCTAGGACCATACAGTTGCTATCTGATCCCAGGAAAAGATGTAGTTCTTTTAAAATGCTGCAGATGGGCTTACCATAGTTCATGCCCTTATGTGTTCTGAAGCAGTTTTTGAAATCAAATTTAAAACTTTGCCCAGCGCTTAATTTTTCTTCTCCTTCAGTGTGCAAATCCTTAAGACTTTTATCCCAAAATATAACTTTGTTGGATTAAATTATATTGCCCTGTATGAACACAACTTGGTTTTATTTTTTTCTGAAATATTTATTTGAATAATTATAACTCATTATAAAATAAAAGACCAGAGTACTGATGTTCCAGAAAGCAATCCTTACAATTTTGGAAAAAAACAAGAGAAAATTCAAAATTATTATGCTATTTGTTTACCAGTATACTACACAGAACAAGGATACCTAATCTGGGCCAATAGGTACAATGATTGGCCATTTGTATCAGTTCTCTAATATTTCAGATTGTTCTTATAAGCAAAATAAAGGCTTTTTGTCTTAGTTATCAATCTTGCTAAGTGCTTTCTGCATCTGTTATTCTGGTTTTGTTTCTTTATTTTGAATCTAAATTCTAAACTGACTAGAGTAATTTGAATTCTCAGAACAGTCTGCTATACAGGTTCAGGTCCAAACATATTGCCCTTGATTTGTATATGAACATAGGTTTGTCAAAAATTTTGTTTTTCAATGTTTCTTCCATACTTCTGTCCTACTTTGGATATTAGTGTTTAACAATGCCTTTTTGGTGAATGGGAGGTATCTAGAGCCCTTCTTTGAGGGAGGTAGACTATTTAGAAATACGAAATATAAACAAACTACAGTAGAATTGGTGGTGGAACTTACATGGAGTCTTATACACAATGATGCTTCAAAGTTTGTAAACTCTTGGATTTCCAATATTTCTGCATAAATGTGACCTAAAATATGATCTGTTCTCCACACAAATTAAATAAACAAATTAACAAATGAATCAAAACCACTATTTATTTATTGAGCAAAGTAATCCCAAGCTACATATTATAGGACAGCAAAAGTGTGTGAACCTTTACAATTATCAGTTTATTTCAGGGGTCTTCAAACTTGACAGCTTTAAGACTTGTGGACTTCAACTCCCTGAATTCCTCCTCCAATCATGTTAGCTCAGGAATTCTGGGATTTGAAGTCCACAAGTCTTAAACTTGCCAAGTTTGAACAACCTTGGTTTATTTGATGGGGGAGTTACAGTCAGGTGTTTCAATCAATGGGATGTTAAAGGTGTGAGTGTGGGAGGTCATGCCTTATTTAAAGGACAAATCTGGATATTCACTGTTAAAGTCTGATCTTTTCAACACAGCTCTGTGGAAATGTATTATGGCTTGAAAGGAGATTTCTGTGGACCTTTGAAAAACAAAGTTGTTGCTCACTAGGCTGGAAAGTGTTCCTTATCTCTGGAGTGTTTGGATTACACAAGTCCAATGTTGGGCAGATTGTATACAAATGGAGGCAATTCAACGCCACTTTTACCCTCTCTAGATATGGTCAACCAATCAGAATCACAGTAAGATCAGGGTTTGTAATATTCTTGGTGGTCTCATAGAAATTCAGGGTAACATCCAAGGGACTAATGGCCTCTTTTGCATAGATAAATGTCAATATTAATGAGACCAGCATCAAGAGAATACTGAATAATGTTGTCCATGGCATGGTCTCTAGGAGAAATCACTGCTCTTCAAAGGAACATTGTTACCCGTCTACAATTTGCAAAAGGCCGTGTGGATAAACCGGAAGATTATTGGAAGAATGTTGTATGGATAGATAAAACTGAACAAGAACTTTCTGCCTTGAATAAAAAGTGTGATGGAATTCCAGCATAAAAACCTTATTCCATCTGAAATGGTGGCAATATCATGGGCCTGCTTTGCTGTCTCTGGACTAGGACACCTTGCCATCAACTGAATCAGAATTGTACCAGTAAATTATACAGGAAAATGATTATATCCATCTGTGACCTGGAGCTCAAGAGAAAATGGGTCATGCAGGAATACAAAACCCAAAATATGCAATTGTATTACAAAGAATGCTTAAAGCAGAAGAAAGTTAATGTTTTGATCAAAGTCCTGACCAAAGGCAACAGAAATGTAGAAAGACATGCAATGGGTAGTTCATATAAAGAAGTTCACCAGCATCCCCGAATTGAAGCTGTCCTATAAGGATGAATGGTTGAAATTCTAAGCTAAAGTGCAGGACTTAACCAACAATTACTGGAAATGTTTTGTTACAGTTATTGCTGCCTCAAAGGATGAGTGGGGTGATGGCACACCAGTTACTGAAAGCAAAGGTTCACGTATTTTTACCACACATAAATACATAGTTTGGGATCATTTTCCTCAAATGAACAAGGATAATGTTTTTCACACATTTGTTCAATTATGTTCCCTTTACAGTATATAGTTGTAGGACTTGTTCAGAGAGCTGATCATGTTTTATGTCACAGTTAATACTGAAATATTGAAAATTCAAGATATTTACAAACTTTCAAAAATTGCTATGGCTATTGGCCAATATTGTGCACACTCTTGATCCAAATATTACATAATTGTTTGAAAAAGTTTGCTTCTTATGTTGGAAAGTCTATTCTGTTGCCCACTTAATTGTAAATCTAGGAATTATTAAAGAGTGTAACTCTGTAAAACAATGAAATGAACAATTTGGCTTGTACCCTTTCTGTATTGTTTTTATTTCTGTGGGATTCCTCTGAAGCTTCTATAATATGCTGCTATAACACAAGTTTTAATGCCAGTACTTAGAATCATAAACACAACATAACAAACCTAATATTGTCAAGTATATTTTTTCTTTCAGTAAAGATTTGGGGCTTCTGGGTATAATTCTGAAAATGTTGCTGTGTTTTCTCATCCTTTTAACTGATTTGGAAGTTAAAAGTTTTCAACTATCCTAAAAGATATTGATGAATAATTTGTAAAAGATCTTAATGAAGTAAAAATTTGAATCAATTTGGAAAAGCTTAAAATTAATACAATTAAAATAAAGTCAGAATTTATGTTCCCATATTAAGGAACATTTCAGGTGAAAAGCCACTATTTCAGCAAATGAAGTCTTGCAGTCATACTGCCCAGTCATACAAAATGTGATACAACTGAACTTGCTGAGGTTCTATACATTGGTAATAACAGTAGTTCTTGGATATTCATTATCCTGCCTAGCAGTAGTTTTTCAAATAATAGAAAAGTTTGTATTGTATTAAAACAGCTTTTTCTTAAAATGCAATTCCTTTTGTACTTAAAATATCCTTACATAATTATAAAATCCAATTTTATGGAATACAGTGTCAAATAAGCAGCATATCTATAATTACATATTGCTGTATTTTTTTTTTAAAGCTACAGAATGGATATTAAAGCATATATCTAAAACACTTTTATTAAATTTTTAAAATAAAATACTTTTAGAAAAAAACATTCATGGTAATGTCATCAAAACGTTTATGTGTTGCATTTACTGTATACCAGCATAGGTTCTCAGATATATCTGGCATGGTGAAGGTTTGAAATAGAAGTTTCATTTAGAAATATATTTGGCATCAAATTCATGCATATTTCTGACCTCTAGGATTTTTCTACAATTTGATTTTCAACAGCCTGCAACCAGGTTTCTAATACTGTTTATTTTTTCTAAGAGAGACAGAGAAAACACATGGACAATTAGACAAATTATTCACTCAATATCTCTTTGTCACCTTTTCTTAGAGAAGTTTACATTCGTAAATTATTTGAATAATATTAACATCAATAAAACTCTTTGAAGGAATGTACAAATACTAAAAGATAAAAGCTCAGCTGGGAATAAGATTATTTGAATTATGTTCATAGAATCCCTTAACATGCTATTGAGAGAAAGTAAAGACTTATTTGATGTTAATATGCGTCTATTTTAGGATATAAATGTAGCCATCTGTAAATTACAGGGATTGGAGATAGGGCCAGAGGATGGTTGCAAAGAAGCAAGGCAATCTAGCATCAGAAAAGAACACTTCAGACTGAGGTAACTGGTATCACTTTCTTTGTTTGAATGTCCGTCCCAGCCCTTTTCTATTTTTTTAAGGAATAAAAGATGCTGAAATAACAAACTAGCACCTGACTTGAATGATACTTGGAGACGTTTCAGTATCAGACACAAATGAGAAATAAGTGATTTTCTTAAATGTTGCTATTTGTCCCCTGGTGTCATTTGAAGGTGAAGTCTATGATGGATGTTGGGCATATGAAGAGCCAAATGTTGACAGCCAATCAGCAAGGTTTTTATTTGGAGCACAGGAATGAATGGCTTGCAGGGCTGCGCTAGCTCCTGACAGACAGACCCCTGCTATTTGCCACATGTCTGAACTCATTCCAAAAGATGTGATGATAAGTTGAAATCTATCTTTCAGTCCAAACTTGAAAATTAACACTTATGCATGCTTCTTTCACTTGGACATGAGTCTTTCCCCAATAGTGTGTGTAATTACCGCTCTACTACAACCACAATGCAAGTGACAGCTTTTAAAAGAGATGCTATCATAGTTTAGAATAGAACTGGCTTTTAAAAATGATGGAGGGACATTTAAGTTGTCAATTTCTGTGGGAACAATCAAGAATCTTCATGTTACCGGGCTGTTTTAAACATTTTAAGTTCTGTGACGAAAACATCAGTAATCCCAAAACAGCAGACAAAATAAATAAGTTATCCATGGAATAGAAGTACATCAGCATACCTGTCACAATGTTGGGGTTTTTTTTTAGCTTTAATTACCGGTAGCTTTAATTTTAATTTTTTGTTTCTAGTATTTATTTGCAAGATGCATGTTCAGTTAATTACCATGGCCTTTTTTATGTGTCTTCTAAGATGGTTGCACAATTCTTTCATAATATTACTAAAATCCATTAATCTTTCCTGTTTCATACTTCTGTCCTTTAACTTTTGTTTTGTCTCCTTCCCAACCTTTTTTTGTTTAATCCCATCTTCTTGGTTTGGTTCTTTACTCTTATCTCTTAATATCTCCTCTATTTTCTTCTGTTCTTTTTACTTCAAAGATTATTACTTATCTTGTACTTTTAAATCTAGTGTGTCCCTATTTCTTTCTTCCAAATGTTCTTTCTTCAGAGATCAGGCTTTCAGCAAATGGGAGCTTCTCCGATTATTCATCCTATATTTCATCCTGTTTGGATTTTTCACTAAATGACCGTTACTGTCATTTTCCTTCTTTGTCTCCCACCACTATAAACAAACACATTGATCCTATTCTATTTTCATGTTTTCAATGATGTCATTATTAACATATCTCTTAGAATGTATTTTAAATGCATCTTAGTCTGATTTTTCATTTATCTCTTAGACTTTCATGGAATCCTGTGGGATTCCTTCACAAAAAAAGTACATTTTATCTTTCCTCTTCTATTATTATTGTATGTTTTTATGTGGTTAATCACCAGCTATAACTTCATGTTTCTGCTCCGTACTTTATTTTGTTTATTTTTTTCTCTTTTCCCATAGGTTTCTTCCCAGTTCAAACTCAGTTGAAATACAATTATTTTTATTAAGTGTTTCCAATTTTTTTGCCCAACATCATTCTTCTTTATAACTCTCCTCTGCTTGGAAAATTCTTGCAACCAGTTAAAGCCCATGTCACACAGCACGAACGGATGGAAAGAGGATGTAAAACGGAGAGAAACACTTGCCATCCGTTGGTTAACGCGATGCATCCGTTCTGTACTCACTGCGTCCGTTTTTCATACTCTCTATCCGTCCAGCATCCGTCTACTGAGATTTCATCCGCTCAAAAAGTTTTGAGCTGCACAAAACTTTTTGAGCGGATGAAGTATCCAACGCGTCCGTTCTACATCCGCTACGCATACGGGGAACATCCGTTATACGTCCATTGTCATCCGTTACGCATCCGCTATATCCGCTAGGCATCCGCTGCGCATCCGCGCAACTCACATCCGCTCCAGCGGAAAACAGACACGGAGGAAGCGGAACGGACACGGAACGGACACGCAGCGTTAGTAGCACGGAAGTAGAAAGAATGAAAGCGGATGCAGCTTGCATACAAAGCATTAAAACGGAAAAAACGTTCGTATAGGCGATGTATCTCGGATGTTTAGGATGTCTGCAGGATGTCAAGAGGATGCGGAAGGACACCTAGCGGAAAAATGATATTTCCTATAAAAAGGGGGAGAAATCACCTGGATCTCACTTTCAGTCCAGCAGCCCTGCTATGAAGACCTCTTCAGCCTTGATCTTGCTCTTGCTCTTCCACAGCATTCAGTCATCTCCATCATGGATCGTCGCACACTCCTTTTGGTAGCCACCATCGTTCTACAACAATGCAAAGCCCTCTACAGGCTCTTTCACCTGTTCTACGCAAGGAAAAGGAGGCGTCCAAGAAGTGTCTGGGTCCAAAGATGGATCGCGAGAAGAGCCGAGTACGGACTATATAACAAGCTGATGGTGGAGCTGAGAAACGAAGACCCTCGTGCATTCCAGAACTTCATGAGGATGCTGCCAGCCATGTTTGACGAAGTTGTGGAGTACCTGAGATCCAGGTTGACCAAGGCAAACACCAATTTCCGGCCCAGCCTGGACCCTGGGCTGAAGGGGGCACTGACTCTGCGCCACCTGGCCTCCGGGACCACGTACAGGAACATGCAGTACGCCTGGAGGGTGCCACACAACACCATCAGAATTGTGGACAGAGAAGTGGTTCAGGCCATCATTGAAGAGTACCTGGAGGAGCTCCTCCAGTGCCCTTCCACTGAAGAAGGCTGGAAGAAAGTTGAAGAGCAGTGGTATCAGAAGTGGAACTTTCCCCACACCGTTGGAGCCATAGATGTGAAGCACGTGGTCTGCAAAGCTCCAGCCAACTCAGGGTCCACTTATCACAACTACAAGGCCTTCTTCAGCATCATCCTCTTCGCCATGGTCGATACTGACTACAAGTTCTTCTACATCAATGCTTCAGGCAACGGGTCAGCTTCAGATGCCCAGGTATACAATGCCACTCACCTCAAGGAGGGGCTGGAAGGCAACCTCATGGTGGGCTTCCCAGATCCAGACCCCCTGCCCAACAACACACAAGATGTGCCCTACTTCATCGTGGGGAATGACGCCTTCTCCCTCACAACCTACCTCATGAAGCCCTACACTTCCAGATGCCTCACCTGTGAAGAGAGGATCTTCAACTACAGGCTGTCCAGGGCAAGACGGGTGGTGGAGAATGCCTTTGGCATCCTGGACAACAGGTTCCAGGTACTTATCACCATGCAGCATCGCCCAGAGACGGTGAGGAACATCGTGGAAGCTTGCTGCATCCTGCACAATCTCATGCGCACCCGCTACCCAGTATTGCAGAACAAGCTTGTGGACCACCAACAAGGCAATGGGGACATGGAGCCTGGGAAATGGAGGCAAGGGCGAAACCTGATAGATACTGTGGATGTGCAAGGCCCCAACAGAGCTTCACGTGAAGGGAAGAAGGAGCGCAACCTCCTGAAACACTGGTGCAACTCCCCAGCTGGAGCAGTGGAGTGGCAAGACAGGAAGGTAGATGCTTAATGGATGCTTCTTTCAGCCTGTCTCATCACACTGATGAGATTGTGCCATGTATGTTGAGTGGCCCTACAATGAACAGGGCATTTAATAAAGAGTTGTGTTTATGTTGAAATGTTTTGATGAATGATTAAATTGTTATTGATAATAAAGGGCCATAGGTGTGGCACCTGGGAGGGTAGACCATACAGTCCCACTATGCTTGCACTGGAGGTTTATCTATACTGTTAAGCCTGGGTTCCCCAACCAGGGTTAGGTAGACAAGCTAAACA
>BLBF01000007.1:42693943-42719931 GCA_015471245.1 Laticauda colubrina | reverse complement strand
TATATATATATATATATATATATATATATATATATATATATATATATGTATGTATGTATGTATGTATGTATGTATGTATGTATGTATGTTTGTACAGGTATGTAGGTCTACGTGCGTTCGGGTCTTTTTTTACTCGTAATCTTACATGGGAAAAGACCTAAACACACCTAGACCTACATATATGTGTGTGTGTGTAAATATAAATATAAACATGAGACTGTTGTGAGTTTTGGCAAACTATGTGCCTTCCAGTTTTCTTGTTTAAAGAAATACAAGAGCTTTACCACTTGGTGAAAGCCACAGGTATCCCATTTAGGCTTTTGCATTGGAACTGGGGCAATCTTGATACCTTCCATGAGCTTCTGTCCTAGTCCCATAGCAATTAGGCCTGGACTTTTTTTTTTGAGGGGGGGGGGGTAAGACTTAAATAAGAAATAGATTGGCCTTGTTCCAGAGTTTGCAACAAAAGGAAACCCCCACTTCCCATCTGACAAGCACAAGAAAGCAGAGCTGTTGAAATGACAGACAGGATCACTAAAGTCTGCTAAAGAGATAACAACACTTCCACATGAGGAGGAGGAGGAGAGGGAGGGGGAGGGGGGAACAGGGGAGAAGGAAAAACAGCTGTTAGCCACAAAGGCCTGTTTGGCAGCAATAAAGGATTTCTCAGCAGGCAGATAATTAGACAGAATCCAGGCACTGCACCATTGGATGTTCAGGAATTAAATTTAGGGAAGACTTCTCTGGGGCTATGAGGTATTTTATTGTCCTTCTTGTGTTACCTTTAGTTTGAAGCATGCACTCTGTCCTGGCATATTCTTACATAACAAGTCCACCCTACCAAAATCAGTGATACACACTCCTACTATACCACAGGTGGTCCTTAACTTCGGACCACAGCTGAGCCCAGACTTTCTGTTGCTAAACGGACCGTTCTTAACTGAGTTTTGCCCCATTTTACGACCTTTCTTGTCACGGCTGTTAAGTGAATCACTGCCCTCGTTAAATTAGTAACACAGTTGTTGAGGGAGTCTGTCTTCCCCATTGACTTTGTATCAGGGTTCCAAGTAATACATCCTGTTCAATAAGAACTCTGAAGCAGGCAAGTTCCTCAAAGAACATTTTTATTAGGACATATCAAATTGGCATATTCCTGAGGGAAAACCGACTCTAAGTTGGTGTCGGTTTTTCCCCCAATTAAAAGTAAAACTTTATCACTTCCCCTCAGAGCCTCAGTCACATGGTCCAAACACATACAGCCCAGCTGCACGAACGTCCTTGATTACCAGGGGAAAGAATTTTATTTAGGCTACAACATCCCCAGCTAATCTCTACATCCCCCTCCCTCACCCCTTCACTCCAGGCTGTGTCAGCCCTGAAGCAGTGAGAAAAGAAACCTCCCTAGAAACTACAAAAAAGAAAAATGGCCACAGTTCAGCAAACTTCAGGGTTGGCACTTTGCTTGTCAGAAAGTCCTGGGACACTGCAACTGTCATACATATGAGTCAGTTGCCAAATGGCTGAATCTTTATGACATGGCCATGGGGATGCTGCAATGGTCGTATGTGTGAAAAATGGTCATGTCCCTTTTTTCAGTGCCATGATAATTTCAAAAGAGTCACTAAACAGATGGTTGTACATTGAGGACTACCTGTATTCCTGAATGCTCAAGCCTTTGAAAGATTATATACTGTGTTTGTATAATATATAATAATAATTACTATTCCACTGCTTAAGTAGTATCCCCATCCAAAGTTTTCTGGAAGCAGGGCTTGTATCCTACTTGGGGGGGAGGGGAGGGGCAAGCTACGATGTCTTAAGCCGTCAATTTAAAAAGATATTGGTCAGACTTTTTAACTTCCAGGATAGTTTGCACAAGATAATCAGAGACACACTTCCTTATAATCTAAAGCAGTGAACCCAAAACCAAACTGTGTATAAGCCAGAAATCTCTGGTTTATAGATACATTTGAAATTCAAAGGCATCCTTTGGACCTTTTAAAATTCAGATGTTGTTTTGACAGCTCTTTTGGACCATATGTTTCTCTCTCTCTCTCTCTCTCTCCCTCCCTCCCTCCCTCCCTCCCTCCCTCCCTCCCTCCTTCCCTCTCTCTCTCCTCTCTGTCTGTCTGTCTGACTCTCTCTTTCTCTCTCTCTCTCTCTCTCTAACACCTCAGATAATGTTTGTATTTGCTAACAACACATCAAACTTAGGGGAGAGATCAGGTTCATGTTCCTGATGAGAATGCTCTGTGCCTGCCTGCTGAGAGATCCCACTAATGTTGCTCCCTGCCATCCTTTAAGCAGGTTGACATTTGCTGAAAACTCCAGGCATAGCTTGAGGCAGCTCCATTGCTGATCGAATTTCCTGTGTATGCTTTTTTTTTCCTTTCCTTTTTTTTTTTGTATGAATGTGTTCAACGTGTTTATTGCTTCTGCACTTTTTTTGCTGTGCACTGCTGAGAGTCACCTCTTGTGAAATGGGCAGCCATATAATTTAGATAAATAAATAAAAATAAATAGCTGGTATGATTTGTGATGGGCTGTTTAGCCAGCTGAGGAAGAGAGTTCACTGAGCTGGAGAACCTTGTGACTAGAATTAGAAACTTATGTCAGCAATACTCTTCTTCCCTTCTTCTGCCATCATTTTTTTTTAGTGCAGGTCATAGGGAGAGACAATGGAGAAGGTAGATTGCCAAGGAATTCCTGCCTGAATAGTATCATTTTAATATTTGGTTCTAACAGTTTGTTTCTGAGCGAAACAGTAGTTGTGATTATTATCTATGTATATTTTCAAGAAGTTAACTTGTGTCAATTTTCTTTTTCTGAGTCCTTCCTTCCTCCCTCCCTCCCTCCACTCAATTTCCAGATTGAAGCTAAAGTTATGTCAAAAGACATGTTAATACTTATTTCCACTACAAATAAATTTAATTGTTCTGCTTTCACAAAACATTCTTGTGGACAGACTACTGTCTACTACAATTTGACTTTCTCCAATATAAATCTGCAAACAAACCAAACAATACAATGTATTTTTCTTGTTAAAGATTTTTAACTATTTTTAAAAAGAGATCTTAAACCAAGGCGTATAGATTTGAAGAACTGCCATAAAGAAAATGTAGATGTTCAGAAAAAAACATCAGTTTGATATGTATTTATAAATAGTTAGATATTCTTGTATTTATAGTTTTGTACCTTCCCTATAAGGGAAATAGCTTATATATGTTATATAATTGCATAAGTTATGACAACATTTATTAGCTAAAAAAATATTGGGAAAACACCAGTTAGAGTACTTTCCTGGAAATGAGGAAAATTAAGAAATGAAGATTTTCAAGATTTCTTTTTAGCTAGGCTAAAGAGCAAATAATTCAATGCATAGATTATGCAAAAAAAATGTTTATCTAATCATGAAGCCAAAGCTTAGCTATTTTAGATGTGTAATCAAAGATGATTGAAAAGTAAGTCAACAAAAGAGCAGGTGATGAGATACTCTGCAACTAGATGGCAGCAAAGAAAACTTTTCTACATCTCTCTGCTGCCATCTAGTGGCCACGCAACTACTTGTAGTTGAGATTTTGTAGCTCTATTTGAAGAGATCCAGATCTCTAGATTATACTATTGCAGTGACCTCCAACCTTTGGGACACCAAGGACCGGCTCCATGGAGAGAGGTTTTTCTGGGACTGGAGGAGGCATGGTTTAGTGTGCTGCCTGCATCCCGTGGATGAAACTTCACTTGTTTGTGCGGTCTGATTTCTGGCACGCTGCGGCCCAGTGCCAGTCCACAGACCAGGGGTTGGGGACCCCTGTTCTATTGAGTCTACTATTATGAGATGAATAACAAATTTTGTAGAAGTTATTCCAGAGTACATTGTATTCTTCCATTAGCAAAACTGCATGATCTTCATGCAGATAGAAAAGTGTATTAAATGCACCCTTTGTCTTCTTCCTCTGCAAAATATCCTTTTTATATATTCAAAGTCACAATAATTCTTTGCAATTAACATAGACAGCTGTTATGTCTGTCTGCCAATCAAGAACAAAATGTATGAGCTTGAAAAGGGCAGAAATCCTCTACAGTTTAGACACTCATATAGAGAAAAGTCATTTTAAACTTGGGTTGCTGTGAAGAATTATTGTCAGGCATTGATCCAAAGCACTGTCAGTTTTGAAGCAATCAACTGGGTAACAACTGCATAAATACAAAATGGGCCAAGTGTGTAATAAGAATTGTCACAGATTATTTGATGTGAGAGGTTACTCCATCCACTGTTTTAATTATCATTCCATCTTAGAGATCTAGCTTTCTGAAAAGCAATATTTGCTTTTAGTTGTTTCAGGGATTCTATGCTTTTGTAAAGCTACCTTCTTCTCCTCATTTATTCTTAAATAGGACTAATTTTCCAGTTTATTGTTTGTTGTTGTTAGTCATGAAGTCGTGTCTGATCCATCATGACCCCATGTACAACATTCCTCCAGGCCTTCCTGTCCTCTACCATCTTCTGGAGTCCATTTAAGCTCACAATGACTATTTCAGTGATTTCATCCAGCCACCTTATTCTCTGTTGTCCCATTCTTCTTTTGCCCTCAATTTTTCCTATCACTAAGCTCTTCTTCAGTGAGTCCTTCCTTCTTATTAGGTGTCCAAAGTATTTGAGTTTCATTTTCAGGATCTGGCCTTCTAAAGAGCAGTCAGGATTGATCTCCTCTAGGACTGACCGGTTGGATTGCCTTGCAGTCCAAGGAACTCGCAGGAGTCTTCTCCAGCACCATAGTTCAAAGGCCTCAATTCTTTGGCGCTCAGTCTTCATTATGGTTCAATTTTTAGAGCCATACATTGTAATTGGGAAAAGCATAGCCTTGACTATATGTACTTTTGTTGCGAGGGTGATATTTCTGCTTTTTAGTATGTTGTCTAGATTTGCCATATCTTTCCTCCCCAGGAGCAAGCGTCTTTTAATTTCTTAGGTGTAGTCCCCATCTGCGTGTTCTTGGAGCCCAGGAAAGTAAAATCTGTCACTACCCCCATTTCTTCCCCATCTATTTGCCAGGAATTGAGAGGGCTGGATGCCATGACTTTAGTTTTCTTAATGTTGAGTTTCTAGTCAATTTTTGCTCTCTCCTCCTTCACCGGCATCAAGATGCTCTTTAGTTCCTCTTCAATTTCTGCCATTAGAGTGTATTCCAATTTATTAGGTGCCATCAAATCATTGTCAACTCTTAATCACCAAACAATGGTTAATTTTAATCCTGTCAAGCCCCTGGAAAATTAGGATATTGAGGTAGTTCAAATGAGTATAAAGATTTATTACAAGCTTAAGCTCTCTACAGGAATCTGGCCAATGAACCATGAAGGGAAATGTGCAGGAGATAAGAGAGGCATTTAAGGTGGGCTGGACTTAAATCTCTTGCAGGAAAGCAGGGTCCCATTATGACACATTTGACCCCTCACTGGGGCTCAGCCTTGTTATCTCCTACAAATCCATTTTTATGGTAGTCTTTTATAACTAAAAGACTGTTGAAAATCATCTCCAGTAGTCAACTTGGTCAATTTCAATAGTATCAGATACTTTACAGCATTTCCAACAGGGGTGGGATTCTACCAGTTTGGCCCAGTTTGGCTGAACCAGTAGCTCTAAAGATCATCTGGGAGAGAATTGATTATCTCTGCCGCTCTGCTGTTGGGCCCACCTGCCTGCCCGGGCTCCCATCCTGATCTTTATTTCCTGGTTTTGAAGTGGAGCTGCTTTGTGCGGCACAGCAGATTACCTCACATCAGCTGTTGAAGAGACAGGAAGAGTGCAGGATTGCAGGAGGTGAGTAGGAAAGCCTCTGCGCCTGTGCAAAGCACACATATGGCGCACACGCACATGCAAAGTTAGTGTGCGCACACAAAGTTAGTGTGCGCACACATATGGCGCACACACCAAGCCGCACTCACCAAACAGGTGGTAAACCATTTTGAAAGCCACCACTGATTTCCAAATGTTCCAAGTGACCTAAATGTCAGATGGCACTAGTATTCCTTAGAATGCAGAAATTTAGACAAAGTCCCAGGCCACCAGCTAAAGTTTTGAGCCAGAAACATCTGGGTCCATAATAGTCTCTGAACTGGGTATACTTATGCTGCCTGACCCAGTATCAAATTCAAAGACACCATTCGGCAAAATGAGGCAGTTGCAGCAGATACTGAGAGGAAGCATCATGAAGGTTCTAGCAGAGAATGGTTATACCCAAGAAAACCTTCAAGGATGATGGGACTGTTACAGTACTGTACTCTCCATGTAGGAGAAAGATTTGACTAACAATTCAGCTGGATTTTATCAATGGGATGGGAGAGAAAAGATATTATTTTGTTTGTAGTTATGAGTACAATGAGGCTTGGCCATGTGATATTGTTATTTGGGGGCTGCATTGGCTCCCAGTTAATGGATGGCTGTTGAGTAAAATGTGTCACCTTTAAAGGTGTCACCTTTAAAACCTTACATGGCTCAGGGTCTGGATGATTCTAGCAGTGGTAGGATTCAAATTTGTTTACTACTGATTCTGTGGGCGTGGCTTGGTTGCCGTGGCCGAGAAGGTTAGTAAAAAATCTCCAGTCAGAGGTGGTATTTGCCAGTTCTCCTCCTTGTCTTGGTCTGTTGTAAATCACTGAGAGTCTTTGGAAGGAAGACTAACACACAAACTGAAAGCAAGTGATGAATTAACTTAAACACATAAATCCCCTCAAATTACAGCAGTCTGTGTTGGCTAACACACACACAAGTACATATACTAATCAGGAGTCTACATGGACACACTTATGTAGGTGCTATGCATATGTTTCATCTCTGTGATCCAACTGTGATGGATGTGCCCATGAAGTCTACTTTAGATATAACTAACACCAGCCATCTAGTGGAAACTAAAGCCACTATTATCTTCTCCATAGTTCAGCATTTTCATTTTTCACTTTGGTACACAACCTGGAAAGAGACATTTCCCTCTGTGAGGATATAGCAATCCTTTCAAGTAAGTCTACTCATACAGAAGCCTGCTTTTCATTCAGAGTGCTGATAGCTGTATCCAAGTGAACATCTACATTTGCACTGTAATCCATCCTGGGAACATTTTGTCATGAAGGGCAGTGTGCATGAAGAGTTTTCTTGCTGAATGGGGCCCCAGTATAAATTTTGGTGGTTGTAATCCAAGATCTTTGGAGGACACAATGTCAAGGAAGACTGTGTGTAAGCAGCATGATCATCTAATTTGATTTGTTTTACACTGATCACTCTGACAGGTGTGAAAAAATGCTTGTGAACACAAGAACTGCAGAACACGATTCAATAAATAGTCAGGAACAGCAGGATGAATAGTTTCCTCCTCAAAATTTTTCCCCCAACTCTCTGCCCTTGTTTCCCAGTTTTCTCTCATAGTACAGTATCGTATCAATGTGTATACAAAGTCTGCTGTTTTAACCCGTAATCTGCCACTGAAGTGCGGTTTTGAATCAGAAAGGGAAAACAGAAATTATACACCAGGAGGAGACGATATTTTGTGACTGCAGGGTGTACTTAAAAGAAAATAGGGGGGATGGCGGGTTGACATCTGAAAGCAGAAAGGCTTAGAGAAGGAATGGCATAATTTTGGGGCTTGTTTTGTATTTTTGGGGTTTTGGCTGGTTTTTAAAGGCCTCGAAGCCTCTCAGATTCTTAATATATATTTATTTAAATGTTTTCTTTAAAAAAAAATTGCACCACCCTTCTCCAGATGGTTGGTGCCAGATTTTAGCGGTTCAGACTTGATGGACTTCAGAGGCTAAAAGAAGCTGGTGTTAAAGATGTCTATTGGGCTATAGGCTCCCGATTAAAATCAAATAAATCTACTGAACAGGACCCTGCAATATATTGCTGACTGAGGCAGACCTTCAAATGATGCCATCCCACTGACACACACAGATGTCAAATGTTACTTTGATGCCCCTGGTAGAAAATTTCTGGTCACAAATATGTAGCTACAAATATATTATTTTGCATCTATGTTATGATACCAAACATCTATTGCCCAAAGCTTCTGTTCATTCTACCAAGCTGGAGAATTAGCCTTGGACCAGAAGGTGGCCATTAGCATGTGCATGTATGCATAGTCTGAATGTGCAATAAACTCAATGCTCAGGAGCTGCATTTTTTTTCTTGGGCACTACCAGTTAAGACAGCAGAGTAATTCATGAGGAAGAAATGCGTACACATCTCCCTTTTCCTTAAGAATATCACCACATAAAAGCCCTCAGGGAAAAAAAAGTATTTTGAATAGAATTTGGCCTCCTGTTGTTTACATGGAACATTTCACTCCAAATTAGAAAAAGGAATACTCATCTCGATTATTCCCCTGCCCCTTAATAATGCTTAGGCATTTGTTTATGATGCAAACTTATTCTGCCCTCATGACTACTTTAGAGTTTCCTTGCCCCTGAAGATAAATAATCTAAACCCTCCAGAAATATTTAGGCCCCAGAATCAACCAACTGATCTCACAGAAGATGGTGTTATGAGATGTATGAAAGCAGCCAAATCCTGGATAAGTTATGCCCAGGCATCATACTTAAGAAGAATACCATAATTCTCCTTGGCTACCATCAAAATACAGTAACCGACACAGGTTGAGTAACATTTACATATTCTTTGAAGTGGAGCTGTTATTTCCATGGCAATTTCCCTATTCTCTGGTGTAAGTAGAACAACTGTCTTTTGTATGAGATTCAATCCCGATAAACTTCTCTCACTTGAAGTGCTGGACAAAACCCCCTGAAATGCATGAAATCCACAAAATTATTTAGTGCTCTCCATGGATTTTTTCCCCCTCCATCATATTTGGCACACATAAACTGGGGAAGTGGGCCTAAAAGCAGCACAATGGATGTTTTTGTCTCACAATCCCTTTGTGAAAGATTATGGATTTAAGTACTTACTTTCATTTCATGCAATACTGGCAAACAGATGGAGACATACAAAGGAACCAATTTAGGTTTACTTGCTGCAGTGATTTGGATATATTCCCAGCTCACTGCTAGGGCCCGGAAGTCTGTGGAAAAGAGGCACAAAAATATTTACTGGCTTGCTATCCTAAGTATCATGATAGTTCATACAGCATTCAGCATTTGGTTAATTAACCTCAGTTACATCTGAGTTGAGAATCTAGCTGATGAATCACACCTTAGTTCTCTAATCAAGTTTAAATGGGTACAAATAAAAGTTTCTTTGTCTCTGTCTTTTTCTCTCATTGTTTTTATTGCAGCAAATCCATCTGACCTGTACATCTGCAAAAGTAAATGGCTGTTTCATACATTCAAGATACTCGAAGATAAAGGTAATGAAAAAAGTAAGGGCCTGCCTTTTCTCTTACCAGAACGAACCTTTCAAAAAAGCCTTGTTGGTGTGCTAGAAAGAGTGCATGTCATTTTCATGCACAGCAAGAAATCTGGGTTAAAGCTGTTACTAGAAATTGCAAGTTCTGGAATGTAATTGTAACCAGGCAGAAGAAAAATGTACTTTAATTTTTAACAGGAAACTTCTGGAGATAAAGAATCTCATATAAATTATTTTGGGAACATCCTACACCATTCACAACCATCACATTCTTCCTAAGGGTGTGCGGATTGTTCTAAATTATGGATATGCAGCTATTTCAGTAGTAGAAGGATGCTATGGAGAAAGTATGGGTGTATTTGTGCCACCTGTTGCTTTCTTAAAATTGGTGTCATCCTCAGGACTTAGTAGCTGTGCAGTCCATGAAAAATATGCATTTAAATTAAGGAGCTGATCATTGGAAGCAACTATGTTGTTATCATTTCCTTAAAGCCTTGTTACTCAAATATTTATTTCTCTAGGAGTGACCAGCTACTTGGCAAACTCAGAGGAATAGATTATTCTACTCCAACAGGAGGATTTTTCAAGTACCTGCATAACTCTACTTCTGCCATGCTGTTTGCCTTTCCGCTGAGCTTGCAATAAGAACATGACATATGTATATACCATCCCCTCCCCACTCCAGTACTTGCACCGAGCTGCCTTGGAGAAACACAGATCCATTCCCAAAAGATGATGTCAATAATGCAAATTTTTTCTAATGTCTTTATTTTAAATGTACCTGTCCTCTTATTTAATATTCAGCTATTCCAGATATCCCTAATATATATGCCTTTCTTCAATGCATTCAATTTTCCTAAATAAGTGTCTATTTTCAGATAATTAAATTATGTACCCAAAATTTACTGCAAAATGACAGACACTGTCAGATATTATACAGCTCAAGTCAATTTTAGAGCCTCATATAGATTCACTCCTGTAGAAAACTGAGACAGGTTTCTTCTACACTTCATATGGCTTAAACAAAAACCCATAATTGTTATTAATCTGAATTGTATTATTGTTCAAATAAATTCTCTGACATTCAGGAGGAGGATGAATCCATGAGCATGCCTCTGAAAACTTCCAGCAGTCTCAAAAAGCATCTCCCAGGAAAAGTTTCCATGATTCCGAAAAGGATGTTCCTATGTCACAACAAGAGTTTTGGAAACCAAGACACTCCTCTTTAACGTTTGTTCTTCTTATGTCCTTGATCTTGGGTAACGTATGTGGCAAAATGCAGTTTTGAGTTGAGAACCACTCACCCCTCACCCCACAGATAAGAAGACTGCCCTTTGGCAGTTAGTATATCTGTGATTTACAAGAACACACAGATCTGTATCCTCAGTGTCAAAGCTCCCCCAGTATAAACTGCAGCAAATGGGGTTTTTATCTCTCAGTGGGAAACATAGCGGGTGCATAGATAGGATACATTTCTTGGTCTGCATGCAATCAATCTAATGTAAACCATTATCTTCAGGACAGGAGACTGCATCTCCAATTGCTTTTACACAGGCTGGTATCTGAAATATGTTTGAAGGACACAGCAACCATGATTTCCAATAAGCTGTGTGGGATCATTCCAAGATGTTCAACTTTCTTTGCAGCTTGAAACTACCGGTTTGAAGGGAAAAAAAAGTTCCAGTGATAAGGTCTAGCAAGCTGATTTTTTAATTTGTATTTAAGTTTTTTAGTTTGTATTTAAAGCGCTTTTGAAATGTTTTCTGCTTTTATCCTTTAAAAGGAGGGTTTGGATGTTTTAATTCTCCTTCTCTATGTCTCTCATATACATCTCAACAATGACTAAAAGGCATTACATAGTCTCACACACACACACACACACACACACACACAGACATAGACTTTTAAAGTTCAGCATAAATCAAAAAACACTTTTCCACTTGAACACTGGGATGAGAAAAGTTTCAGATACATGAAAAGCCACCCAGAGTCACATTTTTGTGAGACAGGCAGCAATATAAATACAATGAATAAATATAATAAAGCCACAAAAACTGTGCTTCAGTTTGAGGGATCATGGCATGATTGATTTTAAAACAGGCAGGTACAGTAATGCTGCATGACACATCACCCCCCCAATGGGAATCTGTTTTCCAAATGCTAAGATAAGCCACTGTCTGCCTCCCAGAGATTCAACAAAGGCTTATGCCGGAATTTGTCACAAAAGTTGTTGGATAGAACAATCTCTGGCTGTCATGAATTCCCCATCTCCTACATCAAAGAAATCAAGTTGTTTTTACTGAGTTGATGGTCTGTCCCAAGTTTTCAGTGGCTCTCAAATGGAGACAAGAGTGTGAGGGAGTTACGTTTGATTTGTATCATTTTGAATTATATTTTCCAGTCAACATTTGATGAGATGACAGGTCTGTATTTAATGTGAGCAAGAGGTCATCAGTGATCTCTCACTCATTATTTTTCCAACACCCAAGACCTTCTGAGAGGTTTATGATTTTACCTTTGACCCTGGCAGTAAATACACAAAACCAGGGGATTATGGGATACATTCATTAGGTGTCATGCCCCCCCCCCCCCCATGCTTTAAAAGGAATTGGGAAAAATATAATGGCTACATTTAGTGTGACTCTATTGAATGACAAATCGATGCAGCGGAATTACAGATTACTGTACAATGCTATAGGGAAAATAGCAAAAACTATTTTCAAAGATAAAAGTCTACTTCTATGACAGCCTTTGTGCACTTTTCCCCTGACTTCATAAATAATAATAAAAAAATAATTTCCTCAACACTGTTCAACTATTACAAAGTCTGCACTACTATTACCGGTAATCTTCTCATCACACCTTATCATCCACCCCCTCCCATTTGTGACTGTATGACTGTAACTTTGTCACTTGTATCCTTACAATTTATATTGACTGTTTCCTAGTATGATTTGATTTCTTCTTGTACCCTATAACTATCATTAATGTTGTACCTGATGATTTTTGACTCTTGACGAATGTATCTTTTCTTTTATGTATACTGAGACTATTTACACCAAGACAAATTCCTTCTGTGTCCAATCACACTTGTCCAATAAAGTATTCTATTGATTCTATTGATTCAGGAAATGTATTTCTGGGTAAACTGAATAAATTAAAGTTTGTCTATTAAACTCAAGGCTTCTCAAATTTAGGCAGCAGGGTTATGATTTGAAAGTGTTCTTATGAAATGGCTGGCACAGATAGACATAGTCAAAATACCCAAAAGGCAAGCTTATGAGGAACAAGCTGATGTTACTCCATTTAGTTAACTAATTCTTAATGAATGTACCTTTTCTTTATGTATACTAAGAGTATTTAAACCAAGACAAATTCCTTGTATGTCCAATCACACTTGGCCAATAAAGTATTCTAGATTCTAATTAATTTTTAAAGAAATAAACTTTCTAATACCAATTGAGGCATGGAATCTGGTGGGTGAGCATTTACAGAGATCAGTTTTATACATGTAATACTAAAGTTATACTTCAGAGAAGCATAAAATTTGATTCATGTGCTACAGCTGGTAAACTTTGTACATATAACAAACTTTATATTGATTTTAAGGGGCTGGTTGATGAGTTTGAAACAAAGCACTACTATTCTTGCAAAATTTGAACATAACATGAATCGCATAAGTTTTTTGCACCCAGTTTTGTGGGTTCCTGTTCTTGTTCAGTACTTCAGGTACAACTGCAAAAACTTCATGGAATTCTTGTTCCTTGTTTAGAATTGCACCAACACCATATTTTCTGATTCATATTAAGCACATTAGATTTAAATTTAAAAAATCTGAATGAAATCTCTGCTTTTTGTAATATAGACTAACTTTTGTTTTCCAACAATTGCTTTTTAAGTTTAACTGTAAAATTTGACTGTTTATAGAACCTTTTATTATACAATCAGCAACACTCATCAAATTGCATGAGTAGTGTTTTTTATTTGCAGCATTCAGTTCCTAAATATAAAAGAGGAAAGAAAAATAGAGAAACTATAACAAATCAACTGATTGATAGCGCAGGAGCCATCCATAGCAAACTATCCTGTGTGTAATTATATGGATAATCCTAAGATTAATTGGTTTGGAGCTTTCTAAGTTTAATTATGCTTTTGTTTTATTGTGCATTTTTTATGTAGCAAAGACAGACCATCTTTCCACAGTCATAAGTAATTTGCTAATAGGGGTAACAAAAATATGCCTGTAGACTGCACTCTATAATTTCTGCTCTCTGGATTTTTTTCTAACAGTGCCAGTCAAATGTTGGAGGTATGCTTGTCCTTTATTTTGAGGAAGAAAATATGCAATAGTTGTATTCTAAACTCTCTAGTGGGATTTTGCATCATAAACAAAACGGAAAGGAAAACCCAATTCAAAGGGAAAATCCCTCCCATACCATGTGCAACTCTCTCAATTTAAAATTTTTACCTCATCACTAAGAAGCAAGGTGTGTTGCATTGTCAGGACGTTGGGATGGCAAGCTCACATTCAAGACCCAAGTCCTGCTGTGGGACAGGGTGAGCTCCGTCCTTTACTCCAGCTCCTGTTGGGGATATGACAGGAGCCCCCAACTGGGCACCCCCCAGGTAATAGTAATAGCCTTTCAATGGTGATAATCCTTTCAACTTGGAAATGCCTTGGTGCTTCTGACATGAGTGTGATGTGACCCCACCACGAAGGTCCGTGTTGCTACCAAATGTAAAGTGCTCTTCCACCACCAAAAGATTTCTGGGTTCTGGTTTAATGCAGAGAATGACTGTCCTCATCCATCTGCATGCACAGACCAGGAAATTCACAGAGGAATAACCTGTCCTTTTTGGAGTATTAACAGCTGTTCTTAATAACAGAGTAGTACATGATCCTCTGGATTTTTAGTGATGTGAAAGTCCATGCTATAAGACAGGGATGTCAAGCTCATGACCCGTGGCTTGGATGCCCTCATGTGCTGGCCATGCCCACACCCGGTTTAGTAAAGGAGGGGAAAGTCGCAATATGTCACGTGACAACACCGTGATGACATGAGTTTGACACCCCTGCTGTAGGAAAAGGTGTTTTCCTGATTGAAGAAAAATAATTATTCTGCTTTTTAAACAAGTATGCTTTCAGTATATAACAAGAAGTTAACATAAGAAGTTAACACTCAGTCTTCAGCATTTCTGTCCATTCTTCTGGTGTGCTGAGAAAAAGGAAATATTTTTGGCAGGGAAAATAATGGGCAGAGAGAGAAAAAACTCGGGTGTTAGTCACCTGCCTATCATTTGAAAGGTGGAAGGCCAAGAGTTCTATTAACTGATGACACCTGTGAGACTCTCTTAGCAATTAACAAGTCAGTAAAAGACACTGGAAAAACAAGCATGTCATTTTCTGTTCTTTAATGAAAACAAAATCAACCCTTTCACTGAAATGTGTTGAAATTGTTCTTTCCATTCCATTTTGCCTCTTCTTCTCCAGAGCAATTAACAGGTTGCTTAGTTGGCATTTTTACAGCACAAAACATGAAAAATTATTACTACCGTGAAAAAGGAGGTAGAGGGATCACAGATGGTCCATTGCTGGAAATGTGGTTGTGTGAAAAGCACAATTTTAATGTGGTTACATACAGTATAGAAATTTTTAAAAAATCCTTCCTGATCCACTTCCACTGAGTTAACAAATATCTCCCATAGTTTTAGTCTTACAGTTTAAGACTAATCCCCAGTAATTGGATAGGAAATGGTGACATTAGGTTTACCCTGTCAAGATTGAGGCTTTCTTAAGCTTTTCCTTCAGATAGCTAGTGAAAACTAGCCCTCTAAATATAATTTAACTTACCAAACATCACTATCTTGGTCTGAAGTCTTTAGGGCAGGAGTGTCAAACTCGCGTTGTCAGTGTCGTATTGGGACCATTTCCCCCTTCACTTAAACAGGGTGGGGGCGGCACAGCATGGGTCGCTTCCAGCCATGGGTTGCATCCAGCCCACGGCCTGCAAGTTTGATACCCCTGCCTTAGGGTTTTGCTCTCAAGAAGTTGCATTTAATGGGTAGTTGATAGTGATGTTTTGAGCTGAAAACTTTCACAGATCACTAGAATTTGAAAGGGAAAAAAGAATAAAGGAGGAAAGGGACAACTTCTTTAAAAAGCAGAACATTATTCACTGCAGGGGATTTGGTGAGTTCTCCTTCCTTGTGACTAGGTTCATACATGGCAAAGAATGATATTTTTCATTTATACACAATTAAACAATGAGATGAACAGATAGGTAACAAATCTAAAATATTGTGTTATTTTGATGGTTTTCAGTAAAATAATTCAGGTATAATGTTCAGGACTCAAACAGTACAAACTGAGTTAGTGCTAAATTTCCATTAAAACTTGTATTTAAAATATACCTTAATCATGAAAAACATGGAAATATGTTTTCACTACTCTTTTCCTCTTTTCCTCTTCTCTGAATCTTTGATCTCTTTGAAATTCATGCATAAATCTGATGAGCAAAGAATGGGAAATGCATGGACCTTACAAAATTAGAGACTTAACTGTTGTCAGGAAATCCAACATATCTGTTGAATTTGCCCTGCAGAAGACTTGAATACAAATGCAAGACAAATGAGATGGTCATTTCTTCATAGGCTTTTCAGATTTTTGCCTATGAAGAATATTCATAGCATTTGAAACGTGATGCATATACATGTTATTTAAATCAAGTGAATCTCTTCCATATTATACAGAATGTTTAACCAAGCAAAATGGTGCTCTTAAAAATCTTTAAAAACATGGTAAAAGGTAAAAATCTTTAAAAACATGGTAAAAAATTCATTTAAATATGAATTTAATGAGGCCCCTTAGAACTTGATACAACATAAAATATTGTTTAAAACCATTTTAGCAAATGATCCACAATTGACTGTGAGATAATATCTTGCATTTGTTTAAACGGAATGGCTATAATTAGCTGTTATGTTTCTCCTTTTGGTTGGAAGATTCTGCGGAAATGTAAACATTACTTGGACTTTGCAGTACTATGAAGGCTTGTTGTATTTCAGTGAAGACCAAAGGTGATATTTAGCAGGTTCTGACCAGTTCTGGAGAACCGGTAGTGGGAATTTTGAGTGGGTCAGAGAACCGGCAAATACAACCTCTGACTGGAGATTTTACAGTATCCTTCCCCTGCCACGCCCACCAAGCCATACCCACAGAACCAATAATAAAAAAAAATTGAATCTCACCACTGGTAAAGACATGTACAAAATACATCCATAAAGCATTCCAGCTCCCTTGTTTCTAAGTACAAAATGACTAGACCAGGTCACATTTCCCCTTTCCTCTTTCAGCAGTATTTCTCAAAGTCCAACAAATCTTTGCTTGCACTGAAGTTGTTTCTGATGCTTCTAAGACTGCTTTAAGCACTGGAAGGGGATTTTTCACATCTGCAAGACATGTGAATAAGTTTCTTCTGGCTAGTGCAAATGCTGGTGGAGACTTCCAGGGGATGCCAAGGACCCCGTGGAGATGGATCATGTCATATCTTCTCCTGAACAGGAAATGCATTGCCCCTATGAGCTCCTCATTAAGATAAACCCTACTCGCTTCTCACAGAGCCCTCAAATTACACAAACTTTAGTGGGACCTCTTTTACCCATTTTCTCTAAAATAGCACGATATTAAGAAAAGACTTCAATTTTCATTCTTAGCTGCTCAATCTGCTCCAAGAAAATACTGGACAACTAAAATACATTCATGTATTTGGAAATATGGAAAATAATATTCATTGGTTGAAAAGCATTAGTTGAACCAGGCAAACTGTATCAACTGAACAGTGCTGCGTTGCAAATATGCAGAAACCTTTTCTGAACTTTCTGATCCACTCTTGGACATTGTTCAGCAAAGATGCTATTGTAAAGGTACTATTGTAAAGCCCTGCATCTGAATTCATCAGGTCCAGTGGTAGGATTTAATTTTTTTTACTACTGGTTCTGTGGGCGTGGCTTGGTGGGCATGGCTTGGTTGGCCTGGCAGGGAAAGGATACAGTAAAATCTGCATTCCCTTCCTACTCCAGGAGAAGGGTACTGTAAAATCACCATTCCCACTCCACTGCTGGGGGAAGACTACTGCAAAATCCCATTCCCTCCCCACCCCACTAACTGCTTTCCAGCTCCTTTCTCCTGTGTAGGGCAATAAAAGAAGACCCAGCCAATCAACTAGGACTCGGGAGGCAAATAATAGATGGGGGCAGAGCCAGTGAGAGGTGGTATTTGCTGGCTGTCCGAACTACTCAAAATTTCCACTACCTGTTCTCCAGAACTGGTCAGAACCTGCTGAATACCAACTCTGATCAGGTCACTTTCTGCTCATGGTTTCATGGATCTGTTCTTGACAGCAAAAGTTCCACCAAACATGTCTTGCACGCATGCACAGACTACACCTGAAGGCCATTAAAACAGCCTTGCTGAACCCTCAGAAGAGGATCTTACTGATATTTTGGAAAGCATTGTGCTGATGGCAGGACTAAAGCATCCCTTTGAATGATTTGCAAAGGCTAAAAAATACAGAGACCATACTAAGAGACAGAAAGAGAAAAAGTGGGAGGGAGGGAGAGAGGGAGGGAGGAAGGGAGGAAGGGAGAGAGAGAGGGACATACACAGACAGAGAAATGTATTTTCTAAATTTCTTTCCAGTCAACTTCATTAGATGATCCATAGTTTTTGTGTTTTGAGAGATGTAAGATTAAAAAAAACACCCTCTCCGTTTTATCTATTTCATTTATGATTTTATACACTTAAACCTTGTTCCCTATTATTGCTTTTTTTTCTAATCTAGAAAAAGCTCTATATTCAAGGATAGTTTCTTGCTGTTTTGGTCCTGGTAAGTCTTGTTAATTTTTTTTCTAAGTTGCATCTAAACTTTTGTCATTCACATTGACCATAGACTCAGTAGTCAGGAATGGGCTGTGGGTGGGGGGCAGAAGCTGAGAAAATAGGGGAGAAGGGCTGGCAGGATGATGCTAGAAAGGTGGGAGTGTACAGCCAATCCATTTCTTGTCTACATTGGATAATTCCATAGCAGAGATTGTTGCCTTTTCTCAAAATAGGTGTTTAAGCTTCCTGATTATGTCTATTGTCTGAATTGGTAATACTGTTTTGCTAACTAAGGCATTCAAAACCTTTTCTAGACCAATACTTGAATTCAGCTGTGATGTCTGAAAGCCATACTGTATATCTGACATAAATACAATTGAGCGATTCCAGAAGTATTTTACCAGAAGAGGACTACATTCCTCTGTTCACAACAGAATACTCTACACCACCAGACTTGAGTTTCTAGGCATAGACAACCTTGAACTACACCAACTGTGCTGTCCAGTCAGTTATAATTAATTGGAATTGGCATAGTTAGTTAGGAATTGAGAGCTGTCCCCTTAAAGGAATGCATCATGGTAAATGTAGTTAAGGTATCCTGGGAAATGTAGTTCATGTCATGTGGCCACATCTGTAATCCTGATTGGTCACTGAATTGACTAAGATTAGACTTAAGCATAGTACATAAAATCATATGTTACAACATCTTACCAGTTAATGAATATTTCAGCTTTAACAACAACAACACTAAAGCGCACAACCCCAATAAAAGTATTATCCTGTTGATGTTTTATTTTTTTTATATTCTATTATTTAATAAAGTTAGGAAATATTTTCCTCTGATTTCTCATTCACCAATATCATTCTTCCAAATGAGAGCTCTTTCTTTCCGCTTTTCAGGGTTATCAAAAGAAATATTCAAAGTCTTTTATCCAGTTAAACGCCACTCACCACTTTCACTCTCCAGCATGAAACTTGTGTCCTGGCAGCTTCCTGTCTTCAGGGCAACCATTAAAAGACTTCTGCTTCTCCCTATCTTCTGGGGGAGTTTGCCAAGCCAGGGAGGGGAAATGCGGCTTCCCTCAACCTAGCTGATGGTTTCCCCCTCTTCCACCCACCCACCCCTACAGAGTGGGTCAGATGGATCCAGTCCTTTAAGGACCCCTCCAACAGGGTAAGCACTGATCAAAACCACGCACAATCATGGTCTCTGATCCATCGTCGACCAGAATGCCACCAGAAGTCAGAGACTTTTGACAAGGACTATAACAGAAAAAATTGATTTTTAATAAAATAAAGAATAACTTGATAGACCAAAGAAATGGAAGAAATAAGCAAAGAATTTAAGTTGGAGCTCCAAAATGTGTGAGAGATGTTTAAAGAAAGAATGAGATTGGTGGAGTTAATGCTGAATAAAGTAATGGCATCACAGCTTTTGGAAGAACAAAGGAAGCCCAGAGAGAATGATTAAAAGAGGGAAATAATAGCCTCGATGAGCATGAAGAACAAGCACCATTGTTGAAGGGCATAAAAGGACTTAAAACAGAGACATCGACATTAGAGCCAATAAATAAAAGTGATAAGACACTCAAGACTAAGAAGAAGAACAGAATACATAAGAAGAAATCCCAAAAAAGAGAATTGGAAGTGGGGGGAACATGACCAACTGGCAGAGGGAAATAAATATAAAATTAGAAGCAAAAAAGAAAAAAGATTGGGGAAACTTAGAAAAGGGAAACCTAGCCAAAATTAGAAGGAATGATAAAGTTTCAAGATTTAGAGATAAGGGTTAGGGATTGTATAAGGGCGATACAACATGGGAATGTATATTGGCATTTAGTTTAATGGAATGGAAATGTATTAAAACATATAGATAAATGTTGGATACATTTTAGCGATTTCAGGGGGAGATGCCTTAAAATATATGTTTTAAAACATACAGTTGATTATTTAATGTGAATATGTTAAAAGCTGGGGAATGAATTATTAAATTAGATAGATTGAGGGGATATACCATGTGGACCCTAAATATATTGATTTTTATTTTTATTTTTTTTATATTGTTTATTATATAATTGGCTTAGGGAAAATTAAGGATAATAATGATGTGTAATGTTAAATAAAATAGGTGGTAAGCTGAAAACGGAAATAATAGGGGCTAAAGAACTGTGAATCTATATTTGGATGAAATGATATTGATATTGAATCAATGAATTGAAATATGAAATGGACATTTATTTAAAGATGAGCGAAAAAGATAATGATATGAGATCATATAATATAAGATTGGTGGAAATGAAAGTATGATTATGTACAAGTGTTATAATCTGGAACCACGTTGCTCATGCAAAGAGATGTGTAAAAATTAAAAAATTAAAAACTTTTTGAAAAAAAAGAATAACTCTAATTAGTTTAGCATTTTCTCCCTTCCACAAGTGGTCACTCTTTAAAACAGCATACCATATACCATAAGCACACATTTCTCACTGTAGACCATGAAAAGGGACCACATTTCTCCACCCAACGCAACTGCAAATTAAATCTCCATCTTGTGCAATGTTCTGAACTTTCATCTACTAATTTGTGATTGTAAGTAGCCACACCACAGATACATGCAATACAATCTGTACATGAAAAGCATAATACATTATAATTTTGTAAACAAGCTTGCTTTGGATGACATGAATGACATTGATAGGTTGAGTGGTAATAATAGAAAGTCCCTTCCCAAAATTAAGAAGATTTTTTGTTTAAAACAATTAAGACCTTTGGGTGCAATAGTTACACATATTTAGGGTGAGACAATTGCTTTTGCTAAGCCCTTTTTGGCTGTAGAACATGGCTACATTGTTGGATGCTTTCCAAATGCTAATCCTTTCAATCCAGGCTGCAATAATTGAATTAAAAGCTACTTTTTCTTATCAGTGCACTGAGATAACTGAGTGACAGTTGTGGGTTTTTAAAAAAACTATCATTAATGGAAACCTGTTTCTGATAGAAAGAAAAATTATGCTAAAAGTGAAGTCCATTTATCTAGAGAATGTTGACATAAATGTGGTTTGGAATTATCAAGTCAAGGGTAGAGTGTGAAAATGAAAGACCATGAGGTGTAACACTGAAAATAATGACTTTATAATCTCATTATAACTGATATTTTGTACTGCAAAAGATAATATATTGAGCTGGACCTTGGCAAGTTGGGGGGTTTATACCACTTCATTTATTCTGTCCCAGGTGTTTGCCAGCAATGCTGTCCTTTTTAGCATGCCATATAGTATGTGCCTACAACAATTTTTAACTCACAGACAAGTTCAGAATTAAATAAGTTTATAATGACAATGTGAAACAGACAAAATGATATGGTCTCTTACTAATAAGAAAGTAAAATGGTAAGAAAGCTGACCGATGGATGAATGGATATTTAATCCCTGAAAAAACATCTCGGAATAACAGAATAATAGAATTGGAAAGGTCATTAGAGGTCTTCAATTTCCTGCTCAAGAATGAAACCCTATACCCGTGATGGTGAACCTATGGCACACGTGCCACAGGTGGCACGCAGAGCCATTTGTTCTGGCATGCGAGCTGCAGGCAAACTTACCTCACTGTACATGTGCGCGCCTCACAGCTGAATTTCGGCCTGTTTGAGGGCTTTTCTGGTGCCCCAAAGGCTTGAGGAAGGCTTCTTCAAGCTTCTACAAGCTATGCAAGCCGAAATCTAGTCCTGTTTCATCACTTCCTATTTTTCCGAAAAAAACGGAAGTGATGAAACGGGGCTAGATTTTGGCCTACAAAGCTAGAAGCTTGAAGAATCCTTCCTCGAGCCCTTGGGAGGCCGAAAAAGGCCTCAAACCAGCTGAAAATCAGCTGTGAGGCACAGTGCAGGTAACTGGGCAGCAAGGGGTGGGGTGGGATTGCACGTGCATGTGTAGGGGGTGTGGGAGGCATGCACTGCCTTCTGGGTGCTGGCACATGAGCACAAGGTTCAAGCATGCGCACAATTTTTGGCATAGGAGCCCAGAAAGATTAGCCACCACTGCCCTATACCATTTCAGACAAATTGGTGGTCCAATCTCTTCTTAAAAACTTCCAGTGTTAGAACACTCACATTTCACTTCAACAAAAGCTTGGTTAACAAGCCTAGTTCAGGACAATTTGTATTTTCCATCTTAAAAATTAAAAGGAAATTACACGCAAATTCAATAATCAAAAAATTTGGTGGTATAATCATAGATGACTGGAATCTGCAAAAGTGACTTAATTTGCATGAGGATGTTTTAAAATTATTTTTATTTATTACTAGAGAAGCAAATAAATAGTATGTTGATTGTTTACAAGAATTAATATGTATAATATCAGGAACAGAATATACTTGAGTGATATTTATAAGTCTGTCAATTATCACGTTTCAAATTTTAAAACCAAATTGAGAAATATTGCAGTTAATACTTGAACAACAAAAATTTGAAATGTGTATTCTATAAAGATTCCCACACATTACTTTCCGCTTTTAGATATCCTTCCATGATTTTCATGAATGCAAATTCTATCAACATTTCTTTACAAGTGAAACTTCAAGTAAACAACATGGAAATATAGGGGAAGACTTTCTTTTCATTGACACAGCCCACCCACAAACAAAAGTGCCTTGCTTGTGGTTCTTAGTGCAGTCTCCAGAAACTTTCAAATATGTTCCTAAGAAAATGATTTGGTGACAAAAGAGGAAAAACTATTAAAAATATGCCTGGGGAAATAATAATATTAATTTTATTTAATTGTTAATTGCATTAGGTTTATCTTAATGAAATATAAACGAAATGGTGTTTTTTTTCCCCACCCATTACTTTATCACGTATGTGCATTCAGGGGTGGGATTCAACATTTTTAACAATTGGTTTTGTGGGCATGGCTTAGGTGGTGGACATGGCTTGGTGGTCACGTTATTGGCTGGGTGTGGCCAACTCAATATCACATTGAGGCACGCATCTCCTTGCCTGGCCTCTCATGACTGTAGGGATGCTGCAACAGTTGTTAGTGTGAAAAATGGTCATAAGTCACTTTTTTCAGTGCCATTGTAACTTTGAATGGTCACTCCACACAAGCAAAGTACCAGCAAAGAAAAGGAAAAAAACTCCAGAGAAGTTCCTAAGACAGGAAGTCTAGTCCTGACAAGAATGTAATAAGGGTTAATGGAGAGGCAGTTTCTGTAAGCAACACCAGAATGTTTCCTTCCTGCCTTCTTTACAGGATTAGGCCAGTAATTTCTTCTAACAACCGGTTCTCTGAACTACTTAGAATGTTAACAACTCGTTCTACCGAGTAGGTGCAAATTGATAGAATCCCACCCATGTGTGTGTTCCCAATCCAAAGTTCAATGTTGTTGTACCTGAATGATATTGTATAGGGGGAATTTAGTGTAGAGGTAGTCCTCAACTTAACAACAGTTCATTTAGTGACTGTTCAAGTTAAAATAGCACTGCAAAAAGTGACTTATGATCACTTTTCATACTTACAACCATTGCAGCATCCCCATGGTCACATGATCAAAATTCAGATGTGTGGGAACTGACTCTCATTTATAACCGTTGCAGTGTCCCAAGATCATGTGATCACTTTTTGTGACCTTCTGACAAGAAAAGTCAATGGGAAAGCCAGATTCACTGAACAAACTGTATGACTAATTTAACAGCTGCAATTATACACTTAACAACTGTTTCAAGAAAGGTCATAGACTGGGACAAAATTCACTTAACAAACGCAACAGAAATTTTGGGCTCAATTGTGGTTGTGTGTTGAAGAGCACCTGCATTCTGAAGATCAACCATCTGAGCCAACATAAGGCCAGTAATTTCTTCTAACAACCGGTTCTCTGAACTGCTTAGAATGTTAACAACTGGTTCTACCAAGTAGGTGCAAATTGATAGAATCCCACCCATGTGTGTGTTCCCAATCCAAAGTTCAATGTTGTTGTACCTGAATGATATCGTATAGGGGGAATTTAGTGTAACCATCTGAGCCAACCATCTGAGCCAACATTCCTGACTTGCTCAGAAATGTTTTTCTGACTTGCCTGCATTTGTTGACTTTTTGTACAATTCTGTTGCATCCATTGGCCCAAATTCAGCAAAAGTCAAGTCACCTAAAAGCCCCACAGAAATTCACTGGATTTGGGTTAAGTTACATCCACTCGAATGCTATAAATTCCATAGGAATTTGAGACACAAATCACAGTTGCTGAATTGCCTGTTGTGTTTCACATCAAGACAGCTTAGCAACATTACGATAAGGAAATCTAGAAACTCGTTTGAGTAGCAAAGGAAAAGCTGAGGTGGGGGTGGGGAGTAAGAACACTCATGTAAAGAACCAAAGACACAAGCTGTCAACATCTATTTTTGTGTAGTATATGTTCTGTGACTGTTAATACTACCCAGAGGACAGCAAAATCAGCTTGGTATGTTTCATTGAGGTCACAAGCTATTATGCTGACACCACAGGTTTGTGAGCATATGTGCAGGCCATAAATAAATCAAGATGCGTCTGGGACCTGTGGAGAGCTTCAGGAGTCAGAAATGTTTTAACGGACAAGGCTGCTAATTTTTTCCATGTAGCACTCACACATTTCTGGAAGCCATACACAGGCGGGAGGTTGCACAATCTTTCCACTGAGGTATATGCCACATGAAGGCAAACGTTTGTATTTTGAACACGATGGGAAAAATTATATAGGGCAGACTGTGTGTCATACAGGAGACACTACCCCACCCCAACTTTCTTGAGGGGATTACAGTTTTATGAGGCAAAGGATTATTTCAGTTTTACTATTGCGCCAGATGTGGGAGATTGCTTCTGATATACAATGAAGTATTGGACAGGAACCAGAGGGCTTGCTTTCCATCACTTTTCAATACATAAACCTTTTCCATTAAGAAACCCACATGACTTGCGTACAGATGTTTCCAAAGGTTTAAAAACATTAAAACTAACAGTTTATGTTTAACATCTTTAGTAGAAGGATGCTTATGCAACCTAGTTAAATTCACCACTCAGAAATTCATAGGAGTATAAGAGAGCTTAACAAGTGATGGCAGCTAACCTGCTAAATTAGGTTGGGAATGGCCAATCAAGTGGATCTAAGTAATGGCAATGGTTCAATATGTAAATGAGGTCAAGAGCTTGCAATCAGATTGAAAAATTAGAGCTTTTCAGCCCAGAATGAGAATACAGGATACTGCTAAAGTGTTCATCCCACATGACTTAGGATACATTGGGCATCATTGCCATATCTATTCCTTCATTCCTTACAAATAATTTACAGAAACTTGTTTTCTGATCTGTTGATCTGGCAACACAGAGAACCAGGAACAAGCAATTGTTTTTCTAGCTGTCAGACTAATGAAATCCTGTCATTCCTAGTTCGCACAAAAGGAATATATAATGAATAGCATTCCCTATCCCCTTTCATCCATGCCTTTCCGTCATGTTGTATGCATTTATTTGACCACAATTTTAAAAAGTAATTTCTATCTCAGGGTTACAAAGCAAGCAAATCATCTACCCGATTAAAATTCTTGTAGAATGATTGAAACTCAGGAGCCAGGTGCTTTGGTGGACTTAGAAATACTGCAGATGGATTATAAAAAATGCAATATAGATAGATAAATAGATAGATAGACAGACAGACAGACAGACAGACAGACAGACAGACAGACAGACAGACAGATATAGATATAGATATAGATATAGATATAGATATAGATATAGATA
>BLBF01000007.1:42674645-42687255 GCA_015471245.1 Laticauda colubrina | reverse complement strand
TGTGTGTCTGTGTGTGTGTGTGTGTATGTGTGTGTGTGTGTGTGTGTGTGTGTGTGTGCTGTTCAGCTTCCTTCGGGTATTATCCCACGTCATTGTAGTGCTTTTAAAGTTGTAGCAACATTTCAGCAGAATCTCATCTGCCATCATCAGGCTTCTGTACTGAGTTTGTATGTGGGTTAGGCTCTCACAGCTGTTGGTTTTCAATTTGAGGTAAACCCCTAGCCTATTGCTGTGCCAGGATGTTTTTTTCTACATCCTGATTGGTTGGGAGTCTTGGTCTGTGTTTCTTGGACTTATAGTTTGTTTGATTGGTGTTTCTGGGTTCTTCTGTTTGTTTTGTGGCTTTGATTGGCTGGCAACACTCTGTTCCTGTATTGGAGGCTTTCAGTGCAGCTTGGCTTCGCATGAAAGGACAGCTATTATCTATTAGGAAGCTAGGTTTCATCTGGGTGCCTGGTTGGGGTGTGTTTGAGCTGGAGGTATCAGAGGGAGTCTGTTTTGTGCCCAGGTGTTTGCCTGCCTTGTGGTGTGGAGATCTTCCTATTTGAGAGTGCAGGCTTCCAAATGATTGACAGCCTGGTGGAATCATCTTTTCTATTCATGCTTTCAGGTCTTTTTTCAATCTCTATGGCTTCTCTGATGATTCTGTGGTTGGGGTTTTCTATAGTGGCTAGGGTTTTGGTGCCATTGAAGTTGGTGTTGTGACCTGTGGTTTTCATGTGTTGGACTAGTGAGGAAGTGTGTTACAGCTTTTTTACTGCATTTTTGTGTTCATCCAGGCAGGTACTTATTCTTCTATTGGTCTGTCCAATGTATGTGGCCGGGCATGATGTACAGGGAACTTCGTATATGCCTTGGTTTTCCAGGTCAATTTTGTCTTTGGGGTTTCTAAGGATGGCTGCTATTTTTTTGTATGTTTTGAAGGCAGTCTTGATGTGATGCCTGTGTAGTATCTTACTGATTTTGCCTGTAGTACCTCTTATGTAGGGCAAGACAGCTGTTCCATAGGTCTGTTGATGTCTAGGTCTCTTTGATGTCTTAGTGTGTTTTTGTGGATCAAGCTAGTGATTTTGTTTTTGTGGAAGCCGTTGGCTGTCAGTACTTTAGTCAGGGTGCATAGTTCAGTCTTTATATGTGTCTTGTCTGCCAGGCGTTTGGTTCTGATGATTAGTGTTTTGGCCACGGAATTTATCTGTGCTGGGTGGTGGTGGGATTGGGCGTTGAGGTAGCGGTTGGTGTATGTTTTCTTCTGGTATACGGTGTGTCCTAGTGTGCCATCTGTTCTTTTGTAGATTAGTACATCTATGAATGGTAGTTGTTTGTTTATTTCCGTTTCCAATAAACACAGACCAAGACACCAATCAGGATGAAGAAAAAAGCATCCTGAGACAGCAATAGGCTAGCCTCAAATTTAAAACCAACGGCTGTGAAAGCCTGACCCACATTCGAACTCAATACAGAAGCCTGATGATGGCAGATGAGATTCTGCTGAAACGTTGCTACAACTTTAAAAGCACTACAATGACGTGGGATAATACCCGAAGGAAGCTGAATAGCACACATGTAAGTACCCGCAATAACTTAAAAAAAGAAATATATATATATATGATTTGAGATATATATATATATCTCAAATCATTTGGAAGCCTGCACTCTCAAATAGAAAGATCTCCATGCCACAAGCCAGGCAAACACCTGGGCAAAAACAGACTCCCTCTGATAGCTCCAACCTAACCCCCCCACCAGGCACCCAGGTGAAACCCAGCTTGCTAATGAATAGCAGCCGTCCCTTCACACGGAGACAAGCTGCACTAAAAGCCTCCAACACAAGAACAGACTGTTGCCAGCCAATCAAAGCCACAAAACAGACAGAAGAAACCAGGAACACCAATCAATCAAACTCCAAGTCCAATGAACACAGGTCCAGGCTCCCAACCAATCAGAATGGACCAGCCTCAAATTTAAAACCAGGAGCTGTAAGACCCATATCCATACAGAAGCCTGATGATGGCAGATGAGATTCTGCTGAAACGTTGCTACAACTTTAACAGAACTACAATGACGTGGGATAATACCCGAAGGAAGCTAAACAGCACACATGTATATATATGTCTATATGTGTGTGTGTGTGTTTAAAAGTTTTTAAAGACACAGGCCTGAAGATGACGAATGAGATTTTGTCGAAACGTCGCCAAAATACTTCCAATTTTACGCGGGAGAAAACCCGAATAACAAAAGATCCACATACAAATGTTTTCTTAGGCTTTCGCGGGTACTTACATGTGTGCTGTTCAGCTTCCTTCGGGTATTATCCCACGTCATTGCAGTGCTTTTAATGTTGTAGCAACGTTTCAGCAGAATCTCATCTGCCATCATCAGGCTTCTGTATTGAGTTTGTAATTTTGAATTTTTGAAGTACCCGTGAAAACTTAAACACACACACACACACACACACACACACACACACACACACACACACACACACACATATATATATATATATATATATATATATATATATATATATATATATATATATGTTTTGATTCAATATATTGATATTTGTGCAATGTATTTGTCATATGACTAATGGTTATTAACATCTGTTATTAAGATAGCCTAGGGTTATGAGAATAGAGAAGATAAAGAAAAAATATTCTTATGATGTTAATTACAATTTACAGTGTCAATATTACAAGCATAAAACTTTTTGTCTCTTTTTTACAAAATCAAAATCACATCAAAATATTTGTTATATACTAGAAATTTTGATTTTAAGCCAATAATGTGAAAGTCTCTGTTGTACCTTAGTATTTATCTCTATGGAGCAAATTTAACAATTAAATATTAAAAAAGAAAAAAAATACTGTATCGGCTTTCTGATTCTCCATGTTTTATATATCTGTTAATTTGCAATATTTATAAACAATTATAAGCCAGTAAATGATTCTATTTGCTATGCTGTATGGTGTGGTTTGATGTGATGTGTTGTATGTATGGGAAACATTCTTGCTTAAATTTAAAACTTTTATTGTGTATCTGTTAGTTTTACTATAGCCATTGCTGTATATTCTCTATATTTGAGTCAATTGTATCTTTCTTCCAATGTTGAGCAAAATTGAGCTTTACTGCTGCAAGCATACGTCCCATTAAATCATGACATTTCTTGTCTTTTTTCCTTGTCCTCCTACTCCAATCACTCTTAAAGCCCATGTCACACTGAACCAACAGATGCAAAGAGAATGTAAAACGGACAAAAAACCTTGCCATCCGTTGGTTAATGCGATGTATCCGTTCTATACTCACTGCCTCCGTTTTGCTTCCTCTCTATCTATCCAGCATCCGTTTATGAACGTTTCATCCGCTCCAAAAGTTACGCATCCATTACGCATCCGCGATATCCGCTAGGCATCCGTTCCGCATCCGCGCAACACACATCCGCTCGGACGCAGGGAGGAAGCGGAACGGATGCGGAATGGATGCAGAACGGATGCAGAACGGATGTAGCACAGAAACAAAGCGTTTAAAATGGAAAAAACATTCACAGAGGGGACCTATCTCGGATATTAAGGATGTCTAGAGGATGTCTAGAGGATGCCTAGAGGATGCCTAGAGGATGCCTAGCGGAAAACCTATACTGCCTATAAAAAGGGGGAGCAACTCGCCTGTATCGCACTTTCAGAACAGCAGCCCAGCGGTGCAGACCTCTGCAGCCTTAATCTGCCTCTTCCTCTTCCACAGCATCCAGTCATATCCACCGTGGATTGTAACAAAGTCCTTTCGGCAGCCACCATCGTTCTGCAACAGTGCGTAGCCATCTGCAGGCTCTGTGAACACTACTGCAAGAAGAAAAGGAGCCACCCAAAAAGAGTCTGGGTCCGAAGATGGTTCCCCTGTAGAGCGGAGGACAGACTGTACAACAAGCTGATGGTGGAGCTCAGGAGCGAAGACACTCGGGCATTCCAGAACTTCATGAGGATGCCTCCAGCAATGTTTGATGAAGTTGTGCAGCGCCTGACACCCAGGTTGACCAAGGCAAACACCAGCTTCCGGCCCAGCCTGGAACCTGGGCTCAAGGTGGCATTCACTCTGTGCCACCTGGCCTCAGGGACCTCCTACATGAGCATGCAGAACGGCTGGAGGGTGCCATCCAACACCATCAGCATTGTGGTCAGAGAAGTGGTGCAGGCCATCATCGAAGAATACAAGGAGGAGCTCCTCCAGTACCCCTCCACTGAAGAAGGATGGAAGAAAGTTGCAGAGCAGTGGTATCAGAAGTGGAACTTCCCACACACCGTTGGAGCCATAGATGGCAAGCACGTGGCCTGCAAAGCTCCAGCCAACTCGGGGTCCACTTATTTCAACTCCAAGGGCTTCTTCAGCATCATCCTCTTTTCCATGGTCGATGTTGACTACAAGTTCATGTACATCGATGCTTCAGGCAACGGCTCATCTTCGAATGCCCAGGTATACAACGCCAGTCGCCTCAAGGAGGGGCAGGAACGCAACCTCATCGTGGGCTTCCCAGATCCAGAACCCTTGCCCAACGACACACAAGATGTGCCCTACTTCATCGTAGGGGATGATGACTTCTCCCTCACAACCTACCTCATGAAGCCCTACACCTCCAGACTCCTCACCAGTGAAGAGAGGATCTTCAACTACAGGCTGTCCAGGGCAAGGTGGGTGGTGGAGAACGCCTTTGGCATCCTGGCCAACAGGTTCCAGGTACTTCTCACCACCATGCAGCATTGCCCAGAGACCGTGAGGAGGATCATGGAAGCTTGCTGCATCCTGCACAATCTCATGCGCACCCGTTACCCAGTCTTGCAGAACAGGCTCGTGGACCTCCAACAAGCCAATGGGGTCATGGAGCCTGGGGAATGGAGTCAAGAGCAAAAACTGAGGATGTGCAAGGCCCCAACAGAGCCTCAAATGAAGCAAAGAAGCAGCGCAACCTCCTGAAACACTGGTGCAACTCCCCAGCTGGAGCAGTGGAGTGGCAAGACAGGATGGTAGATACTTAATGGATGCTTCCTTCAGCCTGTCTCATCACACAGATGAGATTGGGCCATGTATGTTTGGTTGGCCTACAATGAACAGGGCGTTTAATAAAGAGTTGTGTTTATGTTGACATGTGTGGATAATTATTATATTATTATTGATAATAAAGGGCCGTAGGTGTGGCACCTGGGAGGGTGGACCATACAGTCCCACTATGCTTGCACTGGAGGTTTATCTATCCCACAGCTATTACCCATCCCAAAGGTATCCCTGCCCATCCCACAGGTTTCCCTGCCCATCCCACAGCTATCCTTACCCATCCCACAAGCATGCAAAGGCTGAAACCATTTCTAAAAGTTTCCAGCAAGACTTTATTAAAAAAAAGAAATGAAGCAAGTGTGTGAATCATAAATAGACTTTATTAACAACAAGTTATAAGACAAAAATGAGTCTCTGGCACTCCTCTTGGTCGCTCAGTCCCAGGGGTGAAGGGTGCAGGTGCTGTGGAGGTGGCTCGTGCTGGAGTGCTTGTCATCAGCTCCTCCAGAAGCAAAAGCAGCAGAAGCGCCAGCCCCAGAAGAGCAAGCCTGTGATGCAGAAGCCCCAGCAGAACCAGAGTGAGGGCCAGGGGGTGGGATGGTAGCCCTGTCCCTCTTGCCAGGGCTGGCAGCAGACGGCTGAGGCTTGCTGTGGTTTTGCATGGTTGTGGGGTTGCTGGCTGGCAGGGAGGCTGGCAGGAACCAAGGCTTGCAGGGAGGCTGGCACCAAGGCAGGCAGGAAGGCTGGCACCAAGGATGGCAGGAAGGATGGCAGGCAGGCTGGCAGACAGGCAGGCACCAAGGCTGGCAGGAAGGATGGCACCAAGGCAGGCACCAAGTCTGGGAGGGAAGCAGGCACCAAGGCTGGCAGGCAGACATGAACCAAGGCTGGCAGGAAGGCTGGGAGGCAGGCATGAACCAAGGCTGGCAGGAAGGCAGGCAGCAAGGCTGGCAGGCAAACCAGCTGGCAGCAAGGCTGGCATGGAGGTTGGCAGCAAGGCTGGCAGGCAGACATGCAGGCAGGGCAGGCAAGGCAGTCGATGTGTCTGGCAGCAGGTCTTTCCTCTGAATGGCGACCTGCTTCTGAGCTGCTCCCGTTATATCCGCGGGGCTGACGCAATGCATCCTCCCCGCATGCGCAGTGAACGCCAGGCATCCGTTAGGCTTCCACTGTGCATCCGCTAGGCTTCTGCTCTGCATCCGCTTCATCCGTTCGGCGTCTGCTCTGCTTCTGCTCTTTACGTTCCGTGTATGCTTCGCTGAGGCCCCCCGGAAGCCCTGCGGATGTGCCACCCACTCCCATCCGCTCCCATCCGCTTCCATCCGCTGGGCTTCCATTCTGCATCCGCTTTGCATCCGCCCTGCGTCCTCCCCGTGTCCGTGTTATCCGCTCTGGTTATGCAAATTTTCGCCCCTTTTGAGAGCGGATAACAATGGATGGAACATTTTGCTCGTCCACTGTGTCCTTTTCGCGTCCGTTGGCCAGTGTGACATGGGTCCCACTATGCTTGCACTGGAGGTTTATCTATCCCACTGCTATCCTAACCCATCCCACTGCTATCTTAACCCATCCCACAAGCATGCAAACGCTTAAACCATTTCTAAAAATTTCCAGCAAGACTTTATGAAAAAAAAGAAATGAAGCAAGTGTGTGAATCATAAATAGACTTTATTAACAACAAGTTATAAGACAAAAATGAGTCTCTGGCACTCCTCTTGGTCGGTCAGTCTCAGGGGTGAAGGGTGCAGGTGCTGTGGAGGTGGCTGGTGCTGGAGTGCTTGTCATCAGCTCCTCCAGAAGCAGAAGCAGCAGAAGCGCCAGCCCCAGAAGAGCGAGCCCATGCTGCAGAAACCCCAGCAGAACCAGAGTGAGGGCCAGGGGGCGGGATGGTAGCCCTGTCCCTCTTGCCAGGGCTGGCAGCAGATGGCTGAGGCTTGCTGTGCTTCCGCATGGTTGTGGGGTTGCTGGCTGGCAGGGAGGCTGGCAAGAACCAAGGCTGGTAGGGAGGCTGGCACCAAGGCAGGCAGGAAGGCTGGCAGGGAGGCTGGCACCAAGGCTGGCAGGAAGGCTGGAACCAAGGCAGGCACCAAGGCTGGCAGGGAAGCAGGCACCAAGGCTGGCAGGCAGACATGAACCAAGGCTGGCAGGAAGGCTGGGAGGCAGGCAGGCACCAAGGCTGGCAGGCAGACATGAACCAAGGTTGGCAGGAAGGCAGGCAGCAAGGCTGGCAGGCAGACCGGCTGGCAGCAAGGCTTGTAGGCAGGCTGGCAGCAAGGCTGGCAGGGAGGCTGGCAGCAAGACTGGCAGGGAGGCTGGCAGCAAGGCTGGCAGGCAGACATGCAGACAGGGCAGGCAAGGCAGTCGATGTGTCCGGCAGCAGGTCTTTCCTCTGAATGGCGACCTGCTTCCGAGCTGCTTCCGTTATATCCGCGGGGCTGACGCAATGCATCCTCCCCGCATGCGCAATTAACGCCAGGCATCCATTAGGCTTCCGCTCTGCATCTGCTTCATCCGCTGTGCATCCGCTATGCACCCGCTCTTTCCGTTCCGCGTCTGCTTCACTGAGGCCCCCCGGAAGCCCTGCGGATGTGCCATCCACTCCCATCCGCTTCCATCCACTGGGCTTCCGTTCCGCATCCGCTTTGCATCCGCCCTGCGTCCTCTCCGTGTCCGTGTTATCCGCTCCGGTTATGCAAATTTTTGCCCCTTTTGAAAGCAGATAACAACGGATGGAACATTTTGCTCGTCCGCTGTGTCCTTTTTGCATCCGTTGGCCAGTGTGACATGGGCTTTAATTTGCAGCCATCAGCATTAATATCTCATTTGCCATTTTTGGAAAATAATATTAGACTGATCCATAAGGCAGGTTGTATGTCCCTCCAGCCTCCAACACTTGGCAAGTGTGTCCCATATAGTAAAATACTAAAATAGTACAGTGAAATATAGTCTCCACATTCACTCCACTTAACTACAGCTGGAGGAGTGTGGAGAGATAGTATTTCACTGATTACTTTTATCCTTTAGAGTTTTGTCAGTAACACCATATCTGTGAACTTTGTGTCTGCTTTATATACGTTTTGTAAGACTTCGAAAGGTGGTGTTTAATACACATTTTATATCCTATCACTTTTTAAATTCTATACTGCTTTAACTTAGGGAAGCAGATGCTTTCCTAACTTTGAAGCTTATAAGGAGAGGATGCTGGTTCTTGAAGGAAGGGCACGTAGTATGCATTTGTCTGAACATTTTAAAGTACACATTTCTATTGTGAAATAGAGTGGCTAGGGGATTGAAGTTAGGATCAGAGAAAATCTAGGAAAAGAACATCCTCAACTCTGGATATTTGCTACTTATTTTTGAGTCAGTTATTACTTCCCAGCTCAACTTACCTCCCAGGATGTTATGGTGGGAAGTAGAAGAGAATATGTGTGTTCTCTGGAAAATAGGCAAGAAATAAGCCCAACAAATAAATGCAATGGAAACTAACAATTTCCACATAAGAACAATGCTTCTTTTTTTGTTTGTCATTCCAACATTAAGGAGAATTAAAGATTCAAATTAAGTCTGATTTTCTTAAAAAGACTATTTTCTTTTAAAAAAAATTTCCAAAGATTTGTGAGACCACACTTGGAATATTGTATCCAGTTCTGGTCACCGTGATATAAAAAAGATTTTGATGCCCTAGAAAGAATGCAGAGAAGAGCAACAAAGAAGTTAAGAGGTCTGGAAGCAAAACTGCAAAATGAATGATTGATGGAATTAGATATGTCTAGTTAACTAAGATAAAGACTAGAGATAATAGGATTCCCGTATTTGAGGGGCTGTTATAGAGAAGAGGGTGTTGACCTATTCT
Organism: Laticauda colubrina; assembly: GCA_015471245.1. Classification (NCBI taxonomy): domain Eukaryota; kingdom Metazoa; phylum Chordata; class Lepidosauria; order Squamata; family Elapidae; genus Laticauda; species Laticauda colubrina. The sequence continues at coordinate 42,678,359 of BLBF01000007.1, read as the reverse complement.
TCGAAGCACCTGAGGGAAGGCAAGAAGTATTGGATGGAAGCTTATCAAAGAGAGATCCAATCTAAAATTGAGACTACAAGATGTCCAAGGTACCTATTGTTCTATGTTTTATTTTTTTATTTATTTATTTGATTTGTCAGTCACTTGCAAGATAATAGGTATAAGTATAAATAGGAGTAAGAATACAGGAAATAGGTACGAATAAATGGGGACAATAGGACAGGGATGGGAGGCATGATGGTGCACTTATGCATGCCCCTTACAGACCTCTTAGGATTGGGGTGAGGTCAATAGTGGATAGTTTGAGGTTAAAGGAGTAGGGGTTAGAGGATGTAACAACAGAGTCAGGTAGTGAATTCCAGGCATTGTTCTATGATCTTCCCATCAATCCCAACTTCTGTCCAGTAAACGCTATAGTCGATATGAATGAATAATCTACCCAGTTTACCATCCTTGCTCTTCTCATTTCTCTTTAGATATTATCTAAGAGCCAGATATATGTGATTGAATTTTTCAAACCAGACCATGAAACTAAAAAATCAAATAGGGCAATGTAGGGCAGAAAAACTCTAATTCAGAATTACATTTAATTGGGCTTACTGCTGATCATCATCACTGAATGCTACTCAACTGTGACTTCCCTGACCTGCTTTGCAAAAACTTCATTATGGACACCTGAACACTTCCATCCTTATTCCCTAATTGCCAAGCTCCTGGGATTTTTTTTCACGAAGTGAGCTGTCTCAAGCTCTGAGAGACTGTGGAAGAGTCTCTAGGCTTTCAACAGCTGCTGACTCATTATTCAAGCATCTCTGAGTCATTTTGGTGAATTCAGATAAGTTCAAATTTTGATGAGTAAAATTGACACATAAAGAAGGGGGACTAACACCTCCAGCTGTTTGCATTTTAACTCTCTCTGTTTTGCATGACAGCCTGCAGTCCGTTTGTATTTTTGTTGGGATATAGGCTGCTTTCCTGAGTCATTTTAAATATCTAGTCTGTTGCTCTAAAATATTCCTTGTTCAGAATTCACTTTTAAAGGACCGATTAATAGTTAGACTTGAGTACCAGCTTGTATCTTCCTAATTCCAGACACCAGTTCGCTGTCTCTCTGTAAGGATGCTGAAAGAAGGCATGAACTAGGCTGAAAGTCAATCTTAATCTTTCTAATTATATGCTTCGGTGACACTTACAGAATTTGTCCTCTATGAATTGCAATACAAATAGATCTGTTCCACATACTGTAAATAAATGTGAAAATTGGAGTGTAGCAATCCTTCATATTAACACTTCTCTATATTTTCCATATCATTTTGGCTGTGGGGGGGAAGCCAGTACAGAGAAAGTTGACCAGGTGCTGCCACCTGCTGAGATTTTTGTTATTATAAACCAGTCCAATTATTAACAGCTATTGGGTTTGGTTTGGTTTGGGTTTTTTTAACAATTCTGCCACTCATAGAAAATCGTTTGTTGAGCTTAGGAAAAAGAATTTTGAAAAATATTAAGGTCTTTTGCATTTGGCATTTTTTCCTAATTTGTTTTATTGATTATGCCATGACTTTATTTTAGAATTGTTGCATACTGGTTTCCTAGTCTTGGCAGAAGGAAAAGCTAGTATAGAATAGAATAGAATTCTTTATTGGCCAAGTGTGATTGGATGCACAAGGAATTTGTCTTGGTGCAAATTCTTTCAGTGTACATAAAAGAAAAGATACATTTGTCAAGAGTCAAGAATCATCAGGTACAACACAATATTAAACAGAATGTTAATGAGATTCTTCCTGATGATTTTATTTTTTATTTTATCTGTCATGCCCCATAGGAATTGCTGTCCCAAAGTAATAATAGTAAAAATTCAAATTCTCAGAAACATCTCCACACTGACTTTGTATTTTTTTCCAAGTTTGGTGCAATTTTAGAATAATGTTTTGTTATTAAGAGAGGCTGTGATGAACATCACAGTTTTTGCTACATTATTATTCTATCTATCCCATAGTTCTTTTTTCTTTTTAAAAAAGCAAAATTTTTATCCACTTGCTTTAGCCAAACTCAAAAGGAAAAGTTTTTTGCAACAAAGAAAAGCTGTGTCCTACATATTCACTAGATCTTAAAGTTGAGACCATCAGAAAAAAGAGGGCAGCTAGTTTGTTGTAGTGATTAAAGGCACTGGGTTAGAACCAGGAAGCTGTGAATTCTAGTCCTGCCTTAGATACTATGCCAGATGGGTAACTCTGATCAGTCACTCTGTCTCTTAGCCCCAGGAAGGAGGGAATGGCAAATCACTTCTAAAAAAAATGTCAGGAATCAAAACTGAAAAACTGAAGTCACCAAAGAAAAAGAAGAAAAATATTTGTTTCGTACCAGAAACTTAATTCAGAATATAGCGATTCAAGCCAAGATATTTAAATGCTAAACACACATTCTGTCCAAAAGATTAATTTGTCAGTGAAACTTTCTCTCACATTATTTTTTGAAAATACCAAATTCATTCAATCTCATTTTTAAATTAGGTGTGAATTTTGGAAAGTTGTCATCAAAAAATGAGCTTGATAAAATTATCCCCCATTCTTACATTAAGCACGTATTTTCCCAGGACCAGATAATCGGACTGCAGATATGTCTAACACTAAGATGGTCTATTCCAATTTTTTATTTATAATTGTGATGTAAATAAAAACCTGAATTGCATTCAGTGTTTGACATGAGCTGCATCAAGTGCTTTCTCCAGTTGTTCAAAAACAGCTGAATCCTGCATAAAATTATCAGTATTTATTGTAAAGGTTAGCAAATCTCAAACTGTATACACATATAAACAGCTGAATTTCACAGTGGACCACATGGTTCAATTCTATACCACCCATGTTGAAAGTGGCAACTCAGGAAAGGTGAATTCACAAACCTATTGCCAGTTTCCAGAAAGCAAAGATCAAGTACACTTAATTTGTCGAACTAAATACTGTTAAATGCTGGCACCTAGAAGAGTTAAATTGTTATCACCTTCGAATCATGGTTCAGAAATAGGTGAACACATAGCCCATTCTTTCTCAGCAGCCAGTTGGAATAGTTAGCCTTTTAAATGATGGACATTTACTGAATCAGCAGGGCAACGATCTATAGTACCATCCTATATTAATGGCAATCTCATTGTTCCAGTCAAATTTTATTACATGATTTGTTTGATATGTTCCTGAGTAGTTTTCACACTATCTGTGGCATATAAAGATATTTAAGCCATCTCTGTGGGCAATCTGGAAGAGTCCGCCCAATTTGATATAAGAAAGTGTCAGTTCATTAAGACGTGGCATCCCCTCATAATCCCTTTTGTAGTCAGTCCTTCTTCACATATTTCCCTCTCTAACTATGCTACACCATTCCCCTCCTGGTAAAAGGAAAAATCAATTCCACCAATTTCCCTTCTCCGAATGTACAGATGTTTTTGTAACTATTCTTTCAATTAAACATAATTTTCGGAATGGCATTACAATGTAACTACAAAATGAGTAATGCCTTTATTCAGCTGGATCCCTAGTAGGAGTGTGTGTGTGTGTGTGTGAGAGAGAGAGAGAGAGAGAGAGAGTGAGAGAGAGAGAGAGAAAGAGAGAGAGAGAGAGAGAGAGAGAGAGAGAGAGAGAGAGAGAGAGAGAGAGAGAGAGAGAGAGAGAGAGAGAGAAAGAGAGAGAGAGAGAGAGAGAGAGAGAGAGAGAGAGAGAGAGA
>BLBF01000007.1:42611123-42674545 GCA_015471245.1 Laticauda colubrina | reverse complement strand
AAAAAAAAAAAAGCCAAGAGAGAAGGGTAAAGACAAAAATAAATGTGGTTTATTTAGGCGGATTTCTTTCCAAAGCTTCTCCAACATTGGCCTGGTGTCATAATTTCTATGGCTGAACCTGAAAATTTATGTTGGCATTTGAGAGTAAATGATAGGGTTCCTTGGCAGAGTTCATCTTAGCAGGCTCGAAGATGTCAGTTTGATTCATGGTTCTTTGAAAGACTGACACACTTTATTAAGCAATGGGGAGATTAGCACTTGTAGGCTGTGCTTTTTCCCTCCTGCCTACTTGCTCTCCCCCCATCCCCCTAAAAATTTCAGGCTGTTTGTTTTTGTGGAATGTCTTTTCTTACTTGGCACCACCAAAAAGATTGCTCTTATCAGAGCTCGAATACCAGACACTCCCTTCTGCAGCAAGCAAAGATACACTGTGTGGTCCCAAGGGGTAAGCAACCATCAGCTTTTTTGACCATTTGGGGGCTAGGATCTCACTGTCAAGCTCACTATCTGCCTGGCTTTCACAGATAAACCATCGGATAGGTGCTCCCCATAACACATTCCTTTCATGTTCACTTATTCCAAAAGCGAACTCTGCAGTTTAACACAAGCACATCCCTTGAAGTCATATCTTTGGCAGGCGTGTAGTAATTAGTAGACAGAGCAAAGATATTTTATACCACTCTTGCTCTGGGTTGTGTTTTTCTAACTTGGAGGAGTCTTGGTCTTTCACTATTTGGGTTAGAAATCCACATTTCTTCAAAATGAGCAGAAACATCCATGATAACCTCAATCAATAGGCTTCTTGGAAAAATCATTTATGGCATTTAAGGCACTAAGCTTGTCTGTCACTTTGGGATTTAATCTAACTTAAAATATCAACATGACTTTAAGATTATGAAAAAAAGCATGTTGTTGCATTCAAAAATACTACCGAAAAATATGAACTGTGGCCCAAATTTCCATATTAAGCTGAGCGCTTTAGAGAGAGATTTATAAATATTATAGCATATATAACATTTTAATTGAAGAAGTAAAATAACCACTGAGCCTCTTAAAGGCTATATTTTTTATTCAAATTGCTTTTAAAAAAAAATCTCAAAGGCAAAAAAAGGGGAGTGAATTCAGTCTCAGCCTGCAAATATTAAGCTATTGATTTACCCCACATTTACAGCAATGTGGCCTGGTTTTATTTATAGTTTTAGGCACTAACCTCACATTCACAGCCCTTCATTCATAAGCAGAAAGTGCTAGCATACAGACTTTATATAATGACAAACAAAAGCGACCTGATTTTTTAATTAAAACCAGAATAAATAAAGCTATATACAAACTGTTTAGTTCAGAAAACACACGAGGTAGACCGGGTTCCAACAACAAATACTTTATTCTTCCACTAGTCAGCAAATAGGAACACTTGGCTGAAGCTGAGGCCAGCCTTTTATACAGGCTGGCTTGCCTGCTTGCACCCAATGGCAGTTGTTTAAATTTGCCGCCTTTTAGCAGCTCTTTGGATTGGTTCCTAGTGAACCAATCCAATGCTTATTTTATTTGACCAATCAGGTTTACAGATTTGGAGTCACCCACTTTACATATAGAACACCCCTCCCCCTTAGTTCAATCCTACGTGGTGACATAGTCTCGCAGGTAGGCGGGGCTTTTCCGGACTCGACTTGACTTGCGCGGTTCATTCTTAGTGAAGACTTCGACCGGTTCGGATGGGGCTGCTGTGTCGTCCGTTCTTTTCCCTGGAACCGTCTGGAAGGGTGAGTCAGCCATTTTACCGCCGCCTGAGTTTCTTAGGCTGGCGGTTTTGCCGCTCCCTCACGTTTCCTCCGGGCAGGTCAAGCTGGCCTGGCTGGCCCCTTCCGATGGGCTGTTCATGCAAGTCTCTCCAAACAGTGAGTCTTTTATTTGCTCTTTTTGTTCATATGTTTCATTGGGTTTGGTTTTAAACAGTTCTTTATTTATTTCTCGCCTTTCCCCCCCCCCACCTTGGTTTGCAATTCACCGGTTTTGTCGGTGAATGTTTGTAAGTCTGTGGTTCTCTCTATAATTCGGGATCGAAGCTGGTCTATGTGCCGCTTCCATTCCCTGCCATCCTCTATTTTTAATCAGTAGGATTTGGGCCCTGTGATTTGGGTAATCTGTCCTGGTAGCCATACCGGGTCCCCGGTGAAGTTTTTAGCATATACCAAATCGCCTATTTCGAATTGTCTAAACCGTGTAGAGGAGTCAGGGGGGTTTTCTGGAGTAAAATTTGGGTGTAACCTATCAAGGTGAGATCTTAACTTTCGCCCCATAAATAATTCTGCTGGGGACTTGTTGGTTATGGTACTGGGCGTTATGTGCTGGAGTGTGAGCAAACGGTTTACTTTCTGTTGGACATCTCCAGCGTCCATTCTTTCTAAACCTTCTTTAGTAAACCGGACCATTCTCTCAGCCCTGCCGTTCGCAGCCGGGTGAGCCGGCGCAGTTAGGGCATGTCTTATACCTAGGGAGGCTAGGTATTGCTCAAATTGTATGCTGGTTAGCTGTGGCCCATTATCTGAGACAAGAACGTCCGGTATGCCATGGGTGGCAAAAAGGTTGTCCAGCTTTTTAATTACAGTTTCTGTTGTCGTTGATGGCATAACTTTAACTTCAAGCCAATTCGAATAGGCATCAACGACAATCAGAAAGGTATGCCCCTTGGTAGGACCCGCGAAATCAATGTGTATTCTTGACCAAGGTCCCCGAGGGGTTTCCCAGTCTTTAACGGGTGCTTTTGGTGGGAACGGTCTAATTGCCTGGCATTTGTTGCATGAGCTTACCCAATACTCTATGTCCTTATCAATACCCGGCCACCAAACATAACTTCTAGCAAGGCATTTCATCTTAACCATTCCCGGGTGCCCTTCATGTAACAACCTAAGTACCCTGGGTTGTAATTTGGCAGGGATTAGCACCCGATCACCCCACAACAAACACCCCTTTTGGATTGAAAGTTCAGTCTGTCTGGACCGGAAAGGTTTAAAGTTTTCAGTTTTTTGATTCTCCGGCCAGCCTTTACCTACCCAGCTAAGAACGCGGGCAGTCAATGAGTCTTTCGCGGTGGCTCTGGCGACATCATAAGCTGATATGGGTAGATCGGGGCAAGTCTCAATTTGTAACGTTGTCATCGCTGGTGCCGGGTCTTCATCGGTTGCTGGTAAGGGTGCTCTGCTCAAAGCGTCCGCATGGGAAATTTGTTTCCCTGGCTGATGTGTCAGAGTGTAAGAATAAGCTGCTAGGAACTCTGACCATCTAGTCATTCTTGGGGACAGTATATTAGGTGTTGGCTTGTTTCCCGCCAAAATCGCCATTAGCGGTTTGTGGTCTGTTATGATTTGAAAAGTCCGCCCATATAAGTATTCGTGGAAGCGTTTTACTCCAGCGACAATTGCTAGAGCTTCCCTGTCCAATTGGCTGTAATTCCGCTCGGTTTTGGATAGAGTCCTAGAGTAATATGCGACGGGTGCTTCTCTGCCATCAGGTAGTTGGTGGATCAGGATGGCACCTACTCCGTATGGTGATGCGTCGCAGGTCACTCTTAATGGCAGTGTGTTGCTAAATTGGATGAGGACGTTTGTTGATGTTAGCAAGCTTTTAATATTTTGGAAGGCTTTTTTTTTCTTTGTAACCCCAAGTCCAAGTTGTCTTTTTGTCTAGCAGATGGTGTAATGGTTCTGCTATAGTGGCCTTGTTTGGCAGGAACACATTATAAAAATTAATTAGTCCTAAAAATGCTTGTAGTTTGGTTTTATTTCTTGGTTCAGGTGCGTCTTTGATTGCTTTAACTTTTTTGTCTGTCTATTACCCTCTCCGTCTATTGAGTAGCCCAGGAATTCGACGCTATTCTTAATTAAACAGCACTTTTCTCTCTTTACCTTGAGGCCAGATTCCCTAAACTTAGTTAATACTTCTTTGAGTCTTTTCCTTAATTGAGTTTTGTCTCTGGCCGAGATTAGGACATCGTCAAAATAGGGAATGACTCCTTGTATGCCATTTAGGAGGCGTTCTATCAGGCTCTGGAAAACACCAGGGGCCACGCTTACTCCAAATTGGAGTCGGTGACATTTGAATGCACCCTTATGGGTGACTCTAGTCTGTGCTTCTGCTGTTTCTGGGTCCACTGGGAGTTGTTGATAGGCTTGTGCCAAGTCGAGTTTAGCAAAAACTTTGCCCTTTCCCAGGGAGTGAAGCAAATGCTGGACTACTGGCACCGGGTATGCGCTTGGTTGTAATGCGTGGTTCAGGGTAGCCTTATAGTCACCACAGATTCTAATGGACCCGTCAGGTTTTATGGGTGTGACAATAGGCGTTTCCCACTTGGCATGGTCCACAGGTTCTAACACCCCTTGGGCTATTAATTTGTCCAGCTGTTCCTCTATTTTTGCCTTTAGTGCAAAAGGAACTCGCCTGGCTTTTATTCTTCGTGGGGCTATTTGGGGGTTTAGATTGAAAGAAATGGGATTTCCCCGATACTTGCCAAGTGAGCCGTCAAAAACGTCCTGGAATTCTCGGATGAGGTCGTCTTCCCAGCCAGTTGTAGTCACTCGATCGATCCCGGTCATCCCGATGCCCAATGGCGCAAACCATTCGATGCCCAGGAGGCTTGGTCTGCCTTGGTCGACTATGGTCAGCGGTAGCACCTTGACGTGTTGTTTGTAGGCGACTCGGAATTGTCCCATGCCTACCACAGGAATTTGGTTTCCCTGATAGTCCTTGAGAGTTAGGTGCTGCTTCTTTAATTCTTTGGGTTTGATACCTGGGACTAGCTGTCTTATTGTGTCCCACGATACCATGGAGAGGAAGGACCCCGAGTCCACTTCCATCTTGCAGTGTTTTCCTTCGATTTTTACAATGACTTTAATTTTCTTCCCACTTTCCGTCTGAGCGCTCTTTATAATGACAGTTTGGTGTGTATTGGCTCGCTTCTCTTGTTGCCACTTTCTCTCAGCTTGTTTAGGCTCAGCTCGTGTTGGGGAATTTCTGCGTCTTGTTGGGCTGTAGCATTTTTTGTTCCTGCAGACTTTCTCGATGTGCCCTCGTTTCTTGCAATGCCAGCAGATGGCATCGAGAAATCTGCATTCGGCTCGGGGATGGTTTCCTCCGCAGCCAGCGCATTCCCGCCAATTTCTTCTTTCGCGCTCTTTTCTGTTCGTGAGCAAACGGTGGACCTCATCGTCTTCTTCGCTCGATCCAACTGTTTCGCCCGACTCTTCGTAGTGGGTTGTGGTGGCAGGCTGCTTTCTGTCTTTGGTTGGTGTTTCTTCGCTGTGTGTGTTCATCTTTTTCATGGCTATGGCAGATTTTTTCGGGGCTTCAGCAGCTGTGGCTTCCGCGATGGCTTTGGTAACGGTGATGTTGGGCTTGTTGAGTAATTTACTCTGTGTGGTCGAGTCTCTCAGGCCCAACACCACGCGATCCCTCATTGCTTCGTCAATGTTCAAAAATTCACACTCACCCCCTAATTGTCTAAGGGCAGCGATGAAATCGGCGACAGTCTCTCCCTCTCTCTGGTCTCTGCGGTAAAATTCGTGTCGCTTTATTAAGTTTGACACCATCAGAGCGTAGTGTGCTTTGAGGAGTCTTTGCAATTCTGTCCACGTTAGTTGTTTAACGTCCCGGGGCTTCGCAAGGGCCTTTGCCATCTTGAAAACTGTTGGCCCGCAGTGCGTCAGGAATATAGCTCTCTTGCATTGCTCTGAAATGTCTTCCATTTCATTGCTCTCCAAATACATTTGGAAGCGATCAGCATAGGAATCCCAATCCTCTTCGTTGGGATTGAAGGGTGCGGGTGGTGCCTTGTTTCCAGACATCTTGGTTGTAATCTGGACTTCTTACCACCGCGTGCAGGTTTTTTCGTTCAGGACGATCCCACCTTCGTCGCCAGTGTTTAGTTTGGTAAACACACGAGGTAGACCGGGTTCCAACAACAAATACTTTATTCTTCAACTAGTCAGTAAATAGGAACACTTGGCTGAAGCCGAGGCCAGCCTTTTATACAGGCTGGCTTGCCTGCTTGCAGCCAATGGCAGTTGTTTAAATTTGCCGCCTTTTAGCAGCTCTTTGGATTGGTTCCTAGTGAACCAATCCAATGCTTATTTTATTTGACCAATCAGATTTGCAGATTTGGAGTCACCCACTTTACATATAGAACACAAACTATCATATTATTTTTATTAATACATTTTTTAAAATTCAATGACTGGGAATAGTTGTAAATATTTCATAACTGATTCTGGAAATACCTTCTAACTGCACTGATGGACATTTAAAAGGATTTCCATAATACCTTATAAATGATGTACTGTGTGCACTTCAAGCCTCAGAAGCTGGTAGACAAGCTTCTCCCTTTTGGAAGCATTAGATTCCAACAAGCATTTTTTATTATTTGTTGATCTTATTAAATGATAAAAATTTTTGACCTATTATAGTACCTTGAATTTGTCATGAGTTGCTGACTAAAAGATTATACGCATTTGCTTTACATCCCAAAAGTGTTTTTTCAGGAGGCAACTGGACCAGTGGTGGTATGTTACTGGTTCGGATCAGCTCGGCTGAACCAGTAGTAAAAAAAAAAGCCCACAATCAGCTGAGAGGAGAAAAAAAATTGACAATCAGATGAGAGGAAAAAGAAGAGAAAAGTGCAGGATCGGCCCTCCCACTCAATCCTGTGCTTTTTTCTTCTTTATCCTCTCAGCTGATTAGCACTGCAGGTTTCAGCTGGTGTGGAGAAAACTGCGTGCGGCATGAAGCAAACACCCACCAAGCCACGCCCACCGAACCAATGGTAAAACAATTTGAATCCCACCAGTGAAGTGGCCTTGTTTTTTCTTTGAAGATGTTTTGCTTCTCAAGACCCTCAAAATCACATTGTCATGGCAGCCTCACATGACATATCCAGAACTTTTTTCCCCTTTGCTAAACTGGGCGAGATCATGGCCAGTACATAACACATCTGTACAGAAAGCCAATGGTAAAAATGGTAGACAGAGCCTCTATCTATCCGCCTGTCTGCCTGTCTGCCTGTCTGTCTTTTCAAAAAAAACATGGTTGTCAACTGAGAGGGGAACATTGGTTTTATTAGAACTTCTTGAATATGGAACTTCTATTATCTGAATTCTCTGCTGTCTACTGTCTTTCAGCCCTTTTGTCTCTACATACCTAATATATCCTAAATATATGAAACAACTGAGGAAAGGTGTGGCACTATGGAATGGGTATTGCTCTCATGGATTCCATTCAGGTCTGCCTCTGCTTGACACAACAATTCCAGTGTTGCCTTGGAAATCTTGAATACATTTTAGATGTGATGGTATTTGTGCAAGCAGCTTCTCAGAATTACAGTATGGTCCAGAGACAACTTTTCCATTAGGTGGAAATACTGTTGCTGGAAATCTCAAATTATCGTTTCAATAAATACTATCACCATATAATACTAGACTTAATCTTATTATTAATCTCATTATAATAGACTTAATGTTAAAATAAAACTTATTTTCGTATTATCAGAAAATACCTTTAACATTGTTTAACAAGGAATAATTGTTATGCTATTTGTTAACATTCCAAAATATTCTAATTCAGTTCTAAATGATATGCATTGTTATAATATAATATTATATATATATATAATTATATATAATTATATATAAATGTAATTATAATATTATTATAATATAATATGGTAACAATATCTGCTGATTAATATGGAGTGAACTAATCGCTTCTCTAAGTCATTTGTTTCATGGATTTTATCATTAAACTCACTATGAGCAAAAAAAAGAAAACTTTAAATGTTCACAATTGAAATCTTGCTGTTAAATGTGGCAAAATAATTGCCATAATTTCTTCATCTTTCAGGCTTATCTGGCAACAAGGGATATTAAATATATGAGTCAGACATCTTATTTGACCTCAGTTTATTCAGTATATAATAAAATAATTGTCCAGCTGTCATTACATGATTAGGTTTAAGAACTTAATTCTATGAAGATCAACATCTTCCCTTAAAGGAAATTTCTTCAAGATAAATTATGGATTTTGCTGGAACTCTCTTCTCAGTAAATATGCTAAGGCAACAGTCATAACTTCATAAATATATGGTTTCATGAATTCTGGGAACATGCCCTTTTTGCCTGCAGACCTACAATTAGCTTCAATTTCCAATATTCTGTTGGTAAAACCATCTTATAATTCTTTTTTTTTTCTTTTCAGAGAAGTAGGGCTGTACAGTATATATTCTGCCATTTAGAATCTTGAGAATTCTGGAATGGACAACCTTGGCAACTTTTAGGATAGGTGGTCTTCAACTTCCAGAATAGCCCAACCAGCCTGCTGACTAGGAAATTCTGGGAGATGAAGTCCATACATCTTAAAAGTTGCCAAAGATAAGAAACACTACTCTGGACAAAATATGTGTAGTTACTTGGGAAGGTACATTATATAGCAAGGGTTTAGGGCAGTGGTGTCAAACTCAATTTCATTGAGGGCCGCATCAGGGTTGTGTTTAACCTCGGGAGCCGGGTGGATGTGGCCAAGGTAGCCATGGCCAGCTCAACTTCACTCGTGTCGGGATCACCTCTGGTGGCCCGATGCTCTGCCAGTGAAAACGGAGCTCTGGGGCAGCACATGTGGCCTTCCTGAGCTCTCTTTTCAGTGGCAGAGGGTTGCAGAGGCACCACAGGCTGGTCCTTCACTGTTTCCAGGGAAGTCCCATGAGCCAGATCGAAGCACCTTGTGGGCTAGATCTGACTCCCGGGTCTTGAGTTTGACACCCTTGGTTTAGGGGATCCAAGATGGCTCAATCCAGCCCTGTCTCATTTTATGTGTATGTAACATGGATGTTTGATGGGGTTTGATTTTGGGGAGGGGGAATTTGATCTTCCAAGAATTTGCAACATTCTAGATATGGTTCAGGGCTGGAACAGATATGATAAATTTTGAATATGTCCCCAAAATACACAGTATTTAGAATTTATTTTGGTGGTGTTTCAGAATTTACATCAATATGTAAAGGATTAAAGAGGCCTATTTGTTTTTAATTTGCTACCAATTTCACACTACTCCAGCTTTCCTCAGCAGTTATAGATCTCCTTCTGAGATCTTTTCTTATCATTGAACTGCTGTATCGTCTAAAGAGATGACTGTACAATGAAAGCTGGAATATTAATCTCTCTCTTAATCATTATGCAATAGGTACCAGAACCCTCATTTATGCATGAGAATTCTATCAATAATGAATTATGAGAATGATTTTTAAAAAATACAGAGTGTTTCAGCATTGTACTCTTGTTCACTTCATTCAATGAAAAATACCCATACTAACAGGAAAACACTTGGTCTGTTTTAAACATTATAGCAAAAGTTTAAAACAGTCCAAGTGTTGGGTCCTGTTAGTATGGGTATTCTTCATTTAATGAAGCAAACAATAGCACAAATGCTGTAACAAATGCTAAATGCTGAATGGCAAAATTCTAAAGAAAAACACTCCAGAAAATAGTTACATTCTGCAGAAGCTAATAGGGAGAAGAGCAACATCTATTAAAAGTCCACTTGAATGATAATCCTCTATACATCCAATTATTTTCCATTTACTCAGTATTACAATATTTAATAATTTGAATGCAAGCTATTGCTTGTATTCTTATATCTTTAAATATATAAAACAATATAAATACAAGATGCTTGGTGAATCTAATCTTTGCAAATGAGAGGATAGTAAGAGACCCAAACCTAATCACTCAAACTAATTTGCAGAGTGGAATTTTGTTATCATCAAGATTTGCCTTTTCAGTTATCAGCTTTAATGGTTTGTGCTTAATGTGTGCTTAATTGCTTGTTAATTAAATCTGACTTAAAGACAGGGAACAGTATTTATGGCTATGGTTGTTTTTCTGTGTTTTTGGAATGTCAGAAGAACTGACAGATTTCTTTTCTTTTATTAAAGATCTATAATCATAACATTTATTTGTGTTCAGGAAATGTTGCTCTCCCTCTTTCATTTTGAAAGCAAAAAATATTGATTTAATATATAAGGTGCTGTATGTGCTTGGTAAAATATGTTTGATATATAAGTCCTTTTGTTAATAAAACCTATGTATCATTGTATTTTAAAAAGCATTAATTTCTGATATCCCTTGACTTGGTTCTTAAAGAAACTTAACTGAAAACCAGAGTTAGTGTAGCATTTTGCTAGGATAGAGAATAGTGCCACCTTATAGGCTACACAGGAATATAAATATTTTAAGGAATGTAAATAAAGGCTATAGAAAAAATCTTTTTCTGTAGATATATGCCATTAATCTTGGCATACTTAGTAAATTATCAGAAATCACACAAGTGCATTTTTCCTCTATTTTCAGCAACATGAAAATTGCCAGCAAATTGTGTTTATTAGACTGCCTAAGATTATGTAGTTGATTCAAGGTAAGATAAGATAACTTTTAATGTCATTTTTTTACTGTGAGTGCACTGGTCCACATTAAAAATGAAATTCTGTTGCCTGCTCTCAAAATATAGTACATATATATCTACCCATACACATATATAACACAGGTATACACATGCAATATACATACATTACATTAATCACTGTCCATAGCAGAAAGAGGAATACATAGCGGAAAAAGGAAACTTGAAAGAGGTAGACAAAGGATTGGGTTTTAACACCAATCCCAAGTGGTGACAATGCCAAGTGCTCTTCTTAGCTTGCCATCATCACTCTCACTGAGACATTCCAAGGAATTTAAAATGCTAAAGCATGATTTCAATACAATAAACCTCTTCTGGATTTGAATTTTAGAATTCTTTTTTTTTAAAAAAACAGAAGAGAATTTGAAAGAATCTTAAAAATGCATAAGGTTTATATGCTCTAAAATGAGATTGAGAGCCAGAAAAAATATTGACTATTATTACTAGTGTTTATTAAAAGTAATTTTATATTTAGCTGAAAATGAAATGAACATGAGGAAAACTTATTTAAAGGCAGATCCCAAGTAGAATTATATGTAAATTCCCTCATCCCTTAAAGGAAAAAAAAAAAAATATTCCTTCCATAAATTATTTACAATTATAAGGAACATGCTTTCGTAAATGATAGATGTGTTTGTCTATTTATTTATTTATATTTATAGCCTACTTCATCCTATTCCTAGTAAGCCCTTGTTGAGGTACAAGAGTAAAAGAATCTCTCTCTCTCTCTCTCATTCACTCTCTCTCTTTATATATATGTATATAATCTATATCTGTCTGTCTATCATCTGTCAGCTGTAACAATAAACTAAATTAAGTTGAAATTCTTATTGGCTGATTCCTAGACTTAACTGTGTTTGGACTTAACTGACAGGTTGCAATATA
Source organism: Laticauda colubrina (assembly GCA_015471245.1). Lineage (NCBI taxonomy): Eukaryota > Metazoa > Chordata > Lepidosauria > Squamata > Elapidae > Laticauda > Laticauda colubrina. The sequence goes on along the minus strand of BLBF01000007.1, from coordinate 42,663,163 downwards.
GGATGAGATCAGGGAGGAGTGTGCCCTTTCTCTTTTGAATATGTCTTTGATCTAGTAATTAATCAGTTAGGCTTCTTCTGCCAATAAGAGCAAGTGCTAGTGTTGACTCATCAAGGCATTCTGACCTTATGGCCAGTAGCATCCAAAGGTAGCTCATGAGGTATGCAAACTGGCATGCTACCAAAGGAATAAAACAATAAAATAAAATAAGACTATGAGAAAGTCCTACCAGCAGAAGCAGTAGAAAACTGGGGATGTTTTCAACTGGGACAGAACCAGGACCATGCAGCTGACAGAAACCAGTTCTCTTTCCAATTTAAATAAACTTTCAATGCAAAATAGATCTTCCTCTAGAGAGTTCTAGACCTGCTTTTTAAATAATTTGGTGCTTTTCCAAGGGAGTGCTAAATTATTGCATATACGGACCCCCGATTTTCCAAAGCACTAGTCAGGCATTACTGTGGCAGCCTCTGTAACACAAGCCAAAATGTCCATAGAATGTAGTTGTAAACATTTCCCCTTTCCTACACTCATGGGGTCCATTTGTAATAGTACAAAGTGACCAAAACCGCTTCGTCTGTCACCACACTGATGCAGTTCATGTCCACAGCAGGACTTGTGTTGGTTAAAGAAGAAAAACACATTAAAACAAACAGGTAAACTTGAGTAGACAGCTAAGTGTTTCTGCCATGGGGTTGAGACAATGACAATGTAATGTTGACATTCACTTGTAAACATTTCATGGGGCATCTTCATATGATAGCTAGAATGAGGTGAATATGAGTTACATGCATATCTAGCTACAAAGCAACCATTTTGTAGCACCAACCTGAATTTGCTTCCCAAATTCTATTCAGAACTTTTGTGAGAATGTTTGGATCATCTGTGGATCGTCTCCATAGTCTCAAATGCTATTTTAATATCTTACTTTTCTGCTAGAATTGACTACATGTAACATTTTGTTTTAATATACTATAATATTAGTTACTGTTATATTCCAGATTGAATATAAGCTTCTTGAGCTTTCAAAAAAGGAAAAAATGCAAAAACGATTATATAAATACTTTCTGCATCGCACAATGCACATAAGATAAAAATCACCTTTCCAAGTCTCTTTTATCTGGAAAGTTCAAATATCTTATTCAAATCTTTATTTATCAGCTAGATCCTGCTATAATATCTAGAATAATACAGAAGAATCTGACTTAAAATCCCTATGATGTTGGAGGGATTTTAGCAGACTTGAAATAAAGCTCTAGAGCAGTGTTTTTTAAGCTTGACAACTTTAAGACGTGTGAACTTCAATTATCAGAATTCATGTTGGCTGAAATTCTTAAAGTTGAAATCCATCAACTTTCCAAAACATCTTAAAGTTCAACTTAAAAAAGATTGAGAAACACTGCTCTAGACATTGGACTGATGCCCATGAATTTGTTAGCAACAGTTTAAGATTTTCTGTTCTAGAAACTGGAAAAAGACAACTCTATCATTTGTTAGGAAACGGTACAGTCCTAACTGAGGAAACCTTTAGAGACTGCTAAAATGGTTAAACTCAACAAATGTCTTCATAGAAAAAAAAAAACTTTTCTCAGATTATTTGTACAGCTGGCAATGATGTAAACATATTCCTTCCTGGGAGAATAATTTAAATTTATCAGATTTCAACCAGTATCTCTTTCAAATGTTAGTATGCTTTATTTTCTAAAATGAGACTTTAAAAAACTTTTAAACATATTTCTTATAGTTAAGAATGTACAACTTTTTTCTCAAAATGTTTTTTATGCTGTCTCCAGAGCCCTTCAGAAGTATCACTTTTACTTTACGTGACAGAAACAGAATGCTATTAAATACTGTACATGGGAGTAATCATATAAGCTGTGTTGAATTAATTACATTTAAAACTGAGAGCCTATTCCACCTCGATGTTGGACAAAGAAAAGGAAAGCTTTCGCCAAATACAACATTGGGACATCATTGAAATGAACAAATAAGATAAATATAGTTCATTTATAACCTGCTCAACTGTTTGTTAACAACATTCTCAATAAAACACCCATTTAGATGAGATGGACTTCAGTGCTCTTCAGTCGTATTTGAAGAATCAAAATCAACATTTCTGAATTTGAAGAATCAAAATCAATATATTTCATATGGGGGTAAGCTAGGATATATTCTTACACAAGTGACTTGTGATACATTTTATTGCATTTTTATCATTGTGTATAGCTTACAGTGTTTCTTTAAATAGAAATACATTATGGTGTTGAAAGGTGCCAAAATGCCTTTTTTCCGAGGATTCCATTTTCCCACTCAGAGAGCTCCGGCACAAGGATATGGACAACTGCTTGAAAGCTGGATCTTTTTATTTTTCAGGAAGGCGGAGAACAGCAAGAAGTCTGCGTTCCTGGGCTAGATAGTTTCTTATGGTAAGTCCCTGGTTTTTTATACCCTTTTCTCCCTTTATAAGTTGATTTTGTGTGAATGTTTGTATTTGTGCATAATGTTTCAAAACCTGTTTGAGTTTGTCTTTATTCCCGCCGGAGGGCAAACTCTGCAGGGTGGCCAGATTGTATTATTGATTCTCTCTAATTTCTTTTAGCTTTAGGATAGTTTTTCATATTTGTTCTGTGGCAATCTCCTGTCTGTCCCTTTTGTAATTTATAATTTGTGTCTTTTGTCTGTTTTTTTTGCTGATTTGGTATGTCCTGTGTTTGTAAGGGTTTTTTAAATTATCTTTTTGTTTCCTTTTCTTATTTGTCTAGTTTTCTTAATTACTCAGGCTTTGGTCTATAGGGATTCTTTAATACCTTTTTATTTGATTCCTTTCCCTGTGTAAGTTTGTTTTATGGCTGACCTGATGTTCTCCTTGGGCTTTTCCTGTTTTTGTGACACTACTGTCTTTGTGAAGTTCCCTTTCCACAATGGGACATAAATTAATAATATATTGTTTATTTTTTCATTGTTTATAATTGCATTTTATTGATTAGGGTTAGAGTTAGGGTTGGTTATATTTTAATTAAACCAGGAATCAGACTTCTCTGCATATTACAAAAATGTTTAAATGGATAAAATGGCTTTTTAGAAATCAGAAAAATACATTAATAGAAAATCAATTAATAAGGAAAAATGTACAAAAGCTGCTTATTTGTTATATTTATTGACATATTGCTTTCTTATTGTTGCATTAATATATTTGTTTAGATCTCTATTTGTCATCTACTCTGCTTGTTATCTTCATGGAGAAGTACAATATAAAAGAAATGGAAGATTTTAAGATTATGTTTTTTTCCAAAATGTTCACATGCAAAGGAGGCAAATCCTGTGTAGCACATAAATGTTCCCTTTGTAACCATGATGCCAGAGTGATTAATTCACCTATTTATTTTTGCTTTCACAGTAAATATGATGCAATGTCTGTATTCTATTTGGGGCCTCTGTTTCACTCATGCTTTTCATTGGGTTCTGCTTGCCTGCTTGTCCTTTACATTTCTCCTGATTCCTTATTTCCTTCTCTGATTTGACACAAATATACAATTTTCAGCAGTGCCATTTGATCCTCTGAGGCAAAGTAGCTCCTTTTTTGAGATTGTAGGAAGGCTGAGAAACCTTTAATGAAAATGGTATGGTGTCCCTTTAAAATAACATGTCATCCTGCAGTTCTGATTCAAAGTGGCAGGAACGTGAAGGAATGACTTGGTTTGCTGGAAAATAGCTAGTAGAAATCCCTTCCACAAAACAACCAGTGCGGATGTTCTTGAAGTCCCTACATCTGCTCCTTTGAAAACTATTTCCTCCATGTCCTCTGCTATGGTGCCAATGTGGACTCTTGGGAGAGAGATAAAAGCACCATGTTGCATCTCACAAGCCAAAATAAGAATAATGATTCATATATTAATCCTTCTGTATAAAAAAAGCACACACAAAGGAATATAAAAAAAATAACAAGAGGGAAGAAATGGGAAGAGTTCCTTCAAAGCATTCAGTTTAATGGCAACAGTCTAAAATTACCCCCTTTTTTTTTTTTTGCTGCTTTCCCCTTCAGAACACTTGAAAGAAAAAAGATGACTTTTACAATACATAGCCCTCCAGAGGGCAGGCCTTGTGTCAGAAAGTCATGCCACCAGGCCCCATCGGATGTAACTCTTTTAAAGATGGGAGCTGGGGTGTCCCTACCATGTATTTTCCAGACAGGCAGAAACAATGACAGTCCTTTGGATCCATGTCTCCAACCTTGGCAACTTTAAGACTTCTGGACTTCAATTCCCAGAATTCCTCAGCCAGCAAAGCAAAGCTGGCTGAGGGATTCTGGGAGTTGAAGTCCAAAAGTCTTAAAGATGCCAAGGTTGGAGATCCCTGCTTTGGATAGCTAAGCCCTATGCCAAAACAACTAGTACCTTGAATTCATCCAAAAGCCCACCAGTAAACAGCACAACTTGGGCAACAGAGCAGCACATAAAGGAATAAAGGAAATGAACTTCTAGAGTTGGACCAGTCCCTCTTCTGAGGTAATCAGCATCATGTGGATGACCATTGAGTGGAAAATTTGGTCACTTGGTTGCCATTCTCCATGATCAACCAGATCTCCCCTTCTCTGCACCAGTCCTCTGAGGCATCAGGAAATGAGTGAAGGGGAAATCTCAACACCACTCTGGGTCGGCTAATCTCAGGAAGGGAAACCAAACCAAACTTTGGTAGATAGTAGCTCAGCCAAGCTGAGGTAGGTGTTAGAAGGCCACCAGTCAACTCCACGATTGAAACAAGAATTCCTTGGGAGGAGTATAGAAAGTTGGCATTATAAAGTAATGGGAAAAGAGGGCAGGGACTATTGTCAAAATTGGTTAAAACTAGATTGAAATGTTCAGAAGGAAACGTCCATCCAATCAGTAAGCTCACATAGAATGATATATTCAGCAACATATTAAAATGTGTTTTTTAAAAAGCGGAGGAAGCATTTTTATTTAAGCATTGTATGATCAATTTTGTTTTTTTAAGAAATCCTATTTTTGAGAGACAATTATGCCCATTACAGGGCACCAGGTTAAGAATTATGATATCCCACTTTTCAGTGGGACTTATTAACCAATGAATGGATACAGCATTTAAACAATTTCATTGGCCAGTGATATACTGTAAGAACAGTAATTTGCATCCTCTAAAATATATAGATACAGATACACACACACATGCGCACACACACACACAGAAAGAGAGCAGCTGCAAATATGGTCCAATATTTCCAAAGTTCTAGATATTTAATGTTAATGCATGTTTTATCTCAATCACATTTAGTCAGGATAACTGCCTATGCCATTAAGATATACATTTAAATCTTTCAAAGTAAGAAACTATAATTGCATCTAATAAAACTTTCAGCATCCCTGGAGTCCTTTCCTTATTTTTAAGATACCCGAGCTGGGTGAAATAAAAGAAAACCATTTAACATTCTAAGTGCAAGAAAGAGAGTAAAATCTGTAATGCTGTACATACAAAATCTACCTTGTTTGATTTATTATCTTTAATAACCGTGTGGGGTCTTGTCAGATTTTTGGCTCCAGGGACAGAATGTTGAGATTATACATTTTAAAAGAAAAAGAAATGATCTCTCTTTGTGTGGGTGATTTGGGAAAGCCAAAAAGCTCAGTGGTACTCAGTTGTGATCTAACTTTCCAGCAATATTTTTAAATTAAAATGTTCTTCTTTTAACTAGTAAACTTTTTTCCGCCAATGAAATCCTTTGAGAGAGATCAATATCGTGTGTGTGTGTGTGTGTGTGTGTGTTGAGTGTAGAAAAAGAGAGAGAATGAATATGTATAGAGAAATGATTTGAATGTTATCCCAACAGGCTTTAATATAATTCAACAGCATTTTTAAGTGGCAACATTTGTAGTTGCTTTAGACTTTTTTTTACAACTTGCCTTTTAGACTTTTATCAATCAAAATCAATGAATCAAATGTTTATTGTCAATGGACAACATGTGGACCATGAAATTGAAATGAGCCTCCTTGGTACTGGCTCTGCAAGTCTATCATATTATACCTAATTGTGGTGTTTATGTTGCATTTAGAAGTCTGACAGCCCATGGATAAAAGCTATTTTTCAGCCTAATTGTCTAAATCTCCTGCCCAATGGTAGGAGAGTAAAGAAGTGCTGACTAGGGTGTAAATCATTCTGAGGATTTTCCTCACTTTGATGAAGTAGCAGGTCCTGGTGATTTTGTCCAGTGGTGTCAGGAGACAGCTCATAATTTTTTGTGCTGTGCTCATCACCCTCTGTAATGCCTTTTTGTCCTCAGCTGTCAAACCAGCATACTATACCGTAATGCAGTATGTAAGGACACTTTCTATCGTAGATTGGTAAAAGGAAGCCATCAGTCATTGTTCCACCTGATATTTCCACAAGCCCCTAGTCTCTGTTCAGCCTTCCTGACCACCTGGATTGTGTTATTTTTCCAGGTGAGATCTTGGCTAAGGTGGACTCCCAGAAATTTGAAAGAGGAGACCCTCTCCACACAGCCCCCCTTGATGTAGAGTGGGGCAGGTTCATCTCTCTGCTTCTGGAAGTCAAACACCATCTCCTTTGTCTTGCTGGTGTTCAGATGCAAGTTCTTTTCTGAGCACCATGTGGATAACTTCTGGATTTCTTCCCTGTATGCTAATTAGTCTCCTCCTGTGATAAGACCCAGTATGGTGATATCATCTGCAAACTTTATTATCATGTTAGATGGATTTATATTCCTATAATGCTTTTTAGCTTTGTTTTTAGCTGTCTGCAACATGAAAACCTAAATCCGATATTTGTACATATTATGAATGTTTTAATGTATTTTCCCTTTAATTAGTCATCAGAAAGCATATTGCCCTAAAAGTAAATGTCACATGTGCAAGTAGGTTGACTAAATCTCATTACTTAGAGCAGTGGTCCCCAACCCCTGGACTGCATCTCACTACCAAGTGGTGTGAGGAGCAGGCTGGCACATATGTGCATGCAAACATCTTGACTCATGTGAGTGGTGGGCTGGCACATACACACAAAGGTACGCACAGCTCAAATAGTCAGTTTCCTTCCCCCCCCCCCCCGGTCAGGCCACCAAGCCACAGAGGTTGGGGACCTCTGACTTAGAGTTAAGATGGGTGATGTTGACAGCTGAAGGAACAGCATCCAAAGGACTTATTGGTACCATGCTGCCATCAATGATGGTATCCAGGGTCTTGCACAGCAATGGACAGCACCTACTTCATGGCCACATATGCCCTCCAGCCTCTTTGTGGACTTCAAGTATCTCCTGACCAAAATTTTAGATATTTTTTTGCTTAGTTGGTTTTATTCATTTTTGTAAAATAAACATGATAACAAGAACAGGAAATCTCAATAAATCAATCCAATCCGTGGTGTAGTTCAAGGTGGTGGTTTAACACTTATAACACTCTACTCCTCATGGAGTAGGGTCTGGTTATTTGAGAGACTGCTAGGTTCCAGTTTCTGCCCAATTGATGAGATCAGGCCAAGTCACATTTTGATCAAGCAGAATTGTCTGCCTGGACATGCCTTCTCTGTCATGATACCTGTCCTCTAGAATAATATTTCTCCAGAGATCTGGATAGCTCCCCTATGTTGTTCAGGAAACTATTACAGGTAGTCCTCATTTGGTGATCACAACTGAGGCCAGCAATTTGGTCATTAAGGAAAATGGTCACTAAGTACAAATGCCATGATGCTTAGCATCTTACTTCAGTCTCCTTTGCTTTATAGACCTATGAAGGTCGTAACTGTGAGGATTGGTTGTAGAGTATGTTTTCTTTACTGTTAAAACTGTGATCAGTCACAAAATAAGGCAAAATTTCCCGAAAGTGGAAATGTAACTGACTGTTTTAAAAAGTGCTTACTGAAAGGCTCCTGAATGTCAGCAAAGAAAATTTCCCATTCCAAATCTGCAAGAAAGTTTTTTCTCATAGGACCAAAATATGTGCATTACTCCACGAAGTACAACTCAGTTAAATACAAACAAGGAATCCCACCACATGTTGGCCATTGGATTATGTAAATAGCTCTAAGTGAGTCGCTCAGTAGCTCTCACTGAAAGTGGAGTAACTACCACTCCCCTTAAGACCTCTAATTAACAGTCTTTGCTATTTCATTTGGGGGTTTGTCCTTTCAAAGTGGAGTCATTAAAATAACACAACAACCCAAGCATCCATTGTGGGTTTCCCAAGGCAATTAATTTAACGTTTACATGTGTTAACTGACAGTCTGAATGCGCTATTTGCTCTAACACATCACTCCACTGTTCACAACAATGCAGATTCTACATTGCTCATAGCTTTGAAACTTTGGAATCATGCAGTTTGTTTATTCCGGAGTAAATGCTAAAATTTTATCAGCAAAGGTATAATTACTTTATGTAATTATACATAAAGTATAATTTATGTATAATAAATTACTTTAGTAATTTTATGGAAATTAATATATGAATATTATTGCTATTATCTCTATTATTTTTATAACACCAAAGCATTTTATATATTTGTTTACAATTTGTTACATGGACTAGTAATTTTGTTACTGGTAAAGTCTAGTATCTACCTACATATCTATAGTTATCCACCAATTAGTGTGGATATACGGTCATCTGATTGTTTCACCTTTTCTCGGATTAGTTCTGGATTCGCAAATAAAGATTTTTGATTCCTGGTCACTAGTAAAATAAAACTTGCATTCAGTATCTCATTCTGGATACAGGATTTTCATTGCACTGAAAATGGCCAAGCAGGAATGTTAGGGATCAGAAATTCTGTGTATTAGTTATTAACATTTTGTTGATTGAGAACTCAGTGGGTTAAGCATCTGCTACACCCATTCACTGTTTCTGGTAAATAAGCACTGGTGCGATTCAGCCAGTTTGCACGATTTCGGGAGAACCGGTTGTTAACTTTCTGAGCAGTTTGGTGAACTGGTTGTTGGAAGAAATCATTAGGGCAGAGAATCGGTTGTTTATTTATTTGAATCCCATCACTGTAAATAAGTTTACATATCAATTTATGTGTCATATTGAAATAAGGCATTTTGGGCTAAAAGTTCAATAGAGTATTCATCAATCTGTTGGATTTTCCATCCTTCATATCTCAATTTTCAACTCAATTTTCTTTATTGCAAAGGTTATCTGCATTCTGTGGTTATCTAAATTCCTCCAAAACACCTTCTATCACCTGTTCACTGATCCATATCCTGTGCTTCTGATGGAATTATATTTTAGAATCCCTTGCAGCTTCGACTGCTTAAGCTAGTGCTATTTGCCATCAAATGACCTTTGACTCCTGTGACTATTATTCATAAGATTGCCCTAATTCCAGAGCTAGTATTCAGCAGGTTCTGACCAGTTCTGGAGAAACAGTAGCAGAAATTTTGAGTAATTCAGAGAACTGGCAAATACCACCTCTGATTGGATATTTTACACTATCCTTCCCCTGCCACACTCACCAAGCCACACCCACAGAACCAGTAGTAAAAAAAAATTGTATCCCATTACTACCTAATTCATAAGATTGTTCCACATGTAAAGTTAAAATAAATAAGCGATATCATATTAACAAATATGTAGAGCCAAGACCAGTAGACCAGAAAAGATAAATCTCAGGTTATTTTATGATTTCATATCTGATTATTTCTTTTTTAATAGTGGGAACTCAGTTGATGGAACTTGTGTGAGCTTTTCCCATCAGTCGGGAGTGACTAATAATTAATTTATCTGAATGTAATTACTCTCTTGTTAATGGTAGTTTTTTCCGCAGTTTCTCTCAGTTGGCTCTGGAGACAAACATGTTGACTGTGATGTATGATTCCTGGCACAGAATGAAAACCTTAGGCCTGTGAACAGACAGTGATAAAGTGAAGTTGTTCCATTACTTGCTAATGAATTTATGGATTGCCCTTTTATCTGAAGTGCAGCCATGAAAAAAAATATATCTTTGGGGCTATTAGTGAAGTCTTGAGATGAAGATATTAAAGTTGAGATTTATCTATTACCACCCCTTCAGTTCTCCTGTCACTTTGTACTGCACTTCAAAAGAGTCCTAACCCATTCTTCTGTGCAAAGGAAGAGAAACAATCATTTTGTAGTAGATTGTGTCTTATGCCAAAGGTGGGAAAGCATGAAACAATTCAAGTTTCCTAGTTGGTCAGAAACCAGGAGAGGCTTTCGGAAACACCAGTTTTAAAAATTAGCACAAAGTGATAGTAATTCAAAAGGGTAGCAATGACATCACTTTGATATTTTGTGAGATCTGGAAGTGAAGTTTCTTGGAGTACTAATAGCTTTAAGGATCTTCCAACTTACAAGAATCAGTTTCTTTAAAAAAAAACACTTTTATTTGAGAGTATAAGAATTATACACACTCAATGGCAAGATTTGTGGGGGAAAGAAAACTTAATAAAATAAGTCATAAGTCAGAAGAAGCAGAGGCCCCCTCAATTTTATTATCCAGTTCAGAGAGGAATTGGTTCCAATTAATTCACAGTCATAGAAGCTTACTTGGTATCTTTGGGCCATCAATCTCTTTGTGAGCAGAACCAAAGTCATGTTGGATGGCCCATTGAATTAAATAAGGAAGTGTGTCTCAAACTCAGTAGCTCTGCTAAACAAGAAAGTGTTCCAGTTTGTGCACAAGAGAAAAAAAACAAGATGAGGCTAGAACAATGAGGAATTGTAATAAAGTGCTGAGGTGTCAGAAACCATGTAACTGCTTTTGCTAGATAGGGAGCCAGCATAAACCTTCGAAATATATGTGTCAATTTGAAAACAGAATGAATGTGAGCCAAGCCCTCGTACGAGGGCGCGGAGAGTTAGGGTACAAAAATGCTGCCTGAATTTTGCTCTGGGTTCCTTCAATGCCTGAGGAAACCCGTCTCTGCAGACATGTGAATAAAACCTTGCTTTCCTTGGATCAACGAATCTTTTGGTGGTTTTTTATCTGCTTCCTCACAATTTGCTGCTCAACGTGGGCCCCGATGGAATTTCGACTGGAGAAAAGGGACTGGGTAAGTGTGGCGCCACCGCCTCCCATTGTAGAGGGGCCCCTCCCTTGTCTCAGTTGGATCCCGGGGTAACTGCACTCAGCAGACGATCCTTGGAAACAAGAGAGAGAGAAGCTGGCCTGATGCTCTGGGAGTGTCGTTGATCACCTGAAGTGAAGACGCCCACACTCCTTTAGTCTCTGGGAGACCAGGGGTGTATCAGGTGAGTTTGTTGCCTTTCGGGATAGAAGAAGGGATATACTGTCCTTAAACTCTGAGAATCCAGCGACTGCTGGAGGACAGTGTAAATCCCAGAGTTGGGAATCTCTGGGAGATTGTTGGTGGGTAGCATGGAGAATGGGAAAGGGACAAAGCAAGTGTGAGACGTTCCAAGAGGGAACGGATATTGAGATAGAAAAGATCCCGAGAAGGCTGATTCCAACTGACTCCCCATTGGGTCAACTATTACAACAATGGTTGTTGCCCCATCTGAGGACTTATACTCGGAGTCTAGAGGAAAAAAAATGATCTACCTATGCCAATATAGGTGGCCGAAGTATCCCCTAGAAGACCCTGAGTTTCCTTACCACTGGGATCCCAAAGGGAATACCAGCACGTATTGGATAACTCAGTTGAAAGAGTATATAGTGAAACACCAGATGAAGGAGCAAATACCCTATGTGGAGGTATGGTATTATGTTCACTTTGAAGGTCCAGTTCCACCAGAAACAGAAGTAGGACAGTTTGTCAGCAATGTGGAGGAAAACGAAACTGATGGGGAGTCCACAGGTATTGGCTCCAGCAGTCCTGGCACCACCGCCTCTGCCGGCTCCAGTTACCCAGGCTCCACCTCCACCTGCATATCCAGGACTCAGAAGGGAACTGGCTCAATTAAACAAGGACCGAGAGAATTTACCTCTAGGAGGAAGGTCAGCCAATCCCGTGTCGGCCTTCCCAGTCAGAGAAGTCCCAAATGGCATGAATGCGCAGGGAAATCCAGTCACTGTTTTCATGGCTGTCCCTATAAAATCTGCCGAGTTATGGGATCTGAAAAAGACCCTTCTGAAACTCCATGAGAATGCTCATGAAGTGGCGGAACAGTTGGAATTGCTTCTGGGGCCCAATGAATACACATACCAAGAACTGATGTATATTCTTGGACACCTTTTCACCCCCGAAGAGAGGAACCTCATTAGGAGGGAGCAATGGCTGCCTGGGATAGGAGACATGCAGGGCAACAGGGAGCAGTGGCTGCAGACACAAAGTTCCCCATAGCCAATCCAAATTGGAACATCAATCATAACGCTCATAGGGAACACATGAGAGATATGAAACACATGATCACTGAAGGAATTAAATTGGCCATCCCTCAAGGGAAAAACCTGACCAAAGCATTTGAAATAACACAAAGAAAGGATGCGTCCCCGGGGGATTTCTGTGCTCGGCTCCATGAAGGGTTAACCAAGTACTCCGGAGTGGAGCCAGAAATCCCTGCCTTCGAGACTCTCCTGAAGATGCAATTCATCACCAAAGCATGGCCAGATATCCAGAAAAAGATCCAGAAGACAGAGGGATGGACTGATTTGGGCATGACAGATTTGATGAGAGCAGCCCAACAAGTTTTTGTGAACCGAGACTCAATTAAAACCAAACAGAAGTCTCAGATGATGGTAGCTGCTGTGCAAACGGCAGCCAAGAATGAAGTTAGGAAAAACAGGGAGACCCAGATGTCAGATCTGAGGCCAAGGTGGAGAGATGAAAGTTCTCCCAGCAGGGAGTGGAGACCCCCGGTTAGGTGAGGAGGTCCAGGGGGCAATTGAGGCAGTCAATTCCAACAGCCATCCCAGAGTAGAACTTGCTTCAGATGTGGGAAAGAGGGACATTTTGCGCGCGAATGTCCCAAAACCCTGGAGGAATGAACCTATGCCCTACACGATTAGAGAGGTTCCAGCTCCCCAAGAGTGACCCGTGGGGAGCCATTGGTAAATGTGTTAGTGGGTCCTGACCATCAGGAACGGCTGTTCCTGATCGACACTGGCGCAAGCCGGATATCTGTATGCGATTCGGTAGAGGGAGCATGCAGGTCAAAGCAGACTTTAAAGGTGGTTGGGGTGAGTGGGAAATCCCAAGAGGTCAAGATTTTGGAAGAGGTGAGATTGGAATTGAATGATGTGTTTACTGAAACCACAAAATATTGTATATTCCGGATTCAGGGGTGAACTTGCTAGGAAGAGACTTATTGGATATTTTTGGAATAGAATTGTGGGATAAAAGGAAAGAAGTTTGCATGTGTATGTTAACAACGGAAGATGAGGAGAAGATATCATCAGATGTGTGGGCAGGAGATGAAGGGGTTAGTAGGATGGCAATACAGCCCACTCAGATCAAGATACAACCAGGGATAACTAAACTGTGGACTCCACAATATTCTCTGAGCAAGAGAGGTAGGGAATGGTTGAAACCAGTGATTGACAGATTATTGAAACAGGGACTGTTGGAATCTACTATGTCACCGTTCAATTCACCGGTTTTAGCAGTAATAAAAAAGGATGGGAAGTATAGATTGGTTAATGATTTGAGGAGGATCAATGAGATAGTGGTTCCTAGATTCCCAGTGGTTCCTGATCCCTATACCATCTTGGGGCGGATCCCTCCCAAAGACAAATGGTTTACTGTGATAGATCTGAAGGATGCTTTTTGGGCGTGCCCCTTGGAGGAGGGGAGTAGAGACTTGTTTGACTTTGAATAGAAAGATCCTGAGAGTGGAAGGAAACAGCAGTTGAGGTGAACGGTACTTCCTCAGGGATATACTGAGAGCCCTTTGTTGTTTAGACAGGTGTTGGAAGAAAAGTTGGTGTCGTTTGAGAGAGAGAAAGGAATCACCCAAATTCAGTACATGGATGACTTGTTGTTAACTGGGGAGAAAGAGAAGGAAGTGAGAGCGGCTTCTGCAAGTCTGTTGAATTGGCTGAAGGAGCAGGGACTGAAAATCTCAAAAGAGAAGCTTCAGTTTGTTGAAAAAAAGGTGAAATATTTGGGACATTACATTCAGCAGGGGGTTAGGTCCTTGGACCCTGAAAGGGTGAAGGGGATCATGAGCTTGGCTCCTCCCAGGAACAAGACAGAGGTGCGGAAAGCATTGGGATTATTGGGGTATTGCAGAATTTGGGTAGACCAATTCACAGTGTTGGCACAGTTTTTGCATAAAAAGTTGCCTGGAAAGGGAGAGCGCATAGAATGGGAGGAGGGAGATAGTGAAAGGTGGGAAGAGCTGAAGAAGGCTTTGTCAACCGCTCCGGTTTTAGCCTTGCCAAACCTGAAATTACCGTTTCACTTGTATGTGGTGGTGGCTCAGGGAACAGCAGTTGGAGTCCTTGCCCAAAAGGGGGGGGGCAGTACCAGCCGGTAGCCTTCCTAAGCAAGGGTTTGGGCCGGTTGTGAAAGGATGGCCAGTTTGTGTTCAGGCTGTGGCAGCAACAGCGATGTTGGTGGTGAAGAGCAAAAAGTTAACCTTTGGGGGAGCTTTGGTGGTGCATCAGGTCAACTCAGTGTTGAGCCAGCTGGCTACCACTTGGATGACCAAAGGGAGGATATTGAAGTATGAAACCATTTTGAGAACCAGTCCTGATGTGGTAATAAGAACAGACAAGAATCTAAATCTAGCAGAATTCTTGGAGGGGAGAAGGCAGGCGTGGGAACCGGAAGACCATGATTGTCTACTGCAAGTGGATCTCATGATGAAGGTTATAGAGAACTTGGAAGAGACTCCATTGGAGAAGGGAGAGAGGTGTTTATAGATGGATCTAGCAGGGTGGAAAATGGAAAGCGAAAATCTGGGTCGGCAATAGTTACCGGGGAAGGTGAGGTAATAGAGAAAGGGTCACTCGCAGCTGCTTGGTCAGCCCAGAAATGTGAATTGCTTGCCCTGACCAGAGCCTTGGAATTGGCTGAGGGGATGGAAGTAATGATTTGGACTGATTCCAAGTATGCATGGGGGGTGGTGCACACGTTTGGGAAAATCTGGAGAGAAAGAGGGTATATCAAGGCGGATGGGAAGCAAATAGAGCAAGTGCAGTTAGTAAAAAAAGCCTTAGAGGCATTGTAACTCCCCAGCCGAGTATCAATTATCCATGTGAATACACATCAGAAGGGGAACACACCGGAGGTTGTGGGAAACCGATGGGCGGACAAATGGACGAAGGAAGCTGCAGGGGAGATAGAGTTGATAATGGTATCTATACCAATACTAGAAAAGGAGGACGAGAGGGAGGAATGGGAGCCAGAGAAAAAGGAAAAGTTGGAGTTGGAGAAAGACGGATGTGTCAAAACCCCAGAGGGATGGAAGATGTCAGAGGGAGTCAAGGTGGTGTCACCCATTGTCATGAGGGGAACATTGGAGAAAGTTCATGAAGGAGGACATTGGGGAACGGACGCCTTGGTCATGTCCGTTAAACCTCACTATTGGAGTCTGAGGATGTGGACGGTAGTTCAGAGCATCTGCTGGAAATGTTTGATTTGTTTGAAAGTAAATAAGAAAGCAGCATGCAAGAAAGAGGTGGGAGGGCGACCCCTAGTGGGTTGGCCTTTTCAGAGAGCACAAATTGATTTCACTGAGTTGCCAGAAAAGGGGGTGGTGGAAATACCTGCTTGTGATCAAAGATCAACTAACGAGGTGGGTAGAGACTTATCCCACTAGAAGAGCCACAGCTCCCAGAGTAACCAAGATCTTACGAGAACAGATTATCCCACGATATGGAAATATGGAAGCAATAGATTCAGACAGAGGAACTCATTTCACCCAAAAGGTTCTGCAAAGGGTAATGGAGGTGGTGGGGGTGAAATGGGAATTACACACGCCATCACATCCTGAATCCAGTGGAAAAATTGAAAAAGTGAATGGAGAATTGAAGAAACACTTGACCAAATTACAACTTGAAAATGGCTTGCCATGGACAAAGAATCTTCCCTTAGCTCTGCTCAGGATCAGAACTTGTCCAAGGAAAGACACAGGGGTTTCTCCCTTTGAAATGCTGATGGGGAGACCCTATTTGGCCAAACTAGGCAATCCGATATCAGAGTTCATGGACTTGTTCCTTTGGAAATATTTGCTGGCACTGTCTCGGTCTTTGCTTTCTCTTCACAAACAGGGACTGTTGGTGCAACGACCACCTTTGGCTGGTAGCCAACATCCACATGAGGCTGGAGACTGGGTCCTGATAAAGACTTGGAGAAGTGAAAAACTGCAACCTAGCTGGGAAGGTCCGTACCAGGTGCTACTGACGACTGAATCTGCAGTCCGTACTCGGGAAGGAGGCTAGACACATTACAGCAGAATCAAGAAAGTACCGGAACCTGAGAAACCTTGGAAGGCAATCCCAGTGGACGGTCAGCCACTAAAGGTAACTTTGAAGAAATAGCCAGCAGAAACCACCATGAAAATGTCAGCTGAACTCTGGAGAGGACTATTTGTTGCAACTATATTTACATTAATACATCAAAGAAGTTCACAATATGTTGGACCTGCGGGTGACTTGGGAATAGATTTGTGGGATGACAATGTGTTCATAAAGGATCTCAAGAAGATCTCACATTCCTTGAACATCACCAATTGCTGGTTATGCATGCACATGCCAGGAAGAACAGGTGAAGGATTAATCCTACACACAGTTCCACTTGATCAGAACAGACTAAGACCACAGGGACACGGGACAGAAAAATATGGTGTAGAACGAAATATAACAGGAAAGATTTTTGTTCATTTAAGGGAAACGGTGTATGTGTGTTTTAGGAGAAATGAAACTGGAGGGCTCCATTTAGGAGATTGGGAAAAATGTAATAAGACTTTTGATATGCCATCATCCTGTAGTAACCATAGCTATACCAAGAGTTATCATAAATTAGATTATTTTAATCAAGATCAGTATAAGATGTGTATGCATTTTGAGGAAATGATCAATTGGACCCGAACATCACAACAGACCTATGTTATGGAAAACTTTAGGTGGGTATTGTGTGGGAAATATGAATACAGGGAGATGCCACCTTACTGGAGTGGCACATGTACACTCGGGTATGTGATACCGGTGATATATAAACTTGATGGCCTTCCCCAAGGCCGGATACGTAATAAAAGAGACCCAGAATCTGGCCTTACCCGGAGACTCTGGACCCAAATCTCCCGTGGTATAATAACACCATTGGGAGTAGCCATGAACTACCGAGATATACATATTCTAAATAACTTCATGGTAACAATGTTCAATGATACAATAAAGAATATTAAAATGATCAACACCGAGCTTTCTGAAGTAAGACAGGTTGCTCTACAAAATAGGTATGCTTTAGACATTGTATTAGCTACAAAAGGGGGTGTGTGTGCTCTGATTCATTCACATTGCTGTGTATACATCCATGATTTCCAACCCAATATTACAAAGACAGTAAAAGTAATGGAAGAACGTATTCGCTCTAATCCATTATCACAAAGAGGTGACTCCTCATTGCCAGACCTGTGGGGAGCAATGTGGTCTTGGCTTCCCAGTTCCACTTGGTTTAGATCTACCATAATGGGAATTATATTGATTATTATATGCTGTGTATTGTTGTGTTGTTGTGTTCAGTGTCTCCCTGGTGCAATAACAACATGTGGAAAGATAGGGAAATCCTTGGGTTCAAGATTTGAGAAGAAGCAGGAAGCAGAACCTCTAATGATGTATCAGAGAGAAATCACTCTGAAAGAAACAGAGGATCTGCTACTTGAGTTTGAGACAAGAGTGGAAAAAGAAAAAGGGGGGATTGTGAGCAGAACCGAAGTCATGTTGAATGGCCCATTGAATTAAATAAGGAAGTGTGTCTCAAACTCAGTAGCTCTGCTAAATAAGAAAGTGTTCCAGTTTGTGTACAAGAGAAAAAAAACAAGATGAGGCTAGAACAATGAGGAATTGTAATAAAGTGCTGAGGTGTCAGAAACCGTGTAACTGCTTTTGCTAGATAGGGAGCTAGCATAAACCTTCGAAATATATGTGTCAATTTGAAAACAGAAAGAATGTGAGCCAAGCCCTCGTACGAGGGGGCGGAGAGTTAGGGTATAAAAATGCTGCCTGAATTTTGCTCTGGGTTCCTTCAATGCCTGAGGGAACCCGTCTCTGCAGACACGTGATTAAAACCTTATTTTCCTTGGATCAATGGATTTTTGGTGGTTTTTTTTATCTGCTTCCACCTCACATCTTTCATCTCAACCTTACAAGGTTATTGTAAAGAAAAGCAGATCTTGTGATAAGCTTAGAGGTAAATGCATATCAAATAAAAATGTTAAATATTAGTTTGATTTCATTCATCGAAGTAATAAAAATGAATGTTCTTGTCCTTACCCTATCTCAAATTCCTGATTATCAATCAGAATAGAGCTGGCAGGGATCTTGGAGGAGGTCTAGTCCAGTGGTGGCTAACCTTTTTGAGCTCCTGTGCCAAAAATTGTGCATGCGCCTGCATGCTCACACTCACATGCCAGCACCCAGAAGGTAATGCTTGCCCTCCTATCCCCCCACCCCCTTACCTGCACTGCAACTCACAGCTGATTTTCGGCCGGTTTGAGCCTTTTTCAGCCTCCCAAAGGCTTCTACAGGCTTTGCAGGCTGAAAACTAGCCCCATTTCATCACTTCCGGTACTTTTGGAAAGAAGTGATGAAACAGGCCTAGTTTTTGGACTGCAAAGCCTGCAGAAGCCTTCCTCAAACCTTTGGGAGGCTGAAAAAGGCCTCAAATTGGTCGAAAATCAGCTGTGAGGCTGATGCCCAGTGAGGTAAGTTTGCCTGCAGCTTACGTGTCGGCACAAATGGCTCTGCGTAATAGGTTCGCCATCACCAGTCTAGTCCATCCTCCTGCTCAAGCAACAGATCCTATCTTTTCTTTAAAATCTCCAGTAATGAAGCACCCACAACTTCTGAAGGAAAGCTGTTCCACTGGTTAATTGTTCTCACTGTTAAGAAGTTTCTCCTTAATTCCAGGTTGCTTCTCTCCTTGATTAGCTTCCATCCATTGTATCTTGTCTTGCCTTCTGTGTTTTGGAAAATAAGTTGTCCCCCTCTTCTTTGTGGTAGCCCCTTATATACTGGAATACAGCTATCATATTACCCTCTAGTCCTTCTTTTCTCTAGACTAGCCATATTCAATTCTTGCAACTGTTCTTTGTATATTTTTGCCTCCAGCCTTTAAGAATCTTAGTTGCTCTTTGTACTTTTTCCAAACTCTCAACAACTTTTTTGTAATGTCATAACCAAAACTGGATGCAATATTTCATATGTGCTCTTACTAAGGATTTATAAAACTAATATTTCATGTGATTTTGATTCTATGTCTCTGTTTATACAACCAAGGATTGTATTAGAGGGTGTTTTTTTTTTGGCTGCTATCACACACTGCTGGCTCATGTTTAAGTAACTGTCCACTAAGACTCCAAAGTCAAGGATATATGCAGGGAGATTAGCATATGCAGGGAGGAAAGGAGGACAAAAGCATAGCCAAAGTGATAGTGCAAGTGATATGAACTGTGTACTGCCTATTTTTTTCTTCTTTAAACTGTTGCAAATGATATAATTTGCAGAATAACGTCATAACTTGGTTATGTAATTGAGGCTTCTACCAAGTACCTGTAGGACTAGTCATTCCTATTAAATCAGCTGGAATAAGCAGAGGAACAGACTCTCTCATCCTTAGAGCAGGGAAAGGATTGATTAGTTGTAGTGAGCAATGGATTTAAAAAATAATAATTTATTTTTCGCATCTTTGAACCCCCAACTCCCTCAGAGAATAATTCAGAACTAATTGGTGATGCATGCCAAATGCACAATTCATTTTTGTTGAAAGGATATCACATGGGTGTCACAGACATGGTGCCAATTAATACATGAGACTTCTCTGCAGCAATTCATACACTGCTTGGCAAGTTCTTTCTAGATACTGATGGCAAAAGTCTGGTGAGCTGTGAATTCCAAGCCAATATAGGAATAGAGAGATGCCCCGAATCTTGTGGCATGTATGATTTCAGCAATGTGAGATTTAAGGTAAGTTAGGACCTTAAGGTAAATTAGGGTTAACCAGAGGTGACAGTATAAATCAGTTGGGCTAAGCCAAGTGTCTTCAAACTTGGCAAGTTGAAGACTTGTGTACTTCAACTCCCAGGATTCCTGAGCTAACATGACTGGAGAAGGAATTCTGGGAACTGAAGTCCACAAGTCTTCAAGCTGTCAAGTTTGAAGAGCCCTGGGCTAAGCAGAGTAACTAATTGACTTACCCATTATAGATTTAGAATTACCTCAAACAATAGCATGGAAGGCAGGGGTGGGATACAACAGAGTGAACTACCGGTTCAGTGATTTACGAGGTTCGATGATGTGCTTTCCTGCACGCTGTGAGCGTGTGCCTGTAAATCGTCATCAGCACGCTGTGTGCAGAGAATCAGCCTTTGAAAGAGCTCTTTTTCCCAGATTTTTTAACTGCAGCTGTGCCTCGCATGGCAGCTGAAGTTGAAAAAAATCAGGAAATAAATAAAATCAGGAAATAAAGGTCAGGTAAGAGCCCAGGTGGGTGGGTAGGCAAAAACATCAGGAGACATAGAAGCGGTTCTATGTCTGATGCTCTTCAGAGCTACCGGTTCTACAGAGGTGAACAGAACCGGTAGAAACCTACCCCGATGGAAGGACTTGGCTACAGAAGGCATATTTTTCATCTTCACTTTCCTTACTTTCACCTTATTTTCCATGCTACTGTTTTGTATATCCACAGCAATCCTAGCAAGCTGATAGAAAAGATGGCAAGATGAAGACACAGAGAAAACGCAGTTTAAATTGTCTGTAACTTAGTGATATACAACCATTTTGCTAAGGACAGATTTTTTTCTTTAACAATTCAATGAGAGTACAGCTCCAGAAGAAGTGATTGTAATGTTCATAAAAACACCTACCTCATTGTGTGTAGTTTCTTGCAACTGGCGAGTATCATTTTTGCTAATCGTTATATCAGAACATTTCATTCATCTTGTTTACAGTCAAAAAAAAATGAAACGTCATTATCATTCTGTGCTTTATCAGTACATTTCAGCAGCAGGATCAGGAGCTACAAAATGGATGCCGGGTGGGGCTTATGCTGTAACAAGCAGTATCACTACAGAGTTTGGTCAGCTTTTAAAACTGGGAATGACACTTCACCCTTTTGTAACGGCTAATATCAACTTTACTATAAGAAAAGGTTCAGTCTCAAGCCAACTGTCTGAGGAAGTACTAGTGAGATGTATGGCTCCATAAGAGAAATTACCTCCTGTAGTTTCCCTTCTCCTCGATGAAATATTAGCTGATTTAATCAACTCCATAAATAAATAGAGCAGTGTTAAAAGGTGCCTGCCTCTTCATTTCCAACCCAACTAAAAATCCTTTTTCCCTGTCCCCTACCCAATTTTTCTTTTTCAAATCTGAAACAACACTGCTAAAGTAAATCCTCCCAAGTTTGAAATAATGTTCTTCCAATTAAATGACTTAAGATAACATTGTAAATGCCTGCTTTTTTTCTTTGCAAAATCAGGGATCATGGTCAGTGATAGGATGATATCGAGGTGAATTATGGGTTTTAGTAAAATAAGCTGATGAACATGTTTGGACTGAATCCTGGTTATTTTGTTGAAATATTGTTCCTGCTTTTTGAAGAACATATATTTGAACAATTAGTTGTACTCCTGGATCTTAGCAGAATGATCAAATAATATTACTAATAATTGCTGCAATAAATGAACATTGCAGCCCATGAATTCAGAATAATTAAAGTTTTCAGACCTATCAATTTTTTTGGGGGGGGAGAAGGAGTACACTTCTATGAAATTACAATACATGTTAACTATTTCAGAAGTTAAAATAAGGACATTTATTATTTGGTAGCATAGGTCATAATTCAATCTCAACAATTTAGTCACATTTAAGGATTTCTAAATGGGCCCTCTATTTTATTTTTCTATGTCAAATTGAAAAAACTGAAGGAAAAAAGTATACTATATATTTAACTTAATTTCACATTATTCTCTTGTTTTACCAGGATATGACAATGAATGTATTCTTCTAAAGGCCAGATAAATTTGATATAAATTTCATCAATATTCCTTAACTTCATGTAAGAAAATATTGCAAGCTGAGAAGTCACATTTAATTCCCTAGGATCTCTAATTATCATGGACTTTCGGAAGTTACAGTTCAGTAGCTGTAGCTTAAATACAGACAGATACATATATACACTGAAAATCATCTAAAACTGAGAGCAATGCTATTTACAGCCCATGACCACATCTGAATCCCGTCTGAATTATAATTGTTCAGCGTGGTAAGATCCATTGTTGGTTTTCTGAAAAGAGGGAGAACCAAAGCCTCCTTAAGAAAAAACAGAACACCTTCCTCTCTCAGGGGCGAAATGCAAACAATAATATTTGCTCTAAAGATGCAAAATGACACTGGTTCTTCCTGTAGCCTCACAGTGCAAAAAAAGTGCATATTTAGGGGGGGAGAAATGCAATAATCAGTTTTAATAGTGTAATCATTTAATTAAATAATTGTTCAGGGACAACAGATATGAATTCAATCAGAAGCTGCATAAATTGCCTGAGTGATTTTCATTTGCATCACATGCTACCAGTTTATCAATTGGATTTCACCTTTTCATTTCTTCATTTCTCATCCAAATTCATGTTGCTGGGACCTGGATAACCATGCTTATATATATAAATATTATACAAGCGTGTGCGTCAGAGATGCTATTCAGCAGGTTCTGACCGGTTCTTGAGAACCGGTAGCGGAAATTTTGAGTAATTCAGAGAGCCAGAAAAAAAACACCTCTGACTAGCCCTGCCCTCATCTCTTCTCTGCCTCCTGTGTCCCAGCTGATCAGCTGGGTCTCCTTTGGTTGCCCTGCACAAGAGAACAGAGCTGGAAAGCAGGTTAGTGGGGTGGGGAAGGAATGGAGATTTTGCAGTAACCTTCCCCTGCCACACCCATCAAGCCACACCAAGCCCATAGAACAGGTAGTAAAAGATTTTGAATCCCACCACTGGTGTGTATGTGTGTGTGTGTACGTGCACAAAGTATTCAAGTCCCATTTGTTCCATCCAGAAAAACGCGAGATAGACCGGGTTCCAACAACAAAGTCTTTATTTGTTAACACAAAGAAGAAACGGAACATTGGCTCAAGCTGCGACAGCCCTTTTATATGTTTCTGTCTGCCGGCTTGTAGCCAATGACAAGCATTTGGTTTCGCCGCCCTTGGGCAGCTTCGTGGATTGGTTCCTATTGAGCCAATCCCCTTTTAGGTTTTGTTAACCAATCGGAATGAAGTATTTGGAGTCTACTATTATTTATACAGAACACCCCTCCCCTCTTAGTTCAGTCCTACATAGTGACGTAGTCGCGCAGGTAGGTGGGCTTCTTTTGATTCGATTGGACTTGCGCGGTTCATTTCTGTCGGAGACTTTGACCGGTTCGGATGGGGTTGCTGTTTCTCCAGTCTTTCTCCATGGAACCGTCTGTAAGGGTGAGTCAGCCATTTTACTGCCGCCTGAGTTTCTTAGGCCGGCGGTTTTGCCACTCCCTCCCATTTCCTCTGGGCAGGTCAAGCTGGCCTGGCTGGCCCCTTCGAATGAACTCTTCTCGCAACTTTCTTCAAACAGTGAGTCTCTTATTTGCTCTTTTTGATTGTTATTGTTTTCGGAGTTTAATTTAAACGGTTCTTTATTCATTTCTCTTATTTCCCCCCCCTCCCTGGTTTGAATTTCGTCGTTTTTTAATACCTGTGGTTGTGTGTTTGCACTTCTTTCTATGTTTCGGGACCAAAGCTGGTCTATGTGCCGCTTCCATTTCCTGCCGTCGTCTACCGATAATCGGTAGGACCGGGGGCCTGTTATTTGTGTGATTTGTCCAGGTAGCCATAATGGGTCTCTGGTAAATTTTTTTGCATAAACTAGGTTGCCTATTGCAAAAGTCCTGAAACGGGTGGAAGAGTCGGGGGGGGGGGTTCTGGTGTATAGTTTGGGTGCAATCTGTCTAGTTGTGACCTTAGTTTCCTTCCCATAAGTAATTCTGCCAGGGTTTTGTTAGTTGCAGTACTGGGTGTGATGTGTTGGAGGGTGAGTAGTTGGTTTATTTTATTTTGGACATCCCCGGTGTCCAGTTTTCTAAACCCTCCTTGGTAAACCTGACCATTCTCTCTGCCCTACCATTTGCAGCCGGGTGGGCCGGCGCGGTTAGGGCATGTCTTATACCAAAGGAGGCTAGGTATTGCTCGAATTGGAGACTGGTTAATTGTGGCCTGTTGTCGGACACTAGGACGTCCGGTAGGCCATGGGTTGCAAAGAGTTTGTCAAGTTGTTTTATAACGGTTTCTGTTGTCGTAGATGGCATAATTTTAACCTCCAGCCAATTAGAGTATGCATCTACGACAATCAGGAAATTATGCCCCTTGGTAGGACCCGCAAAATCGATGTGGATTCGTGACCAGGGGCCTCTTGGGGTTTCCCAGTCCCTTATGGGTGCTTTTGGCGGGGAAGGCCTGATTCTTTGGCATTTGTTGCAAGAGTTCACCCAGTATTCGATGTCCCTATCTATACCCGGCCACCAGACATAGCTTCTAGCGAGGCTTTTCATTTTAACTATTCCCGCGTGGCCTTCGTGAAGCATACCCAGTTTGCAATTTGTTAGGAATAATTACCCGATCACCCCACAATAAACAACCTTTTTGGATTAAGAGTTCAGTTTGTCTGGTCCGGAAAGGTTTAAAAGTCTCAGTTTTTTGGTTCTCCAGCCAGACTTTACCTACCCAGTTTAGTACGCGGGCAGTCAATGGGTCTTTTGCGGTGGCTCTGGCGACATCATTCGCAGATATGAGTAGATCAGGGCAAGTCTCTATCTACAATGTGGTCATCGTCGGTGCCGGGTTTTCCTCTGTGGATGGTAATGGTGCTCTGCTCAAAGCGTCTGCATGGGAAATTTGTTTCCCTGGGCGATGTGTCAGAGTATAGGAGTAGGCTGCCAGGAATTCTGACCATCTAGTCATTCGTGGGGACAAAATATTTGGTGTGGGCTTGTTTCCCGCCAAGATTCCTAGTAGCAGTTTGTGGTCCGTTACTATTTGAAATGTTCTTCCATATAGGTACTCGTGGAAACGTTTCACTCCGGCGACGATTGCCAGAGCTTCTCTGTCCAAATGACTGTAATTTCGCTCGGTTTTGGACAGGGTCTTTGAATAGTATGCGACGGGTGCCACTCTCCCATCCGGCAATTGGTGGCTCAGGATGGCACCGACTCCAAATGGCGAGGCGTCGCAGGTCACCGTCAATGGTAGTGTGTTGCTAAATTGAATAAGAATGGTGTTCGATGTTAACAAGTTTTTTATTTTTTGGAAGGCTTTCTTTTCTCTATAACCCCAAGTCCAAATTGCTTTTTTGTCCAGTAGTCAGTGTAATGGTTCCGCTATTGTCGCCTTGTGGGGTAGGAATACATTATAAAAATTTATCAGTCCCAGAAATGCCTGTAGTTTGGTTTTGTTCCTTGGTTCTGGTTCGTCTTTAATAGCTTTGACTTTTTTGTCCGTAGGGTGTATACCCTCTCCGTCTATTAAATAGCCCAGGAATTCGACACTATCCATCATTAGACAGCACTTTTCTTTTTTTACTTTGAGGCCAGATTCTCTGAATTTAGCTAGTACTTCTTTAAGTCTTTCTCTAAGCTGGGTCGCATCTTTGGCCGAAATTAGGACATCATCAAAGTATGGCACGACCCCTTTTATACCATTCAATAGGCATTCCATGAGGCTCTGGAATACGCCTGGGGCTACACTTACTCCAAATTGGAGTCTGTTGCATTTGAAGGCCCCTTTGTGTGTAGCTATGGTTTGTGCTTCAGCTGTTGAGGGGTCTACTGGGAGCTGTTGATAAGCTTGCGCCAGATCAAGTTTAGCGAAAATTTTTCCTCTCCCAAGAGAATGTAATAAGTGCTGTACGACTGGCACCGGGTATGCACTTTGTTGTAATGCGTGGTTCATGGTAGCCTTGTAGTCACCACAGATTCGAACCGACCCATCTGGTTTAATTGGTGTTACGATTGGCGTTTCCCACTTAGGATGGTCCACAGGCTCTAACACCCCTTGGGCTATTAATTTATTTAGTTGTTCCTCTATCTTTGCTTTTAAAGCAAAAGGATCTCGTCTGGCCTTTAGTCTCCTCGGGGTTACTTGGGGGTCTAGACTAAAGAAAATAGGGGTTCCCCGGTACTTGCCAAGGCAGCCATCAGCCATCAAAAACGTCCTGGAACTCTTGGATTAGGTTTTCTTCCCAGTCGGTTGCAGCCACCCGGTCTACTCCGGTCATCCCGATGCCCAATGGTGCGAACCATTCGATGCCCAGGAGGCTTGGTCGGTCTCGGTCAACTATTGTCAGCTGTAGTACTTCAATGTGTTGTTTGTAGGCGACTCAGAAGTGTCCTAGGCCGACTACAGGAATTCGGTTTCCCTGGTAGTCCTTGAGGGTTAAATTTTGTCTCTGGAGTTCTTTGAGTTTGATATCTGGGACTACTTGTTTGATGGTGTCCCATGATACCATCGATAGGAAAGATCCAGAGTCTACTTCAATTTCACAGTAGTCTACTTCTACTTCCCTTCTATTTTTACAATTATTTTGACTTTCTTCCCGCTTTCCGTCTGAGTGCTTCCTATAGTGAAAGTCTGATGTGTATTCTCTCGGTTAGTGGCTCGCTTGTTCCGCTGCCACTTTCTCTCAGTTCGCTTTGGCTCAGCTTGTGCGGGGGAGTTGCTGCGTCTATTTGGGCTGTAATTCTTTTTGTTCCTGCAGACTTTCTCGATATGCCCTCATTTCTTGCAAGCTCTGCAAATGGCATCGAGAAACCTGCACTCGGCTCGAGGATGGTTTCCTCCATAGCCAGCGCATTCCCGCCAATTCCTTTTTTCGTGCTCTTTCTTATTGTCTTCCTCCCCTGATTCTGACGTCTCGTCAAAATCTTCGTGGTGAGTGGTGGTGGGAGATTGTTTCTTTCCTCTGGCCAGGCTTGTGTCGTCGCCGCTCGCGTTCATTTGCTTCATTTTTACAGCCGATTTTTTCATGGCTTCAGTGGCTGTGGCTTCTGCGATGGCTTTGGCTACGGTTATGTTGGGTTTATTTAGTAGCTTGCTCTGTGCATTTGAGTCTCTTAAACCCAACACTACTCCGTCCCGCATTGCTTCGTCTAAATTTAGGAACTCGCACTCTCCCCCTATTTGTCGGAGGGCTGCTACAAAGTCAGCGATGGTCTCACCTTCCCTCTAGTCTCTTCAGTAAAATTCGTGCCGCTTGATAAGATTTGATACCATCGGGGCATAGTGAGCCTTAAGCATTCTTTGGAGTTCTGGCCACGTTAATTGTTTAACATCTCGGGGTTTCGCTAAAGCCTTGGCCATCTTGAAGACTGTGGGTCTGCAGTGTGTCAAGAATACAGCCCTCTTACGCTGATCTGAGATCTCTTCCATCTCATTGCTTTCCAAATACATCTGGAAACGGTCTACATAGGATTCCCAATCCTCTTCGTTGGGATTGAAAGGTGCGGGCAGCGTGTTGTTTCCAGCCATTGTTTTTCGTCTGGATTCATTTGTCGCTGCGTGCTCGGTCTCACGTTTAGGACAATCCCATCCTCGTCGCCAGTGTTCTGTCCGGAAAAACGCGAGGTAGACCGGGTTCCAACAACAAAGTCTTTATTTGTTAACACAGAGAAGTAACGGAACATTGGCTCAAGCCGCGACAGCCCTTTTATATGTTTCTGTCTGCCGGCTTGTAGCCAATGACAAGCATTTGGTTTTGCAGCCCTTGGGCAGCTTCGTGGATTGGTTCCTATTGAACCAATCCCCTTTTAGGTTTTGTTAACCAATCGGAATGAAGTATTTGGAGTCTACTATTATTTATACAGAACACTATTAACTACTGATGTGACTAACATCCCCTTATCAAGCAAAATTCATCCTTATGTTTGGCTTCTTTGGCTCTATTGCTCATCTAATCCTTGTAATAGCTTGCAATCCATTTACTGCTGAAATCCTGATAGAATATGTTATCAAACAATATTTTATCTGCCTGTCAAAGTAAATGCAGTGGAAAACTTCTAATCCTTATATGGCAGGGAGCCAAATTAGAGTCTGTGGTACAAAACAAACTTTAGAGCCAGTGAGGGGAAAAACTTTCCCCAAAGCCAAACTTAATTAGGATAAAACTCTTGTTGGAGCCCAGTAGAGTTAATAGCATGATACCAGACTGTTTTACTTCTTAGCAAGACATCGGAGGAGCTGACAGTTAGTCTGCATATAGTAACTATATATCCAAGTCTGTTATCAGCATCAACTATGCGTTTTATTATCTCTTCTGAACTATTGTCTCTGTACATCCCTGCACTTAGCTGGCATACCCTGCTGAGCATTAGCAATACATTTTGTCAGCCTCTCTGAGATGGAGAGAGAACTCTTACCAAGGGGAATTCTATGTGTATTCAAGCAGTTCTGACAGTGAAAACCTGAAAGAAGAAAGACCTGTCTAGTTGTTGTCTACATGGAGTATTGGGATTAGCAGTAGGTTTACACGAGGGCAGAATACCTGTGGCACCCTTATTTAGAATGTACTGATGTGTTGGATTCTGTCTGTCTGTGTGTATGTGTGTGGGAAGAGTGGAGAGAGAGAATATGAGAGAAAAAGAGATGCAGGATCTAGCTATACAGTATAGTAAGAAAACTAAATCTTGAAATATTCTATATTGTCATATGAAATTTGGCTACTTTTATTTGTATTTAATTCCTTGAAAAGTATTCTGCAAAGCATGTCATACATACAAGTTTGTATGATATGTATATAGGCACATAGAGAGAGAAACTCACACAACTCAGAAAGAGAAAGAGATGGTAATAAATAGAAAATTGTATCATCTCATTTTATTGATTTTCAACATGTAAACAAATTTAATGAAGAAATCTGTATGGCAGAATTAAAGCTAAAGTTTCCTAGCTGTTTGAATTATCCATAGCTGAAAGGAATAACTGAATGAAAAGATTGCATGTATTTTGGAATATAACCCTCATCGGTCATTAAAAATAAGCAGGGAAATCACAAATATTTCAGTTTTGAATAAGGACATTTTTATTGCACATGAGATGAAAACCAGAATCTTTTGAGGCTGCCCTTTTCCCCATTAAAAGCTAGTTCAGAGAAATGTAGTTCCTCCCACACTTAAGTCCTTAAGTAGCCTGTTTTAGGAACTGTAGATATGTTTGTTGGAAATGCAGATTGATAGGTTTTTGATTCTGAGTGAAAAGTTTAAGGATTGGGTACTTTCTATAGCTAAGCGAGCCATTCAGTCGACACTAGTGGGAGGCAATAATCCTGAAATGAGTTTAGCTGTGAGTGCGGTGTTTTATCTGATCATTACACCACAGTAGTACAAGATTGTGGTTCTACTTGATTACATTCTCAGCAGAGTTGTCAGGCTGCTGCAAGCTTCAGTTATTATCCTTTCATTCTTCTTTTTTTTTGCTTCCCCCCCCCCCAGCCTAGCCTAAATTATGTACATTCCTGAACCAAATGCAATACCTAAGCTTGAAGAAAGGGAGAATTGTCTTAATCACATGTGAAATATAGTGTGATTAATGTTTTTTTTATTTCCTGAAATGTTATAAACAAATAACTCTTCGACTCAACCAGCTTCAGGTATAAGAAAAACAAGTTTCATTGGATTGCCAGTACAAACTTTATTTTCCCATAAAAAAATTCTCCTGGATTTTGAGGGAGCAAATATACAACCCATTATTTGCACTTTTTTTGACAGTATGACTACAGATTTATAATGCTGTAAGAATAATAGGACAATAGTCATGTCACTGTTATCAAAACATTGAAAATTAGATTATAAAATTAGATTATAAACCTATTACTTTAAAAAAGTGATTCAGTAAATCTTTTTATTTTATTTCTTGTTTGTTTTACACTGTAAACTCTTTTGAATATTCAGTGAACATAGCATCTGCTTATAAATAAAGAATATAATATAATAGTAACAATAATGCATTAGTAATAAGAACAAAATTTATCAAAAACATTAGCAATAGAATCTATTCTCATACGGCTTGAATTGGTTCATTCTTTTGGTAGCCATAAAAATATTGCACAGCAGCAGCTGGAAAATGTTACGTTTATCCAATGTAGAAACCAAATGTGTTAGCAGAGAAAGGAAAAACCCTTTTTCACATCTGGCATCAGAAGGCCAAAATGCTTGTTGCTACTCCTGGATCAGGTCTTAAACAATATTTGCAGGCTGCTTATTTACAGGGCTGTTAAAATTGTAATGTCTTCCCCATTTGTTCCAACATAAGCTCAAACATGTTTTCCCTTTAATGATCAAATATACCACCTTTACTTTGTTACATTTTGATACGCCCCCTTACAAGAACACGGTGGCTCAGTGGCTAAGATGCTGAGTTTGTCGATCAGAAAGGTTGGCAGTTCAGCAGTTCAAATCCCAAGCACCGCATAATGAACTGAACTCCCATTGTTTGCCCCAGCTTCTGCCAACCTAGTAGCTCGAAAGCATGTAAAAATGCAAGTAGAAAAATAGGGACCACTTTGGTGGGAAGGCAACAGCTTTCCGTGTGCCTTTGGCGTTTAGTCATGCCGGCCACATGACCATGGAGACATCTTCAGACAGTGCATCTTCACAGCTTTGTAACAGAGATGAGCAGCACCCCCTAGAGTCGGAAAATGACTAGCACATATGCATGAGGGGAACTTTTACCTTTACCTTTTATGCCCCCCTATCTCTAGAAAAGCTGATGTCCTAATTATACACTGTCTCTAACATATTTGAATATATAAAGCATTGTCTCTGAACTGAATGAAGCTGCATACATTTTTTTTCCAGTTGTCCTCAGCATTTAATTATCTTCTAATACCATCCTCAGGGTTTCTGACAAATACTGTTACAATTTCAAAATTTGAAACTGAAATTGAGATGTTTAAGAGCACAACTTTACTGGAAATGCAACAGCTGTATTTAAATATTTCCCTTAACAAGTCTCAGGCCTTTCCCAAAGGATGCACTCACAGTTAAAAATCTATATGCCTCCTACATACTCTGCACCCTGACAAGCATTTTACTTGAGTTTAAATCGAGCTGCCCTTGCAGATTTATTGTTCTAAATGTCCCTGTCGCCAGTCAAAATAATGCTATCACTTCTGAAAATATTTTCATTTTCTGACATGTACAGAGGTGCCATAAAATGGTGCTGACAACTCCATCTCTCACCTTCTACAAATCTTATCAAGATACATCATCAAAAAAAAAAAAAAAAACCGCACACAGTCTATACCAGTCTTTGACAGACCTGAAGCATGGCCTGCCAGCCTAAGGAGATAAGGTTTGAAATGTTGGTTCGTGAAAAGGTGATAACAGTAACAAGGATTGAGTGCATGTACAACGTCACCTTTAGACAGCACCAGGTTTCACTAGAGTCACAATGCAAGAGCAACTGTTTTGCTTTAAGTGATATGTGTCTTGACAACACTCAGACTTGTGTCTGGGAACATTTAAGTCGCCTTCTGTGTGCTTTGTCTGGGACCTGGGAAGAAGACTGGCAATTGTATGCAATAGAAAAGGTTTCCTAAATATTGTGCCTAATCCTCAGAAATTATTTTAAATACACTTAGGTGTTTGTTGAACAAAAGCATCATTTGTACTTTAAGAAAGTATAAAGGATTGAAACATTTGTCTGTTAAGCTGAATGGCAAAAATGTCTGGAGCAAAATGATACAGACAATTTTGTCAAGATTTTTTTTCTTAAAATACAGTAGGTTGTTTTAGCATCAAAATAAAGCTGCATCTTGCTTTGTTGCTTTACTGTTGTTGCTTTAAAAAACTGCCCAGTTGCATTTATTGATACATGTGATGTGTATCGCATCCATGTTTTATCATTTCACTTTAAGAATATTTTTTTAAAAGTCGTGGTTGTTTTCATTCACTTAAGACCAAATTTTGAAAGCCTCTTGGTTTTTCAAACTCCTTTGCTCATGCCATCGTTTTCAAACAAACCCAGTCTTATAACAATCGGTAGAGATTGCATTCTCATACTGTTGTACTATTTCTTGGTATAATGATTTATTTTCAAAGTTTTCACCATGATAGCTCTCCAACTTTGTTCCTTCCTGTGTATCACTGTTCAGGGTCAAAAGCTGGCAAAAGGGCTGGTCCCCGAGGTCTAACATATTTCACCAATGGAAACTCTGGCTTTTCACTTCTCCTTTTCTCCTCATCACTTTATGTTTAAAGAATAACAGATGTGGAAACATAGGGGGGAGGTTTCTAATTGAATTTCACATAACACAATTTAGCATTGTTTGAGGAAGTACCTAAATCAACAGCACATTTTTGGAAAAGGCCAGTGGCTGCCTAATTAGAACACCAAACGTGTGACTAATTGGCCACACTTCCACCAAAGAGAGGTTCTGTCGCAGTTGAACTGTTCGTTCATATGTCCAGTGGTTTGGCTGCAAGGAATATGTGGCTTTTTGAAGAATTGTGGCAGATATAACCTGGGAAAGAGAAACACTCGGCACTTGAATTGGGAGAAGGATAGTCGAATATTATCAGATTATCAGCAGATAAATTATTTGATTCTTGAGGCTCTTTATTTGGCATACAAAAATAGCCTGCAGTTTGTTAGAGCAACCTCCATGGTTTCACCTCCTTCCTCTCCCTTTTTAGCCTCTAATTAATTTTTCCAGCATCTAATTAAAAAAATAACTTCATGTTAGAAGAATGCACGGTGCCCATCATTTCCCACAGGCAGATCTACTTGAAGGGAATGTTTCTTTTCTTCACATATCCATACCCATTCTTCCCACAAAATAAGGACAAACATTATGGCAGATAAACTGGAAGCAAAGGAAAATTGTATGCCACACTCTTTTAGATTTGTCTGAAATGAGGAAAAAGTCTTGAAAAATTTATACAATTGTCTTTCAGAGGGTCATTTGTTTTGAAGTGTTATCTATTAAAACAAAATATTCTGACAATGGGATTGGACAAGGTAGAAAAGTGGGGAGGTGACTTTAAGATGGTTTCACGAATATCTGCTTATAAACTCAATTTGTATGGGAATGTCCACAGGCTAAAGTTCAAAAATCTTGGCCCAAGTCCCAAGAATCATTGAGCTGATGCAATCTCCTGTACATGTCTGTTGACCATCTTGGGATTTATTTATAGCTGTTATTTAGGCAAAAGACTTAGCAACTCAGACTTCTATCTGTAGCCAAAAGACACAAGTTTTATGAGGTCTCATAATTGTTCTTCTGTGAATTGAAAGTAATCTCAAAGAAACAATAAAGCAAAATGGGACTTTAGATGCACTGCATTGTATTCCTGATTTAATTGTGAATGATCTTGGCTAATGGAAACTATGAATACTCAGGGAAAGAGCCAACCCTGATTAGAAAGCAATATTTTGAACAGTTCAAATATCTCTATCTCACTAAAAGGAGGATATATCACTCAACACCTGGTACCATTTCATTGGTACCAAAAAAACACCAACAAAGCACCAAATAAATGAGCTGTGAATGGCCATATAGGAAATATGTAGCAGAGTTAAATGGCCTAGCCACTGATATCTGAATATAGATCTTTTTAACATTTATATTTTATTGAGTTCTACTAATCTAGCTGAAATATACCATTGCTGGTCCGTGTAAAATATGCCACACAGTAAATAAATAAATAATAATCCCAAGAATCCAGATAAATTTATTTGAACCTCCTCCTTTAGGATATAAAAACCATACATCATATGTGAAGTAGCTACATTTTGTATTGCTGCAATGAAAGCAATTGGTTAAAGATTTAACAAAATTTATTAAATATCTAATTAATCTTGCTTTAAACATTGCTTCTTGTTTGATGTATCTTAATTAATACTTATCAGCTGTGGCAATTCTTAGTTTATCAAGTCTTGTTCTATCCTTCTAAAAAAGTTGCTATTTTTTCTCTGCAGCCAGTTGGAATTTAGGAGAGTTTTTATTTTTCTAACCACACTTTGACTTTTTTTAAAAAAAGAAATCAATATAGAGAATTTAAAAATAAACCAGAAATATGTGGTTTGGTGTATAAAACCAACAATTTCTGTAACAAATGAGTTGAATGATCTTAATCGGGAATGCCATAAAGTATTTAAAATCTTCCAAAAGATTGCATATATTTTATTTAATCAATGTGTCATTGATGGCCAGTTTTAAAATATGGACATTGTTTTTGTGTACATATCTATTAGGTTTTCTATGTGGAATGCATTCACAAATAAATGTGAATTATCCCTTAAGTAGATAAATCCTGTTTAAAATAATAACAAACAAGCCAGCCTAAAGGAGAGTTCAATAAATCCACTGCCAACATCAAGAAATTTTCATTTTTGAGAAGCAGTAGATGAGCAGACACATCTGCAATGAAAACCAATCATGTACCCTTCTTGAGGAAAGATAAACTATCGTGTAGACATGCCCTAAATCCTCAAGACCAATCCAGCCAAACACAACTGCCTCCTGTCTGAGCCCCATTAAAATAAATATGATTCACTCATGAGTAACATGGGAGGTGAAATGTTGATTCAGAGCAGACTCTTGAGATACAAGGAACATGGCCTGGTGAACTTTCCTCCCATGCTATTTGCTGACGGCTGAAAATGGCAAACGTGGTTGGATTTATGGCAATTTCAATTTTTGATTGTAAGTAAAAGAAACATTGTATGCCACTTGGTCATTTATGGCTCTAATTTTTGCATTACTACATACTAGCCCTCTGACATATTGGTTATATTACTTAAGGCCTAGGTAGAAAGGATATTCAAAGGATAACAGCTGAGTCTTAATAAGAGAACAGAGGCCTCCAATCTGGACATAAGTCTAGCATTCTGACAAAGAGACAGCACGTAGCAATGTCACCAGATTCTGCAACATATCAAAGAAAAGACCCTAGTCATATCGGAAAATGGTCTGCACATGTTTTTTTTAAAGTTCCACAACATTGAACATATCTGTCAATAAATGAGGACTAAGATCCAAAATTGGGCATTCAGCGCAGAATTGATTATATGCTAGAACATTGTTTACCATTTCCTGCCATCAAAAGAGGAGCCAGTGGAGAAAGAATTGAAAGTGCTCCACTTACTGAAAAACGAGGAGTTGAATTCCAGAGGTACCACTTCTCCATGGTGTCTCTGGTTCTCTGGAATGGCTTTTTTCTGGAAGGTCATCAAGGATGCACTAATCTGAACTTCAAAACTTGAATTCACCATGGATGTTTTATTGTTTTCTACTAATTTTTATTCAATTATGATATACATTTTGCTCTTGCATTGTTTATCAATTTTTTGATGTTATACACCAACTAGTATAACTAAGTCCAGTTGACTGAGGTAAAAATAAATCCAATCACTCACTCAGTTAGTTAAATGATTGCATTTTAAACAGGCATAACATCATTGTGGAGGTATTACAAATTTAAGAAACAAATATCTTAATTGCAGAATACAAATGGGTTCATTTCTACTTTAAAAAAACCAAAATAATTCCTAACCTAGAACTTTGGACAAGCAGTTATAAAGACAAACGGCATTTTTGGTGGCTAGGAGCTACCTTTTGTTGTTGTTGTTGTTTGCACTGTGGGGTGAGTCCAAGAGCTGTAGTATTTGGTGTGATAATACAATGATCATGCAAAGGAATAGGAATTGGATTTCCTGCCAATGTGAGCAGTGGGGTTTGCAGGGGACCCTGAGAGAGTCACAATAAAAAGGATTTATAAGCCTCCTGTGGCCTGCAAGCCATCAGTTACCTACTCCAAATATTACTCAATTTATTAACCTTGAGGGAAAGGGAAGGCCAAAAAGATGCTGTCACTATGGAACTCACTACTTCTTCCTAAAATAATCAGCAATGGCCCAAGATGCTTTTTTTTCTGATTTTTATTTTCTAATATTTTGATTTTAAGTGATAAACAAATGCCTAGGCAGAAAGACAGTATATATAAATACTGTGTATGAAATATAGTTTCTTGAGACTGTACTAGGCTATAAGCAATCAGTCAATTATTATTATAGATCAAACTAATGATTTAAATACTTTTGATTGACTAAAATACATTGAATTTTTTGAAAATACAGCAAATATGAGTGATCCTTAGAAGGATATTGGCTAATCTTTCACAGAGATCAAGTATTGCCTTTCCTGAAGCTCCCCATGGTAACGTTATAATGCATTGCTTAATTTTTTTTCATATTATAACATTGTACCCATGTGTAAATCTAGTACATTAGTTAACTGACTGATCAACTAGAACTTATGAAGAACTGACTACTTGATAATTGAATGAAAGTCCCAGAAATTGGCACAAATAAACTTTCCTTCTCCATGTAACATGAAAGTAGAACATCTAGTATAATAAAATATTTGGAATTTTTGCTATAATAATTGAATGCTTTCATAATATTTCATGAAAAAATACTTATGATACTTTGCTATCATACTGTAGTGGCTATATGGCCAAATTAATACTATATCAATAGATAGGTGTCAATTCCTAAACATGATAATATCAAATGACAAAATGTCCATCATGACACACTTGCATTCAACACATACATTTGTCTTACAAAGTCCCACACTAATATATAAGAGATGGAATAAGTATCATGAAGTTACAATTAATCACTCCCCCTACTTATCTAGGGGAGCCTATACATCCAAGAAATATTTGTATTGACTGACTATAACCAATAGAGTTCTCAGTTCTTGACATAATTATTTTTAAACAAATATTGTGGGAAAGGACATGAAACTAGATCTGAACCAGTTGGTGAGATTTAGAAGTGGGATCCAAGACCAAGTTTACTTTTTATGGGAAAAGAGACTTTTTTTTCAGTTGTAGCAACTTCTACTGGTGATCAGCAGGCTATTTTGGAAATTAACATTCAAACGAGACTGACTGTGCATGCACCTACAATTCTGTGCATGTGTGGAAGGGGAAATCGGCATGGAAGGGGAAATTGGCACGGCTTTGTTTGATCACCACCTGAATGTTTGTTTGTGACTAGATGCAAAAATTTTGGTTGTCACCCAATTTGGTCATAGTCAGAAGCAAGAGAGGTTCCTCTGTATTGAAAATTCCATTAGTATTCAGTAGATATTAAGCATCTTTAACCCGCTCTGTTTGAAATTTGCTCTCCTTTGAAAACTGGTACCATTTTGATTACACAACAATCAATGCTCAAGTCTAACAGATAAAAATAACAAAAATAGTAATAATAATCCCAAAACGGCTCTGAAAATTTCCAGGATATTTTATTCAGGGGGTGGGAGAGAGAAATTAACTGTGAACTTTTACAAAAATTATTTTCTTCAATCCCACTGGGTGCTTCTGGCATCTTTCCCATCAAAATTGTTGAAATGAAAAGCGGTCCAATGACTTGTTATAGCCGAATATGTTCATGCAGAAGTGAGTAATTTCTCTTGATCAGATATACTTTTTATATAACTAATCATCAGCTATGGGGAATGAGGATTCTGATGTCCTGCTTGAATTATTCTAAAATACATTTACTGTCAACTATATAAAACAAAATATGTTTGGATCAAATAGCCTTTTACTCTCCCACAATCCTTCTGTTATAGCTTCATTTTGCTTCATGAAGTTATGTAATTCAAAAGATTTATACATCTCTATAATTCTGTATCTGGAATGGCCTTTATAAGCCATTACCTATATTTTGAAAAGTCTAAATTGCAGTAGAACTGATTTATGAACTCTATTTGCCTTTTAGTTATTCTAGTCCTTATTATTCATATTCATTGCTACTCACACTTAACCTTTTGACTCCAATTCCTTCTTTTGAAAGATGTATGGACAGAGACTTTGTTCTTTCTGACGTGTCTTATAATTTTTATCTGTTGTCTATTTTTCCAGCCATTAGAGGAATCTAAGTACTTGGTATCTAATATGTTTGCATTCTTTGTTTATTTTGTTTTAAAGTTCTTCTTTCAACTCTCTCTTTAAATTGTTATTTCCCCTTGTCTCCTGCCTTTTGCTTTTTATCCAAATGTCTATCTAGGCTGTGGAAGACATAATGGTGCTTGAGGAATCATTTAATGTGCTAAGAATCTTGGGATGAATGAAAATGGACACACATCCATAAACAACTAGATAAAGTGAGAGACAGAGATGAGATGGAGATAAGATGATTTTTTTTGGTCATTTTACTTAAAGGAAAATTTTAAAAAAAGTCCTAACTCAAATATTAGCTCCCAAAGCTGGGTTTTATATGACTGTAAATGCACTGGTTCATAGTCTGGATGAAATAGTTTCTGGGGATAGTAGTTTATTGTCATATGATGGTTGGGTTACTTACACCCTATTTCGTGTTTGATTATGACAATTGTTTATACATGTCAATCCCCTGAATGCAGAGAAAGAACCCTTCCAGCAGTGGTCATTGATAAACACTCTTTATCTTAAAGTTCTTCTGGTTTTGCTGACACTGTCAAACATTCCTGCCCAAAGTCCAAACAGAACATAATATAACTTATGGCATATCAAGCACATGGCTTCTTGCTGTTTCTAGCCAGTCTAGAACTCCTAAGTGCACAATTTATTATTTACCATGGCCGACATAGCCCAAGAACCACGTTCTTGATGCTACAGTAAATCTAGTGGATTAGGAAGTCCTTGTTGGATATTTTCAGATTGACAAATCAGAATTTGTTACAGAAACATTATGCTAATTCTATTGCAGTGAAATGAAAATGAGTG
Source organism: Laticauda colubrina (assembly GCA_015471245.1). Taxonomy (NCBI): domain Eukaryota; kingdom Metazoa; phylum Chordata; class Lepidosauria; order Squamata; family Elapidae; genus Laticauda; species Laticauda colubrina. The sequence continues at coordinate 42,624,265 of BLBF01000007.1, read as the reverse complement.
GCATTAACTGTATATTGATGATTGAGAATTTCTTACAAATGAAGGCAAATCTACATGTCCCAGGATAATGTTGCAGGATCTAATCTGAGCCGGTCATCAGGTCCAGAGTTTTATTCTTCCAAGCTTTCAGATTTGTGCTAAAGCCCATCCTCAGAGAATTTCTGGAGAGTGAGAAGTTCCCTGAGGATGGGCTCCTGCAATAAACCACGGGTGGCTAACTCAGATTAGATCCTGAGAAAAATTATTAACCTAATTTTGTATAATCTCGAGGAAATCTTCTTTTAGCAGTATTTAGCATTTAATTGCAAAAGGAAGTAAGTTGCATAATTTTGCTTTCAAATCTATAAAAAGATGGCTTCTTGAGGATAAGCATTCCAGATGGAACACTGCTGGCATATTCACCTTCAGAGCAACATTGCTAGATGGCACATTTTCCTACTCCCAAAGTAATTGATTGGAGTTGACAGGGTCCAGTCAACACATAAGTCAACACATAGGAAATGGTCTGTTTTTAAGACAAACAAAATGACAGACTGCTGTTATCAATGGCAATCACTTATCTCATCTGCATTTTAGCTTTATCCCATTTCTAGATTATAAAAATCAGAATGCTATGGAATTCACTTTGGCAGATGGAAAAGTGCATTTACTGTAAATGTGTACAAAATGGAAAATGAGCATGGATGGAAATATGACGTTCAAACAAAATCATACTTTGGCTTCTAGTCACAGTCACATAGCAATTAATATGTTTAACATGCAAGTATAATGTAGGGCTGGACTCAGAGGTGGTATTCAGCAGGTTCTGACCAGTTCTGGAGAACTGGTAGCAGAAATTTTGAGTAGTTCAGAGAACCGGCAAATACCACCTCTGACTGGAGATTTTAAAGTATCCTTCCCCTGTCACACCCACCAAGCCACACCTACAGAACCAGTTGCAAAAAAATTTGAATCCCACCACTGGCTAGACTTGGACTAGAGATGCCCAGGTTCAGAACCACACCTAACTATGGAACTTAACTGGATGACTTTGGCTTGTCATTCTCTCAGCTGAATCTATTTCAGAGGATTGCTGTTGAAGGGATAAAAGGGAAATCCCCATGTAAGCCATTTTGAGCTCCTGGACCACATATATTATGTAAGTCTGACATATAAATAAATCTAAATTTTTTTCAGGTCCTAATGCAGCCCCTCCCTTCAGCCAATGAGATCCTTTTACTGGCTATTGGGTAGGGACGGCATAGCTGACTTTGAGATGGCAGGTGTAAAGTATGAGTCTGTAATAGAGTCAGACATTTATAGTGCTCAGAATATTTTCTAAATCTATTTTAGAAAATAGAAGAGGAATTATTCTTTACAGAAGACAAATCCTTCCTTCCTTCCTATATACTCCTATATATACCCCTATAAAGGGGTATATTATGTAAGGAATATAAACATGCCATATTGGTAGTGGAATTTGTCATATATCATTCTGGTTTTGGGAAAAAAAGTCTTAATTGAGTGTTAAGTCTGACAACCATATTTAAAGCAGGGGTGGGATTCAAATTTGTTAACAACCAGTTCTGTGGGTGTGGCTTAGGTGGTGGGCATGGCTTGGTGATCATGTGACTGGGTGGGCATAGCTTGGTGGTCATGTTATTGGCTGGGTGTGGCCAACTCAATATCACTCATATCGAGGCACGCATCTCCTCGCCTGGCCTCTCATGACTGTGGGAATGCTGCAACAGTCATAAGTGTGAAAAATGGACATAAATCACTTTTTTCAGTGCCATTGTAACTTTGAATGGTTACTCCACACAAGCAAGTACTAGAAAAGGAAGGGGAAAAAAACTCCAGAGAAGTTCCTGAGACAGGAAGTCTAGCCCTGCCAAGAATGTAATAAGGGTTAATGGAGAGGCAGTTTCTGTAAGCAACACCAGAATGTTTCCTTCCTGCCTTCCTTACAGGATTAGGCCAATAATTTCTTCTAACAACTGGTTCTCCGAACTGCTTAGAATGTTAACAACCGGTTCTAGTGAATAGGTGTAAACCTGTAGAATCCCACCCCTGATTTAAAGTGCATGAGCATGAAATGCATTAATACTGTGTATAAATTGAGGGGTCCGATTGTACTATTTTAAAGATGAACTTGTGAACTGCTCATCTAGCCTCCTCATCAAGAGACAAAAGTACCATCATCCTATGTGTCTGTTTTCTTACTGGAAAAGGACCAAACTACACTTCAGCATTGCTTGGCTGTTCTAGATAAGAAATACTGAAGTAGCAATAATAAAAAAATGGCCAAGCAAGATGAAACTCCAGTTGCTCAGACGGCTGTCTCCACATAATCTGTATTTTATACAAAAAGAAAAAGAACTCTATGGAATCTCAGCTGTGACGGAGAAAAACTGCCAACACAGTGTGATAAGGAAAGTCTAATGTGCGTATTAATCATGTTTATAGCTCCTCGTTTGCTGATATATTAGCTTAAACTCCCTTTACATTTTTTTTAAATCTAGTAGATACATTTAATAGGATCCCTATTGTTCTTCTGAATTGGATTAATTAAAACAAATTGACCATGAGGGTTTTTACAATAAATCATATTTTGTTTTTATTATAGAGTGCATAACATAGTGATTGTATTATAACAATTTCAGAATGCTTAAAATAATTAACTCTTTGATCATTTGAATTGTTACCTTTTTATATCTTCCTATTTCAATTTTTGGAGAGCTTTACAAAGAGTAACTTCAAGTTGGCAGTATTGCAGAATACAGAATAAAGAGTTGGAAGGGACTGCTTGAGCAGGAGACCTGGTACCATTCTGGACAAATGGCTACTTAACATCGTCTTAAAAACTCCAGTGATGGAGCACCTCCAAAAGTTTAGGTAATATATACTATTTAAAATATGTCAAAATACTTTCCAAATATAGATTGTACCCAATTTCCTAGAACTGACTTGCTTATTTTTGTAGGAATTAAATGCTTAATTTTTCTAGATGGATGCAATTTATAATGCAATATTTTTTATTATTTAACTGTATCCAGTTTTCCCACAACTGTTCTTGCTCGCTTGAATAAAATAATCTATATTATTTTGAAAAATCATATGCATAAGAGAGTGGCCAGAGATCTCCACACTAAGCAACTTTGAGACTGGTGGACTGCAACTCCCAGAATTCCTCAGCCAGCATGGCTGTCTGAGAAATTCTGGAAGTTGAAGTCCACCAGTCTTAAAGTTGCCAAGTTTAGAGACCTCTGAGCTAGACAGACAGACAGACATTTGATATGTTAAAGCAATATTCCAGTTCATTAGTACCTGGAGTATTTCAATTTTCCAATTTGTAGTTGTTGCTTCTCTTCTAATTTTTACTTACAGAAGAAAAAAGAATAGTTGCAGTGTACATTGTTTTTAATAACTTGAAAGCAGTCACTTTAATTCATATTCGTGAAATGTTCTGTCCAAAAATTGGTTTCAGCACAATACAACAGTCTATTAATATTCATAAAAAATGAAAATTAATTTTGAATGATCCTTTAAAATCACTGCCATCAATTTACAATAGGTGTCCTCTGTGTATCAACGGGAACATTTGCATGTTAGTCAAAATAATTTTACTATATAAATTATTTAAATAGTTTCTTAGTTTTTTCCTTAAACAGAAAATATAAATTCCATGTCTGGAATGGAATGGCCAGATGATGATGTTTGATGATAAAACAAAATATTAATAAGGATTGCTCAATTGTAGTCTGTGTACTAATGTACTAATGCTTAATAAGTTATAAAACAAATATCTCATTCAGGCAAACTTTGTCCTTGAAAACATGATTTAATCCAGCCAACTTAATTGTTTGTCAAATACAAATGTTTTAATTAGGAATTCGAATTAGTATTGCCTCTATCCAATCTTTTTATATAACAGGAGAACCTTTTTGCTAATATTCACTGATTGTACCACACAACTGAAAATAAGGATGATAATCTTTTGGTATACCGTATCAGCCAACAAGTATAGAAATAATCACTCTATTTACTATGTTATTTATTTTATAAAATATTTTGTGATAAAATACCTTTTAAATTTACCATTTTATCTACAAAACAGGATACAGAGTTTGCAACTGGTTTGTGTTCACTGTTTGGTTAGTAAAATATTTGGGACAAAGTGTGACCAGCAGTATAATTCTATTATAAAACTACATTTTTAAAAAATTCAGAAGAGAAGCTTAGCCTTAGTAAACAAATGTATTTATCAACAACTACATTTTTTGATGGAAACCTGTTAAAAATTTCTTTTAAACTGTATTTTACAGTTTCCATTTAGGCTAGTCATACATTTTTACTAGCCTTGGAAATCCAGATTATAACATTTAAAAATAAGTAAAATTCCCAACTGCATTGTTAATCATACTTAGCCACAATCCTATATCCTTGTACCCAGGAGAAGCTTCACCAAAATCAAAGGGGCATATTTTAGAAATGACACATGGGATTGTAAAGTCAGCGCCACTGACAAAGAGTTTCTTTTTGGCTGCTGTCTAGAAGGTTCTCTCTTTGAAATTTTTTATTTTGGTTTCATCAGCTGGTTTCCAGGCAAACACTGCAAGATTAGATGCTATCATGGATGAAATTTCCTCCAACTGGCATCTCAGGATGGTGATAACTGATTGAGGAAATCCTTGTTATTGCAAGACAACTCCAGGCAAAAACTGCAACAAATTGCCATCTTCTCCCTCTCAGAACAACTGTCAGAATTCATTGTGGAAGTTAAAATCCATATATTAAAGGCCACAGTTACCAAGAACATGCTGGTTCTGTAAGCCTTGGTACATAATACATCGATGCCAAAACCTAACAAAGTGTTGACTGAATTCCAGCTGGTGGCAACATATGGTACATCAGCAAGCTTATTTTGGCTACCTCTATGTGCAAACAAATGTTCATTTGTTCTAGCACCAGATTGATTTCTCTTCTTGTCCCATGGGAGAGAGTATCCCCCTTTCAAGAAAACTCAGCAAACTATTTCAGACTTCAGCCCTTAAGAATGAGGAGTAAGCCTTTGCTGAGTGTACTGGGATATGTCCAAGGAAAAATTTACCACACTGCACTGCCAGCCTCCATATACCATTATCAAATTCAAGATAGTGTTTCTCCCAAGAATTTTACCAAGAGAAGAAAAATAACAATTTGCTTAACAGTAACATAATACTCAGGATAGGCCAAGAGTGCCAGAAATCTACTTTTATATTCTTCTCAGAGACTTAGAAGTTAGAATTATCCATGACTACTATACTACAGCCACTTGTCATTATAAGAATTCAATCCTTTTACAGTCTATAGCAGGGCAATATTCCAATGTATCAATAGCTTTAATCTGTTATATATTGACATATAATATAAATCTACATTCATTTTTAATTTTTCTTAACATAATGAGCTTTAGGCACACCATTTCTTTTTTTTCCATGAATTCGTACAAATTATATGCATATTAATCCATCCTTCCCTTGTACATGAAATCATGCAAACAATGTCTGAAAAGAATCATGTTGAAGCGCGGGAAATCAGGAGACAGGAGACCAGCGTAACTTCAGCTCTTTATTCAAGGTATAGATCTGTGTGTCTTTTAGCGAGCCACGGCAGCTCCTCTTACAGAGCTAGCTGGCGGCTCTCACCCAATGACAGCTTTCTGAATCTCCTGCAATCGGTTCGTCCAATCACGGGAGATTCCTTACTAACCAATCACCGTCTTGCGTCTCGGCCAATCACAGTGCAGTTCGTTTCAGCCAATCAGGTTAGGGTATTACAAGTATGTTAATATGTAACACTCCTCCCCTCTTGATATGGTCTATCCTACGTGATATAGTCGCGTAGGTAGGCAGGGCTTTTTACTTGCCTTCTTGACCATGCGCAGTTCAGTTGCTGCATGGTCTTCAGCCAGTTCAGTTGCTCCCGCTCTTCTCCATGGAACCACCTGGAAAGGTGAGTCAGGCCTTTCGCCGCAACTCCCACCCGGTCCACTGACTTCAATTGAGTTGTTGGCTTCTTTGTTCCCGACCGGTCTTTCTGGGCTGGTTGAGCTGGCTTGACTGTTCCTTCCAGGCGAGATTCCGAGAGGGTCGTCTTCCTCTGGTACCCTTCGGCTGTCTTCACTTTCCGGTTAGTATTGTTAGTTTCTTCTTTGATTTAGCGGTGTTTGTATTTCTGGTCCGGTTTGTCATTGTCTTATAGTCATATTTTCTCTTTCTTTTTGATGATTTTTTGGGGTTTCCCCCCTCCCCTCTAGTTTTTTTATTAGAGTCTGTTTGTGAGTTTTGTGGTTTTCAGTGCTGTTTAAAATTATTCTTGATCGTATTTGGTCGACATGCCGTTTCCAGTTTCTTCCGTCCTCTGTTTCCAGCCGGTACGACCGGGGGCCTGTTACTTGGGTTATTGTAGCGGGTACCCATAGTGGGTCCCCTGAAAATTTTTTAGCGTAGATCGTGTCTCCCGGATTAAGTGCCCGGTACCGGCTGGAGGAGTCTGGTGGTTTTTTTGGATTGTAAGTTGGGTGAAGTCTGTCTAGATGGGATCGGAGTTTTCTTCCCATCAGGAGTTCTGCCGGGCTTTTCTTGGTTTTGGCACTTGGTGTTATGTGCTGTATTGTTAATAGCTTATTTATTTTGTCGTGTATGTTACCAGTGTCCATCTTTTCTGAAGCGTCTTTGGTGTATCTGACCATTCGTTCCATCATCCCGTTCGCCGCCAGATGCACAGGCGCTGTCAATGTGTGTCGGATTCCCCGTTCTGCGAGGAATTGCTTGAATACCAATGCCGTAAATTGTGGCCTGTTGTTGATACTATCAAGTCAGGTAGGCCGTGGGTGGCGAAAAGTCTGTTTAGCTGTTTTGTAACTGCCTCTGTCATGGTAGTTCACATTAGGCTTACCTCCAGCCAGTTGGAGGAAGAGTCTACTGCGATCAAGAAAGTGTGCCCTTTTGTGGGTCCCGCAAAATCTATATGGACCCTCGACCATGGTCCCCTTGGTGTTTCCCACTGGAGGGTTGGTGCTTCGGGCGGGTTTGGTCTGGATTGCTGACATTTGTCACATGTAGCCACCCAGGTTTCAATGGTTTTGTCTATCCCTGGCCACCATACGTAGCTTCTGGCTAGGGATTTCATTTTCACAATGCCCGGGTGTCCCTCATGCAACATGTGTAATATTTTTTTTTGTAAGCCGTCTGGAACTACCACTCTATCACCCCATATTATACATCCCTTTTGGGAGGATAATTCAGTTTGCCAGTTTCAGAAGAGTTTAAACTGGTCACTGCTTTCTGTTTCCAGCCACCCTTTTACCACCCAGTACAAAACTCGCGCCAGTTTGCTGTCTTTGTTCGTCTCTCTCACAATGTCTGATGTGGTTGTTGGTAGGTTGGGCAATGTCTCTATTTGCAGGGTGGATGTGGTGCGTGCAGTGTCATCTTCGTAATCTGTTAAGGGGCAACGGCTTAGTGCATCGGCATGTGAGATGCATTTCCCTGGGCGATGTATTAGTTGGTAGGTATAGGCGGCAAGGAACTCAGACCACTTTGTCATCCGGGGAGACAGTATGTTGGGGGTGGCCTTGTTTCCCGCCAGGATCCCCAGTAGTGGTTTATGGTCAGTGATGAAGGTGAAGTCCCTACCATTTAAGTACTCGTGAAACCGCTTCACGCCGGTAACTGCTACAAGTGCCTCCTTGTTGAGCTGGCTATAATTTCTTTCTGCCTTTGATAGTTTTTTCCAGAAGTAGGCAATCGGTGCTTCTTTCCTGTCTGGCAGGGTATGACTTAGTATAGCTCCGATGCCGAATGGAGAGGCGTCGCAGGTTACCGTTAGTGGTAGGGTCTCGCTGTACTGGATGAGGACTGATTGTGATGTGAGGAGGTCTTTTATGTTCCGGAAGACAGCCTCTTCCCACTTGCCCCACAACCAGACGGATGTCTTGTCGATCAACCTATCCAGAGGTTCCGCTGTTGTTGCCTTCTGTGGCAAAAAGACATTGTAGAAATTGATTAGTCCCCAAAAGGCTTGTAATTCTGCCTTATTTTGAGGTCTCGGGGCTTCCTTCATTGCTTTTATTTTTTTTGTGGGTGGGGTGGATTCCATCTTTGTCCACCAGATATCCCAGGAACTCAACCTTTTCAGTGCGTAACTGGCACTTTTCTTTTTTGACTTTAAGTCCTGCATTTTTAAATTTTTGTAGGACTTTTCTGAGTCGGCTTCTCAATTGTCTTTTGTCTTTGGCTGCTACCAACACGTTATCAAAATATGGCACGACTCCCTTAATTCCTTGGAGTAACCATTCCATGAGACTCTTGAACACCCCTGGTGCCACTGACTCCGAATTGGAGCCTTTTGCACTGGAAAGCCCCACTGTGGGTCACGATAGTTTGCACTTCCGCAGTCTCGGCATCGACGGGCAGCTGTTGATATGCTTGCACCAAGTCGAGATTTGCAAAGACCTTTCCTCCCCCGAATGAGTGTAGGAGGTGCTGTACCACTGGGATTGGGGATGCACTTTGTTGCAGTGCATTGTTAAGTGTCGCTTTATTGTCCCCACAAATTCTCATGGACCCATCTGGTTTGATTGGAGTGACAATTGGGGTCTCCCAGCGTGCATGATCTATTGGTTCCAGGATCCCTTTTGCAATGAGGTTATCTAATTGTGCATCTATTTTTGGTTTGAGGGCGAACGGAACTCGTCTAGGTTTGAGCCGGATTGGGGCAATATTGGGGTTCAAGCTAAATGATATTGGGGACCCCCGGTACTTGCCTAATTGTCTGTCAAACACTTTTTGGAATTCCTTCATCAGCTCCTCTTCCCAGTCTGTTTCCTCGACATGGTTGCCCGTCACCTCGATCCCTAATGGTGCGAACCATTCCAGACCCAGCAGGCTTGGGCGGTCTCTTCGACAATTGTGAGTGGAAGTACTTTTCCATGCCTTTTGAAGGTTACATGGAAGTGTCCAATTTCTATTACGGGGATTCTGTTCCCCTGATAGTCTTTAATAGTGAGTCTCTGGTTCTCCAGCTCTTGTTTCTGAAAGCTGGGCACTAACCTCTTAATTGTGTCCCAGGACACCATGGAGAGGTATGATCCGGAGTCCACCTCCATTCTGCATGGCCTGCCTTCGATGCTGACCTGCACGTGTACTTTTCTTGCATCTGAGTTCTCTGAATGGCTGATTGTGGCCATTTGATGGGTTTCTTCTCGTCGTCTGGTCACGCTGAGCCGCTTGCTTCGGTTTTCGTGGTTCCATCGGTTCTCTGTGAATCTGTCTCAGTTTCTGGGAGGCGTGTTGTCATGTCGTCTTGGGCTGGAGTTCCATTTGTTTTGGCAGACCTTGGCGATATGCCCCCCTTTTTTCACAGTACTGGCAAATGGCATCTAAAAACCGGCACTCAGAACGGGGGTGGTCACTGCCGCAACCGGCACACTGGAAGCCCGACTTACGACTTCTCCACTGGTCTCACTCCACTTGCAATCAGTGGATCTCCTCTTTCTCATCGTCGGTGTTGGGTGATAGATCAATGTCCTCGTGGTGCGCCATTGTTGCTTTGTGTCCAGTTTCAGTTCATTTTTCGGGGGATGTGTTGGTCTCCCAGGTTGTTGGCCGGTCCCTTGCATTCATTAGTCGCATCTTGGCTGCTGATTTCTTCGTGGCTTCAGCTGAGGTGTCTTCAGCAATGGCTTCAGTAACTGTAATGTCTGCTCAAGCCATTAGCCTGCTCTGGAGTACGGGGTCTCTGAGACCAAGAACCACGCGGTCCCTCAGAGCCTCGTCCATGTTTGAAAAGCCACACACACCTCAGATGTTCCTCAATGCTGCCACAAAATCCCCAGTGCTCTCTCCGTCCTTTTGATCCTGACGGTAGAATTCGTGTCACCGGATCAGGTTTGGCACGGCTGGGGCATTGTGGTTCTGAAGTAATCGATCTAGATCTGGCCAAGTCATCTCCTTCACGTCCTCTGGCTTGGCCAACGCTTTGGCCATCTTGAATATGGCTGGTCCTCAATGGGTCAGGGACACAGCTCTCTTTCGATGGTCGTTTGCATCCTTGAGATTGTTGCTCTCGAGGAACATGAGGAATCTATAGATTCCCAGTCCTCGGTTGCCTGGTCGAATGGTGTGGGTGGCGAGTTGCTGCTGGCCATCTCATCGGTTGTTCAGCTCAGTTGCCACGTGCCCGACTGGTCTCTTTGTCTCAGAATCCCACCTTCATCGCCAGTGTTGAAGCGCGGGAAATAGGAGACAGGAGACCAGCATAACTTCAGCTCTTTATTCAAGGTATAGATCTGTGTGTCTTTTATTGATCTGTGTGTATTCTTATAGAGCTAGCCAGCGGTTCTCACCCAATGACAGCTTTCTGAATCTCCCGCAATCGGTTCGTCCAATCACGATTCCTTACTGACCAATCACCGTCTTGCATCTCAGCCAATCACAGTGCAGTTCGTTTCAGCCAATCAGGTTAGGTTATTACAAGTATGTTAATATGTAACAGATCATATTTTAATTTTATAGATCTGTAAATCAGGCATTGAAATGTTCTGATTTTGCCAAAACAAACCAAGCAATATTTATATCAACAGGGCAGGCATTTGAACAATTTTCTTAGCTTGGAATTTTGTCAGTTCTATCATGTAACTGTGCATCTCTGTTTGCTTACAACATTGTAAAATTGTTGTGCTGCTGTTGTTATGGTCTATTGAATGAACCTCTGGTGGCTGAAGGAACAAGTTATTGCAATTTTCCTGGCAAGTTTTTCAGAGATGGTTTGCCATTGCTTCCTTCCTCAAGAACAAACGTATAAACATGATCCAAAGTCATCCAGCTGGCTTTCACATCTAAGCCCCAAACGAGAATTCACGGTCTTCTGGTTCTAATCGAGGAGTCCGTCCACTCACTGTTCATTGCATTTGTTATTAACAAATTGTTTTTCTTGCATGTTTTTGTCCTAAGTAATGGGATAACTTTGTTGGGAAAATTCAAAGTAGTAACATACACTGCCTGAACTAAATTTGTCTGTCTGATTATGGAGGACTGAGATATGAGGCCATTATACTTTCCTACAATTGCCAAATTGCTTCCCCAGAGGCAACTCAGTTCTATTTCCCCTTAGACTGAAACCGGAAGTAATCAATAAAATGCAAGCAAAATTCAGCTTATTTGTATACAAAACAAGCCTAGTGAAATTGGGTACACATATATGCAAATGTTTACTCCTTATGAGGGATAACATAAAACATATAATTAAGCCTGTTTTAACTCCATGATCAACATAGTAATTTTACCAAAGGTTCCCAGAGGAATTCAAGCCTGGAATCTTATATAAATAGTAGATATAAGAAATAGATTCTTATATAAATAGTAGATCATCAATACAATGGGTAGAAGAACACAGGAAAATTCTGACACTACATACATAGGACCTGAACCACCTCTGCAAATATGCCACCAAATAGTGTTTTTAAAAAAACTTTATTTCTTTGGCACTATCAGAGTTACAAAACTATTCAGCAGTACAATCTGAGTGTTGCATCCAATAAGAATCCTGGAGCAATAAAAAAACTATAATGATTGAAAAAGAAAAATCAAGAAAGAATTGATATATTTGTTGTTAGTTATAAAGTTGTGTCCGACCCATCACATGGACAATGTTCCTCCAGGTCTTCCTGTCCTCTACCATCCCCCAGAGTCTCTCTCTCTCTCTCTCTCTCTCTCTCTCTGTGTGTGTGTGCATGTGGGTGTGTGTAATATATATATAAGGTATTCAGCTTTGTATGGGTATTTTCCCACATCATTATAGTTGTGCTTTTAAAGTTGGAGCAACATTTCAGCAGAATCTTATCTGTCATCATCAGGCTCCTGTATTGTGTTCGTCTGTGAGTCAGACTTTCACAGCCGTTTCTCTTTTAAATTGGGGGCTAGCCTACTGCTGTGCCAGAATGTTTTTTTTCTTCATCCTGATTGGCTGGGAGTCTTGGTCTGTGTTTATTGGTCTTGGAGTTTGCTGTGTTCTGCTTGATTGGTGTTTCTAATATCTTCTGTCTGTTTTGTTGCTTTTTTGGTCTTGATTGGCTGGCAACATTGTGTTCCTGTATTGGAAGCTTTTAGTGCGGCTTGGCTCCGAGTAAACGGATGGCTATCATTTATTAGGAAGCTAGGTTTCATCTGGGTGCCTGGTTCGGGTGTGTTTGAGCTGGAGGTATCAGGGGGGATCAGTTTGTGCCCAGGTGTTTGCCTGGCTTGTGGTGTGGAGATTTTTTTGTTTGTGAGTGCAGGCTTCCAAATAAATGACAGTCTGGTGGAATCATCTCTTCTATTCATGCTTTCAGGTCTTTTTTCAATCTCTAATATAATATAAATTGAGCTTAAATACACACACACACACACATCTTTTGAGGAATTCAACATGCCATTAAAGCAACGGATATTTTCTTGTGCTTTGTTGCTTTTTATTTTTTGGAGTCGGTAAGGTTATTATAACATTCAATCTGCTTTTCATTCCATAATTTCTCCAAGAAGAAGAATGTTATTAATTAAAACTATGATGTTTTTTTGGTTTATTGATGAGCATATAAATGTGTGTCTTTTGGAACAAAATAAATGAAAAGTCCACCTGCTGGAAAAGATTTCCTCATGTTTAATCCAGAACAAACATGTTAAAAAAAGATAGATGCTTAATATTTTATTTATTTGATTTGTCAATCGCTTGCAAGATAATAGATATAAAAATCATCTATTTAGCTATCTAGCTATCTAATCTAATTCCTGGGAGAAAGTACTGAAAACTCATAATGAGAAGATGGATTTGCATAGAATGTAAGTCTATATTTTGCAGGAATTTGAAAGAATATTCCTGCATTGGATATCATGGTGTATCTCTTGATGGAGTCTGAGTCCTTACTTTTAGGATGGTAGAGATTGCACTTTACAATTCATATGACTCCAATGTTGACTTCTTAGCTGACACCAGCCAAAGCATAGAAAAACACAAAGAAATAGTTCAAGATCAGACACCACGGAGAGACCTGGCCCACAGAATCACCAAGAGTCAGACACTACTGGATGGATAACTTCATCATCATCATCATCATCATCATCATCATCATCATCATCATCATC
>BLBF01000007.1:42575407-42611113 GCA_015471245.1 Laticauda colubrina | reverse complement strand
TCATCATCATCATCATCATCATCATCATCATCATCATCATCATCATCATCAAGATACAAAAGGAAGTCAAACAAAGTCTTAGAGAGTCTTTAGAGTGTGGATAGGATCATTTTGCATCCCAGGTAAATAGTTAGGTCCAGAACCATTCCCATGAAATGAATCACATGTAGAGTTACACATAATGGATTTTTGCAGCCTGTATGACAATTTGCACACACTAAAGGAATTGACTTCCTTGTAACAACCACACACTTGAAACACTTCTTGAAGTACTTAAACTGAAGTACCTCTTCTTTCTAGAAAATATTCACATAAGATCATAACCCTTTTTATTATTTGCTCCCCATTTCCTCACACCATATTCATTTTCTCCAGAAGCTGTAAAAATGCATTCTTTGCTTTGGCAACAAAATCTGTCTGGTGAGTTTCATAAAATTCAGTTCTCAACAATATTAAATATTTCATAGTTGCTGATGAGCAAAACCAAGATACTCCAAAAGTTCATAAACATTTCTTTTATAGAAACAAAACCCCTCAAAAAAATTTTTATAATTAACCGAGATAAATGAGACTCTCATAAATAAGATCATTTCTATTTGTTTAATGACTTATTTGTGTCTGAAAGATTTGTTCAACTGGAACTGAAGTTTGATAATATTCCAGTATGTGAAAAATTCACAATCAGACACACCATATTTTCCACATAAAAAGCAATTACCTCATGTTTTTATAGCATTTACAGAATGATTAGATTTTAGCACCACAAGCCTATCTAAAGTTTCAAAATCACAGCTGCCTCTTTCCATGTGGAAAGACATTTTTTTACTATTTTGCCTCCCTCTCTCAGTTATCTGCAGAAAGTTCACTCCTAATGCTGGTGATGAGTATGAAATAAGGCCTACCATAACTGCTAGGAAGTAATTACATGAGAAGATAAATGACTCCACAGATCTGCCTTCTTGAATTGGTTGGATGATCCAACTTCATCTTCTCCTCACTATTTAATAAAGTGCATGTACAGTATATGCTGAGGAATAATGCCAAGCAAGGTCAGATAGTTGCTCCGAAGATGACTCCCAGTTTTTGATAAGCAAGGGTTTCACTGTGAGAGAATGACAATGGAACAAATCAAGATTTGTGAATGACAATTATTTGGCAACAATAGATAAATCTTCAGTGCACTGAATCTTAAATACAAAGTAACTTTGGCAGATAAATGCTATTGCTGAATAAATGTCATCCTGCCATGCGAATAAACAACGTTCTATGCAGATCTTAAACACTTTAAAAATTGAATAATCCCAGCCAAAACAATGTAAGCCATATTTAACCATTTGTTCACTCTATAGAACTTGACATGTTGAATATATTATGCACAAATATACAATGCACAGAAATCCACATGCATGACATACATGCATGTCTAGAACAAATTTGTCTCAAGAACAAATTCACAGCTTGCTATTTTAAACATACCAGTAGATATTCATCTCAACTCCAGGAGAGTTACAGCAACATATCTATCCAGTTATCTTGCTATATTAGGAAAGTGGTTTGCCACTGCTTTCTTCTATACGTGATATGATGTCATGGCACCAGTGGACAAAGAAACAAGAAAAATAAACAGCTGCTAGAAGACTTAGATAAAAACATATACAGGTAGTCTTTGATTTACAATCAAAATTGAGCCCAACATTTCTGCTGCTTCTTGCCACAGCTGTTAAGTGAATCACTGAGGTGGTTAAATTAGTAGCACATTTGTTAAGTGAATCTGACTTCCCCATTGTCTTTGCTTGTCAGAAGATCACAAAAAAGGATCATATGAACTCAGGGTACTACACCCCGGTATCAGTGGCCAAGCATCCAAATTTTGATCACAGGGATGCTACAATGGTCATAAGTGTGAAAAACAGTCATAAGTCACTTTTTTGAAACTTTGGACAGTCACCAGATAACTGTTGTAAGTTGAGGATTCCCTGTATAATAAAAAATTAAAATAGTACCGTATTATAAGAAGTGATAAATAAATGAATATACAGTAATGTATTGTGCCATTATATAGCATAACATTGAGTGAGATGGGTGGATATTTTTGAGCCTTTCTCCAAAACAAGTAATAGTAAATAGAAATTACTCCCTGCTTGGAAATTATGAAAAATTATTGTACATGAAGGTCTGTCATCTAAAACAAACTCTCCATTCTTATATAAGGAGCAGCATAGTAGCAAATGGCTTAGGGTTTCTACTGAACCATCATCACATGGACATATTTTAATTTAAAAAAAATTCAGTAAAAATACTTTATTAAACAAATTTATACAAATACAATAAAATCAAACATTCCGCTTATTGCAACGTGAGCAAGACAGTGTTCACTCAATCTGACATCTCTCAAATTATGTAGAATAATAATTCACACTTATTACATTAATATATAACACAAAGTTTCATCTCATTATATATTACAAATATAGTTGCATGTAATGTTGCTAATTTCCGTCATAACTTTTTATTTGATTTAGTTTTGTTCCTTTCATGTCTACTTTTCAATCAACTGTGCCAAAAATTCCAGATCTCATAGTATTCTGACTCCTCTTTGTTTTTAAGTTCCATTGACAACCTGTCCATTTCTGCACATTCCAAAGTTTTCTTTATAATATGAAGTTGGGGGAAGTATTTTCGCATTACCAATTTTTGGCAAAGGCAAGCCTTGATACTGTTAATATATGGAGTATAATATATAATAATTTTTTACTAATTTTTTGTTTTAAAATTCCTAATAAAAATATCTCTGGTTTCAATTCAATTTTAACTTTTGTAATTTCTTCTAGCCAATTTCTAATTTTCCACCAATATTTTTTTGCTTTTGGGCAAATCCACCACATATGATAGTAGTTTCCCTGCTCATAACCACATTTCCAATAGCTTGCCAAATTATTGAGAAATATATTTGCAAGTCTCGCTGGCTGTCAGTGCCAGCGATAAAACATTTTATATTAATTCTCCTTATAAGTTGCTGATAGAGTTAATTTATAATTTATTTTCCAAAGGTTTTTCCAATCTTCCAAATTAATACTATATCCAAAGTTTTTGACCCAGGTTATCATTCTTTCCTTCACAGTTTCTTCTTCCAATTTATATCTTAACAAATACTTGTACATTTTGGTAATAATTTTTCTCTCTGGCTTCTGTAAAATTTTGTCCAATTCTTGCTGGTCCAAATACATCCCATACCGATCTATGTCTTTTTTACATCTTGTTTGTATCTGTAAGTATGTCCATCAATCTACTTGTATTATTTGTAACACAAGTTCCTGCTTAGATTTTAATTTCCCTTATTCATTTAAGCTCACTGTCTTATTCAAATCTAAAACATTTGGGTATACCATAGCTTCCATGGTTGACATCCAGATTGGGATTTTTGATTAATGGTTTCGTTTTAGTTTTTCCCAAACCCCTAATAATTACCCCTAGTAATCTCTAATTTGATGTCTTTGAAAGTACGAATGAAATTTATTTTTCCCTTCCCACATGAATGCATGCCAGCCAATCTGCAGGTCATGCCCTTCTAATATTAACACTCTTTTATTCTTTAGATTTACCCAATCTTTAATTCATGTTATTATTGTGGCCTGATAATAGAGTTTCCAATCTGGAAGTTCGAACCCTCCCTTGTCTTTGCTATCCTGCAGGAGCTTTAGTTTTATCTGGGCCTTTTTCCCTTGCCAAATAAAATTTTAATTCTTTTTTTTTAATTCTTCAAAGAACGTTTTGCCTAATTTTATTGGAATACCTTGGAATAACTTAAGCCCATGTCACACTGGCCAACGGATGCAAAACGGACACAACGGACGAGCAAAATGTTCCATCCGTTGTTATCCGCTCTCAAAAGGGGCAAAAATTTGCATAACTGGAGTGGATAACACGGACGCGGGGAGGATGCAGGGCAGATGCAAAGCGGATGCGGAACGGAAGCCCAGCGGATGGAAGCGGATGGAAGCAGATGGGAGCGGATGGCGCAACCGCAGGGCTTCCGGGGGGCCTCAGCGAAGTGGACATGGAACGGATACAGCGGATGCAGAGCGGACGCCGAACGGATGAAGCGGATGCACAGCGGAAGCCTTGCGGATAAAGCGGATGCACAGCGGAAGCCTAGCAGATGCACAGCAGAAGCAGAACGGATGCCGACCATTAATTGCGCATGCGGGGGGGAAGTATTATGTAAGCCCCCCGGATATAAAGGGAAACAGCTCGCACGTGGCCAGCATTCCAAGGAAAGACCTGCTGCTGGACACTTCGAGTTCCTTGCCTGCCCTGCCAGCCTGCCTTCCAGCCAGCCTTGGTGCCTGCCTGCCTGCCTTCCTGCCAGGCTTTCTGCCAGCCTTGGTGCCTGCCTGCCTGCCTGCCTGCCTTCCTGCCAGGCTTCCTGCCAGGCTTCCTGCCAACCTTCCTGCCAGCCTTCCTGCCAGCCTTCCTGCCAGCCTTGGTGCCTGCCAGCCTCCCTGCCAGCCAGCAACCCCACAACCATGGGGAGGAAGCTAAAGCCTCAGCAACCTGCCGCCATCCCTGGCAAGAGGGACAAGGCCAACCTCCCACCCCCTGCCCCTGACTCTGCTTCTGCTGGGGCTTCTGCTGAAGCTGCTCCTGGCAGTGGTGCTTCTGCTGGTTCTGGGGCTTCTGCTGGTGCTTACTCTGTTGAAGCTGCTCCTGGTCCTGCTCAACCTGCTTGTGCTCCTGGTCTTGCTCGTCCTGCTCGTGCTCCTGGTCCTGCTCATGCTCCTGGACTTGCTGGCCCTGCTGGTGCTTACTCTACTGCTGCTGATCCTGGTCCTGCTGTTCCTGCTGCTGCTGCTGCTGCTGATGATGATGATGATGATCCTGCTGGTGAGGATGATGATGCTGATTATGATCCTGCTGGTGAGGATGATGATGATGATGATGATGATGATGATAATGATGATGATGATGATTCTGCTGGTGCTGCTGCTGGTGCTGGTGGTGTGGAGGAGCAGCCCCTACTACCTGGGAGCCCCTCTGATGAGGGCCCATCTGGTCCTGCCAAAGGGAGGAAGAAGCGTATGTGACAACGGGAGAGGAGGCAATACTCCATTGAGGAGGCGCACGAGGATGAGGTGCTGGAGTGGCTGAGAGAGAACGACTATCTGTGGCGGAAGGGACACCGGCTGTACAGGGACACCAAAAGGAAGCAGGCTGCTTGGAGAGAGAGGGCGGAGAGTATGGGTTACACTTCGGAGGTGCTCCTCGGCTGGTGGAAGCACATGCACACCTGGTACGGGAAGCTGCACCTGAAGAAATCTGGCCAGGCCACTGTGAAGCTGACAGACAGAGAGACCTACATCATGGCCAGGTGCAGCTTCCTGGAGGGTGAGGTCCGCCACCGAGGAGCACCAGCAGCCCCTCTCACGACCCTCTCTCTCCAGCAGCCTGCTGCCACCCAGTCCTCTTCCGGCCGAGAGTCAGTCCCTGTCTCCAGGCAGGTTTCTGTGGAGCGTGCCATGGCAGAGAACCCGCAGACAGGTGTGGTAAGCATGGTGGAGTGCGTAGAGGACTCCCTGGTACGGTGGGAGAAAGGAGACATCGAGTCCACCACACTCCTAGCCGCATCCACACACACCCAGCTCTGCCTCCGCAGAAAGGCAGAGAGCTGGACAGCTGGAGGGGCAGAGCCACAATGTCCTGCTGGAGATCAGGGACACCATCCGCACCAGCATAGATCTCCTCTCTCAGCTGGTCCACACCGACTCCTCATCCTCCAACCGCAAGCCCTTCCTCACCTATGTCAACCAGACCCTCAAGGAAATGGCGGATCCACAGTACCAGCAGGTGAAGGACCGGATAACCAAGCTTCTTCACAACCCTCCAGACCCAGAGGAACCTGCTCCCACTCAGTCCAGGCCTGCTCCTCCACCCCAGGTGATGTCCCTCCCATTCCAAGGCTTCCCACAGCCCCTCACCTACCAGGGCTACGGCTACCAGGAGGTTCAGCAGCACAGGCAGCAGTCCTTCCCAGTCCAGGCACAGAGTCATCAGGCGACACCGATGCCACCGGTTCCACTGATGCCACCGACGCCACCGATGCCACCCGACGCCACAGATGCCACCCATGCCAGTCCTCATCCAGCTGCAGACCAGACAGCCCTTCCTCCACTGCTCCTTCCTCCACCCCACAGCCAAGCCCGGCCTCAGTACATCTGTCCTCAGTACTGGGGCTGACACCCCATGGCATGGAGGAAAAAGCTCTCAACATCAGAGGGCTGAGCCAGCTGTCTGAGAGCTTCCTCAGCACACCCTCACCTGTTGTCCTCTCAGGGCCAGGCACCCCAGTGGGGCTTCAGACCAGCACTCCAGCAACAGCCACCTCCACAGCACCTGGACCCTTCACCCCTGAGACTGGGCATACCTCTGAGTGACCGATAAGAGTGCCAGAGACTGGGTGGCTACCTGTAGACTTTATTTGGACACTTGACTTGGGTCATTTTTCTTTGTTATTAATAAAGCTTGTTATTAATAAAGTTTATCTTTGCTTCACACACTTGCTTCATTTATTTTTTTTAATAAAGTCTTGGTGGAAACTTTTAGAAATGGTTTAAGCCTTTGCATGCTTGTGGGATGGGTTAAGATAGCAGTGGGATGGGTAGGGATACCTTTGGGATGGGTAAGGATAGCAGTGGGATGGGTAGGGATACCTTTGGGATGGGTAAGGATATCAGTGGGATGGGCAGGGATACCTTTGGGATGGGTAAGGATAGGAGTGGGATGGGAAGGGATACCTTTGGGATGGGTTAAGATAGCTGTGGGATAGATAAACCTCCAGTGCAAGCATAGTGGGACTGTATGGTCCACCCTCCCAGGTGCCACACCTATAGCCCTTCATTATCAATAACAATGTAAGCATTGATCCACACATGTCAACATAAACACAACTCTTTATTAAATGCCCTGCTCATTATAGGCCCACCCAACATACATGGTCCAATCTCATCCGTGTGATGAGACAGGCTGAAGGAAGCATCCATTAAGCATCTATCATCCTGTCTTGCCACTCCACCGCTCCAGCTGGGGAGTTGCACCAGTGTTTCAGGAGGTTGCGCTGCTTGTTCCCTTCATGTGAGGCTCTGTTGGGGCCTTGCACATCCTCAGTGTCTATCAGGTTTTGCCCTTGCCTCCATTCCCCAGGCTCCATGTCCCCATTGCCTTGTTGGAGGTCCATGAGCCTGTTCTGCAAGACTGGGTAGCGGGTGCGCATGAGATTGTGCAGGATGCAGCAAGCTTCCACAATCCTCCTCATGGTCTCTGGGCGATGCTGCATGGTGGTGAGAAGTACCTGGAACCTGTTGGCCAGGATGCCAAAGGCATTCTCCACCACCCGCCTTGCCCTGGACAGCCTGTAGTTGAAGATCCTCTCTTCACGGGTAAGGAGTCTGGAGGTGTAGGGCTTCATGAGGTAGGTTCTGAGGGAGAACGCGTCATCCCCCACGATGAAGTAGGGCACATCTTGCGTGTCGTTGGGCAGGGGGTCTGGATCTGGGAAGCCCATGATGAGGTTGCATTCCAGCCCCTCCTTGAGATGACTGGCGTTGTATACCTGGGCATCTGAACATGAGCCATTGCCTGAAGCATCGATGTACATGAACTTGTAGTCAGCATCGACCATGGTGAAGAGGACGATGCTGAAGAAGCCCTTGTAGTTGAAATAAGTGGACCCCGACTTGGCTGGTGCTTTGCAGGCCACGTGCTTGCCATCTATGGCTCCAATAGTGTGGGGGAAGTTCCACCTCTGATACCACTGCTCTGCAACTTTCTTCCATCCTTCTTCAGTGGAGGGGCACTGGAGGAGCTCCTCCAGGTATTCTTCGATGATGGCCTGCACCACTTCTCTGACCACAATGCTGATGGTGTTGTGTGGCACCCTCCAGCCGTACTGCATGCTCCTGTAGGTGGTCCCTGAGGCCAGGTGGCACAGAGTCAGTTTCACCTTGAGCCCAGGGTCCAGGCTGGGGCGGAATTTGGTGCTCTGCTTGGTCAACCTGGGTCTCAGCTGCTCTACAACTTCATCAAACATGGATGGAGGCATCCTCATGAAGTTCTGGAATGCACGAGTGTCTTCGTTCCTGAGCTCCACCATCAGCTTGTTGTACAGTCCGTACTCTGCTCTTCTCCCAATCCATCTTCGAACCCAGACGCTTCTTGGCCGCCTCCTTTCCTTCCCGTAGTAGAGTTCACAGAGCCTGTAGATGGCTTCGCACTGTTGCAGAATGATGGTGGCTACCAAAAGGAGTTTGTTACGATCCATGGTGGACATGACTGGATGCTGTGGACAAGCAAGAGGCAGATGAAGGCTGCAGAGGTCTGCACAGCTGGGCTGCTGGGCTGAAAGTGAGATCCAGGTGAGTTGCTCCCCCTTTTTATAGGCAATATAGGTTTTCCACTATGTGTCCCTTTGCATCCTCTAGACATCCTCTAGACATCCGTAATATCCGAGATAGGTCCCCTCTGCGAACGTTTTTTCTGTTTTAAATGCTTTCTATGTGTGCTGCATCCGCTTTCATCCTTTCTCCGTCCGTGCTACTAACGCTGTGCATCCGTTCCGCTTCCTCCCTGCGTCCGTTTACTGCTGGAATTGATGCGAGTTGTGCGGATACGCAGCGGATGCCTAGTGGATATAGCGGATGTGTAACGGATGCAGAACGGATGTCCCCCGTATGCTTAGCGGATGCAGAATGGATGCGTTGGATACATTTTCCGCTCAAAAGTTTTGAGCAGCTCAAAACCTTTTGAGCGGATGAAATGTCAATAGACGGATGCTGGACAGATAGAGAGGAAGCAAAACGGAGGCAGTGAGTACAGAACGGAAGCATCGCGTTAACCAACGGATGGTAAGTGTTTTTCTCCGTTTTACATCCTCTTTCCATCCGTTGGTGCAGTGTGACAGGGGCTCTAACGGTAGAATTCTTCCTATCAATTATATCTGAAGTTTCCCCCAATTTTCCAAATCTTTTTGTGTTTGTTTTAGTAATTTCTTGTAATTATCTGTTTTTATCGATGAACATTTAGCTGTCAGCCATATCCCAAGATATTTTAATTTTGTTGTTGTTTGAAACCCCAGTTTCTTCTCCAATTCCTCCTTCTGTTTCATTGTCATATTCTTTGTTGATATCTTTGTCTTTTCTTTATTTATTTTTAGTCCCACCACTTTGCCAAATTCTTCAATTTCCTGTAGCAATTTATGTCCTGTTTCAAGAGGGTCTCCTCTGATGAATGCCATGTCATCGGCAAATGCTTGCATTTTATATTCTTTTGTTCTAATTCTCAGACCTTTTATTTCTTGGTTATTTTAAACAGACTCATGGAAACATCATAACTGTAACTTCCCAATGCTTTACAAAGTTTTACAAAAAACCTGATGATAGAAAATATAATCAAAACTATTCTGGCTGATAAAAATGGTCTCCTGCAGAGGGAGACCATTTTAACTGTTTCAAGCAGTCCTCACAGGTTGCGATTAAGTCACATTAAACAAGATATTATGATGATTGGTTCTTCTTCTGAGTTTGGTTCCAGAAACATTCCTTGGTGTGATTCTTTATAAAATAATCTCCTCTGAAAGGAGGAGATTGATACCAATGAAAGGAACAGTTTTATTTGACCCCATATAAGGTGACATTTGGCCACATAGAAATTAGTTTAGTAAAACATCAGTGCTACAAAACACAAAATTGCCCAGGCAACTGTTTTGTTTCCAAGTGAATGGTTTGCTTTCATTCCTCCTGTATTTAGTAAAGTAGGCTCCCAGGAGGTAGTGCCAGCAGGTGGTGGAGAGAAAAAAAGGAAACCCTGTTGCATTTGAGCAAGATTTGAGTTCAAACTTTAAAAACCCCAGACCTTGACGATTCAGCAAAATTGTATTATGAGTGTAAGTTCCATTCCTTTTAAAACTCTTTTTAAAAACAGAGTGCTTAATTTGCACAGGACATTGCATTTTTTAAATTTAAAAATGTAATGAAACTACCATTTTGTAAATGCTGGTCATTAAGGGTTAGATTTAAAATAAAACCAAGCAACAAATCTATGAGAGCTATTCACCCATATGCGTGAATAATTTCATGTGTTATTTAAACAGAGAATCTTCTTAATGCTATTTATTTTCTTGGATGTTTATAGGCCAAGCTTTGTCAGCCAGCTTATGCTGCAAATGGCCAATAAGCAGAACTGTTCCTGCTGAAGTGAAAGTGGAGGAGGAACCGTATTATATAAATAAACATTGCCAGTCTGACCATTCCTCTAATTCTGCTTTCAACCAAGCATGCCATGAGTGAAAGTAATTAAAGACAGCATGCAAAGGTTGTTTCAGAAATGTGTAAACAGCCATACAGCATGAGTCCGAACAGAAAAAAGGGAAGGTAGACAGTTCATGCTTCTTTGACAAAGGATGGCATTCCCAATCAGGAAGCAAACATTTGGAAAACCAGCAGGAAATTTTATCACTGCAAATCACTTCCAAATGCCTTCTTCTTTTTTTTTTTTTGGCTTGAAGCATATATCAGTTCAACTGAATTGACAAAGCAACCTTCCAGCTCAGTCTTAATTTTGAACACCTTTCTCTTCCTCACAGGCTAGGACACACTTAATACTCTGATTTCGGATCTTGTAAATCATTTGCCTTTTGTACTTAATAGTTATGATACATCTGTTTTTGAAAAGACAGTATTTTGTAAAGCAATGCTATGAATGTTTGGATATCAAGCGTATCAGAGTATTTGTTTACAACATAATATTTAATTCTTGCTTTTTCTTTTGGGTACCTGTATTTCCAAAGGTATTGAAAGCGAAATTATCCATAATGGAATTCAACATGAATTTTTAGTTCAGTCAGTACAACAGTAGTTACAACAGTTCATTTAATGACCATTATAATGGCACTGAAAAAAGTAACTTATGACCATGATTTTTCACATTTATGACCACTGTAACATCCCCATGGTCAAAGGATCAAAATTTGGATGCTTGACAACTGACTCGTATTTATGACAGATGTAGTATCCCAGGATCAGTTGATTCCCTTTTGTGACCTTCTGACAATCAGCGTCAATGGGGGAAGCCAGATCCACTTAACAACTGTGCTACTAATTTAACAACTGCAGTGATTCACTTAACAATTGTGGCAAGAAAGGTCATAAAATGGGGCAAAAATCACTGAACAAATGTCTCACTTAGCAGCAAAAAATTGAGGCTCAATTGTGGTCATAAGTCAAGGGCTACTTGTATTATTTGGAAAACAAAAACAGCTTTCCCAAAGTGTACCTGGATACTTATTGCTCAGCAGTCCCATTGGGGGGAAATCTATGCAGCACACACGACTATGAGGCAGCTGAGGATATCTCAGTGATGGAGAAGAGAAAAAAATTAGAAAGGGATATTATTTTCTCAACTATAGTGTTACAAGAACTTTGCTGCCTACACACAACACCGCATAGTTTCATGAGAACTTCCTCTGTGGACCATTATTGTTGTGTCTTGAAAAATAGAGAGAAAACAAAAAGTTGCTTGTATCCTGCCCACAAACTCCTACAGGT
This sequence comes from Laticauda colubrina, assembly GCA_015471245.1. Taxonomy (NCBI): domain Eukaryota; kingdom Metazoa; phylum Chordata; class Lepidosauria; order Squamata; family Elapidae; genus Laticauda; species Laticauda colubrina. Next base: position 42,599,519 of record BLBF01000007.1, on the reverse strand, counting down.
CTTTCAAAGGCTTTTGACCACTACATAGGATAATTATATGCTACTGGGAATTCAATGGCTGCAAAATATAAACAGAAGGATACTGGTGTTCATATTTCCCTGCTTCAGCAAAACATGTAGCGATCAAGCTATTTTCTAAAGCACCAGAAGGCCAAAAAGGAATAATGGATGGAAACTGAACAAGGAGAGATTTAACCTGGAAATAAGGAGAAATTTTCTGACAGTGAGAACAATCAACCAATGGAACAGCTTTCCCTCGGAAGTTGTGGGAGTGCCATCACTTGAGACTTTCAAGAAGAGATTGGACTGCCATTTGTCAGAAATGGTGTAGGGTCTCCTGCTTGGGCGGGGGGTTGGAGTAGATGACCAACACGGTCCCTTCCAACTCTGATTATCTGTTATCTGTTTTGTAGGTTGTGCAATATGCTGCTTTCTTAATCTGCCATCATCAGCAACCATCAAAAATCATTTTTATTTTATTTTTTATAGATTTATTTATTTTGTCAAGCATGTATTAGATAACAGATATAAGTATAAATATGATTATAAATACATGAAATGGATACAAATAAAAGGGAACATTAGGACAAGGACGGTAGGCATGTTGGTGCGCTTATGCATGCCCCTTACGGACTTCTTAGGAACGGGTGAGGTCAATAGTAGACAATCTAAGGTTAAAGTTTTTGGGGTTTAGGGAAGAAACCACAGAGTCAGGTAGAGTATTTCAGACATTGACTACTCTGTTGCTGAAGTTGTATTTCCTGCAATCGAGTTTGGTGCAGTTTACCTTGAGTTTGTATCTATTGTGTACTCATATATTGTTGTGGTTGAAGCCGAAGTAGTCATTGACAAAATGACGACATTTTGTCCTGAACACAAAGTTCAGGACAACCTTAATTCTGTGAAATTTTTCTCATTCTTTTGAAAAACCAATCACAGCCTCATCTTGAAGAACGTTTGAATTTACCTACCTGCTCTGTGATAAAATATTTATTTCTGCCTGTTCTGAAACTTCTTCCTATGAACTGCACTGAATGATCTGTGATTCCAGTCTTTCATGAATGAATAAGAACTTTATTGGCTCTCTTCCTGCCTAGGTCCTGGCATTAGTCTGCTTTTATTTCTATCATTAGAAGCTTGAACACCCACTTCTGCTTGGCACAAGTTGTTCCCTCACCCACATTAGGAGGTTGGTGAGACCATCCTTTAGCCTGGTCTTGCAAATTTCAAATCCTGTTTCCCCATGGAAACAGCAGAATCTCTAGAGTCAATTATATTTTACTAGAGATGGCACAGAGGCTGCAAACTGTGGAAAAAAAATGTGCTAAAGACAAGAGATTTAAAACAAGTTATAGAGGGAAAATATAAATCAGATTGAAAATTGCTTTGTGTGTTATGTGCCCAGTGAGTTATTCATAAAGGACAGCACTCGGATGGTAGTTTTCTTCCTGTTTAATTGTCTTAAGCTTTTAGTGCATTGCTTGATGAGTTTTTACTTTAACATTTTGAATTGTACTTAAAATTACTGTTGTAAGACATTTTTAGATAATGCAACTTCCAAATGAAAGAAAAGAGTGAGTTTCAGGGGAAAAAAAAACCAGAAAACTGCTATCCCATCTGAAAGTATTTTTTGTGAAAAAATAATATGAGATAGGATTATCTCAACAAAAGGATTTCATTAGTCTGCCACAATCCCCAGTTTATTTAGCATAAATGTTTTAATTATACTCTGAATGTAATAGATCAACATAATAGAAGCTGCAGTCAGACAAATAAATATGGATCTCCTTTCTCCATTTGGTGGGAATGACTCCGTTTGATTACTAAAAGCCTCTGCAAGAGGGGTTCATTTCAGTTGAGGGATTTACTGAACAAGCATAGCAATGGAGCACTGCCATGAAGTATCCAAAATTTCACTTCAGTGCATTCAGTAGGCTCTAATCATTAAAAGAAAACATCAGTGAAAATGTCTGCTAACATTTCCCTATGTCCTCCAGTCCACTCCCAAATCACACCATTAAAAAATTGCTTTTTTGCAAAGCTTTAATAGCCAGTGGTCTAGTCAGGCCCACAAATAGCACAATGTTTCTGCTCTTAAAATGAAGATTGTTAAAGTATCATTCTATTTAATTGCAAAGAAAGTTTCTCAACTGCACTGGTTTTCAATCTTGGCAACTTTAAAATTTCTTCAATTCCAGCCAGCATGGGAATTGAAGTCCAGACAACTTAAAATTGCCAAAGTTGAGAGACATTGTTCTAGTGCTGGAGCTTTACATTACAGTCAGTTGATGGAAAGCTGACTAAAAGACAGTGGTGGTATTCACCAGTTCTGGAAAACCGGTAGTGGAAATTTTGAGTAGTTCAGAAAACTGGGAAATACCACATCTGACTGGAGATTTTACAGTTTACAGATTATTACAGATTATTATACAATTACAGATTATCCTTCCCCTGCCACGCCCACCAAGCCATGTCCACAGAACCGGTAGTAAATGTTCCATCCGGAAAAACGCGAGCTAGACCGGATTCCAACAATAAAGTCTTTATTTCAGAACAGTTGCAAAACGGAACATTGGCTCAAGCCGCGACAGCATTTTTATACTTTTCTGCCTGCTGGCTTGTAGCCAATGACATTCATTTGATTTTGCCGCCTTTGTGCGGCTTCGGGTATTGGTTCCTTTTGAACCTATCCCCATTAGTTTTTAGTAATCAATCAGAATGAGTTATTTGGAGTCTACTATTTTTATACAGAACACCCCTCCCCTCTTAGTTCAGTCCTACGTGGTGACGTAGTCGCGCAGGTAGGTGGGGCTTCTTTTGACTCGACTGGACTTGCGCAGTTCATTATCGTTGTGGACTTCGACCGGTTCGGATGGGGTTGCTGTGTCTTCAGTCCTTCTCCATGGAACCGTCTGGAAGGGTGAGTCAGCCATTTTACTGCCGCCTGAGTTTCTTAGGCCGGTGGTTTTGCCGCTCCCTCCCGTTTCCTCCGGGCAGGTCGAGCTGGCCTGGCTGGCCCCTTCGGATGGACTCTTCTCGCAACTTTCTTCAACCAGTGAGTCTTTTATTTGCTCTTTTTGATTGTTATTGTTTTCGGAGTTTAATTTAAATGGTTCTTTATTGATTTCTCGCATTTCCTCCCCCCTCTTTGGTTTGAATTTCGTCATGTTTTTCTATGTGTGGTTGTGTGTTTGCATTTCGTTCTATGTTTCGGGAGCGAAGCTGTTCTATGTGCCGCTTCCATTCCCTGCCGTCGTCTACCGTTAGTCATTAGGATTTGGGGCCTGTTATTTGTGTAATACGTCCGGGTAGCCATAATGGGTCCCTGGTAAAATTTTTTGCATAAACTAAGTCGCCTATTGCAAAGGTCCTGAATCGAGTGGAGGAGTCGGGGGGGTTTTCTGGTGTGAAATTTGGGTGCAATCTGTCTAGATGCGACCTTAGTTTCCTTCCCATCAGTAATTCTGCTGGGGTTTTGTTGGTTGTAGTACCGGGTGTGATATGTTGGAGAGTGAGTAATCGATTTATTTTATTTTGGACATCCCCAGTGTCCATTTTTTCTAAACCCTCCTTGGTAAACCTGACCATTCTCTCTGCCCTACCGTTTGCAGCCGGGTGGGCCGGCGCAGTTAAGGCATGTCTTATACCTAGGGAGGCTAGGTATTGCTCGAATTGGAGACTGGTTAATTGTGGCCCGTTGTTGGACACTAGGACATCTGGTAGGCCATGGGTTGCAAAGAGTTTGTCAAGTTGTTTTATGATGGTTTCTGTTGTCGTAGATGGCATAATTTTTACTTCCAGCCAATTAGAGTATGCATCCACGACAATCAGAAACGTATGCCCCTTGGTAGGACCCACAAAATCGATGTGAATTCGTGACCAGGGGCCTCTTGGGGTTTCCCAGTCTCTTATGGGTGCTTTTGGCGGGGATGGCCTGATTTTTTGGCATTTATTGCACGAGTTTACCCAGTATTCAATGTCCCTATCTATACCCGGCCACCAGATATAGCTTCTAGCAAGGCTTTTCATTTTAACTATTCCCGGGTGGCCTTCGTGAAGCATACCCAGTACCTTGATTTGTAATTTGTTAGGAATAATTATCCAATCACCCCACAATAAACAACCTTTTTGGATTGAGAGTTCAGTTTGTCTGGTCCAGAAAGGTTTAAAGTTCTCAGTTTTTTGGTTTTCCGGCCAGCCTTTACCTACCCAGTTAAGTACACGGGCAGTCAATGGGTCTTTTGCGGTGGCTCTGGCGACATCATTCGCAGATATGGGTAGATCGGGGCAAGTCTCTATCTGCAATGCTGTCATCGTTGGTTCCGGGTCTTCCTCTGTTGATGGCAATGGTGCTCTGCTCAAAGCGTCTGCATGGGAAATTTGTTTCCCTGGGCGATGTGTCAGAGTATAGGAATATGCTGCTAGGAACTCTGACCATCTAGTCATTCGTGGGGACAGAATATTCGGTGTGGGCTTGTTTCCCACCAAAATTCCTAGTAGCGGTTTGTGGTCTGTTATGATTTGAAAAGTTCTTCCATATAGGTACTCATGGAAGCATTTCACTCCAGCGACAATTGCTAGAGCTTCTCTGTCCAACTGACTGTAATTACGCTTGGTTTTGGACAGGGTCTTTGAATAGTATGTGATGGGTGCCTCTCTCCCATCAGGCAGTTGGTGGCTCAGGATGGCACCGACTCCAAATGGCGAGGCGTCGCAGGTCACCGTCAATGGCAGTGTGTTGCTAAACTGGATAAGAATGGTGTTTGATGTTAATAAGTCTTTTATTCCTTGGAAAGCTTTTTTTTCTCTAAGCCCCCATGTCCAAATTGTTTTCTTGTCCAGTAATCGATGCAATGGTTCCGCTATTGTGGCTTTTTGGGGTAGGAACACATTATAAAAGTTTATCAGTCCCAAAAATGCCTGCAACTCAGTTTTATTCTTTGGTTCTGGTGCGTCTTTTATAGCTCTTACTTTTTTTTCGGTGGGGTGTATGCCCTCTCCATCAATTAAATATCCTAAAAACTCGACGCGATCAGTCATTAGGCAGCACTTTTCTTTCTTTACTTTAAGGCCAGATTCTCTGAATTTATTTAGGACCTCTTTGAGTCTTTTTTTAAGCTGTGTTGCATCTTTGGCTGAAATTAGGACGTCGTCAAAGTATGGCACAACCCCTTTTATGCATTTAACAGGCGTTCCATGAGGCTCTGGAAAACGCCTGGGGCTACGCTTACTCCAAATTGGAGTCTGTTACATTTGAATGCCCCTTTGTGAGTCACTATTGTTTGTGCTTCCACCGTTAAGGGGTCTACTGGGAGCTGTTGGTACGCCTGTGCCAGGTCTAGTTTGGCAAAAACCTTTCCTCCCCCAAGAGAGTGCAGTAGATGTTGCACAACTGGCACCGGGTATGCGCTCTGTTGCAACGCGTGGTTCAGGGTAGCCTTGTAGTCGCCACAGATTTGAACTGACCCGCACAATTGGTGTTTCCCATCTAGCGTGGTCGACCGGTTCTAAAACCCCTTGATCTATTAATTTATTTAGTTGTTCCTCTATTTTTTCTTTTAAAGCAAAAGGAACCTGTCTGGTCTCTAGCCTTTTAGGGGTTATCTGTGGGTCTAGACTAAACGAAATGGGGGTTCCCCGATACCTGCCTAGGGAGGCATCGAAGACGTCCTGGAATTCTTGGATCAGGTCTTCTTCCCAGTCAGTTGAGGCCACCCGGTCTACTCCGGTCATCCCGATGCCCAATGGTGTGAACCATTCTATACCCAGGAGGCTTGGTCAATCTCGGTCGACTATCGTTAATGGTAGTACTGCGACATGTTGCCTGTAAGCGATTCAAAAATGTCCCAGGCCGATTACAGGAATTCGGTTTCCCTGATAATCTTTGAGGGTTAGTTTTTGTCTCTGGAGTTCCTTCATTTTGATGTCTGGAATTAGTTTTTTGAGGGTGTCCCATGACACCATGGATAGGAACGATCCAGAATCAACTTCCATCTCGCAGGGGCTGTCTTCGATTTTTACAACTATTTTTACTTTCTTCCCGCTTTCCGTCTGAGCGCTTCCGATAGTGAAAGTTTGGTATGCTTTCTCCTGGTTAGTGGCTTGCCTGTTTCGCTGCCACTTTCTCTTGGAGAGTCTTGGCTCAGGCTTTGCTGGGGTGTCATTTCGTCTCTTTGGGCTGTAATTCTTTTTGTTTCTGCAGACTTTCTCGATATGCCCCCTTTTCTTGCATGCTCTGCAAAAGGCATCGAGGAATCTGCAATCGGCTCGGGGATGGTTTCCCCCACAGCCAGCACATTCCCGCCGATTTCTATTTTTGCACCCTTTCTTGTTAGCGTATAGGCGGTGGATTTCGTCGTCTTCCTCCCCGGATTCTGACGTCTCCTCGACTTCTTCGTAATGAGTGGTTGTGGGAGGTTGTTTTTTTCCTCTGGCCGGGCTTTTTTCATCGTTGCTTGCATTCATTTGTTTCATCTTATCTGCCGATTTTTTGGCGGCTTCAGCAGCCGAGGCTTCTGCAATAGCTTCGGCTACTGATATGTTGGGTTTGTTCAGTAGCTTGCTCTGTATGGTTGAGTCTCTTAACCCCAATATCACTCGATCCCACATCGCTTCATCTAAGTTAAGAAACTCGCACGCTCCCCCTATTTGGCCTAGTGCGGCTACAAAATCAGCGATGGTTTCGCCTTCTTTCTGGTCTCTCCGATAAAACTCGTGCCGCTTTATTAGGTTTGACACCACTGGTGCATAGTGGGCCTTTAATGTTCTTTGGAGCTCAGTCCACGTCAATTGTTTGACATCTCGGGGTTTTGCCAAAGTCTTGGCCATTTTAAAAATCGCGGGCCCACAGTGTGTCAAGAAAACAGCTCTTTTTCGCTGATCTGAGATTTCCTCCATCTCATTGCTCTCCAGGTACATCTGGAAACGGTCTATGTAAGATTCCCAATCTTCTTCATTGGGGTTGAAGGGTGCGGGCGGCGCATTGTTTCTGGCCATTGCTCTTTGTCTGGCTTGTCTGTCATTGCGTGCTCCATCTCGCATTTAGGACGATCCCATCCTCGTTGCCAGTGTTCCGTCCGGAAAAACGCGAGGTAGACCGGATTCCAACAATAAAGTCTTTATTTCAGAACAGTTGCAAAACGGAACATTGGCTCAAGCCGCGACAGCCCTTTTATACTTTTCTGCCTGCCGGCTTGTAGCCAATGACATTCATTTGATTTTGCCGCCTTTGTGCAGCTTCGGGGATTGGTTCCTTTTGAACCTGTCCCCATTAGTTTTTAGTAACCAATCAGAATGAGTTATTTGGAGTCTACTATTTTTATACAGAACAGTAAAAAATTTGAATCCCACCATTGCTAAAAGAGCACCATGTTAATGAAAAAAAATGTATAGCTTTGGACAAGACAGATCGTTCTTAGGGAGTGAGCTAAATATTTATAAAATGTGTCTGTTGTAGGCTTTTAATTCATATCAATGTTACCTATTTAACATAACTTTGGGAATTCGAATCAGCCATGGAGTATTTTTAACGCCGTGAGGCAAAACATTAATTTTATGTAGAATGTGCTGGGATAAAATTAAAAGATGGTTTTCTCTTATATCTCTAATATGCGATAGCAACTTTCTTACAAGTATGTATGATTCTGTCTTTAAAATGGATGTACAAATAAATTTACTTTGAAAATAATTGAATTATGTTCAGTTCAGTGTTGGGATTCAAATTTTCTTACTACTGGTTCTGTGAGCGTGGCTTGGTGGGCGTGGCTGGGGAAGGATACTGTAAAATCTCCAGTCAGAGGTGGTATTTGCCAGTTCTCTGAACTACTCAAAATTTGTGCTACCTGTTCTCCAGAACTGTCAGAACCTGCTGAATACCACCTGTGGTTCAGTTATATTTTTGGCTAACATGAGGCCAAGACAGAGAAGGAATGAGAATACGTTTCTGTCACTGCCACTGGTTTCTTGTGTAACTTTCTTTAACCTACTTATTATTGTTCACATATTGCAGTAAGTGCAAGTAGTCCTCAATTTACAACCATTTGTTTACAGACCATTCAAAGTTACAATGGCACTGAAAAAAGTGACCACTGGAACTCACACTTACAACTATTGCAGGATAATTATGGTCAAGTCTGTTGGAAGAAAAAAATCTGGTCCAGTTCCAAGTTGGGAGAAAGACACTAGAAATAAAATGGAGGCAGTGTTGTGGCTTGCCAGCAGCTAGTGCAGAGGTATTGGCAGAGGTATCAGACAGTGTAGACGAAAGAGAACCAGTCAAGGGGACTGTAGAGGACATGGACAAGGGTCCTGCATCCAATGCAGGGATGGGGCCAGGACCATCTGAGAGTGGGGTGCTGCCTTCGGAGCTTTTGGAGTCTGGCAACAGTGAAGCAGAGGACCCCAAAGAGTCTGTTCCCAGTCAGTGTGTGTGCAGAGCTGCTAGAAGGCAAGAGCAGTGGAAGCAGAAGGGGTGACTCAGGAAGGCTGGGAGGTGATTGCCCCCCCCCAAATAAGGTATAAAAGTTAATCCTCAATGATGAAGAGCTTTGCAGGAAGTAAAGCAGTTCAGTAATATCCGAGTCCTTTGTGAAGCTCTGTACTCTGGCTGTTTTTTTTCTGAATTTTTGGGTTGGTTTATGTTCCGTCCGGAAAAATGCGAGGTAGACTGGATTCCAACAATAAAAGTCTTTATTTCAACAATTATTGTAAAACGGAACGGTTTGGCTCTAGCCGCGGCAGCCTTTATATACGGCTTGCCTGCCGGCTTGTAGCCAATGACGGTTACTTGATTTTGCCGTCTTTTGGTGGCTCTTTTGGATTGGTTCCTAGTGAACCAATCCCTATGCCGGCTTTCTAGCCAATCACATTCGAGGTTTTGGAGCAAACTATTTTATACAGAACACCCCTCCCCCCTTGGTTTAGTCCTACGTGGTGACATAGTCACGCAGGTAGGTGGGGCTTCTTCTGATTCTACTGGATTTGCGCAGTTCATTTTCGCTGGAGACTTCAACCGGTTTGGATGGGGTTGCTGTCTCTCCGGTTCTTTTCCATGGAACCACCTGGAAGGATGAGTCGGCGATTTTGCTACCGCTTGAGTTTCTCAGGCTGGTGGTTTTGCCGCTCCCTCCCTCCGGGCAGGTCGAGCTGGCTTGGCTGGCCCCTTCATCTGGATTTTTCCCGCAAGTATCATCTAACTGTAAGTTTCTTTTTTGCTCTTTTTGATTGGTTAGATGTTCTGGGTTTATTTTAAAAAGTTCTTTATTATTTTCTTGTATTTCCCCCCCCCCCCTTTGGTTTTGTTTTCATCGATTTTTATTATTTGTGGTTGTGAGTTTGTATTTCTTTCAATGTTTCGGGAATGAAGCTGGTCTATGTGCCGCTTCCATTCCCTGCCATCGTCTATGATTAGTTGGTAGGACCGGGGGCCTGTGAGTTATATGATTGTGGCTGGAAGCCATAGGGGGTCCCCAGTGAAATTTTTTGCATAGACTAGGTCGCTGATTTCAAATGTTTGGAGTGTTCGGAACCAGCTGGAGGAGTCGGGGGGTCTTTCCAAAGTGTAATTTGGGTGCAACCTGTCTAATTGCGACCTAAGTTTTCTTCCCATTAGTCATACTGCTGGGCTTTTGTTGGTGACCGTGCTGGGTGTGATATGTTGGAGGGTGAGTAGACGGTTAATTTTATCCTGCACATCCCCAAGGTCCATTTTCTCTAAACCTTCTTTCGTAAACCTGACCATTCTCTACGCCCTATCATTTGCTGCCGGGTGGGCCAGCGCGGTCAGTGCATGGCGTATACCTAGGGAGGCTAGGTATTGTTCAAATTGGATGGCGGTTAATTGTGGCCCATTGTCGGACACTAGGACGTCCGGCAGTCCATGGGTTGAGAAGAGTTTGTTAAGTTGTTTAATGACCGCCTCGGTTGTCGAAGATGACATTACTACAACTTCCAGCCAATTTGAGTATGCATCTACGACAATTAAAAAGGTATGCCCTCTAGTAGGACCTGCGAAATCAATGTGGATCCGAGACTAGGGGCCTCGTGGGGTCTCCCAGTCTCTTATGGGTGCTTGTGGTGGGGAAGGCCTGGATTTCTGACATTTCGTACACGTAGCAACCCAGTATTTGATGTCTTTATGTAGACCAGGCCACCAGACATAGCTTCTAGCTAGACTTTTCATTTTTACAATACCAGGGTGGCCTTTGTGAAGCATACCCAACACTCTAGTCTGTAGTTTAGGAGGGATTACTACCTGATCACCCCACAATAAACAACCTTTTTGAATTGAGAGTTCGGTTTGTCTGGTCCGGAAAGGTTTAAAGTTTTCAGTTTTTTGGTTTTCCGGCCAGCCTTTACCTACCCAGTTTAATATGCGGGCAGTCACTGGGTCCTTTGTGGTAGCTCTGGCGACATCGTTTGCAGATATTGGTAGTTCGGGACATGTCTCAATTTGCAGGGTGGACATTGTTGGTGCCGGGTCTTCCTCTGTCATCGGCAGCGGTGCTCTGCTTAATGCGTCTGCATGGGAGATTTGCTTCCCAGGTCGATGTGTCAATGTGTAAGAGTATGCTGCTAGGAATTCTGACCATCTAGTCATCCGCGGGGATAAAATGTTCGGTGTAGGCTTGTTTCCCACCAGAATTCCTCGTAACGGTTTATAATCTGTTACAATCAAAAATGTTCTTCCATAAAGGTATTCATGAAAACGTTTCACTCCGGCAACGATTGCCAGGGCTTCTCTGTCTAGTTGACTATAGTTACATTCTGTTTTAGACAGAGTCTTTGAATAATAAGCAACGGGTGCCTCTCTCCCATCTGGCAATTGGTGGCTCAGGATGGCACCGACTCCAAACGGTGAGGCATCGCAGGTTACCGTCAATGGAAGTGTGTTACTAAACTGGATAAGAACAGTGTTTGATGTTAATAATTTTTTTATTTTCTGGAATGCCTTTTGCTCTCTATGACCCCACGTCCAGTTAGTTTTCTTATCCAGCAAACGGTGTAATGGTTCCGCTTTTGTTGCTTTATGGGGGAGGAATACGTTATAGAAGTTTATTAGACCCAAAAATGCCTGCAATTCCATTTTGGTTTTTTTGGCTGTGGTGCATCTTTAATGGCTTTGACTTTTTTTTCAGTAGGGTGTATGCCCTCTCCGTCAATTAAGTAGCCCAGAAATTTGACGCGATCAGTCATTAAACAGCATTTTTCTTTTTTAACTTTCAGACCGGATTCTCTAAATTTTCTGAGTACATCTCTTAGTCTTTTTTCTAGTTGGGTCGTATCTTTAGCCGAAATTAGGACGTCGTCAAAATATGGTACGACCCCTTTTATTCCATTTAATAGGCATTCCATGAGGCTTTGGAAAATGCCTGAGGCAACACTCACTCCAAATTGAAGTCTGTTACACTTGAATGCGCCTTTGTGAGTCACTATTGTCTGTGCCTCAGCCGTTAAGGGGTCTACTGGAAGCTGTTGGTAAGCTTGTGCTAGATCTAGTTTGGCAAAAATCTTTCCTCCCCCGAGTGAGTGTAGCAAATGTTGTACGACTGGCACCGGGTATGCGCTTTGTTGCAGCGCATGGTTCAGGGTAGCCTTGTAGTCTCCACAGATGTGTACCAACCCGTCAGGTTTAACTGGTGTTACTATTGGTGTCTCCCATTTAGCGTGGTCAACAGGTTCCAAAACCCCTTGGTCAATTAATTTATTCAATTGTTCCTCTATTTTTGCTTTTAATCCAAAGGGAACTCGTCTGGCCTTTAATCTTCTAGGGGCCACCTGGGGGTCTAAATTAAAGGAAATTGGGGTCCCCCGATACCTGCCTAGGGTGCCATCAAAAACGTCCTGGAACTCGTGGATCAGGTTTTCTTCCCAGTCGGTTGCGGCCACTCGGTTGCTCCCACTTTCTCTCGGCTTGTTTCGATTCAGCTTGTGGGGGAAAGTTACTGCGTCTGTTAGGGGGTTATTTTTTCGATTCCTACAGACTTTCTCGATGTGTCCCCTTTTCTTGCAGGCTCAGCAGATGGCATCGAGGAATCTGCAATCGGCTCGAGGGTGGTTTCCTCCGCAACCAGCGCATTCCCATCAGTTTCTTTTTTCGCGCCTTTTTTTGTTGGCGTACAGGCGGTGGACCTCATCGTCATCCTTTCTGGATTCTGATGTCTCATCAAAATCTTCATGGTGTGTAGTGGCGGGAAATTGCTTCTTCCCTCTGGTTAGGTTTGTTTCGTCATTATTTGCGTTCATTTGTTTCATGGTGGCCGCTGACTTTTTCGCAGCTTCTGCGGCTGTGGCTTCTGCGATTGCTTCAGCCACAGTTATGTTGGGTTTATTTAGCAATTTACTTTGTAAATTAGAGTCTTTTAAACCCAGTACCACTCGATCTCGCATGGCTTCATCTAAATTCAGGAACTCGCATGCTCCCCCCAGTTGTCGGAGGGCTGCCACAAAATCAGTGATGGTCTCACCTTCTTTTTGGTCCCTTCGGTAGAATTCATGCTGTTTGATGAGATTTGACACCATTGGTGCATAGTGAAGCTTTTAACATTCGCTGGAGTTCGGGCCAGGTCATTTGTTTTACGTCCCTGGGCTTCGCCAATGCTTTGAACACAGTTGGTCCGCAATGCGTTAAGAAGACAGCCCTCTTACGCTGGTCTGAGATCTCTTCCATCTCGTTACTTTCTAAGTACATTTGGAAATGGTCTACGTAGGATTCCCAATCCTCTTCATTGGGATTGAAGGGTGCGGGCGGTGCATTATTTCCGGCCATCGCTTCAAGCCTGGATTTCAATTCGCCGCGTGCACAGTCTCACATTTTAGGATGATCCCACCTTTGTCGCCAGTGTTCCGTCTGATAAAACGCGAGGTAGACCGGGTTCCAACAATAAAAGTCTTTATTTCAACAATTATTGTAAAACGGAACGGTTTGGCTCTCGCCGCGGCAGCCTTTATATACTGCTTGCCGGCTTGTAGCCAATGATGGTTACTTGATTTTGCCGCCTTTTGGCGGCTCTTTTGGATTGGTTCCTAGTGAACCAATCCCTATGCCAACTTTCTAGCCAATCACACTGGAGTGAACTATTTTATACAGAACAGTTTATGTTAGCCTTAATTGGACTTCTGTTTTTTGACAGCATTCTACAGCACTAAAAGCATGCTTTTATCTGGAGGAACTGTGTATAATTAGTTTTGGCTGGGAATTCAAGTAATTCCCAGCATTGTATTAAATAGGTTTTACTTTTAAATTCAGTTTGTGTTTTATTAAGTTTGATGAAGCCTGGGTCAGAACAGGCAGGCTTCAGGAAAGGAAGTCTCTATTTATCTGATAGCCAGAAACTAGTGACAACAAGAATGTTTCTGGGGTGGCTGACAAAATGGGAGTAGGTGGGCTTTTATGCATTCTTTGGGGCTTTGTAATTGAGGTGCCTGTTCCTATGCAAGGATATGTCCTTCAATATTTTAAAGGCTGTTGCCAGATTCCTATTGAGTCATGTCAGGGTCATGGCTGGCTCTACAGGCAAGAGGGGAAATGCAAGTCCTAGGTGTTTGTCTGAGCTAATCTTGTCAGCTTTGGCTTGCCTATTGCGTTGCTTATTTGGAATGTATTTCTTGATGAATAGATTGGCCCAGTCTTTCTGAATGGATACAGAATCTCTGTTCCTTAAAGATTAGCCTTTTCAAGCTTCTGCTGGAGACTGTTTTCCTATAGCAGGAAGACTGGGGCTGCTTTCTGTCTTTGTTAAGATTGTTCTCCATTTCTCCTTTAGGGGAAATATTCTATCTTGCCTCTTTTTAATATTAAGAATAAAGGATATTTTAATTGGGGGGGAGGTTTCCTATAAGCCCTTGGAAACCAGCAAGTATTTATGATGGTTGCAGCATCCTAGAATCACATGATAGCCATTTATGACCTTCCCAGCCAGCCTCCAACAAACCTCCAACAAGCTTTCCTCAGTGGGGAAAGCTGGATTTGCTTAATGATCTCATTATTCACTTAATAACTCCAGTGATTCACTTAATAACCATGGCAAAAAAAAGTTGTAGAATTGGACACCACTTAATTAATAAAAACCTTGCCTAACCACAGAAATTCTTGTCTCAATTTTGGTCGTAAAACAAGGACTACATATAAATTAGCAATTAATTATTCTTCCTGGAGTTGTCTGCCTTTGAGAATATTAACACTGCAATCCAATACCCATGGTTTCTGAAAGTAAGTTTTACTGGACACAAGGGGATTACATTTCAAACAACATCTGTCTCAACAGATTACTTCCCTTCATGTCAAGTAACTGCTGAACTAGTTGTTTAAATTTGCATTCAGTCTTCAATAATAATAAAGTTATTATTTATAATGAACACTCATAATTTATGACATAACAAGTATGCATCAAAAAGAAAAAAAAAACATTTTAATGTTTTCTTTTTCACTCCCTATTAAATATGTCAGAATTGAAGAAAGTTCAAAAGAATCCCAAACAAATGCCTTTGACTTTCAACACTATAGATTAAGAGGGGCTTTTCCTGATGATTCAGTTAAAGTTTTATTTCAGTCACCAACAGTATCAAATGATATTCATAATTTATGCATTTTACTGTGTTTTTGAGAAGATGAGGATCATAAAGATTATGGAAAATTTTATATTCGTTGTTTAAAAAACATATAAATAACTTGGCCACATTCCATAAACAGCTGGATGCACACTGGATTTTCATGGGTCTATACTCTTATGCACATTTATGCCGTGAGAACTGCTTAGTAATAAGCAAGCCAAAACCTAGGCAATTTTATAGTATGCTTGTTATTTCTCCATTAGCGTTCAGTATGCTTTATTGGCAGTTTTTAAAAACTTATTATTATTTATTTATATCCTGATTTATTATAATTTATAATAACTCAAAGTGGCAAGCATACTTAAATCTCCTCTTTCTTCCTATTCCCTCCAATAACAACAAACTTGAGAAATGGGTTGAGCTGAGAGAGCGTGATTAGCCTAAAGCAGGGGTGTCAAACTCGATTTCACTGAGAGCCACATCAGGGTTGTGTTTGACCTTAGGGGAGTAGGGGGGGCATGACCAGAGAGAGTGGCCAGCTTGATGTCACTCATGTTGGAGGCACCTGTGGTGGCTGGAGCACTCTGCCAGTAAAAAGAGGCTGACAAGTTCTGTTTTCAGCTGCAATGGCCTCCTGCAACCCTCTGCCAGTGAAAATGGAGCTTGGGAGAGGGCTCCTCCGTCCGGAAAAACGTGCGGGAGACCGGGTTCCAGTAAACAAGTCTTTATTTCAAACAAGCAACAGTAACGGAACGGCTGGCTAAAGCCGCGGCAGCCCTTTTTATACAGGCTTGCCTGCCGGCTTATAGCCAATGATGTTTCTTTAACTTTTCCGCCTTTAAGCGGCTCCCTGGATTGGTTCCTAGTGAACCAATCCGCTTTCGGCCTTTCTGGCCAATCAGAATGTTCAACTTGGACTCTTCCAAGTTATACAGAACAACCCTCTCCCTTTAGTTTAGTCCTACGTGAGTGTTGTAATTGCGCAGGTAGGTGGGGCTTCTTCTAGTTCTATTTGACCTGCATGGTTCATTTTCACTGGAGACTTTGAGCGGTTTGGTTGGGATCGCTGTCTCTCCAGCTCTTCTCCATGGAACCGCCTGGAAGGGTGAGTCAGAATTGTTGCTACCGCTTGAGTTGCTCAGGCTGGTGGCTTTGCCGTTCCCTCCTGGTTTTCCCGAGCAGGTCGAGCTGGCTTGGCTGGCCCCTTCCAGGACAGATTCCTCTTCACTTGGATTATTTCTGCTGGTCTCATCTAACCGTAAGTGTTCTTTTTGCTCTTTTTGATCGGTTAGATGTTCTGGATTTATTTTTAATAGTTCATTTTCACCCTCTTTTTTATTTCTTTGTATTTCTCCCCCCTCTTTAGTTGTGTTTTCATCGATTTTTATTGTTTGAGGTTGCGCGGTTGTATTTCGCTCGATGTTTCGGGAACGAAGCTGGTCTATGTGCCGCTTCCACTCTCTTCCATTGTCCATGGTTAGACGGTAGGACCGGGAGCCTGTTATTTGTGTGATTGTGGCTGGAAGCCAGAGAGGGTCCCCGGTGAAATTTTTTGCATAGACTAGGTCACCGATTTCAAATGTGCGGTATTGGCTGGATGAGTCGGGGGGGTGGGTTTCACAGGTGTAATTTGGGTGCAATCTATCTAAAGGGGATCTGAGTTTCCTCCCCATTAATAATTCTGCCAGGCTCTTGTTCATTATACTACTGGGGGTGATATATTGTAGTGTGAGTAAATGATTTAGCTTGTCTTGGACATCCCCATGGTCCATTTTTTCTAGGCCTTCTTTTGTAAATCTGACCATTCTCTTGGCCCAACCATTTGCCGCCGGGTGGGCCGGCGCGGTTAGTGCATGGCGTATACCTAAGGAAGCTAAATACTGTTCAAATTGTATAGCAGTTAGTTGTGGTCCATTGTCAGACACTAGTACATCAGGCAAATCATGAGTTGCAAATAATTTGTTTAACTGCTTGATAACAGCGTCGGTTGTCATGGATGACATTACTATAACTTTCAACCAATTTGAGTATGCATCTACGACAATCAAACCCCCTAGTAGGTCCTGCAAAATCAATATGGATTTGAGACCGGGGCCTTATGGGGTCTCCTAGTCTCGTATGGGTGCTTGCGGTGGAGAGGGTCTAGTTCTCTGGCACTTATTACATGTAGCTACCCAGTATTCAATATCCTTATCTAAACCAGGCTGTTTTCTTGCCACGTGCTCGGTCTCCGCTTCAGGACGATCCCACCTTCGTCGCCAGTGTTTCGGGTTCCAGTAAACAAGTCTTTATTTCAAACAAGCAACAGTAACAGAACGGCTGGCTAAAGCCGCGGCAGCCCTTTTTATACAGGCTTGCCTGTCGGCTTATAGCCAATGATGTTTCTTTAATTTTGCTGCCTTTAAGCGGCTCCCTGGATTGGTTCCTAGTGAACCAATCCGCTTTCGGCCTTTCTGGCCAATCAGAATGTTCAACTTGGACTCTTCCAAGTTATACAGAACAACAGGCATCATGGGCCAGTCCTTCTCTGTTTCCAGGGCAGCCTCGCAGGCCCGATCTAAGCACCCTGTGGGCCAGATTCAGCCTGCGGGCCTTGAATTTGACATTCCTGGCCTAAAGTCATACAGTTGGCTCCATGTCTAATAATTATGCTCTGTTCTCAAAAAAAGCCATGAGAATATAAGCCTGCATATATGTATATTCCATCCATAATCCTTTTCCAGCACCTGCTTATTACTTGGGCAAATCAGTAAGTCCCAGCTTCTTCCTTCTGCTCCATCCTATTCCTTCTGTTCCATCCTTATATTCAGAAACAATAGCCGAGACATCAGGGAAGATGTGAACAAATACAAGAGATACGTGCTAACCTAAAAACCTGGAATTGATGTCACAGTCTTGGATAAGAGCCTTTCAGTCTAGCAGGGCTGTGCATAATTGATTGGCCTAAATGACTTTTTTCAAAACCCATCAGGTCTACTGTAGGATCATCTACAATGTGTTTCTTTTCAAATATTGTTTATACTTTACTTACTTAACTTACAGTATGCACTTCCTTTGCTTATTGTATCCTATGACTATTATTAAGTGTTGTATGTTATTCCTTGACTCTTGACAAATGTATCTTTTGTTTTATGTATACTGAGAGCATTTGCACTAAGACAAATTCCTTATGTGTCCAATCACATTTGGCCAATAAAGAATTCTATTGTGTTCTGTTCTGTTTTGTTCTGATCTGTTCCATTCCATTCCATATATTCTATTCTATTCTATTCTATTCTATTCTATTCTATTCCTTTGAGGATATGCTCCCTCCCCCCCCCTTTTTTTTTTCAAAATGAAGCCCCTACTTCCTTTTCTAAACCATGGCCGTAGGTTTTGGTTGCCATGAGTTTCCTTTTTGCTATCAAAGATTCTCTGAAAATTCAGCTCCTCCTCCTTAAGGCACAGATTCTTAGGTTAACAATGACTGGCTCTTGGCCCCAGGAGGGGAAAAGTCAAAGTTCATTTGGAAACGACACAGAAACGACCCACAGTCTGCTGTAGCACATTAAGCCTGACAAATGTTCAGAAATGATGACTAACACAAGCCAAGGGAGAGAATCACACTTTGGTTATTGTACCCAGCAGTTAACCTTATGTAGTCACAATGTGGATGGTAGCCACGTCTGCTGGTTAAGAATAAACACAGCCAGTAAAAGTGTTTCCTACATCTTCCCTTGTGTTAATGTGGTTCAGTGCTTCTGTCATGAAAATGAACTCAAATGACGGTTTCCCACACTCTGAGTCACAAAGAACGTAGTATGTAACTCATAGAAAGGTAGCATTTTAAACTTCCCTGAACACTTGCACATTGCAGTGTTATATTACATAATCTGGAGAAGCCAAGCAGGCAGAAAAAGTCTAAGCTTTATGTGTTTAGGTAGCTAGGGAAGAGAATGTGCTACAGTTCAATCCTACACCAAATCACAAAGGATTAAGCCCCATTCAGTTCAAGGCAAGGATACACAAAGTTGCCATCTGAACTAAGAATTATAAAACAGCACCAAAACAGAGTGGTGGTTAATCAAATCAAAGGAACATTTTTGTTAGGTCATCTTTTGTTATCGTACCTTCACAGAATAAAAATATTTTTTAGGGTTTTTAAAAAAACAACAGTTGGAGGTGAAATTGATGCGGGAGGTGATGATCTTGACTGTTCTCCAGTTGTTGCTGTTTTGTTGTTTTGCATAAGAGGACTACGCAGCCTTCATGAACCACGTTTTAGTGAGCTCCAAGCGCAGCCTTGCATTAGAACAGCAGTTCTTTACCAAATGGCATCTGCAGGGATGATCAAAACAGACATGGCAGTAGAGAGAATGCAGTATAACTGTGTAACGCCACACCCCAAAAGGGCCACTTGAGTCCAAATTCCTCTACCCCCTCTCTTCAGGTACCCAGGCTCTTCCTCGCCACTGAGTATTTCAGTGTCCATCATTCTGGATATTAGTCCATTCTGATCTCTCATCCAGGCACCTCCCTTCACCCAGCTCAGCTCACCTCCGCCATCTGCTGGTACATATCATCTGGGTCAGCTTGACTCTGCTGTCTCTTGGTATATCTGGCGCCTCCTGTGGTCACTGGCTTGCCCACTTGCCTTGGTCAATTCTCCTCCATAGCATCTGGCGCCCCCTCTGGTCACTCGTTCACCCACTCATCTAGGTCAGCTTGCCTCTACCATATCCTCTCTCAACCAAAACTCTATAGGGCTCCACCCACTACACATGATTTATCATAATACTTGTGGGGAGGATTTGAATAGGAGCCGACTGCAAACCTGTCAGCAATAGCTGCAAAAAAGGCAAATAAAATTTTATACTATTGGTAAAATTGTACTTTCCCAATACACTATTAGGAAGTATTCAGTGGTTGGTACTTTTTAATATTTATTCTGAGATGGTCAGACACTATCTCAAGTGTTATGTCCACACTGGATTGACATATGAAGAAGGTTTCAAATCAAGTGGAACAGTTTTGGAGAAGAAAATGATGATCAAGAGACAAGAATGGTAAGAGGAACAGCAGTCTTGAAATACCTGAAAAGATACCACACAGAAAAAAGACCAGAACTGTTTTATTTTATTCCAAAATGAATGACACAGAATAATGTATTGAAGCTATAAGAAAGCAGATTCTGGGTGAATGATATGAGTGCAATGATTTAATTTATTTATTTGTAAAATTTATTAGCTGCCCATCTTGCCACAGGATAACTCTGGGCAGCTTATAATATTAAAAAAATAAAACTCTGTAATTTGTAACAATATAAATACAATACTGTAAATACTATAGAAATTATGAAGCAACCCAGAAAGAAGGTGAATAGAGACTGGACCTCTTTGGGGAATGTCTATGGAGTTTCTCAGTCATCTAGGTCATGGGTGTCCCAAAGGTGCTTTTTCAAGAGGCAACTGGACTTTCTGGTTTTTCTCTGAAGATGTTTCACTTCTCATCCAAGAAGTTTCTTCAGCTCCGACTGAATGGTGGGGAACAGAAGGATTTATTCTCCTTGCAGACATCTGGTCATTTGCATCTTTTTAGTGAGTTATGAGGCCACCTGGAAATTTATCTGTGTCATTAGGGTCACCTAAGTGGTGAAAATGGATGTGAAGTCTTCTTGGAACTGCTGAAAGGACTGTATTGTAGACTGGAGACAGATGATGTCATATCCCTCTCCCTCTATTGAGAGAGGGCTGTTCAATTTTGACATAAATGCAGGGGTGGAATTCTCCCGGTTCAGACCAGTTCAGGTGAACCCCTAATCAGCTGACTTCGAATCGGTTCAATGCAATGATCATGTAGGCCTGCCCACCCGCCTGTACTCACCTATATCTGCTCAGCTGATTCGTGATGCAGAGCAGATTGCCACACCTCAGCTGTGTTACTTCCCTGAAGTAACATTGAAGGTAAATAAGTGGGATAGCTGTGTGTGCGCGTAAAGCATGCATGCAAGCTCAAAGCATGCGATTAGTGAACTGGATGTTACACCGGGAGAATCACACCCCTGCATAGATGGCTTCTTTGACCCCTCTTTCAATCCAGTGATCCTCTTTGTCCAAAATGTGGACTTTGCTGTCTTCAAAAGAATGGACTTTGTCTTATAAATGCAAACTGCTGACTCTTGTCTTGTCTCATTCTCCTGTGTTGTGCCATGCGTTTATGATTTGGGGAATGATTTAATTTACAGGGTTGGATCTGATTGCCTAAATCAGTGGTCTCCAACCTTTTTTGTACCAGGGACCAGTTTCACGATTATTCATTCTTCCACAGACCGGTACCTGAGTAAGGCGAGACTCCACCGCCATCAGGACGGCTCTTTGTTCGATGCCCCCCCCTTCGACGAAACTAAGGCACAAAAATTCCTTCAGCACCCAAACGCCGCTTTCCAACTTAAAACCCGGAAGCACTTTCCAACTGAAAACGCAGAAGCAACCAAAAACCCGGAAGCACCATCAAAACAAGATGGCGGTGCCCAAGCTTTGCAGCCCAGTACCGGTCCGGGGACCGGTGGCTGGGGATCCCTGGCCTAAATGACCCCTTCCAACTCAATAAATTTATTATGATATGATTTACAATTTTTATGCTAGAACTACCAGCATTTATGTCTAGAAAATTGCAGGATTCATTTGCACTCTGTATTCCTGGGGATGTGTACATGTGTGTAAAATGATCTTGATTGTGGCTGGGAATCTATTTTCAATAGTCAGTATCTTAAGTAAGGCAAAATAAACACAAAATCAAAATTTTCTGTGGGAAAGTTGGAGGGAAAGATTTATGTGATCAGATTGACTCAAAGTTTCCCAGAAGGTTTCCCACCAAATTTCTTCCAGTTTCTCCACAGGTAGAATTTCTCTCTGGTTTAATATATTTTATAGTTTCAAAATAAAAACAGTTTACAATAGAAAACATTTGTTGGTTTTATTTTTTGTCAAGGTAGTTTTTGACTTATGATCAATATTGGTCCCAAAATTTATATTGCTAAGTGAGACAGTTGGTAAGTGAACTTTGCTGCATTTTATGACCTTTCACGTCACTTCATGTTAAGTGAATCATTGTAGCTGTTAAGCTAGTAATATGGTTGTTAAGTGAATCTGGCTTCCTTCTTGTCTTTGCTTGTCAGAAGCTTGCAAGAGGGGATCACGTGACCCTGGGGCATTGCAACCATCATTACAATGAGTCAGTTGCCAAGCATCACACAGCCTTCCTAAGCTCCATTTTCCCTGGCAGAGGGCTCACAGGTTAGTCCTTCTCTGTTTCCAGATCTAAGCACCCAGCAGGCCAGATTCGACCTGCAGGCCTTGAGTTGACACTTCTGGTTAAGGCTGTGCTATCTTGAGAAATGGGTGGTGGAGGTTTCCGTACTAGTTGCTGGCACTTGCTGGGGAGCAAAGGAATGCTTACTGACTTCTTTCTGAGGCTTGGGGGAAAACCCACATGGGTAAATGAATGCTTGCTGGGGCTTCCCAAGGCATGGCAAGCCTCTGCAGGAGCCGTGCAGTTCTGGGATTACTTGCCAGCACACAAAGCTGTCATGAATCTATTTCCAGACCCCTCCTCAGAGGAGGAGGGTGAGTTTGAGTCATCAGAGGAAAGCATGAGCTGAGCGTTGGTCAGGATTGGGGCTCAGAGAGCGGTAGCCTGACAGAGCAACCTCAGCTGAGTCAATCAGATGAGCAATAGGCTGAGATTAAGGAAGGCGAGCCACAGCTGCAACAGGTTGGCCAGGAGGCTCCAAGCAAGGACCAGGAGCAGCTGTTGCCCCTTAGCAAGAAGGAAGAGGTGGGGTCCACATCTCCTCTTGATCCAAGGACACATAGAGAGGAGAAAGGCACAACACTGGTCAGTTAGACTTCTCGTGAGGAGGCAACCTCGCGTCTCATGAAGGGCTGCACTGGTATTGCCAATAAATCCTACCCTGAGGATTTAAGTGTTGCTGGAGTAACATGCCCAGTTCCGTGCCTTGTGTGTTTGTACTTGTATCCTGACCCATCTGAAATGTGGATTGCTTTCTTGGACTTCATGTATGCCCATTGGACTCAGTTACCCAATGACTCTTGCTGTGCTGAGCTTGGAATCCAAGCCTGCACAACAGGGGTGTTTTCCAAGGACCTCTTTTGGGGGGTTTGAATAAACACCTGTAGAATTCTTACACCTTAGTACACCGCGGGGGGGGTGGAGGTACAAGGCAGTACAAAGGCAGGGTGTAGAGTGGCCAGAAGAGCAGTGATGGGGGAGGAGATAGAGGGAAGGAGTTGAGGTGCCCCTGTGGTGGTAAGTGTGGGCAGGCTACCAAGCACCCTAATTTTGGTCATTTGTTCATGGGCATGCTCAGGGATGGGATTCTACCAGTTCTGTCCACTTCTGTAGAACCGGTTGCTATGAAAAGTAGCAAACAGAAAGCATACATAGAACCGGTTCTATGTCTGCTGCTGTTTTCGCCCACCCGCCCAGGCTCTTAGCGACCTTTATTTCCTGTGTTTTCAACCGCAGCTGCTTTGCACGACATTTGCAGTTGAAAAAGCAGGAAAAAAGTGCTTTTTCAACCACTGCGCACCCGTGTGCAGCGCTGCTCAGCTGTCCAGACAGCTAGATGATGACAATATACATGCGCATGCAAAATGTAAAATTACTGAACCGATAGTTACACCGGTCAGATCCCACCCCTGGGCATGCTGCAAGGACCTTAACTTCAGGTACATGTTGTAAGTCAATTTTTCAGTTCAGTTGTAACTTTGGTCATTTCAGGAATGGTCATAAGTCAAGGACTACCTATATTGCCTTGTTAGGTCCACTGTGAGTCGCTGTGAGTAGGCGGCTATATAATTTTTTGAAAATAATAAATAAATAAATTCTGGGCTGACCACGGTTGACTTTTTATTTCACTCATATTGTTTTCATTGTTTTAATATGTCGCTAGTCATTCTTGACAGCCATGTGCTGTCAATGAATTACAAATGTCTGTGCAAGTATCAACGTTTCTTTGCATGATTTAATACATGAAGCTTTGTTCTGTAACCAAAATCATGAATGCAAAACAGAGCTGAAGAATTTAGTAAAACTTCAGGTATAAACTTTAGCATTTGAAGACTATTGGAAATTGGTGATCGGAAACTGAAAAGAGACAATACCATGGTTGCAGTAACATATTTGACATTGTTCTGACTTTGACTGACTGCATAATAAAATAACATGTACAATTTTCATTTCATGAGCAAAAAATTAAAAGTACTTAAAATCTTTGTGAGATTTCTCAGTTTGAAAAAATGTAGAAAAATATCAGCTTTGACACATCAGTAAGAAAGGAATGTCCTGCTCTAAATTACCAAGACTTGAATATATATATATATCTTAAGTTTTCACGGGTATTTACATGTATAGTATTCAGCTTTGTTCAGGTATTTTCCCACATCGTTATAGTTGTGCTTTTAAAGGGAAAATACCTGAAGGAAGCTGAACAGCATACATGTAAGTACCTGCGAAAACTTAATATATATATACATTTATATATATATATATATATATATAT
>BLBF01000007.1:42512908-42568327 GCA_015471245.1 Laticauda colubrina | reverse complement strand
ATATATATATATATATATATATATATATATATATGCTGTTTAGCTTCCTTCGGGTATTATCCCACGTCATTGTAGTGCTGTTAAAGTTGTAGCAACGTTTCAGCAGAATCCCATCTGCCATCATCAGGCTTCTGTGTGGATGCAACACACCTCCTCACTAGTCCAACACATGAAAACCACAGGTCACAACATCAACTTCAATGGCACTAAAACCCTGGCCACTATAGAAAACCCCAGCCACAGAATCATCAGAGAAGCCATAGAGATTGAAAAAAGACCTGACAGCATGAATAGAAGAGATGATTCCACCAGACTGTCAATCATTTGGAAGCCTGCACTCTCAATTAGAAAGATCTCCATGCCACAAGCCAGGCAAACACCTGGGCAAAAACAGACTCCCTCTGATAGCTCCAACCCAAACACCCCCCCACCAGGCACCCAGGTGAAACCCAGATTGCTAATGAATAGCAGCTTGCTAATGAAGAGCAGCCATCCCTTCACACAGAGCCAAGCTGCACTGAAAGCCTCCAACACAAGAAGAGAGTGTTGCCAGCCAATCAAAGCCACAAAACAGACAGAAGAAACCAGAAACACCAATCAATCAAACTCCAAGTCCAATGAACACAGATCCAGGCTCCCAGCCAATCAGAATGGAGCAGCCTCAAATTTGAAACCAGGAACTAACTCTATACAGAAGCCTGAGGATGACAGATGAGATTCTGCTGAAACGTTGCTACAACTTTAACAGAACTACAATGACGTGGGATAATACCCGAAGGAAGCTAAACAGCACACATGTAAGTACTCGCGAAAGCCTAAAAAAGCAAATATATATATATATATTTGATATGCCATTTGGTATCAGAGAAAACTGGAGCTTCTAAAAGCCTATGCATTCCAGTTGTCAGTTTGAACTTTGGAACAAAGGCTAGATTGTCAAAGCAGTTTATATAACGTATTATGAAATACACAAAATTGGAATTTTTATGACCTTATTAACAACATTCATGGAGTATAAATTATATGCAATGAAAATAAGTAGGTTCTTTGACTTGAATTTAATATCAGTTGCATGTGTATTGGTTTCAGGGAGGACCTATCTTCTGTGGAGAAAAGACTCTTAATATTTTTGTTTTCTTGCCCTACAGTCAATGTCATGTGGAAATCATAAACATCATCTTTCATTTAGTTCACTGAATAAAATTATTATCAAATCATTTGAGGAAATGACCTGTTCTTCCTTGAAGGTGTTAATTTAAATTCAAAGCATTCTTGCTTATGTTAAAGCCGCATTAATTTCCCACATGTACAAGATGAATAAATCAGCATCTATCATTCCAAAAGGCCATTGCTCCTTGAAGAATGGGAAATTCTGAGTTTCCTGCCCTCTACTTTTTCTTTTAGTCAGAACTTCAACACTGCTATTTATTTAAGGTTCAGAGATAGTAATTATAGGCCTGGGAAGTTGGGAGGATGAACTAATGATTTGTCATTTATAATTATAATAATTGTTGAGAATTATTAGGTCTCCATCTGGTGTTTTGGGACTGATAGTAAATCCATTTTAAATGATCTGTGGACGCTATAGAATTTTAACAAGGATAATATTTAAGACATAGCCTTTTCACATACATAAACTTCATTCTGGAATTTGGATATCAGCTTATTTACTTCAAAAAAAAAAAGAATCAACCACCCCAACTTAATATATTAAACAAGATTTCTAAAAAGCTATGATAACTTTAACTGTTATCTCTAGTATCTTACCATTTTACTTTTGTAAAAAGATATGACATATTTGTTGTCAAAGCAGCCTTCAGTTCTGCCATGAAGTTGTCCAAGGACCTCTGGTAAAATGAATTCAGATGTCTTCCTCCCCACCCACTGGACTAATAAAGACCACACTATGTTCCCTTTGAAATCCCTCTGCTGGAGAACAGCCATTTAATTTGCAGGGAACATATCGGCATATGGGATGGTCAGAATTTTATGGTTCATCCATCTGTAACTTCAGAGTGTCTGAAATTGGTCTCTCGGTACCACTAACATCAGGTGTGGTCTACTGCAAGAGACTTGATATTGGTTACATCATCTCTCGCTTCTTGATAAACTATATTTTATCATTTTTTAAATGATATGAAGAAGGCATAAACCAACTTTAACTTTCTGTATGAGATCTTTTTGTTCGAAGATCTGAATAAAAAGAGAAAGAAAACAATCTTTATTAAATAAAAGTGATCTACTTTCACTATGTATCTTTTCCTGAGTTATTACTGCATATTCCAAATTCTTAGAGAATTGACAAAATGGAACACAGTTTCTTAAAAAATACTATACTGCTCTAGGGATTACTTTTTCCCTGGCATTCAGTTTAACATCAAGTATTGTGCAATTCATTTATTTATCTGGAGTTCAAGATAGCACACAGAGCACTCTTCTCTCCAATATTTAAACTATAACCCTAACCCTTTGGTAGATTCAGCTGTGATAATTTGAATAGTCCAAAAGTAGGTGTTGAGTTTCCATGGTTGAAGGGGCAGATACTGGAAGTAGTGAAACCTCCCCAAAATGTATCATGCCCTCTTTATATGCTGTTCAGTTCAGGTTGTGAAAAGATAGAATAAAATAGTTGAATCTTAAAACAAATGGACTGGTCCATGCATACATTAGGCTAAATCAAAGAGTACCCCACCACCATCCCTTGGGGAGGGGGCAGAACTCCCAAAGTGAAGAAAGATATGGCCAAAGTGTCATCCCTTTTGTTTGTAATTTTGAGGTTACTTTAATGCAGGTACTTACTCAAAGCATTCGTGCTACTCATTTAAAACTTCTGAAGCCCACCCCAAAATGGCCTCTTAACCCATCTTTGAAGTGCAAGCCTGACATGTAATGCTGGTTCAGCTGCATTAACTCACTGTTGTTTTCCAAGTCACATTTGATTTACAAACACGTTGTGGCTTCTGACCTGCCTATCCCAATATGTCACTAACTAGAAGAGCAGCTCCTCAATTAAGAGTCACTTAGGATGTGATGCCACCCAGAAAAGAGCAAGAAATAATTAGTCCAAGGCCTTCTTAAGATGGCACCATGCTGTGAAATTTTCTTCCCCTTGAGGTACGGCCTTTGTCCTCTTGGCTGCTTTTAAAGCAAATTTGAAAATCCACATTGTAAATTAGCCTTTTCTTGTTGATTGGCACTTTGTATTTGTTATTCCCATACTGATATCTTATTTAGTAAATGTATTACTTGACTCATTTATGTTTTATCAAATGCAGACTTAACTACTTATCTTGTGTTGCCAGTTATCTTGAGCTGGAGCTCGCTTGTGTGGTAGAATTAGGACAATAAATCAATGGTTGTAATATTTTCCTGATCTTGGAGAACTCTAGCCAGTTTATATAAAGTGGAGCCTTCTGATGTCCTCTTCAGGTACATTCTACACACTTTTGAAATAGTTGGTATCCTACAGATACCACTCTGATTGTGATATTTCACCACCATAAGTTGTGTTAAAGTAGTCTGAAGGATCCAGCTAAGGAAGGCTAGACAGAAATCATAGTTCCTTAGAGATAAGTCAATGAAACAGTCCATATATAACTGTTGCACTTCTCCTTAAGTTTCCATTTCTACATGGCTATACAGTAAGAAACCCAAAGTTCATAGATCCCACCCATTCTTGCTTGGCTCCTACCGATGCATCTTTGATGTTTATGTTCTTCAGATAGTCCAACATTATATTACCCACCATCCCCTATCAACATAACCATGTCTTTTATCATGTTTTTCTTTTATCCATACCCTGATAATGGGAGAGAGCTATTTAATAAAGGTTAGATTTATACAGAAGGATTTGTCATGTTGATAAATCACCAGAAATTAACATTTGAGCAGAAAATGGACTTCAAACTATGCCCCAACAATTTTCCTCACTACCAAAACAAAACAAAACAAAACAAAAATCCCCCTAGGAATAATAAAGGAGAGAGGAATACCAAGCTGGTATAATGGTTAAGGCACCATAGTAGAAACTGGGAGTTCTAGTCCCACCGAAGGGATGAAACCAGCTGGGTTTGAGCCAATCATTCTGCCTCAGCCCTAAGAAGGAGGCAATGACAAACCACTTCCAAAAACCCTTGCTAAAAAAACTGTAGGGAGTTATCTAGGCCGGGCTCTCCAACCTTGGCAACTTTAAGACTTGTGGACTTCAACTCCCAGAATCCCTCAGGACTCCCAGAATTCCCAGAATTCCTGAGGATGAAGTCCACAAGTCTTAAAGTTGCCAAGGTTGGAGACCCCTGATCTAGGCAGTTGCTAGAAATAAAAAACTGACTTGAAGGCATCCAAAGAGGGAGAGGGGGCTGGGCATGGAAAAAGTTGCCTTCCGGACTACACCTGTCCTGTAGGCATCTCAAAGAAAGAGCAGGGGCTGCACACTCCCACCATCTGCTCTTTGGATTGAAGTGAGCTGCAAATTGAAATTCCATTGCAGTGTTTTCGGATTCAGTTGAAGCAAGGAGAGCGTCAGAAATCCTCTTTAAACTCACCCTTATCCAAACAGGAAGTTGACCCCTGACCCCCAGATGTAACTGAACACCAGTGGAAATTTCATTATCCTGTTTCAGTTGTACTAAGTGAAAATTAATTGTGTAATTATCTGGACAAGCGCATGTGTAAAGGTTTACAATGAGCCTGTTACATTGTGTAACTCGTTAGGGGTATGGTTTTGAGCTGAGGCAAGATTATTGTAATTTTTTTTTAAATGGAAAAGATGTTCATAAATTCTTTTGATGGATGTGCCCAAAGGATGTCTGAACAAACTTTGATAATGACAAAAAAACACTGCCCTTAATATTAGAGCAGAGTTCTTTCTCTACATCTGGTTTTGGAAAGAGTTTTTCATGGTATGAAGTAGATTGTCAACATATTAAAGATACAGCTTCACCAACCACAATTTATGTGATTATTTAATGCTTTACCAATTGAACTTGATATTTATGTATACGCAAGCATTAAAGGAATAACCAAATAATGGACTTTTTTCATTATACAGTACTTTAGCACCAATGCATGACTGCAGCACAGTCCAATTATGCATTTAAAAGTCTAATGGTCATAAATCAAGGAATAATATTTTATGACTTACTCTTTGTAGTCTGGGAAATAACAACAATTATCAGGTTATTTGCATTTCAAAGCTACTGTGCTGTTTGGATAACAGGATAACAGGATGAAAGGTGTAGTATGGATCATTCTGCACAAGGCTTTGAGAAGCATATTCCCTTTCAACAGCCAGAATCTTAGTTAAATAGCCTTTATTTATCCAAAAGGCAAAGTAGTAGTGGTGGTGTGTGTTTTGTTCGGAAAACATACGAGGTAGACCGGGTTCCAACAACAAATACTTTTATTGTAAACTAGTCAGTAAAAAGGAACACTTGGCTGAAGCCGGGGCCAGCCTTTTATACAGGCTGGCTTGCCTGCTTGCAGCCAATGGCAGTTGTTTAGATTTGCCGCCTTTTTGGCAGCTCTTTGGATTGGTTCCTAGTGAACCAATCCAGTGTTCATTTTATTAGCCAATCAGGTTTGTAGATTTGGAGTCATCCACTTTACATACAGAACACCCCTCCCCCCTTAGTTCAGTCCTACGTGGTGACGTAGTCTCGCAGGTAGGTGGGGCTTTTCCGGACTCGACTTGACCTGCACGGTTCATTCTCAGTGAAGACTTCGACCGGTTCGGATGGGGCTGTTGTGTTGTCCGTCCTTCTCCCTGGAACCGTCTGGAAGGGTGAGTCAGCCATTTTACCGCCGTCTGAGTTTCTTAGGCCGGCGGTTTTGCCGCTCCCTCCCGTTTCCTCGGGGCAGGTCGAGCTGGCTTGGCTGGCCCCTTCCGATGGTCTATTTCCGCAAGTCTCTTCAAACAGTGAGTTTTTTATTTGCTCTTTTTGTTCGTATTGTTTGTTAGGTTTAGTTTTAAACAGTTCTTTATTTGTTTCTCGCCTTTCCCCCCCCACCTTGGTTTGCATTTTGCCGGTTTTTTTGGTGAATGTTTGTAAGTCTGTGGTTCTTTCTATAATTCGAGATCGAAGCTGGTCTATGTGCCGCTTCCATTCCCTGCCATCGTCTAATTTTACTCGGTAGGATTTGGGGCCTGTAATTTGGATAATTTGTCCTGGTAGCCATACCGGGTCCCCGGTGAAGTTTTTGGCGTATACCAAATCGTCTATTTCGAATTGTCTGAACCGTGTAGAGGAGTCAGGGGGGTTTTCTGGGGTAAAATTTGGGTGTAACCTATCCAGGTGAGATCTTAATTTTCGCCCCATGAGTAATTCTGCTGGTGACTTATTTGTTATAGTACTGGGCGTTATGTGCTGGAGTGTGAGCAAACGGTTTACTTTTTGTTGGATATCTCCAGCGTCCATTCGTTCCAACCCTTCTTTGGTAAACCGGACCATTCTCTCAGCCCTGCTGTTCGCAGCCGGGTGAGCCGGCGCGGTTAGGGCATGTCTTATACCTAGGGAGGCTAGGTATTGCTCAAATGGTATGCTGGTTAGCTGTGGCCCGTTATCTGAGACGAGAATGTCCGGTATGCCATGGGTGGCAAAAAGGCTGTCCAGTTTCTTTATTACAGCTTCTGTTGTCGTTGATGGCATAATTTTTACTTCAAGCCAATTTGAATAGGCATCAACGACAATCAGAAAGGTATGCCCCTTGGTAGGACCCGCGAAGTCAATGTGTATTCTTGACCACGGTCCTCGAGGGGTTTCCCAGTCCTTAATGGGTGCTTTTGGTGGGGATGGTCTAATTGCCTGGCATTTGTGGCATGAGCTTACCCAATACTCTATGTCCTTATCAATACCCGGCCACCAAACATAACTTCTGGCAAGGCTTTTCATCTTAACCATTCCCGGGTGCCCTTCATGTAACAACTTAGGTACCCTGGGCTGTAATTTGGCAGGGATTACTACCCAATCACCCCACAACAAACACCCCTTTTGGATTGAAAGTTCAGTCTGTCTGGACCAGAAAGGTTTAAAGTTTTCAGTTTTTTGATTCTCCGGCCAGCCTTTACCTACCCAGCTAAGAACGCGGGCAGTCAATGAGTCTTTCGCGGTGGCTCTGGCGACATCATACGCTGATATGGGTAGATCGGGGCAAGTCTCGATTTGTAGCGTTGTCATCGCTGGTGCCGGGTCTGCGTCGGTTGCTGGTAAGGGTGCTCTGCTCAAAGCGTCCGCATGGGAAATTTGTTTCCCTGGCCGGTGTGTCAGAGTGTAGGAATAAGCTGCCAGGAACTCTGACCATCTCGTCATTCTTGGGGACAGTATATTAGGTGTTGGCTTGTTTCCCGCCAAAATCCCCATTTACGGTTTGTGATCCGTTATGATTTGAAAGGTCCTCCCATATAAGTATTCATGGAATCGTTTTACTCCAGCGACAATTGCTAGAGGTTCCCTGTCCAATTGGCTATAATTCCGCTCGGTTTTTGATAGAGTCCTAGAATAATATGCGACGGGTGCTTCTCTGCCATCCGGTAGTTGGTGGCTCAGGATGGCACCTACTCCATATGGTGAAGCGTCGCAGGTCACTGTTAATGGCAGAGTGTCGCTAAATTGGATGAGAACGTTTGTTGATGTTAGCAAGCTTTTAATATTTTGGAAGGCTTTTTTTTCTTTGTAACCCCAAGTCCAAGTTGCCTTTTTGTCTAGCAGACGGTGTAACGGTTCTGCTATAGTGGCTTTGTTTGGCAGGAACACGTTATAAAAATTAATTAATCCTAAGAACGCTTGTAGTTCTGTTTTATTTCTTGGTTCAGGAGCGTCATTGATCGCTTTAACTTTTTTATCTGTGGGGTGGATACCCTCTCCGTCTATTGAGTAGCCCAGGAATTCGACGCTGTTCTTAACTAAACAGCACTTTTCTCTTTTAACCTTGAGGCCAGATTCCCTAAACTTAGTCAGAACCTTTTTTAGTCTGTTCCTTAATTGTGTTTCATCTCTGGCCGAGATTAGGACGTCGTCAAAATAGGGAACGACTCCTTGTATGCCATTTAGAAGGCGTTCCATCAGACTCTGGAAGACGCCAGGGGCTACGCTTACTCCGAATTGGATCCGGTGGCATTTGAATGCGCCCTTGTGGGTGACTATAGTCTGCGCTTCTGCTGTTTCTGGGTCCACTGGGAGTTGTTGATAGGCTTGTGCCAAGTCGAGTTTGGCGAAAACTTTGCCATTTCCCAGGGAATGAAGCAAATGCTGGACTACAGGCACCGGGTATGCGCTTGGTTGTAATGCGTGGTTCAGGGTAGCCTTATAGTCACCACAGATTCTGATGGACCCGTCTGGTTTAATGGGTGTGACGATAGGCGTTTCCCACTTGGCATGGTCCACAGGTTCTAACACCCCTTGGGCTACTAATTTGTCCAGCTGTTCCTCTATTTTTGCCTTTAGTGCAAAGGGAACTTGCCTGGCTTTTATTCTTCGTGGGGCTATTTGGGGGTTTAAATTGAAAGAAATGGGGTTTCCCCGGTACTTGCCCAGTGAGCCGTCAAAAACGTCCTGGAATTCTCGGATGAGGTCATCTTCCCAGCCGGTTGTAGTCACTCGATCGACCCCGGTCATCCCGATGCCTAATGGCGCGAACCACTCGATGCCCAGGAGGCTTGGTCTGTCTTGGTTGACTATGGTCAGTGGAAGCACCTTGATGTGATTTTTGTAGGCGACTCGGAAATGTCCCATGCCAATCACAGGGATTTGGTTTCCCTGATAGTCCTTGAGGGTTAGGTGCTGCTTCTTCAATTCTTTGGGTTTGATACCTGGGACTAACTGTTTAATTGTGTCCCACGATACCATGGAGAGGAAGGACCCCGAGTCCACTTCCATCTTGCAGTGTTTTCCCTCGATTTCCACGATGATTTTAATTTTTCTCCCACTTTCTGTCTGAGCGCTCTGTATAATGACAGTTTGGTGTGTATTGGCTCGCTTCTCTTGTTGCCATTTTCTTTCGGCTCGTTTAGGCTCGGCTCGTGTTGGGGAATTTCTGCGTCTCGTCGGGCTGTAGAATTTTTTGTTTCTGCAGACCTTCTCGATGTGCCCTCGTTTTTTGCAATGTCGGCAGATGGCATCGAGAAATCTGCATTCGGCTCGTGGATGGTTTCCTCCGCAGCCAGCGCATTCCCGCCAATTTCTCCTTTCGCGCTCTTTTTTGTTCGTGAGCAAACGGTGGACCTCGTCGTCCTCTTCACTTGATTCATTTGTTTCGCCCGACTCTTCGTAGTGGGTTGTGGTGGCAGGATGCTTTCTGTCTTTGGCTGGTGTTTCTTCGCTGTGTGTGTTCATCTTTTTAATGGCTACTGCAGATTTTTTCACGGCTTCAGCGGCTGTAGCTTCCGCGATGGCTTCGGTAACGGTGATGTTGGGCTTGTTGAGCATTTTACTCTGTGCGGTCGAGTCTCTCAGGCCTAACACCACGCGATCTCTCATTGCCTCGTCTATGTTTAAGAATTCACACTCACCCCCTATTTGTCTGAGGGCAGCGATGAAATCGGCGACGGTCTCTCCCTCTCTCTGGTCTCTGCGGTAAAATTCGTGTCGCTTTATTAAGTTAGACACCATCGGAGCGTAGTGTGCTTTGAGGAGTCTCTGCAATTCTGTCCACGTTAGTTGTTTAACGTCCCGGGGCTTCGCGAGGGCTTTTGCCATTTTAAACACTGTTGGCCCGCAGTTCGTCAGGAACACGGCTCTCTTGAAATGCCTTCCATTTCATTGCTCTCCAAGTACATTTGGAAGCAATCAGCATAGGAATCCCAATCCTCTTCGTTGGGATTGAAGGGTGCGGGCGGTGCGTTGTTTCCAGACATCTTGGTTGTAATCTGGACTTCTTATCACCGCGTGCAGGTTTTTCTGTTCAGGACGATCCCACCTTCGTCGCCAGTGTTTTGTTCGGAAAACACACGAGGTAGACCGGGTTCCAACAACAAATACTTTTATTGTAAACTAGTCAGTAAAAAGGAACACTTGGCTGAAGCTGAGGCCAGCCTTTTATACAGGCTGGCTTGCCTGCTTGCAGCCAATGGCAGTTGTTTAGATTTGCCGCCTTTTTGGCAGCTCTTTGGATTGGTTCCTAGTGAACCAATCCAGTGTTCATTTTATTAGCCAATCAGGTTTGTAGATTTGGAGTCATCCACTTTACATACAGAACAGTGTGTATTTTTTGAAATAAAGAATTCTGAACATGGTGCCCATTTGAAGAGAAAAGCAGCAGCTGATTCTTGATAACTGTGTGGAGACTATATTCATCAAGAATGACACTTACTGCTTTGTTAATAGGAGAAATGGCTTTGTAAAAATTTAAAGCAGAAGTGAAATATCTGAGATTTCTCTCTTTAGAATGATATGCTTTGTCAAATTAAAGCAGTTGATCATCATCAGTTCCGCATAGTGGCATTTCTTCCTAATCCTAAATTATGCTTTAAAACAAGGATACATATGAAAACAATCAATGAAATTTGCTTTAGATTAAGGCTGAATCTCACCGTAGAGATGATGGAGAAGGTGGTTGATCTTTTAATGCTCCATTGCAATTTTTAAATAGTTTGAAATGAGGTGGATAAGAACTTTTCTGATTTATTTTGGATTTTTAAAAAATAGAACACTGGAAAATACACTCCCTGTATTCCAGAATGGTTCAGGCCTCTCTGTTTCTTTTATGCATTTCTATTACCCTTTCCTCTAGATCCTCATCATCAACTTCATCCATTGCAGATCTCCAATACCTTTTTGGTACATCAGATTCCTTCTTGGATCACATTAGAAGAAAGAAGAGAGAGATTAAGATAATTTACATGGGTCTGAAAAGCAAGATGTGAGAATATCATCTTTATCTAGATAGCTAACATTATAAAAGTATGAAATCCACTGAAATGTCCAGGAGAATGAACCCAGTTCCTCATGATGAACACACAATAGGTATGTCATGGGAACAGGCCTGCTTTGAGGATTATTAAGTGCTGGAACAAGACTAATATGGGCCCCTCACAAGAGGACACCCCGGCCCAGAGCATCCACTTGAGGACTGTGGTACAGCAGCCTTGGCTGGGGCTCTTCATGGCACTGATGTGGTCGGGGCCGGCCTGGGTGGGTGGCATTTGCACGCCTGTGGGACAGGCTGGAAACACCTCTCCTCTCCTGAGAATGGCATACCATAGAGGCAGTGGGGCATAGCTGCAGGGGGGGCAAGCCGGGAGTGCACTTTCTGTCCCGTGGAGGGGCATGGCATAGAAATGAAATTAAAATTCAATTACAGAAATAACTGTTCACTGAGTTTCAGATTAATAAAGATTTTGTCAAACAAGGCTGCAAGGCAGTTTTGCTATAGACACAAAGTATAGATTATGAAGTATATATCGAATATTGTTTTTCTTTTAAAAAATCTGGTTTTGTAAAAAAAAATGTTTTTTTAATTTCCCCTTCATGGACCCCCTTTGAGCTCCATGGGCCCCAGAACACTCCCCTCTCCTCATGCCTGTATGGGGAACTGTGTGGCATGAGTTCCATCATTTGGATCCATGCGCCAAATAACTTTTCCAAAGAACTGAGATATATTTGATTATTTGAATCCAGGAACTTTCAGCACTTATTTAAAACTTTTAGGAACTTTCTTTTTTAAAAAGGCAATGGCATGTCTTTTCCTAATACTACTTTAGTTCTTCTGTTGAATTACCTTTATCAGGACCTGAAGAGGAGAAGTACCACTCTCCTAGTTCTTTCAGACCTTTCAGTTGCATTCAAGACTATCAATCATGGTACCTTGCTAGGCTGCCAAAAAGGGGCGGACTTTGGGAATTCTTTTGACCAGTGATTCTGCTTTTTCCTCTGCGGGAGTTCCAGTCAGTAGGGGTGAAGAGAGGTCAGCCAGATGGTTGCTCCCTTGTTTTGCAATGTCTACATGAAACTACTGGGAAAGGCCATCTATCAGTTCAGGGTGAGGTATTATCAATATATCTTCATGCTGGGCCAAGCTGGAAATGTGATGGAAGTCTTGACCTGGTGTCTCAAGTTTGCAGGGGATTGGTTGGGATAAAACAAGCTGAAATCAAACTCTTCTGAGACAGGAGAGACATCTTGAACTGCTTGTCCAAAAACTAACTGGTTTTCTGCCTGCTTCCTCTTTGACTCTGGAAATGGTGGCACTATCCCTGAAGGAGCAGGCATGAAACTTGGAGCTTTTTTTCTGGACTCATCATCGTTGTTAGATTTATAGATCAAAAGTAGGAGAGCTTCTTTTGGTATAATTGTGGTGGTGGGCCTTCTAGAAAAAA
This sequence comes from Laticauda colubrina, assembly GCA_015471245.1. Taxonomy (NCBI): domain Eukaryota; kingdom Metazoa; phylum Chordata; class Lepidosauria; order Squamata; family Elapidae; genus Laticauda; species Laticauda colubrina. The sequence goes on along the minus strand of BLBF01000007.1, from coordinate 42,556,017 downwards.
GGACTTTATTATAGATAGTAATGCATGCCCAATAACATTCTCACCTGAATGTTAAATTATTGTCATTCTCTTTTCATGGGACTGCCCATGTGGCAGCATAACTGCTAACAGGAAAGATTCAGTATGACATGCTCTGCATTGGTTTCCAAGAACATTTTGGGGACAATTCAAAATTTTATTTTATTTTATTTTTTATTTTTATTTATTTATTTGTCAAGCATGCATGAGAAAAAAAAAGTATGAACATAACATATAAACATATAAGTATAAACAGATATAAGTATATACATAAATGAGTACGAATAAATGGATAAATAGGAACAGGACAGGGGCAGTAGGCACGCTAGAGCGCTTATGCACAGCCCCTTACAGACCTTTTAGAAATGTAGTGAGATCCATGGTGAGGTTAAAGGTTAAAATTTTTGGGGTTTGAGGATGTAACAACCAGATTCAGGTAGTGAGTTCCAGGCATTGACCACTCTGTTGCTGAAGTCGTATTTTCTGCAATCAAGTTTGGAGCGGTTTACTTTGAGTTTGTATCTATTATTTGCCTGTGTATTATTGCATTTGAAGCTGAAGGAGCCATTGACAGGTAGGACATTGTAGCAGACAGTTTTGTGAACTAATCTGATTTTAACCTACAAAGCCCTTTATAACTTGGTCCCAAGCACCTTCAGGACAGTCTCCTTCAGGAGAATTTTCCTGCCATTGTTCTTTTCTGGAGAAGAGATGTTTAAGGTCTCCTATTCTGTTTAAGAGATTGGTGGATCAGAGGCAACATATCCTTGCTGACACTCTTTCACTTGGTTAGGTTGGCACTGACTTTGATGTTTTTAGGAAGACTGTTGCACCAGATCGCTTTTGATGTAATTGCTGGCATCGGCATTGGTTGACATTGGGTATTATTATCTACATTGTTTCTTGATGGTTTGGTGTTGTCTTTGTTGTTATGTACAAACTGCCTTGCACATATGCAGCTGATGTAACAGTTACTGCAAAAAAGAAAGTCTGATTCATTGATGTTGCTATACTGAATGATGTTATGAATGAGGAAGAGCAATTGGGAAAAATATGAAATAATAGGAACTTGCAGATCAAAGTTGAGCACTTATGGAAAAAGAAATCTGCTGTTGCACCAATCATGATTTGAGAAATACCTAAAGGATTCCCTTAATAACTGTGAAATTTGAATGTATAGGATCTGAACCCCCTAAAAAAATCAGCCTGCTATGAACTACCTATATTCTCAGATGCTACCTTAATAATTCTTACATCCATGATTAGGACTTGAAATATTAAATTTCCACCAGTATTAGACTGAATCTAGTAGATTATCTCACAACAACAACAATAATAATTTTCCAGTGTGCCATTACCTTGATGTGGTTATGGAGATTGTGAGCTCTGAAGAAAGTGAGAGATATGCCAGAGATGCAATCATACTGAACAGGTCTCACCAGAGGAACCAGATGAAGAGTATCTCTCCCATTAAAAAAATATGGTGAGATGTAAATTACAGAAGCACCTCCCAGCTAGGTCATCAGCTGTGTCAAGAAAGACATGCTAGGTATTGGAGTTCCTGAACTTCTGGTGAAAAATTGCCTACAGGACTCCAGAATGTTGACTGTACAGCCAAGGCTAGCAGCTGCAGAAATATTGAGAGGAAAGGTGTTTCTACCCACTGCAAATATACAGAGATAGAAGATAAAGGAATAATGATCTGTTATTACAGATCAAGTTCAACAAGAAGAAGATATTTGAAATGAATACACCAATTCCGGAAAGAACAAAATCCAGAATCGGAAATAACACAACAGAGGCTATGAGATGTGATTTATAATATGAAATAAAGTACTCACAGAAGCAGAATTGGAAGAATTACAAAGGTCTACTCAGAGCAAAGAAATCAAAGCCTTGCCAAAAATAACTCAGACTATAGGGGCAAACCAGGGGGGCTTGACCATAGAAGAAGCCAGCATAGCTGTTAAATTATTTTCACAAACAATTTCTTGCAATTAGTTGTATATTTGTGTATCTGTATTTGTGACTGGAGAAGCAGAGACATCCTTCAATCTCATTTGCTGAATGACCAAACAGCTTGATCCTGTGGTGGTCCAAATGGAACCTCTTCATGTTAATACTTGCAATAAATCAAAGGAAAACTGTGTGCTTAAAGCGATGCCAATATTAAATATTAATATTTCCTAGGTAGTTTGGAGTTAATGTAAGAAGCATAATAATGCAGCTATATTGGGTCCTATGTGTGCTCAGAAAACATTATGAAATATTTCTCAGACCAACTGAACCATAATTTATCATTGGATTATTTTATCAAGAACCATTTTGGCATCTTCTATATTTTATCTGGCATCAGAAAGAGGGAAATCTAAGCAGGAAAGAAGAGACTAGAAATCTAGAGGCAGTCATATAAAAAGAGTCCAGTTTTCCAAACTTTATTTCCTTCAAATTAGCTTCCATTGTTTTCAGTGAGTTTGATTTTTAGGAACTGCTTCTAAAGATGCAATTTAAGCAAATGAAACTGACTGTAAATTATCAAGAGAAAAACAGAGAGAGAAACTGGACTCAAATAATTTGCCAAATAATTTCCCTCGCGGAACTTAATAGAAAAGGACAGCCACAGTCATCTAGAATTGCAAGGCTCATTTTCACAGGTGTGGGAATATACCTGAAATAATGCTGTGAAATGTGAAAGGCATAATCAGGTTTACAGCCAGACTCACAATCCTATTAGAAAATCAGAAAGGGGAAGTTAAAGTAGGCAAATTATTCCTTCACAGGATTTTTTTTTAAAGGAGGTAAAATGTAAAGTAATACTGCTGGTAAGCTAAAAATAAACTGCAAAGTATCAGATCTTAGAAAACATATTTTCTTGAAAACAGAAATATAAGACAGCAAAGGGAATTCTTTCCTCATTGTCCCACTTTTATCCCAGAGATCAGAGGAAGTCAAATGAAAATTTCCTGGCATCCTGGGGTAATAAAATAATCTCTGTCTTCTTGTGAAACCACATTTGTGTGGATGTTGAACAGTGGCTCTTTGAGAATCATAAGTGCTATATAAGCATCGTTTTCCCCAAGAAATTCAGACTTTGCTTATTTACACAGACTTAAGTATGACTGTAATGAGAAATAAGTTTTTTTAAAAAGAATCCTGAAAATGGGGTCTGTTGAACGAGAATCTAATGAGTTAGCAGTGGACGAGTCCATGATTTGCACTTGAAACAACTGGTAATTATTTTAAGTGCAATAAATCTGATGTTCTTGTCATTATTTTGTTTAATTTCTGCTTCAGACTTTCACAAATTCAACTTTTTTATGTAATATAAATATGGCCCGATAATGCTGGAAAACATAGCCTAACACCTCTGAACAGCACTAAGTTGGGATGAATATGTATTCAGTTGTCTCTAAATACAATCTGTCCTTTTTCCTAGGCAACTTGGTTTCCAGAATGAAATTTTAAAAAGGAAATAAAGCAGAAATGAAAATACCTTCAGTTGATGAACTAGATAAAGCTGAGAATTTCTTGGTTGGAGGGGGCCAACAAATATAGTTCTGCTAGTGCCATTCTCTAATCCAGGGGTCTTCAAACTTGACAGCTTTAAGACTTGTGGACTTCAACTCCCAAAATTCCTCCTCCAGTCATGTTAGCTCAGGAATTCTGGGAGTTGAAGTCCACAAGTCTTAAACTTGCCAAGTTTGAAGACCCTTGTCTAACCTAAGGTAAGTAATAACTTACAGTGGAATGTAGGTGTTATAATTTCTCTCAACTTCCTCCTTCCTTCTTCACCCAGTCACTCTCCTACTGAACAAGTAGCATTCCTTTATCCATATGTTGCAATGTTTCTCAGCTCAAATATTAGGAACTATCTGAACCATATATTAATATCTGAAGAAGTGAGACAATTTTTGAAGATGATATTTCTCATTATAACATATAGGTTGTGTCAGTTTGGTACTGACGAGGCAATATAAAATGTTTGCATCTACCGCTGTTCATATTTTTTAACTGTGTTGTTTAAATTATCAAAGGGACTGTTTTAAATATAGATTGTGGTTGTGATTGTGGCATTGTTTACTATCATAAGGTAGAAAAGAAGAATTAGGAAATAGTCTGTCCAATTTTTAATCAGAGGTCTATCTAGAATAGATTTTTTGGAGCTGCCTGGAGAGAAGAATGGACGGTAACCAAGAGTATCTTTCACTTTGATCAATTTCATATGATTTGAGTAAATAACTATTTGGGATCCGTTATATTTCTGAGCTCTGTCAAGTCAAATCAGTCACTGAATTCACTGGAACCTAATATCAAAAAGATTGCAGCCTTTCTAACCAGTTTGTTATTATTTTCAATCTATTATAAATTCCATTGTATAAACAAAGCATGGTGTCTTTCTAGCACTTATTTTACCAGGGTAAAAGCAAAGCCTGTTACTTTGAAGAAAATTCTCTAATTCAGGTAATAAAAGTAATAATACTGACTCAGAATTCAAACAGCCAGTATTTCAATAATTCAGTTATCCAACTGTGACATAAACATGCCACTAAATTCAAATTATGTCTGATTTCCCTGGGTGGAAGAGTTCATTGTTGTAGTCTGAATAACATCACATTGATTGCAAGTGTTAAACTGGCAGATAAGGACACCGTAATAGACCATTCAAACAAAAAACTGGCCATTTAAAAAGTATAGTAAATAAATAATGTACACACACTCATATATGCATATATACATGTCCTTTTTTCAAATAGAAATTAGGTATGTCTTTAGTATTATTCAAATCTAGTCCAGCTCTTTCTAGTCCTGACCTCAGTCTGAAACTATATTACTATGATCTGTTTCTGCAGTGTATTTTATTTTTTCCCTTCTAGCCTATACCCTGGTACTTCTTGATACTCTTCCATCCATGAATGAAAATTAAATGCTTTCATGTAAATCAGTTTAATCTTATGAAACTTAATGAGACTAGTGCTTAACCATCTTAGTAGTTTGTGGAGTAAGAATGCAGATTGTAATGAATTGATGGTTATATTTTGTGGGCTTTAACCTGCATTTTATTTAGGTTCATTTTTCCCCTTATTTCTAAAATATAGAGTTTCTTGTCTAATAACTAAATCCTCAAGGGTTCTTTCAACTCCAAATGTAACTGGACTAATTTATTTGATTTAGAGCAGGGTAGCCAAATACTGAAGTTCTCAAAGTATTTAATGGGCTTTTTTGACAGGCCTGAGATGCTACAAAATGCAAACATTCCAAATAAATAACTAGGCAAACCCGAGCCTCTCTAATTATTAAGTCTCTGAAATGTGATTTGGAAGATAAGACACAGAGACAAAATATTTACACTGGGGAGGAAGAAGGGGGAAACAAGGATTAAAGAACATGAAGGTAAATCACCCAGAAAACATAAAATGGTACTCTGTGAGCTTAAGGGACAAACTGAGCTTATCTAATCAAAAAGAAAATTAAAGATCTTCTTTTTTATGTCATAGGGGAGTTGTGAGATACCTCTTTAGATTGCTTTGCTCCAGATTGAAAAAAAATATTTGTTGCTTTCCTCCAAATTTCTATGAGTTCCTATGGTTCTGTTCCCAATACTAGGATTATTAATTATAGCCCTGCTTGTCTGTTAATTTCTAAATAATTATCATCAAGTTTATACGATCTATTTTGGTTTGATTTGGGGTTTTGTATGTGTATGTATGTGTATGTGTCTTTGTTAGAATCTCTAGAGTCCTCATTCAGAAGCAGGTAAAAAAAAGAAAAAAGCTTGCAGAATATTGAGGGATCAACTCCAAACTTTCATTTTTGTAACAGTTTAATTTCTGGAAGGGTCATTTTGCTGTGGGAACTCAGAAACTTATTCCAATGTTCCAAAATTGATCAGAGATTTACCAGCCCATTATATCTGGGTCTATCTTCTCTGCAAACCTTTTTTTAGCAAATACATATTGAGAATCCTAGCCATTACCTATTTTGTTACAATATCAGAAGTATAGTAGACACTGTGTTCATGAACAGCAACTTGCAATAAAAATTTAGGAAGGTACCTTTTTTAAAAAAAATCAAGAACTGTACTCAGTTAAATGGGTGTGTATGGCCAGGAGAAGCAAGTAAATAGAAAATGGAAACACGAGCGCAAAAATAAATCGGATATTGTTATGTCATGCACTCCATAAATAATTTTATTAAAAATTAAATATCTGGGACCTTGGACCAGTCACTGTTTCTCAGATCAACCCACCTCACTGTTGTTGTTATGGGGAAAATAGGAAGAAGAAGGAGTACAGTAGAACCTATGGTCATGACCATAATTTGTTCCATAACTTTGGTGATTTCTTCATCTTCTAAAGTTTCGTCTTCAGGAATTTCAGGGTCAGGGGTCGTGTTTGATCGCCACCAGGTATGTGTTCATGACCAGATTCAAAAAGTAGATGTCATCCAGATACTATCTTGAATGATAACTCATTGCACATCTCTCTGGGAGAATGAGCTAGACTGTTTAGAAGTCATAATAAAAGAAAGCATTTTTTAAAATAGTTTGGGATATACGATGATTTATTCTGACACTTCACCAATTCAATAACTCAACATTTATATTTCTGCCACACCAAAATTCAAAAGAATAAAAATATCTAACTTTTTTTTTTTTTTGCTTTTCCTTCAGATGGTGCAGTGGTTAGAATGTAGTATTGCAGGATAACTCAGCCCACAGCCAGAATTCGATCCCGACAGGCTCAGGGTTGATTCAGCCTTCCATCCTTCTGACTCTGGTAAAATGATGGCCCAGATTGTTGACCCAGATTGATATTTAAAAACGGCTCAGAGAGCATGATGGATTGGTATATAAGTCTAAAAGATTTCTTTTTCTCTCTATTCTGTGGTATCTTTATGATTCACAGTCATATAGGTGTTTTTCAGTCTATGAATATTACTCCATGAAAACCCCTTCTATTTTTCACTGCTGTTTTTCAAGTTACCAACATTTTTGTTATTTTTGTGAGTGATTGAAGCACGCAGATTATGCATCCCATGCATTGCATCCAACATTTGCTGTGACCATTGTTAGGAATGTAAGTCACCTAACAGCTATTTGGGTTGGAAATATATAAACCAGGATAGACATTCTAATACTGTCTCTTTAAGAAAATGCAAAATTGTAATTAGGTGTGGTTTCTCAAACGGCCATAAGATGGAGCCAGAAACCTGGATTGTTTTGTCTTAGTCTCAGAAGAGAGTGTGTCTCAGTGAGTCTCTGTTTCCTTCTGTTGGAGAGGATTGCCATTCTTCCGATATTCTTGGATTTGACCGATATTCTTGGATTTGATGTAAGTCTGATACTGAACTGTTTTTGACACTGGACTTTGTTACTGGATTATCCCTGGATTGAAAACTGACTGATTTACTTGTGAATGACTTTGGACTGCTTATTTTGAACTTTGCTTAAAAGTTTCTGGAAGTGAAAACCTACATTTACTGTACAGTATATCTGTGTACTGTGTGTGTATTATTCAAACACTTCTCTCACTACATCTCGCTGTATGCATTCATTCTCCTAATGGGGAATTACCTCAACACTGGTTATGAGTCCAGGCCATACCAGGCTCAGATAACTGAGAGTTAGTGTGAATGCATAGTAATGTATACAGACAGCTGTTTACTGTTTAATTGTGAGTTACTATCCTGATAAAGATGGCACAAGACACTTCAACAAGTCTATCACTGATAACCCGGTTGAATGGAACAAACCATGTTTCCTGGTCTATGAAGTGCAGTCTACTTCATCGTAGAGAAGGGTTATGGAATGTAGTTCAAGACCCACCAGATGTAAATGCTTGGGATACAAATAATGAGGATGATGCCAAGAAACTTGCTGACTTGAAACAGAGCAACGTATGAGCTCTTTGGACTAACACTGAGTGACCAGCAGCTAGTCCATATTCGTGGAGAAGAGTCTGCTGCTAGGTGTTGGGAGAATTTGAAGAGGATTTATGTTCGTGACAGTGTAGGTACACACATACATCTTACATGTAAGCTGTTTAGAGCATGTCTTCTGAAAGGTGGAGATATGTTAGCTCATTTAAACTTCATGAAAAGAACTTTTCAAGAGCTACATGAAAAGGAACTGATATTTTCAGAGCTGTATCAAGTTTACATTATTCTTTCCTCATTGGATGAAAGTTATGATGATTACGTATCTTCACTGGAAATCCTGTCCAGAGATAAACTGACATTGACTGACATAACTGGAAGGTTGTTAGAAAAAGCAAGAAGACAGCTGGATAGGGACCAACTGAGAAAGGAGCAACCACAAGAAGAGGATTTGTCTTCAACTGCCAATATTGTTAGGAAATGTTTTTCTTGTGGGGCTAAGGGACATATAGCTAGATTCTGTAAGAAGGGAAAAAGACAGAATACTGGCAAACACCAGAAGGCCAAGAAGAATATTAGTTTAGTTATGTCTAGCAATTCAACTGTAAACCATGATTTGTGGGTTGTTGATAGTGGAGCATCACAATGCATTACTAAAGATAGAAAAAGGTTTGTAAAGATGTCCACGAGTAAGCAACATGTATCATTGGCAAATGGATTGAAGATTAAAGCATCAGGTAAAGGTTCTGCATATTGTTCTTGTACAAGCGAACATTTAACTATGTTATATGTGCCTAAACTGAAATTTAATTTGCTATCAGTAAAGGCTTTAGTTAATCTTGGTTATGTAGTAACCTTTAGGGAAGATAACTGTATAATAGAGAAATAGGGTAAAAGTGTTACTGCTAATTTAGAGAATGATTTATATGTGATACATAATGACCAGTTGAAGATGGCTAACTCAGTTTATAACAATGTTAAGTCACATGATGAATGTATATATTTATTGCACAGACGTCTGGGGCATATTAATTTCAAAATGCTCAAACAAACTGTTGAATTGTCAAAGGGAGTAAAATTGAAACCCTGTAGCAAGTATGTAAACTGTAATGCTTGTAGCCAAGAAAAGAGTAAGGTTACTCCAGCAAACAGACTTAATAGGTTCAAGACCAAAGAACCTTTAGAGGTTGTTTTTGTTGACATAATTGGACCTAAGAAACCAAGTTTAGGAGGTGCCTGCTATATTTTGAGTACTATGGATATACTGCTATCTTTTGAAAAACAAAACAAAAACATTCCAACATTTCTTTAACTGGCTAAGGTTTGCTGAGAAAAAAATGAAAAGTAAAGTAATTACTTTAGTAACTGATAATGGGACTGAGTTCATTAACAAAAGATTCCAAACGATGTTGAAATGGGCTGGTGTTGAGCATAAACGTTCTGTACCTTACAGACCACAACATAACTCGTTTGTAGAACGAAGAAGGCAAACATTACAAGCCATGGCTTGCACTATGTTATCTGACTCAGGTTTGCCTGAAATACTGTGGGGTGAAGCCATAATGGGTTGTCACCATGTTTTAAACAATGTAGTAAATACAACAACTGGAGAATTACCATTCACTCGGCATGGCAGAAAACCAAATTTAAGTTACCTACACACATTTGGAGCTCCAGCATGGGTGCATATTCCCTCACAAGTAAGACTGAAAGGGCAACATAGAGCTAAGAAGTTATTTTTTGTGGGTTATAAGGCTAACCATAGAGCATTTAAATTCTGGGATAAAGGCACAGCTCATGTTTATTGTAGTGCTAGTGCAAAATTTCTCGAGCACGTTGGGCGGGATAAATTGGAACAGGAATCCAGCAATGATATTATTATTGACACCCAAATAGTCCCTAAAGATAAAATAAGTAAACCACAAATAGCCATTAAAGAGGAAATACAGGAGGAAGTAGGAGAACTGGCACAGGAGGAGGTAGAAGAACAGGAGCAGGTGGCACAGGTGAGTCCACCAGTAAACCCTGTATTACCAATATGTTCAACCCGAGTAACATGACCACCTGGTAGATATCAGGCTAGTGTTGTATGCCAAGTGAATACAGTTCCAAGTAATTATAGTGTACTAAAACTGTATCCTGCTAAGGATCAGGCTGCTTGGCAGAAAGCAATGGAAAAGGAACTGGAATCATTAAAAAGACTGGAGGTATATGAAAATGTTAAGTTACCACCAGGTAAACATGCCATAGGATGTAAATGGATATATAAGCTAAAGACAGGTGTAGATGGGACTGTTACCCATAAAGCCAGGTTAGTAGCACAAGGATTAAATCAAACAGCAAATGACTACAATGAGGTGTTTGCACCTAGTCTGAAGGCTACTACATTAAGGGCAGCATTAGTGTGGGCAGCTAAGGAGAAACACATTGTAAATCATTTGGATGTAGAGACGGCATATCTGCATGCACCGTTGCAACACACTATTTATTTAAAGAAATCTTTAGGTATTAAAGAAGATAATACAACTGATTTCTGGAGATTGAAAAAGCATCTTTATGGCTTGAAGCAATCAGGATATGAGTGGAACCAATGTATAGTTAAAGAATTAACTAAGATAGGCATTGTAGCTGACATGGCTGATCCATGTCTGTTTAAAAGAGAAAGTAATTGTGTAATTTCATTGTTGATATTATTTACTGATGACATAGCATTAATCACCAACACTGAACAAGAAGCTACTAAAATAATCTCACTGTTAGAAAATAAATTTTAAATAAAACAGTTTGGATAAATCAAACAATATCTTGGTTTAAAGATAGAAAGAACTAGGGTAGGATACAAAATCTCACAGGCAGATAAAATTAACCAATTACTAAAAAGTTTTAAAATGGAACTTTGTAAACCAGCTGAAGCACCGATGAGCCAGGAATTTAGCCACAGTGATGTTCAAAGTCCTATTTTTGATAAGAACACTTATCGGTCCTTGATTTGTAGTTTATCTTATCTCAGTAATTGGTCAAGGCCAAATATTGCATACTGTGTTAATCAATTAGCGAGATTTAACGCTGAGCCAACTGAAAGGCACTGGCAAGCTGCTAAACGTGTGTTAAGATATCTGTAACAAACAATGCATTATGCATTGTATTTGGAGCCAAAAGATGAACTGAGTTTAACTGTGTATGCTGATGCAAGTTTTGCTACAGACATAAATACACAAAAATCTACATCGGGTGCTGTAGTATTATTGGGAAAAGCATTGATTGGATGGAGATCTATTAGACAGAAACATCTAAGTTTGTCAACAATGGAGGCTGAATTCTCATGTTTCTCTTTACTATGTACAGATTTAGTTTTGTGTGAACAATTATTAATTGACATGGGAATTGATGTAACAGATTCTATTGTAGTTTATGAAGATAACCAATCAGCAATACAGATGGCTTCAAATATTGCTGTTAAGAATGAAACACACAGATTTAAGGTATTTAAATGTGAGACAATGTGTGCAAAGTAAAATGATTAAGCTGGAATACTGTATGTCAGAAAACAACATAGCAGATCATTTTACAAAGCCCCAAGGCTCTATAAAGCATAAGGCATGCTATGAAGATTATGGACTTAAAATGTAAAGTTATATATATTGTCCTACCCAAAAGGGGAGAATGTTAGGAATGTAAGTCATCTAACAGCTATTTGGGTTGGAAATATATAAACCAGGATAGACATTCTAATACTGTCTCTTTAAGAAAATGCAAAATTGTAATTAGGTGTGGTTTCTCAAACGGCCATAAGATGGAGCCAGAAACCTGGATTGTCTCGGTGTTACAGCTGCGATCTCGGGGCTCTGAGATCTCAGCTGATATTTTTGCCTCTGGTCGGTTCTAACGGACCTAAACCGTCCCGTAGAGACGGGGATTGTGAAGGGCACAGTCCCAGGATCCCAGAGATATCGCAAAATCTCTGGTTTGATCCGGGAGAAGCCCTTTTGCTGGAAGCAGAAAGACAGCCTCTAAAGCTGCTGAAGTCGGGACAACTCCGGAAAGAAAGGGATTTAAATGAGCGTGTATCGGTTGGGTGAGAACTTCTTTTGCATTATAAATTGATTAAGACTTGAAAGGACATCCTGAACAAAGAAGAAATCTGTGGCTTTATTTTTCTTTTGACTGAACCTGGGTTGAGCGGCGTTTAAGTGATGTCAAATTGAGACTTGGATTATTATTATTTTTTTCTTATTTTCTTTGAGGACTTTAAGGTGACTTTGTAGGTAACCGGATTGAATTTTCTCTTATATATATTTTTATTTTTCACTTGATTTTTATTTTTTATCTTTTTAACTTTCATTTTAGGATAGAGGCTCCCTTTGACTATCTTTTTCTTCTGTTTGAGTCCTTTATAAACATTTTTTCTTCTGGCTGGGGGGGGAAAGAGTATTTAGAGATGCTGTAACACTGCCATCTAGAGGCTTGAAAATATTTTATTTGAATTGGGGAGAAAAGCACTTCTTTTCAAGGACATTTTAATGTGATAAGATAGAGGGAGAATACAGTAAAATATTATTACAGGTGCTCTCTTGGACTCTTATCAATATCTCAACATTTGAGGTTTGGCTTTGAAGTTGCTGGAGAAGACAGTCATAATAAGAGCCTTGGATAAAGAAATAAAGTGCAGTGTACAGTGCATATATATATATATATATACTTTTGAAATACCTACTTGCCAGCCTTTTTGGTTAATTTTAATTTTAGCATTTTTGCTTTTTATTTCAAAGGGAAAGCCTCAGAGTTTTTTTCTTTTTTCTTCTCTTTCTTTGCTTCTTCCATCTATTTTAATTGGATTAGGGTCTAGAAGAACCTGAAGACCTTTCTTTTTCCTTTTTCCTTTTTTCTTTGTTGGCTTTGGGCTTTTAATATTGGATTTTCTCTTTTTCTTTTTGATTTTTTGGACTATATTTGGTTACTATACCAGCTGGATTTAAAGTCAAAGAGAGCTTGAAGACTTGGAAATATTAAAATGAGCAGGAAGCCAAAATCATTCGCCGTTTTTGCTTCTACCTCCGCTTCCCCACCACCTGAAGGACAACTCTCAATTCAGACAACGTTGAAGCAAGATAAGGAACAAGAAAAAGTAAATTTACAGATGATTATGCAAGGAATTCAAGATATTAAGATAAAAATAGATACCATGGATAAAAAAATAGAGAAATCTGATGAAAATTTTAAACAAATGATGGGAAAATATGAGGAGAGATTCCAAAAAATTGAGGAAGAAGGAAAACAAAGAGAGGAGAAGATTGGAAATATTAACACTAGATTAACAGTGATAGAACAAGAAAAAAATGGGATGTTGAGGTGGGAGATGGAAAGATCAGAATTTTATCTTAGATTTCAAAATATAGAAGAGGAAAAAGGAGAAAACTTGGCTGTGATAATGATAGAAATATTGGCAGATCTTCTGGAAATTACTGAGGAAAAAATGATGGACGGAGTAGATGAGATATACCGAGTTTATACAAGATATGCGATGAGAAATAAACTACCAAAGGAAGTACATATTAGATTTACTAAAAAATCCATCAGAACACAAATACTACAAGTGGCAAGAGAAAAAGTATTGAAATATAAAAGCAAAGAGATTGTAGTTTTAAAACAAATACCTAGAAGAGTGAGAGAGATGAGAAGAGAATATCGATTTTTGACCAAAATGTTACTGGAAAATGAAGTGAACTACAGATGGCTGATACCAGAAGGACTAATTTTTACGTGGCAAGAGCAGAGACATAGAATTGACTCGATTGAAAAAGCAGAATTTTTTTATGCAGAATTTTTTGGAAGAAAAAAAGAGGAGGCAGAGAAAGAGATCTCATTAATTGAGCTTCTGGAGGAACAACCGGAGACTGAAAAAGAGAAAGGAGTTGTAGGTGGACAGGTAGACAGTAAAGAACAACGTGAAGTGAGAGCTACGAGAGTTGTTAGACCTAAATATAAAGCATAATCATGGAAGAAAAAAAACTGATTACAGTGAATATAAATGGACTTAATTCAGCTGTTAAAAGAAGGAAAACTTTTCACAAATTAGAGAAATTAAAATTTGATATAATTTGCTTACAAGAAGTTCATATTAAAAAGCAACATGAGCATTTGTTAGTACAGCCAAAATTAGGGAAAATATTTACTTCTTTGATTCAATGTAAGAAAAGAGGAGTGGTTCTCTATATTAAAGAAGATATTCCAGCAAAACTGATCTACACGGATGAAGATGGAAGAGTATTAATGGTGGAAATAATGGATAATAATAAAAAAATACTCTTGATTGCAATTTATGCTCCGAATGATAAACAAGAAGAGTTTTATAAAAAACTACATATGGAAATAATTAGACTGGACTATGTTAACATAATCATGATGGGAGACTTTAATGGAATTGTGGACAATAAATTGGACTATATAACAACAACAACAAAACAAAATAGAAAGATTCTCCCTAAATCTTTTTTTTAAATGACAGATGAATTAACCTTAAAAGATATTTGGAGGGAAAGAAATGTTAAAACTAAACAATATACTTTTTATTCTAATAGACATTTATCATGGTCCAGGTTAGATATGATTTGGATCTCAACAGAATTAATATCTACTATTCAAGAAACAAATATTGAAATAAGTACTTGGGCAGATCATAGTCCAATGACAATTAAATGGAAGGGACAAAGAAAAAGATCGAGATGGACATTAAACAATACCATTTTAAAGGAGAAAGATTTTATACAATGGATGGAGAAGGAATTGGTCTTTTTTTTTAAAGAAAATAAAAAAGAAGATACCTCAATACAGAATGTTTGGGATACAATGAAGGCATATGTAAGAGGTTTGATAATAGACTATACAAGAAAAAAGAATATTAGGAAAAGACAAACCTCTAAGGCCTTGGAAGATGAATATATAAGACTTGAAAAAGAATTACAGAAAATACCACAGAAAAAAGATATTAAATTGAAACTGGATGTAATTAAGCATAAAATGGAATTAATAGAGAAAGAAGAACTGGCACAGAAAATTAGAAATTCTAAACAGAATTATTTTGAAGATGCAAATAAACCAGGTAGATGGTTAGCATATAAACTGAGAAAGGAGAAGGAATCAAGAAAAATATTGAAATTAATAAATGATCAAGGTCAAGTTTGTTGTGGTAATAAGGAGAAAAAGGAAATTATTCGAGATTATTATGGACAACTATATAAACAAGAGAATATTGATGAGAAAAAAATTAAACAGTATTTACAGAATGCTAACTTACCGAAGATACCTAAAGAGACTGAAGAAATGTTAGAAAGCAATATAACAATGATGGAACTAAATGAAGCATTTAAAAGACAAAATAATGGGAAAGCACCAGGTCCAGATGGGCTTCCGGCAGAATTCTATAAAAAATTTCAAGAATCATTGAACACTCCATTGTTAGAAATTATGAATGAAGTTATGTTAAAAAAGATGACACCCAAAACATGGTCAGAGGCTTATATTACACTTATTTTAAAAGAAGAGGCTGACCCGTTGCAAATTAAGAATTATAGACCTATTTCCTTATTGAATGCAGATTATAAAATCTTTGCTTCAATCTTAGCAGAAAGACTGAAAAAATATTTAAATAATTTTATCCATCCAGATCAAAATGGATTTCTACCAAAGAGACAAATTAGAGACAACATGAGAGTAATTTTGGATACCTTGGAATATTATGAAGCTCATCCTGAAAAACAAATGGCTTTGATATTCCTAGATGCTCAAAAAGCATTTGACAACGTGAACTGGAGATTTATGTTATTATTATTGGAACAGATGGGCTTTGCCAGAAAATTTATTCAAGCAATAGAAACCATATATAATAAACAGACAGCAAAGGTAATGATGGAGGGAGAATTTACAGATCTTATTAATATAAGAAGAGGTACAAGACAAGGATGTCCCCTATCTCCTTTGTTATTCGTATTGACTTTGGAAGTGTTGAATAGAAATATTAGAGATGACAAAAATATAAAAGGAATGAAAATTAAAAAGGAAGAATTTAAACTACAAGCTTTTGCTGACGATTTAGCTTTTATTCTGGAAGACCCGTTAGAAACCGCTCCAAAGTTATTGGAAAAGGTAGAGACATATGGTGAGATGGCTGGCCTGAAAATAAATAAAGATAAAACAAAGATTTTGACAAAAAATATGTTGTTGAGACAAAGAGAAGAACTGACAGATCTTTTGAAAATTCAAATTACAAACAAGGTTAAGTATTTGGGGATATATTTGACAGCAAGATGTAGCACATTAAAAGAGAATAATTATATTAAACTTAAACAACAGATAATTACAGATTTGAAGAAATGGGAAAATCTACAATTGTCATTAATAGGGAGAATTTCAACAATTAAGATGAATATTTTACCTAGAATTTTATTTCTCTTTCAAACAATACCAATTAGACTTGGAAAAGACTATTTTGAAGATTTAAATAAAACTATGTTGAAGTTTATATGGCAAGGTAAAAAAGCGAGAATAAAGCTAAAACTTTTGCAAGATGCTAGAAATAGAGGAGGTTTTGGTCTGCCTAATTGGGAATTGTATTATCAAGCTGCAAGTTTGATGTGGGTCAAAGAATGGATAACATTAAGAAAACATAGATTGTTGACATTAGAAGGACATGACTTACTGTTGGGCTGGCATGCTTTTTTATGGTACAAGGGAACTAAAACACAGGGGTATTTCAGAAGACATTATATACGGGAGTCTTTGTGGTTAAATTGGGAGAAGATAAAAAAACAATGTTATTTGAAAATTCCAATTTGGTTATCGACTATTGAAGCATTTTCCTATCCTATGATTTATAAAAAGGAACAAACAGTTAGATATGGGGAACTGATGGATGAAAAGGGTGGACTTAAAACAATCCAAAATTTAGAGGAACAAGGTATAAGGATGAATTGGTTTTCATATGCGCAAATACACTCAAGATATCTTGAAGATTTTAAAACGGAAGGATTCTATGATAAACAGACTGATTTAGATAAGATATTGATGGGTACTGATGAGAAAGTGATTAAAAAGTTATATGGTTATTTATTGGGAATTAAGCTAGAGGAAGAACAAGTTAAAGAAACTATGATTGCATGGGGGAAGAATTTTGGATATGGAATTGATTTAGAACAATGGCAAAAATTGTGGTCTCAAAATTATAAAATGACAATGTCAATAGCATATAAAGAAAACTTGTATAAGATGTTTTACAGGTGGCACCTTCCCCCGACAAGAATAGCAAGAATGTTCAAGAATAAATCTGAAAAATGTTGGAAATGTCATCAGATACCTGGCTCATACTATCATATGTGGTGGACTTGTGAGAATGCTAGAAAATATTGGACTAAAATTCACATGTGGTTGGAAAAAATGACAAAGAAACACATAGACTTGAAGCCAGAGATCTTTTTATTGGGAATTTTACCTGATATATATAATAAAGACTTGAAATATTTGATTGTAAATGTATTAACGGCGGCTAGGATTGTATTTGCTAAAAACTGGAAGAATGAGAAAATACCATTGCAGGAAGAAATTATTAAGAAAATATTGGAATGTGCTGAGATGAGTAGATTGACATTTGAAATTAGAGAACAAGAAGATAAACAATTTTATGCAATTTGGGGTTTTTTTTATCAATGGTTAGATGATAAAATACAATAATAGAACATTAATACTATATATATGAAGAGTTTTTTAGGATTGATTTGTTATGATTATACGACAAATTATAGATTAATTTGTTTGAAGTATTGTTATCTCGCAAAGCATGAATGATTAAAAGTATTGTCAGAAAAAAGATTTTTTTTATTTTTATTTTTTTCTTTAGTAATATTAGAATATGGATTGACAATATGAGTGGTTATGCAATATAATTGTAATTGACACTATAAAATGAATGCACAAAACTGATGAACCAACCGATACACCGGAAGTATATATGAGAATAGATGTTTTTAATGTTTTGTATGTTTGTTTGTTTGTAGAAAATTAATAAAAACTTTAAAAAAAAAAAAAAAAAAAGAAAATGCAAAATTGTAATTAGGTGTGGTTTCTCAAACGGCCATAAGTTGGAGCCAGAAACCTGGGTTGTTTAATCTTAGTCTCAGAAGAGAGCGTGTATCAGTGAGTCTCTGTTTCCTTCTGTTGGAGAGGATTGTTCTTCCTAATTCTTCCTAATTGACTGATATTCTTGGATTTGATGTAAGTCTGAAACTGAACTGTTTTTGACACTGGACTTTGTTATTGGATTATCCCTGGATTGAAAACTGACTGGTTTACTTGTGAATGACTTTGGACTGCTTATTTTGAACTTTGCTTAAAAGTTTCTGGAAGTGAAAACCTACATTTACTGTACAGTGTATCTGTGTGCTATGTGTGTATTACTCAAACACTTATCTCACTACATCTCGCTGTATGCACTTATTCTCCTAACAGGGAATTACCTCAACAACCATTTAATTTGTTCCAGTGGAAAATGTTGATAAATCATGATACTCCTTAACAATACTTTGAGTAGCTTGGTCACATATTGCTAGCTCACAGAGTTCTGACCACACATGTGTGCAAAATTATATGCATCACATACCTATGTCAAAGCAGACACGGGAATGAAACTTTTCATTTTTAATGATGGATTGAAAGTCAGTAGTCCTTTGAGATTTGCACTTCTCTGAATTTTATAATGCAGTCCACCTTCTAAGAAAATGTAAAAAATATGTATATACATGAAAATGTAACATATATTATGTCATGTATACTGCATAAAAGTACAAACAAAAATGCATATCATTGGAAAATATACATACAAATTATAACTGTCTTTTAAATAAACAAATAAATCTCTAACATGTGAGTAGAGTTGAATTAAACTTATAAATAAAAAATTTATACAAAATGAGGAAATCAGAATAGTATATTTATCCATCCTAAGACAAATACATATTCATTTTTTTTAAAAAAATATATTTTTTATTTCTTTAAATACACCTTTAGGTAATCAGTGTGGTTCCAGGTTTTTTACATTTTAACTCAAACATAATCATAATCACAAATACAGCTTTCTTATCTAATTTCACATCATTACCTATTACCAATTTTCCTTTTTATATTCTCATATATTATTTTATATCAATCTCTTTGTTCTTAACTATTTTCTATCTTCATTAATCATATATTTTTATGTTCAATACTGCCTGAAGTAATAATAATTTATTAAATTTATATACTGCCTGATATTTCTTACCCATACAGAAATTATGGTTAAATAATAGATAATTTTGGCTGTGCAATTTTTTATAAATTATTTGCCAGTAATTAATTCTTGTGTATTTCAGGGTCAAAGTTGCCTGTTTTATCTCTCTCAGAGATGATGATAGATTAAAAGAACTAAACAATTTAGAGAAGTGTGGGAGAATATAATCTTGTGACAATTCAAGCACTTAAGTACCCTACTGACAACTGTGGTGAAAACTGCAGTAAAATTACACTTTGATGAAATTAGAAAAGTTCTTGTCTTTTTTATCCCTACTCAAATAAACTTACATGCTTTGTATCACTAGCTAGTTCATTAGGGAAATTTATCTTTCTGGTGACACAGACATAAAACATAGCTTTAAATATTTATGTATGATCCTTTCAGTTTACATTTCTGAGTGGCACAGAATTTGAAATTCTTATATATGGAAACAATGCAAAACTTCAATTACTTATGAAAAGCAAACTTCCTTTAACTGATAAATTAAAGTTCAAGGTTCAGATGCGAGAATATTTATTTTACTTCTGTGTGATGCCCAAAAAGATAGATTCCAATGTTGGTACCAGGTAAGGGTATTTAGGAGGAGAATGCATTGTAACCTAGGAGCCACAGGTGAGAAGATTCTTTCCTAATTGGATAAATACATTTTTAGTACAATAGACAACCAAAGAAGAAGGAAATATTGATATCAAAAGAAAGCCAGCATTAATCACTCTATTAATTGGGACAAGCAGAGAGACAAATATTATATTGCATTACTACTTGTTCTGTTTATGCAGTTCTATGATGGAAAAATGAAGCAGTTTGCCAAAGCAGTAACAAAGGTTTGGTATTTTGAGGAATTTAAACCCAGATAATCCTTGTCCACCAGCCTTTATCTTTCCCAGACCCAGATTAGCCCAGCATCAGATGGAGCAAGTGGAAATAGTTTTGGTTGTGCTTTAAGTTATTTATTCCTAGTACTGAAGCACACGATCATGTCTCCCTAGGAAAAGTGAGTTATGATCAAAATGCCACTTTAGAGAAGAGATCATTTCTCATTTAAATTTAAAAAATACAGCTGCCTCTTAATGTCTTTTTGCCTCAGACACAAAGAAGCTATCTTAAGAGTTTCCAGTAAGAATGTTTTTTTCTTTACACATTAAATTGCAATTGTTTGCTTTTTCCCATTTCTGTGTCCTGGTACAAAGAAGAGGTCTTCAAATGCCAATGGTCAGTTCCAAATAACTTGTATTGCTTGCCAGACAGTGAAGAATAATTGATCCCATTTCTGCAGTACTGTGCTTTCTTTGGTTTTTGTCCTCCAGGTGACTTAAGGTAATTAAAGAACAAATGTTCCGTCAGTTTTTGCTGGAAAGGTTCAAAGGAAAGGTTCAAAGGAAATCTGCATGCTGGCTGAGGAATTCTGGGAGTTGAAATCCACCAGCCTTAAAATTGCCAAAGTTGAGGTCCTCTGCGATATAGTACTTCTCATGTAGACCTTAGATTTTCAGGATATTAAAAACTGAAATCCAAGGGCTCCTGGAAAAAGGAAATAAAATAAACATTTACTATTAGTAAAGCATGGTAAGAGAGGAGTCCTTGGTGCTCTTTGATTTTGGTTATTTTCCTGAAGACATTTCATTACCCAACTAGGTAACATCTTCAATAGTTGGGTAATGAAATGTCTACAAGAAGATGACCAAGCTTTCTGAGCACCAAGGACCCCACAGTTTAACTCAGACCTACAAATATTTTCCTCCATTAATCTAAAAGGAGCTGAAGACTTTTAGGATCAGCCTACAAAATCCACATTTTTTTGGATGAGTTGCTCAGTGAAAAGTTCAAATTTAATCAAAATTCTTTCAACATCCCAGTTCATGCTGAGTTAGATCAATATGGTCACTCATTTAACCAAAATGATATACAAATGGATAGTGAGAAAGGGATTTATAGCCCATATTCTGCCTATGTGAAACATGTAGTATGACATCTGATGAGTAAGATGCAAAACATATATGTCAGAACAACCTAGGAAACATTCATTGATTTCAAGTGCACTTTGAAAACCATCAGAAATATAGTTCTCTACAAGTATATGTTAAGCCCAATTTAAGAGTGACAATTGACATGTACCGTATATACTCGCATATAAGCCGATCTCGCGTATAAGCCGATCCTTAAAAAACTGCCCCAAAATGAGGAATTTTGCAAAAACTCGCATGTAAGCCAACCCCTAAATACCATGCTGTGTTGTTTGGGCTAATAACAAAAGAGTATCAATATGCAATGCACTGATGAAGGTTCATTATCAAAGCATTTGTGTAGGAAACAATATTAAGTTAATTACCCAGTATGTAAAGACTCTGATGTTGTATGTGACGATCGCAAACATGAAAGTGATCATGTGAATGACTAACCAATCACAGCGTGTTATAATCCGGTGATAGAAAAAGCAAAATGAAGGCGCCCAGAGTAAAAAAAAATGTGCTTAATTAGACGTAATTATGTTGCATTTTATTTGAGGTACAGTTAAAATTAATATTGAAATTGAGTTGTAGTTTGTCAGAATTAACTTTATTTAGTGCAGTCTCAATTTTTATGGCTGTATGTATGACTGGAATGGTAATGTCGATGATATTGCGTGATCTGAGAAGTGGTGTCGTGTCAGTTCGTTTGTGTGATTTATGCACATATAAGCCGACCCCTTAATTTGATAAAAAAAAAATTGAGTTTATATGCGAGTATATACGGTAGGTCCCATGTAAAAGATTCCTGTTTAAAAAATATAGAAATGCCATTGAGAAAAAAGAAACAAATAGCAGCAGAATTCAGTGACTAAAGTTTTGAATGTTTAACTAAAAGAGGTAACAGTTCAAAAAAGTCTTTAAAATGGATCGTCCAGATTTGTTTCTGTTTGGAAACCACTTCTGAATTTTGTGCTTGAGATAGAAAACCAAATGAAACTTTGACTTTGGGTTTTGCTGAGTAGATAAATTGGTTGTTATAGAAATGGCAAGTATATATTCAATATGTAAAAGTAAAAGGCCATAATAATATTATTTTAGTCTTTGTTGTTGTTAGTTGTGAAGTTGTGTCTGACCCATCACAACCTCATGGACAACATCTATTTTAGTCTACTGCAATGAAAAAAATTAGAAGTCAATTTTTTTTCTCCACAATCCTATACTTTTCTCTCTCCTCCTTTCCTCTCTCCAGTTTCCTTCTATTTTTATTTGTACTTCAAACTCTGATAAGTTTAATAAAAAAAATTCTCAAGAAAGTTTAGTAACGAACAAAGGAAAAGGAAGACATTAAAAGAAAGTTAGATTCTTTCACAGAAAAGAACAACATACAACCGAAGAATGCCTTAGGCTGCCATCCCCTGGTGATTCTAGGGAAAGACCCACTATTAATTATTTGTCTTTCAGGACAACTAGACAAGTACCTCCTCCATCTCCTAGTTTGAATGTTTCCATTTCTTTTCATATAGGAATTTAAAATACTAATTCCACCTGGAGAAGTATTCCAATTGCTTTGAAATTTGGGTGTTTTTTTCATTTACAAAAATCAATGTACCTTTGTAACATATAATGTATGTTAAGGAACCCCACCAAACTTTTCAAAAAGGCAGAAATACCAGAAAGAAGATAATATCATAGGCACAAAAGTACATCGTAACAAGAGGAAATAATATATTATTTTGCAATTATAATAACAGTAAAAACTGTGATCATGCATGCAAAATCCACAATAATTCAGGTATATCTTTCTATAAATACCTAATCTGGGCATGAAAATTGACTGTCACTAATATTGTGGGAGACTCTAATTAATGTGGCTTTAAAATTTTTGTAACCAGAGGGAGCATTTACTAATGGTGGTGATAGTATTATTTTAGATTATTGAAGACTCCATTCTTGATGGAGATAAAGTGACATCTTAGAGGAAAAGGCTGGAATTTTCAAACTTCCTAAGCTATATCCTTTTCTTAATAAACTGAACCCAAATGTGTTATTACATTAGTTAAGATGGTTTTCTGTTGCATGCATAGCTTCCTTTTTACAATTTTTCACCTTCTCTCTTCCATTCTTTTGGTTCCTTCTACTGTATAATTTAGATTATGAGTTCCAAAAAGCATATATTACTTTCTGCATATGTCACTTTTTATGCTTTTCCTTTTTGTCTTTAATAGTATTAGGCATCATTTATTAGAACATTTGTTATATATAATTTGGAATAGTTATATTTAGTACTACATGCATTGCACTGCTTTGAACAGAGAAAGATTTTTATATGATTTGCATAATAAACACATTTTGGCTAGAATCTTAGCCAAATACTGAGCTCCCATGTATCAATGAAAATGGATAGCACATATGATGGGATAGATTTTTGTTAGAACAAAATATGGCGATTACAATGTGTTTCACATATAACTTGGAGGGAGTAAACCAGAGGTGGCATTTAGCAGGTTCTGACCAGTTCTGGAGAACCGGTATTGGAAAATTTGAATAGTTCAGAGAACCGGTAAATACCACTTCTGACTGTCCCCACCTCCATTTATTCTCTGCCTCCTCTGCTGATCGGCTGGGTCTTCTTTTGTTGTCCTGCAGAGAGAATGGAGATGAAAAGCAGGTTAGTGGGGTGGGGAGGGAATGGGATTTTGTAGTAACCTTTCCCCAGGAGTGGTGAGGGAATGGAGATTTTACAATATCCTCCCCATGTCATGCCCACCAAGCCATTCCCACCAAGCCAGATCATGCCCACCAAGCCATGCCCATAGAACCGATAGTAAAAAAATTTGAATCCTACCAGTGGAGTAAGCTGGTAGGGTTTAGACTTAATGTTCAAACTTTATGAACTAGCTGAAAGGGAGAGAGGGAGATGGGGAGAGAGAATTCACATTTTAAAAGGCTGGCTGACCTGTTGGAATGTTCACATATTTTGTGGGTAATGAAGTAAAACAGAAACAAGGAAGTCCAAATATGAACTGGAGATTTCAGCCATCGCTAGTTGAATTTATCATTCTCAATGTCAAATTACATCAAACATTTAGGACCAAACAAAAATGTACTTTATACATAGATGTGCACGCTGATAATTCTGAAAACACAACAGCAATGAATTTCCAATGTGTTTCTTCCAAGCAACAAAGCCTGAAAATGAAGTAGAGGCCAGTGATAAAGAATGGTAACATTTATATCAAGATTGCTTGACTGTAATGCTAGATGGTGCAATGGAAAATAGTGGTTCCAGATCATGGGTGTCAAACTCGCCATGTCACATTGCCGTCACGTGATGTTTCACAGTATTTTTCCTATTCACAGAGCTGGGGTGGGCGTGGCCTGCACGTAACACATCTGGCCCACAGGCCACCAGTTTGACACACCCGTATTCTAGATGGTGCACTGTAAAATAACAGTCACCACCACAATTTCATTTTTACACCACTGTAAAATAGCAGTCACGACCACAATTTCACCAAGGCAGGAAGGAGAGACCAGAGCATATACTGTAGGCCCAGAGGATTTATGGAAGAAGAGGGTTGAGATTTCCATTACTTCACTCTATGGGCTTAATATCACAGGTTGGGCACCCTTGCTGCAATGTACAACTTAAATATAAGAGAGAGGGGGGGAGGGAGGGAGAGAGAGAGAGAGAGAGAGATTAGTAATCTAGAACTAGAATTAATTGGGTGGAATGCTTGAAGATAATGAGCAGATCTGACATTTAAAATATGCTTGAAATCTGAAGTACAGGTTTCTAAAGAGAAGGAATGAATGAAAATAGTAGGGTTGTGCAAAGCATTTTGAGGAGGTGCCTCCAGGGGTGGGATTCTACCAGTTCGCACCCATTTGCGAGAACCGGTTGTTAAAGCCCATGTCACACTGAACCAACGGATGCAAAGAGGATGTAAAATGGAGAAAAAAGCTTGCCATCCATTGGAAAACGCGATGTACTCACTGCCTCCGTTTTGCTTCCTCTCTATCCGTCCAGCATCCGTTTATTGACATTTCATCCGCTCCAAAAGTTTTGGGCGGCCCAAAACTTTTGCGCGGAAAATGTATCCAGTTCGTCCGTTCTGCATCCGCTAGGCATCCGCTAGGCATCTGTTACGCATCCATTACACATCCGCTATATCCGCTAGGCATCCACTGCACATCCGCGCAACTCGCATCCGCTCGGACGCAGGGAGGAAGTGGAACGGACGCGGAACGGATGCAGAACGGATGCAGCATGGAAACAAAGCGTTTAAAATGGAAAAAACGTTCGCAGAGGGGACCTATCTTGGATATTAAGGATGTCTAGAGGATGCCTAGAGGATGCCAAGCGGAAAACCTATATTTCCTATAAAAAGGGGGAGCAACTCATCTGCATCTCACTTTCAGAACAGCAGCCCAGCGGTGCAGACCTCTGCAGCCTTCATCTGGCTCTTCCTCTTCCACAGCATCCAGTCATGTCCACCGTGGATTGTAACAAAGTCCTTTCGGCAGCCACCATCGTTCTGCAACAATGCGAAGCCATCTGCAGGCTCTGTGAACTCTACTGCGAGAAGAAAAAGAGGCAGCCAAAAAGAGTCTGGGTCCGAAGATGGTTCGCCAGAAGAGCAGAGGATGGACTGTACAGCAAGCTGATGGTGGAGCTCAGGAATGAAGACACTCGGGCACCTTCATGAAGACACCTTCATGAGGATGCCTCCAGCCATGTTTGACGAAGTTGTGCAGCGACTGACACCCAGGTTGACCAAGCAGAGCACCAGCTTCTGCCCCAGCCTGGAACCTGGGCTCAAGGTGGCACTCACTCTGCGCCATCTGGCCTCAGGGACCACCTACAGGAGCATGCAGTACGGCTGGAGAGTGCCATCCAACACCATCAGCATTGTGGTCAGAGAAATGGTGCAGGCCATCATCGAAGAATACAAGGAGGAGCTCCTCCAGTGCCCCTCCACTGAAGAAGGATGGAAGAAAGTTGCAGAGCAGTGGTATCAGAAGTGGAACTTCCCCCACACCGTTGGAGCCATAGATGGCAAGCACGTGGCCTGCAAAGCGCCAGCCAAGTCGGGATCCACTTATTTCAACTCCAAGGGCTTCTTCAGCATCATCCTCTTCGCCATGGTCGATGCTGACTACAAGTTCATGTACATCGATGCTTCAGGCAACGGCTCATCTTCAGATGCCCAGGTATACAACGCCAGTCACCTCAAGGAGGAGCTGGAACGCAACCTCATCGTGGGCTTCCCAGATCCAGAACCCCTACCCAACGACACACAAGATGTGCCCTACTTCATCGTGGGGATGACGCCTTCTCCCTTACAACCTACCTCATGAAGCCCTACACCTCCAGACTCCTCACCCATGAAGAGAGGATCTTCAACTACAGGCTGTCCAGGGCAAGGTGGGTGGTGGAGAACGCCTTTGGCATCCTTGCCAACAGGTTCCAGGCACTTCTCACCACCATGCAGCATTGCCCAGAGATCGTGAGGAGGATCATGGAAGCTTGCTGCATCCTGCACAATCTCATGCGCACCCGCTACCCTGTCTTGCAGAACAGGCTTGTGGACCTCCAACAAGGCAATGGGGACATGGAACCTGGGGAATGGAGGCAAGGGCAAAACCTGATCGACACTGAGGATGTGCAAGGCCCCGATAGAGCCTCACATGAAGCGAAGAAGCAGCGCAACCTCCTGAGACACTGGTGCAACTCCCCAGCTGGAGCAGTGGAGTAGCAAGACAGGATGGTAGATGCTTAATGGATGCTTCCTTCAGCCTGTCTCATCACACGGATGAGATTGGGCCATGTATGTTTGGCTGGCCTACAATGAACAGGGCGTTTAATAAAGAGTTGTGTTTATGTTGACATGTGTGGATAATTATTACATTATTATTGATAATAAAGGGCCATAGGTGTGGCACCTGGGAGGGTGGACCATACAGTCCCACTATGCTTGCACTGGAGGTTTATCTATCCCACTGCTATCCTAACCCATCCCAAAGCTATCCTTACCCATCCCACAAGCATGCAAAGGCTTAAACCATTTCTAAAAGTTTCCACCAAGACTTTATTAAAAAAAAGAAATGAAGCAAGTGTGTGAATCATAAATAGACTTTATTAACAACAAGCTATAAAACAAAAATGAGTCTCTGGCACTCCTCTTGGTCGCTCAGTCTCGGGGGTGAAGGGTGCAGGTGCTGTGGAGGTGGCCTGTGCTGGAGTGCTTGTCATCAGCTCCTCCATAAGCAGAAGCAGCAGAAGCCCCAGCCCCAGAAGAGCGAGCCCGTCCTGCAGAAGCCCCAGCAGAACCAGAGTGAGGGCCAGGGGGCGGGATGGTAGCCCTGTCCCTCTTGCAAGGGCTGGCAGCAGATGGCTGAGGCTTGCTGTGCTTCTGCATGGTTGTGGGGTTGCTGGCTGGCAGGGAGGCTGGCAGGAACCAAGGCTGGCAGGGAGGCTGGCAGCAAGGCTGACAGGGAGACTGGCAGCAAGGCTGGCAGGGAGGCTGGCAGGGAGGCTGGCAGGGAGGCTGGCAGGGAGGCTTGCAGGCAGACATGCAGACAGGGCAGGCAAGGCAGCCAATCCGTCCGGCAGCAGGTCTTTCCCCTGAATGACGACCTGCTTCCAAGCTGTTTCCATTATATCCGCGGGGCTGACGCAATGCATCCTCCCCGCATGCGCAATTCATGCCAGGCATCCATTAGGCTTCCGCTGTGCATCCGCTGTGCATCCGCTGTATCCGTTCTGCATCCGCTTCGCTGTTCTCCCCCGGAAGCCCTTCAGGCGTGTCATCCGCTCTCACCCGCTTCCATCCGCTGGGCTTCCATTCCGCATCCGCTTTGCATCAGCCCTGCGTCCTCCCCGCGTCCGTGTTATCCGCTCCGGTTATGCAAATTTTTGCCCCTTTTGAGAGCGGATAACAACGGAAGGAACATTTTGCTCGTCCATTGTGTCCTTTTTGCATCCATTGGGCAGTGTGACATGGGCTTAACATTCTAAGCAGTTCGGGGAACCGGTTGTTAGAAGAAATTACTGGCCTAATCCTATAAGGAAGGCAGGAAAGAAATATTCTGGTGTTGCTTACAGAAACTGCCTCTCCATTAAGAGAGGTCTCTGGAGTTTTTTTCCCCTCCTTTACTGGTACTTTGCTTGTGTGGAGTGACCATTCAAAGTTACAATGGCATTGAAAAAAGTGACTTATGACCATTTCTCACACTTACAACTGTTGCAGCATCCCCACTGTCTTGAGAGGCCAGGCAAGGAGATGCATGCCTCGATGTGAATGATATTGAGTTGGCCACGCCCAGCCAATAACATGACCACCAAGCCATGTCCACCCAGTCACATGACTACCAAGCCATGCCCACTACCTAAGCCATGCCCACAGAACCGGTTGTTAAAAAATTTGAATCCCACCCCTGGGTGCTTCTCAAAGCATGTTAGCATGATGAAAGATGTCTTCTTGAACATGTTAAAAAAGCCATTGTCCTCTGGAAAATTTAGGACCTGGTTCCGAAGAGTTTCCCCAGTGGTCTATGTATGGGCATAGATGCAGATGCAGTAGCAAATCATCTGCAACAACATGTATATATGAGGTTCAGAGACAATATAACATCTGCAAAAGCCTTCCTAAAATATGCAAAACCATGAGGAGGAGCTCTGTGATCTGTAAAGTCCCATTCCATGAATTAAAATGTTAAGATGTACCGTAAGGATCAACATATGATTGGAGTTTTTTCCATGATATAAAGATCAAAGGGCCATGGTGACTGAACTAGCAATTGAGTTGTCGTGGCATATGGTTAGAATGCAGTATTGTAGGTTAACTCTGGCCACAGCCTGGAGTTCAATCCTGACAGAGTTCAAGATTAACTCAGCTTCCCATCCTTCCAAGATCAATAAAATGAGGACCCAGATTGTTGGGAGCAACATGCTGACATTTGTAAACTGCTCAGAGAGTACTGTAAAGCACTATGGAGTGATGTGTAAGTCTAAGACTTAGTGCTATTGCTATTGCTAACTAGCAACTAAGCCATTTTCCAACATAAAAACACAGCTAAAGGGTTTTGACCATATCAGAATGATCTGCTCCTGCCAACCATTCTTTTAACTTTGATATTTATTTCAGTTCTATATACTTTTGTGCCTTAGATACATACTACATGTACTTTCTTCCAGCTGCTTTCTTTTCTCAGCTGTGACTTTAATGCAACTTGAACTTGGCCTGGAGTTTTTATGTTACTGTCTCATGGAGTGACCCGACCCTGGTATCATTTATATTGGTATAATAATACGTAGATAATATCCATAGAACTCAGTAAACCTGGTGTAAAGAAGATTAAAATCAAGCATTAAATATCTTGACATTCCCAGTTTACAACCATGCAACCACATACATCTTTGAAAACTTGAAAGGTTCAGCAAGATCAATGTTACTGTCTTCAAAAAACATTTTAGATATTAAACGTTTCTATTTATGTTGTCTCAACATTGCTCTTTAGGATGCCAAAACTTTGATGAAAATTTATTGTGGAGTACATTTTTATGTTTTAGGGGAAATAATATTTACTGCTTTATGTTTATCAAATATTCCAATAACTGGTACTGTTCTTAAAGATAATGACATATCTTATTAGATGCCAACAATTATTAGATGCCAACGATTCAAGACCTTCCATCCAGTTTAATTTATATCTTCTCAAAAAAAATTCAGGTTGTTTTTTAATGTCATGTACTTTCTGAGACTACTATTACAATGACTTAAATTGAACTATGAAAACCTAATCCTAATGTATGTTCTCTACTTCACAACTCATGCATCAGTAGCATATGTGAAATTTGCATCGAAAAACTTGTGTGTTTTAATTGGGATCAAGTCACACAAAACTACTGATTTGAACAGGCTGATTCATACATATAAGCCATGATCATGTTATTGAACAATACTGTCTACCATGCCTATGTTTTAAAGTGATTTACTGTTAATATTAATATCATATTACAACTACCATTCTACTACTGAACTGTCAATACCAAATCCAGAAATGAACAAAAAGGGCAGAGACATATTCAGAAGCAGAGGAGAAAGACTTTAAGAAGTTTTCAAATGTTAAAGTTTATTGGGAAACTTGGTCCTCTTGAAGAACCAACCCTCAAAATAAGCAGAAGGAACTTTCATATTTTAGTCATTAAAAGATTAGATAAATATTCCAAGCAAAGATTGTTCTCCCTCTGAAAATTAACAGGTAATACTAGCCAATAGAATGGAAGAATACATGAGGAAAGAGCATGGCATAACATTCATAGAGAAATATGTCAAAGAGGGTATTTTTAAATATTTTATATTTTATAAAAAATTTTAAATTTTTCAAATTCTGCTGTCATGGAACTAGATTCTTCCTTTCACATCTGGCCACTGTTTGTTTCCAAAGTCCAGGACACTCTGAACCAAAGTGGTTGAAAAATAGGTAAAGGCTCTACTAAGTCAGCCAAAACCATATTTTGCTCTCCATTTTTAAGCAACAGAAACAGTAGTGCGATTCAAATTTTTTTGCTACTGGTTCTGTGGGTACAGCTTGGTGTGCATGGCAGGGGAAGGATACTGTAAAACCTCCAGCCAGAGGTAGTATTTGCCGGTTCTCCAAACTACTCAAAATTTCCTACCAGTTCTCCAAAACTGGTCGGAACCTGCTGAATACCACCTCTGAGCAGAAGAAAGGGTAGAGGTAGGGATAGGGAAAAGAGAAGGGAAGAGGTAAGATTAGAAAATTTGATTTTGCCTAATTTTGTATAGAATAACTTGTCAGGAATTTAGAAATATCACATGCAAGATAATGAAATTCGACAGTCTTCAATATTGTAGTCTTAAGTTGTGGCTATTTTGCTTTGAATATCCAAACCAAACCAGTCTTTTGTTTTGAGTTCCAGGTTTATATTCTATCTTTTCAGTTCCTTTCCACTTCAGTGAACTGATTCCATAGTTGAAATTTTTTTCTGAAGCAATTTGCTATTTCTGCCTTGTTTCAGAGTATGTATGATGATTCCTTATTATTGTATTCTTTCCACAAAAATATCTTATTTGAAAGCATTATTGTGTTATTCTGATCTATGGGATAATTAAAAAAACATTCTTTGATGTAATTTAATTCTGAAATATATCAAATATTCAGAACTATCTTCAGACCGATTTGCAATTTGCCTATGAAATTCATTTCTCCTTCCCCATCCACAATTCTGTTTTCTGAAGAAGAAGGGATGACATGCAGCATAAAATAACATCATGCTTGTTTGCTTCATGTTGCTCCCAGTGCTAATTCATTGTACAGGATACTTTTCAATATTATGGGCAACAAATATATTTTTTTTACTACAAGAAAGCACATTTCTTTTTAAAATATAATCTTCTGTCATGTGACCTGTGCAAATGGTTAAATTCAACTTTCTGTTTTCTTTGAAGTTGATAATTGGTTTAAAATATCAAAGCTATGGTAGTAGTCTATAGGAGTTTTCAGCCCTTGTCTAAGGGCCTTGCAGAAGGAATGAGTACCATAATCACTTCTGCTGAAGGCTGGTCAAGAGGCCTAAGGATATCTTTCAGCAACAGTATCAGATTTACTGCACCACAAATATTTTCATGGACTGCCACCTTGATTTTATTAAAGGTGTTGGGTTTGACTATTAAACAGCTGTTCCAAAACTCCCATAGAGTCTTCACATTGTCTCTGGAATTTATAGAAGCCATTTGTTTTCAGACAACAGCAGCCTCTCTTGTCCTGGTTTATTTGGGGCATTTTTACAATTTAATCACTTCATCAATATTAATCTTTTACAAGGTATTCTACCTTGAAAATTCCACTGGTGACATAGCTGTGACGTATGATCTTAAATCTGTTTACTGAGAAGCAAATCAGTACCAATTAATTAAGTTGAAAACTCAAATATGTGTGCATAGGATTACTGCTACATTATTTTGGGTTAATTAAATTTTCCTGAGCTAAAACACATGTATACATATAACATATTTAAGATCATATGTTTGTACATTTATTTTAACAAGATACAATAGTACCTATTTTTTTTTTAAAAAAACTACCTAGGTATCTTACTCAAAAGCATAATTTATGAATTTTAAGGATGATCTCTAATTTATGCTATCTTAATTTTCTCCAGAATCAAATTTTTTGTCGAGGTATTTCTGAATTCTTTTTTTTTAATATTACTGCTATACTGCTGAGTTAAAAGGCTTTAAGCAAAAATAATACATATACCCGTGTGAAGATCTCTGAGCCTGCTGTTTATACAGCAAGGGTAAAGCAAGTATATGCTTAGAGGCTCCACATGCAAGCCAGAAGATTTGTGTGTGGTCTGAATGAAATTCTTTTTTTTCCTCCTTTTTTCTTTTAATCATCCTGTTTGGGAACAAATTCAGGAACTGTTTCTGTTGGCAGTTTCCTCCTGTTGTGAATATGCTACTATCTTTCTCAAGGTCTCTGTACAGATTGGCTGTGTTAACATTGTGAGCCTGGGGGCTGATAAACTATCAAGCGCCATCAGGTCAGATGTTGGTAATGAGATGAAGAAGAAAAGATTACCTCACAAGAAAGAAAAGAATGATTGGAGACCATGACTAGCTAGTGGACTCTAACTGCCATCTGTTTCACCATAAATGTCCAAGAGGGCCTTATCTCAGCTCTGAAAAGATTATGGGAAAGAAGTCGCCATACTCTAGGGAGACCAAGTGGATCTAAAGATTAACAACAACAAATCATGAGCTGAAAAACAGTCCTGCCAAATAGATCAAAGCCTGATATAATCCCGGCATTCTGCTCTCTTCAGTGTCCAACAGCTGCTTAAAAGAATCCCATAAATAGGACATAAAAGCAGTTGCACCATATTGTCTGGTATTCCTAGGAAAGAACATTCCAACAGTTTGGTCCCATCAGGAGTCAGGGAATGTTTTCTTTATGAATATCAGTATCAATTCCTCGTAGTATCAGTTCTTCTTTTTTAGAACATTCACTCTGTTTCCTGGAAAGGATATACTATAATCATCTCGTTAAGGATCTTCAACTCACTGCTGGAATGTTATGAGGCTTCATGGAAACTTTTAATAACATGATAGTGGCAAATATTTCCAGGCCTCAAAGATGCAAAATATACATCAGAGTTTCAAGGTGGTTCCATGAGTAGAATGCACTAAGCAAATATGTTCAGTATTCTCCTCTTCGTCTCTTTTTCATCTTGCAGTGTTTAACACAAATTCTTCTTTTTGCATGTTTCTCCAACTCCTATATCTCTGCATTTAATTTTTCTTCTTTTTTTCTGATGCAACATACTTTTTAGAATTCATCAAACTACCTTTTCTTCTGCTTTTCTGACTCTTTCCATACCTGGACCTACACAACTGAACATAACCTTGCAGTCAGATCTTATTTGCCCTCAAATCTTGTTTGTACAACCATATTGATGAATCAATGTTTCTTTCATCTTTGCTTCCTCCTTCTAATTTAGACTGCAAAGGACTGAATTTACTTGAAATGTATTTTAAAAATGTTCCTTATACAACATTCTATATTTAAGAGAAGAACCAAAAAATCAAGGTCCTGCGAATGGTATTCACTTCCTAGATCATGATTCTGATCTAAATTGTTGACCTTTGTCACATAACTTTGAGGTGACAATTTTTTTAATATTATTGTATAACTGAAAAGGTATTTATTATTTGTTAAGTTTTCACACCATCCATCTTACATAAGTGACTCTGGGTGATTTACAACATCACAATAAAGCCATATAAGTATATGAAGAAAATTGTATATTAAAATCAGAATGAAAAACAATTTAAAACTTTTACAAGTAAAAATATAAATCAAAGTTAAACCATCTGAACTGTTACAGAGAACATTCCAATGATGCTCTGTTTCACTTTTTTAATTATTAATATATATGTAGACTAATGTTATGACTATATTATGATAATGATTATGGCTATTCAAATGCAAAAAATAAATGGATATTTCCTTATTTAGCTTTTAATTATTTTATTTTTACCATATATATCTTAATTCCTTTCCTTGATTGCATCATATACTCTAAGAGTCATGAGATTCTGATGGGACACAAAATCAACAAGCAAATAAACTGTTAACTTTACAAAAGAATAAGGATATGCAAATATAAATATTTAATGATTTTCAGACCTGAAGATCTGGGCAAAACAAGGTCATGTCTGTACAGATTATGAGCAAAACATTCAAAACTTTCAGGAGCCATCAACAATATCTCTACAGTCTGAGTCTAATTCAAAAGCAATTAAAGATCCTCAGAGAGAAAATTGCTAACAATATCTAATTCACCAAAAAAGAGGCGCTATTCTAAATACAATGGATGATAACTGATTCAAATGTAATTAATGTAAATTAATTCATTCCTACTTTTAATGGACAGATTTTTCTTTCTGGAAAGCATACAGGACATCAATTCCTATGCTACTTTAATGTTTGCCCTTGGTTTAAAGAAACAAGAGGAAATATAAAACAATTAAGCTGATGCTCCCAAAATTTACACTTGCTTTATATGAAAACTGCAGTTTGCTTACTAAATCTAACGATTATAGAATACTTACTTTGAGACAAAAATATCATATTGCATCAGGTGGTATAAGTATAAAAATAAATACAGTGGCTAGTTAAATATAACTTTTCAAAATAATGTCTCAAAGGCTGTCTAAACCTCCCCATGTAAAATAAATTGTACTTCTAAAAATATTAAAAGTCTTGAATAGTACTGTAAGTGAAATATGAGACAGTAATATGCAGCAGCTGCCAAAAAAGCTAATGCAATCCTAAATTGCATTAACAGAGGGATACAATTGTGATCAAGTGAGGTACTAATGCCACTCTATAAAGTCTTAGTAAGACCATACCTAGAGTACTGCATCCAGTTTTGGTCACCACATTATAAAAAAGATGTTGAGACTCGAGAAAAAGTGCAGAGAAGAGCAACCAGGATGATTAGGGGACTGGAGACTAAGGCATATGAAGAACGGTTACAGAAACTGGGCTTGGCTAGTCTAATGAAGAGAAGGACCAGGGGAGACATGATAGCAGTCTTCCAATATTTGAGGGGCTGCCACAGAGAGGAAGGGGTCAAGTTTTTTCTAAAGCACCTGTAGGCCAGACAAGGAATAATGGATGGAAACTGACCAAGGAGAGATTTAACCTGGAAATAAGGAGAAACTTTCTGACAATGAGAACAATCAACCAATGGAACAGCTTGCCCTTGGAAGTTGTGGGAGCGCCATCACTTGAGACCTTCAAGAATTGATTGGACTGCCATTTGTCAAAAATGGTGTAGGGTCTCCCACTTGGGCGGGGGATTGAACTAGATGACCTATAATCAGAGACCTTCCAACTCTGATTATCTGTTATCTGAAAGAAAGTATACTACTCAGAATTCTTTAGATTTATCAATCCTGCTTAACTTTCAAAATCTCATTCATCCCAATTTTGTCAAACTTGTTCTACTTTGAGAAACTGGCTGCGTCACCAAATAATCACTTTAAGAGTCTGATAAAAACTTATGTTCCTAAGAGCAACTAATTTAATATATTGTTTAAGAGCTAAATTAATATATTGCTTAAGAGCCATGAAGGCACAGTGGTTAGAATGCAGTACTGCAGCTACTTCTGCTGACTGCTGGCTACTTGCAATTTGGCAATTCGAATCTCACCAGGCTCAAGAATGACTCAGCCTTCCATCCTTCTGTGGTGGATAAAATGAGGACCCAAATTGTTGGGTATATGCTGACCTGTAAACAACTTAGAGAGGGCTGTAAAGCACCATGAAGTGGTACATAAGTCTAAAGTGCTATTGTTATAGCTTAACAAACAATATAAAGGGCTAATCCTTCCTTTTAGTAACTATTAAAAACAATATGCTGGCCTTGGAGCATGGACATTATTTTCTGTCATTTTTACCCAAATTTCTCTTCTACTATCCCTTCTTTTCTTTGGTGTGATTGTCATTCTTATTTCTTTTCTTCCATTTCAGAGCAGCTTAGTTCGTATTTTTATGTATAAACTTAGCCTCTCTAAAAGAATAAGGAACTATACTTGAAAATGCTATTGAACTCCGGAAAATTAAATATTCACTCTCCGGTATTTTCCCATTTATTTTCCCATATTAGTATAAGAGGATTCATAAGCATCCATTTTGTGTTCAGTTTTTTATTGTTAAGTTCCTAGGCAAGAGAGAACTGCTTGGTCTGTCTAATGTCATGCAGTAATTTAGACAAAGGCCATTTCCAGCAGCCAGTGATTAAAAATGCTGAGCTTGTCAGCTAGAAAGCTGACAGACCACATTCAAGACCCAAGTATCATGCGATGGGATGAGCTCCTGTTATTTACCCCAGCTCCTGTCAACTGAGCAGTTCAAAAGTATGCAAATGAAAGTAGATAAATAGGTATCACTTTTGTGGGAAGTTAACAGAGTTCCATATATCTCTTGTTCTCGTCATATAATCATGCTGGCTACATGACAACGGAAGCATCTTCAGACAATGCTGGCTCGCTTAGCTAGGAAATGGAGATGAGCTCCGCCCCTTAATGTGAGATACACCTGGACAGGGGAAACCTTTACCTTTATTTCCAGCAGTCACAAAAAGGCTCTGACACAGAATCAGAAAGAATGCCACAGAGCTGTTTTTGGACCCTTCCTGCAAGCTTCTGGGTGGCTCATACTAATTTTAGAGAGGGAGAAAGAACATTTTGCTACAACTGTTGTTGGTTGTGGAAAATCATCACAGGACCACCACCATCCATAATTGGGGTGTCAAAAGCATGACATACAAACAGGCATTCATCCCCTGTCTTGATTTTAATCAACCCATAATCCCGCCCAGGAACATATGAAGAATTTGCAAAATGGTAAATTGTTCTTCTCTGCCAATAGCTATTTGGAAAGAGAGGCACAGTATAATACCAGAAAGCCATGTATTCAGAAGATCCCTGTTGTCTGTCTGTCTATAAAATGAAAGGAGAATCAAATACACATTCTATGGAGTGTGTTCACAAAATTCTAGAAGGGGGGTGAATAGCAAGTATGTACATAACTACACACACATGTATGGAGAAATTTACAAGCTATAACATCCAGACATCATGAGGTTCTGCTAATAATTTTTCCAATGTTGCAGATTGAAGTTACATTTATGATGTGTAGATTTATTGATTTTAGTTATTTTATCCTTCCCATAATAGGAAAACATTGACCTATTCTTGTTATAAATATATTATCTGGGTTTTTTAATCATACCATAAAGCATTCAGTTGGAATTCTAAATGTTATTTTGAAGAAGGTGGTTATATAAAAAGAATAAGATTTAACCTTTCAAATATATATATCAAAGATCCTTTTTTACACATCTGTTACTGCAACCAAGCTGGCTAGCCAAAGGCAACAAGTCATTGTGACAGCTTTGGCATATACAAACCATGTGGCTCTTTTAAAAGTACTGCGATTTGAGGAATAGTCACTAATCCAAACTACAAGCATAAAGGAGGATCCACAGGCGGCCCATAAGCGATTGATTAAGGGAAAATATTTAGGATCTAGTCATTTGTTGCATCCACAGGTCTAGGCGACAACAAATCTTACCTAAAATTACATTTCATTATCAAACAAGCTACAAAGAATAGTATAGTTTTCTTTAAAAATATTGGGCAGGATAAAAGAGATTGAGAATCTGTGGCCCTCCAGATGTGGTTTTGCCCCATTGGCAAGGATCTGCTCTTCATATAAATCATTGGCAGAATTTGGAATGAGATGAGTTATCCTAGAGCTGACCAAAAAATATAATAGTCCAGTATTTGAAACAATCAGTGTATTTGCACGGAATGTAACCACTGGAGCCAATGAGTTATAGTAATAAAAAAATGAAACAATGTTTTCTAATATACTTATTTTACAGATTCCAATACTTCTATCATTAGCTGTTTTAACTCAATACCTCAGCAAGTGGCAATTCCCAGGTGACTGTGGCTGATGTCAGAAACTAAGCATAGTTTGCCTTAATTAGAACAAGGCGAGAGGAACATTAGGGAATTCCGGAGGTGTTGGTTGGATCAATAAATGTTTTAAAAAGAAGTAATATGAAGTGGTTTATTGTTATAGATGGAGTTTTCTCAGTAAAGGAAAGAAAGCATTGTAGATGAAAGATTTATGTTTCATGACTTGCTCATCACCAACCTTGGAAAACCAATGAAAAGAATCAGCTCAATCTCCCAATTTTTGGCTTTGAGGAACTGTAGCCAAGGCAGATCAGTTGTTTAAATTCACATTTTATAACTAGTCCCTTTACTGTTTCAACCAGTAAACTCAGCAACATTGACAGTTACAACTAAATGGGAACATTAGGCGAAAGCAATTAAATTCTTTAAAACTTGGAAGAAATCTCAAACATTTGTCTGACAACAAACAAATAGAAGTAAGCAATACATACAAAATTCTTATTTGCTAACAAGACACTGAGCTTTAATTTAAATATTTTAAATTGGTCCCTGACATGTGGCTACAATGTTGAAAATATATATTTTCACAGAAAAATTTATGTCTCTTCAAAGTTTAATAATTAAACTAATATTGTTATTTAAATCTATGATATTAGGCTGTTGACTACAGTAATTTTTGAAATTAACAAAAAAAATCAGCTTAAATTTTAGTGCAATCATACTCAGGATATAATTAGTGTTTTGTAGTTCTTTTCCAGAACTACTTTCTTCTATGAAGTTTTATGGAATACTTTAAATTCTTATTATCACATCATTTCTATACCAAACTGTCTATCATTATTATTACCTCCAAAAAAATGCCAGTTATATTACAGGCAAAAATAATAGAAACAGTTACACACATAACCACATTGTTATGGCAATTTAAGCTGTGAAGATGTGCTCTGTAGAGATGGAATTGATTTACTGTCCAATTGCTAACTAAAAGTTAGGACTGCTGAGATGTTAACAGGCAGTTTGGCAATCTTCACCTCCATATTAAGAATGTAAAATGTTACTCCAGTCCTTCAATGATAGCTGAGTAGAGGTAGTTTCATAAAGGGCTTATCAGAATCCTTTCTTACATCAGAAACCCTACATCTTTCTTCTCAGATGTACCTTTAGCAATGGTCAATTCCACACAGAGCTGATAAGTTACTCCGAGGAAGCTAGAAAAGGACAACTGATCAGGTTTAAACATTGTATGAGATTTTGACCTTGTCCATTTCATATGATGGATAGTGTATCCATAAATTATACAGGAGTTTTTCCCTCTTCCTTACTCAACAGATAAACCTTAGCATTTTGATGTAGCCCTCCTGTAGTCATTTTTTTTCCACTTTAGAATATGTTTCTCATCTAATCAGGGAGGTAAAAAGAAAAAAAGATAGTTATTTGTGGCATATCATAAAAGGTATGATGCTCACAATCTGATTATGGCACATACTGAATTCAATATTTTCAGATGGGAGGAATATATTTCAGCAGATATAGCATGTAAGGCTATAACAACACCCCAATCCATCTACAATTGTTAGTTTTGACTAAATTTATTTCATTGTCTTACAGTAGATTTGTCTTTAATAATGCCAGAAGTTTATCTGATTGCAGAACCAAGTAAACAGGCATCATTTTTTTTCCTCCTCTTGGGTTGCATTTATCACTGTACTCGTTCTGTACAACATCTTTTTTAGTTTGTCCAATTGTTTTTCTTTTCTAGACTTTCATTTGGAGGGAGAGGGGAATTAGGGAAGCTTTAAAAGTGATGATCTACAATCTGTAGAACATTACATCTAATAATGCCAATCTCCAGCTGCAGCAATTTCATTATTATTTTTCCTATTGAAGCTTCCATCTGACTAATAACACTATAATGAGAGAAATCACCATGACCCATGTTGTTTTCTATTCTTCAGAATGTTCCAAACTCCCCCTGTTTTTCTTAGCTGTCTCAATCTAAAAATTCTTCAATATTTCCCAGTATACAGGCAAGTCACCAGAATATAAACTGATAGCAAAGAGCACCCCTTATTAGAACTGATGATGTTATCATGTTAGGGTAATGAAACATCTGCAAGAAAATAACTAAGCTCAGAGAACACCAAGGATCCCTCATTTCAACCCCCAACTACAAATATTTTCCTTTATTGATATCTTCTAATTTCCCAGTATAGTTTCTAAGAACTTTCTTCTCCTCTCCATTTGTCCAACTGTTTCAATTGGACTGTTTCTATACTTGTAATTGCGCCTGAAGTTGTCAATCAAAAACAGCTTATTAGCCTGAACTTTTCCTTTTTTAAACTTAAAGTTGTAACTTTGGAGAACTGTCAACAACCAGCAACTTTTAGCAGTAAACAGTAAGTCACAGTTTATGTTCCAGCTAATTGTCTAAGATTTAATATATAATATATACTATATATATTTGCATATTCAAAATTTATAACATAGCAACCCAAAGCAATATTATGTAAAACCCATGCAAGAGAGTCATTTCCTGTCCCTTTTTCTTTCTCGTGCTATATTTTGTATAGTTTATTGGATGTGGATGTTTTATACAATGAAAATCATCTGGGGAAGATGACAGATGTGTTCACCAGGAGTGAGGTTGTAGAAGAATTTGACTGAAAGAGCTGTAAATGTTTGGGCACTTCTAGAATTGTGAAACAAAAGAGGTTTCCAATCCTTGTTTACTTCCAAAAGATGAATAAGGGTTTTGTTTTTGTTTTTTTGTGGGAGGATTATATGTTTCAACAGTCTAGATTTAATATGTTTGTTTCTGTTCACATTAACAGGAAACAATTAACTTGGAGTCAAAAAGCCCTTAAAAACCAACCATTTTAATGTTTTCATTTTAGAACAAAAGATCCATTATGTTTTATTAAAATTTGACTCCCCACCTATGTTTTAAAGCTTTTAAAAAAACAACCTATCAAAGTGAATCAGACATTTTCTCATCAGCCTTTGTAAGGAAGAGGAATAGAGATGATAAAAATAGTAACATTGCAAAAGAAAAATAGACTGTGTTTCCACACCAGCATCACCAG
The DNA here is from genome assembly GCA_015471245.1 of Laticauda colubrina. Taxonomy (NCBI): domain Eukaryota; kingdom Metazoa; phylum Chordata; class Lepidosauria; order Squamata; family Elapidae; genus Laticauda; species Laticauda colubrina. The sequence continues at coordinate 42,514,745 of BLBF01000007.1, read as the reverse complement.
CAATAGATGTTTCCACACCAGCATCACTGTTCCCCAGTCTCTCCCAAGTCAAATAAAAACTAACTCACAATTGTCTTCACTTTGGTTGACCTTCCAACATCAGAGATCATGGAAAGAAGATGGTTCAGCCAATCACAAGTCACTTACTCTCTCTTCAACCAAAATATAGAAGGCAGAAAAGAATACCATCCAATCAATATCTAGTCCTATGGGCTACCTTGGAGTAGTAAGGAAAATCTCTTCCCTTCACACCACACCAAAAGGAAGCCAAGTAAATTGCTAGCACACACACAGATGTTTCTCAGTACAAGTATTTGTATGTATTTGCCTGTGGTTTGGAACCGAAACTCAGAGGATGCTACGATGGGAAGCTCTATAAGGGAGGTTAGTGAAACAAAGTGTAAACAAAAATACTGAAATCCTCCCAAGACTTCTTAGCTCCCTGCTGTCATTCCTCTGCTGCATTTTAAAGCCACCCTGAATCTAATGCTAGCATGGCAGCCATTTTATAAGCCAGCAAGATTCCAATTTGTGATGACCAGGATTGTATGTTGCTACAGTGTTTGAATTGGAAGTGCGGGGCAGTAGGATCTGAGCAACACAGACTTGAGAAGATGACTTCCAGAAACATACTCTGGAGTTCCAGGAGGGGTAAAGAGGAAATAATAGATGGCTTGAGCCCAGGAGCTAGAAAGCAGGGTGAGGCATACTTCTTGCCAACAAGAAAACATATTGCCAGCAAGATGTGCAAAGACATAACAATTCAAAGGAAAATACCAGATTTGCTGCAGCTTCTAATAAGCCTGAGCATAGTCAAGAATAAATCAACTCAGCTCCCCAAACCAGATGACTGTGTGAGAGCAATCATATCAGGAACTGATTCTAAGATGCTCAAAGTCTAAATGAAACCATTACACTTTGAGCTCCAATTTAGAAGTTGAACTATATTTCATGTACATACAGTTAATTTCCCATTCTGAAAATGCTGTTATTGTTTAGACACATAAAATAACATGTTTCCACAGTTCATGCATCCCTGTTAAAGTAAACAAGCAAGGCTTTTAAAAAATAGGGACAGGCCACCTGGATGGAAGACAAAAGGACCTCACTGCCTTTATGAAAGTGAAAGGCTATTGATTAGTGCAGCACATTTATTGATTACTTCAACTAAGATGGTGGGAGGGATATTCTTCCCTGTTTCAACCCTGGAATATGATGATGATGATGATGATGATGATGATGATGATGATGATTAGGACTGCAGAAAAAAACGATTACTACCAACCTGCCTTTCATCAAGGACCTGTATACTGCACGAGTCAAAAAGAGGGCTGTGAAAATATTTACAGATCCCTCACATCCCGGACATAAACTGTTTCAACTTCTTCCCTCAAAACGATGCTATAGAGCACTGCACACCAGAACAACTAGACACAAGAACAGTTTTTTCCCAAAAGCCATCACTCTGCTAAACAAATAATTCCCTCAACACTGTTCAACTTATTTACAAAGTGTACACTACTATTATTATTAATCTTTTCATCACTTCTTATCACTCATCCCCTCCCACTTATGACTGTATGACTGTAACTTTGTCGCTTGTATCCTTACGATTTATATTGATTGTTTCTTAATATGATTTGATTGCTTATTATAACTTATGACTATTATTAAGTGTTATACTTGATGATTCTTGACTCTTGACGAATGTATGTTTCTTTTATGTACACTGAGAGCATTTGCACCAAGACAAATTCCTTGTGTGTCCAATTACACTTGGCCAATAAATAATTCTATTCTATTCTATTCTATTCTATTCTATTCTATTCTATTCTAT
>BLBF01000007.1:42501833-42512898 GCA_015471245.1 Laticauda colubrina | reverse complement strand
ATTCTATTCTATTCTATTCTATTCTATTCTATTCTATTCTATTCTATTCTATTCTATCATGATCATGATGTTATCCATTTAGTCCATTCTATGGGCCAGTTCCACAGCTTCTGATCTTGCACTACTTCTTTGTTATGGAATTTGCTCATCTATAAATGTACCTTGATTGATCCACCTACCTTGATAGACTTTCTCTAGAACTGCAGGCATCTGTATGCATGTTGAAACACTGTACAGAAGTGTGTTGGAAGTGAGCCTCTATCATCATTAGTTATGACTGATGGGCTTTGGTAGGATTCACATGAATGCGGTAGTGTTCTGAGTTCTGTGATTTCCCATTTCCTCTTGGCTCAGTGAGGATATGACATGCAGTCTTTCATCCAAAGCAAAGTTATCCAAATGGAGTCCGAGATGCTGACAAGAACTTGTACTTTTATATAATTAAACTATATAATTAAATTACTTTTCTCTAAGAAGTAAAACTTGTTAAACAAAATTCATTTCTCCATGAAAGGTACCTAGACTCCTTCCCTTATTCTGCTAAAGATTAATATTCTCATGCTATTACTGAATGTAACACTAATTATGCTCCAGAAGTCCAAAACAAAACAGCAACAAGCCTTTGTTTTCTAAAAGGCATGATAAGGAATTTCCCTGGGAAACATATGCCAGTGTTTTATTCAAATTGTCCCTTTGTTCTTCATTTTTATACAGTCTATTACCAGGGTTGGGATTCTACTGGTTCTGTCCGGCTCTATAGAACTGGTAGCTCTGAAGAGCAGCAGACATAGAACTGGTTCTGTGTCTGCTGCTGTTTTGGCCCACCTGCCTGCCCGGGCTCTTACCTGACCTTTATTTCCTGCTTTTTCAACCTCATCTGCTTTGCGTGGCACAGCTGAGGTTGAAAAAGCAGGAAAAAAGAGGCTTTTCAAACTCTGTGCACCCGCATACAGTGCTTTTCAGCTGTCCGGGCAGCATAGCTGACGATGTTCCACAAGCAAAACGCAAATCACCAAACTGGTAGTTACACCGGTCGGATCCCACCCCTGTCTATTATCCATCTCATATTAGAATGATCGTAATCCCCAAAAATAAAAAATGGAATTTAAATAACAACCACAGAACTGTAAAGTCAACAGAAAACCACAAAGGGGGGGGGAGCCCAAGCAACTTAAGACTTTTGAGGAAAAGCGCTTAAGCTTGCACTGTGCGATTGCAAAGACAACAGCACAGATAGTACTGCCTTGCCAGCTAATAATCTGAATATTGTTTCCTCATAAAGATAGATTAGTTTTTAAATGTTGCACAACATTTTATAGCAACAAAGCAAATTTAATCTCTTCCCGATTAAACAGAGCCAACAATTGCATTTGATACTCTTGTTTTGAAGTTTATTAGCAGAAGAGTCTAAGCAGAGCAGAGCAGTTCAGATTAGGCATGGACCAGAGAATGAAAGAAGCTGCCAGTCTAAAGCAGCTTCTTTAGATGTCTTTGTGCCAGATGGCAAGGTTGGCAGCTAGAAGGAAAACAGGTAGCTGTCCCACCTGAATGGAATTAGATGAAATTGCTTCTATCAGTAAAGATGCATTTTTCCATCTGATCGTTCTTTTCATAGTTGCTTGGCTATGTGACTCAAAACTAGATCAGGGCACTTACGCAGATAACAGTAAAAAGATGATAAAGGGACAGAAGAACAAGAATTTCACAATAGAATGTACATAGAACAAGACTGAAGGGAGCTGAAGGGATGAAACTAGGATTTTATGTTTCTTTGCAGAGAGATCTGCAAAGTGTCAACAACAGTGGTACAGCTCACAAGAGTGACTTTCTCAGTTACAGCCCTCCAGAGCTGGTCATTAATATTAGCAGAGTGCCTACTCTTTCCAGTCCTCAGCTGAGCTGAGAAGGAGAAAGCTACTGCGTAGCTGGCTTCTTTACTACAAGGTGAAGGTTGGCACATTCATTCTGCCACAGGATCTCTTCTTAATAGAAGGATGAAGAAGGGTTTCCTGCTTCGGCCATTCTCAGTTAGGCATAGCCAAACTGTATGCTTCAGAAGAGATTTCAGAAGAGATTCAGAAGAGAAGTTTCTCGGATGGGAAGCAAGACTTTTTCAAGGAAAACAAAAAAATCCCATTGTCTTTTGAAAAAGAACCTTTTGGACAACCACAACCTGGATGATTGAGAATCTCCATATATACAGTATATTCACTTGCATCTGAGTGTCAAATTTATCCTCCTCAAGTCATTCTTTCACTCATCACAGGTAGTATCTTTCTTATGATCCAGGGAAGCTTCAAGGTCACTCCTACTCTGTGGTGCAATGATTAGAATGCAATAAACTCTGCCCAAAGCTTGGAGTTCGATCCTGAGTCAAGGTTGACTCAGCCTTCCATCCTTCCAAGGTCAGTAAAATGAGGACCCAGGTTATTGGGGCAATATGCAAAATGCTTACATTGTAAACTGCCCAGAGAGTTCTGTGAAGTGCTTAGGGAAGATATACAAGTCTAAATGCTATTGCTGCTATTGCTTAACAGCTTTACTACTGAATAATATAATATTCAGGAAATGAAGCCTGGTTTAACTTCTTCATTCATGGTCCTTGTGTTTTCTTTGTACAATCAGAACTGCGCTTTCTTATATTTGCTTTCTTTATTTCTGGAGTTTATGTTCGTTCTTTCACCCAGGGAAAATATGTATTTTCAATTACAAGGCCTCATAATGTATAAAGCAATGGTCAGCAATCTTTCTAGTTTGGAGGACCAGCAGATGGGAGTGGGGATGGTTTTGTGAGAGTGGCAGGCACACGTGCTCAGGCACCCAGCTCCATTTGTGCAAGGGGAGGGCATGCACTCCCACTGGTCAAACAAGAGGAGCTGCGCAAGAGCAAATGCACACACGCACTCACCCACCACTTGCACGGACAAGTTCCGAACAAGCTGTGGGCCACGACCGGGCCACAACCCAAGGGTTCAGGACTCCAATGTACACAGCCATGTATGAATGATAATACATGTATATTCTTGATAGAACGGTATCTGCCTCAGATTACACTGTTATGCACAACAGCATCATCAGTCTTCCTGCTGGATAGTTAGAAAGAAGAGATATAAGTATCCTTTTTTTTTTCTTTTCCCAGCAAGTAGGTAATAAGATGCTTATCTTATTGTGGTAGGATCTCCAGAGTTTCCCAGGAGAAAAAATGTTCATTTCTGGATCTGTTGCAAGAGGTGGGAATAAGAATACCTTTGGAAGAAATACAGGTAATCCAGAGGTGGTATTTGGCAGGTTCTGACCAGTTCTGGAGAACCGGTCGTGGAAATTTTGAGTAGTTTGGAGAACTGGCAAATACCACCTCTGACTGGCTTCTTTCCCATTTATTCTCTGCCTCCCAGGTCCCAGCTGATCATCTGGGTCTTCTTTTGTTGCCCTGCACAGGGGAACAGAGCTGGAAAGCAAGTTAGTGGGGTGGGAAGGGAATAGGATTTCACAGTATCCTTCCCCTGGAGTGGGGTGGGAATGGAGATTTTACAGTAGCCCTCTCCTGCAACACCCACCAAGCCATGCCCACAGAACCAAAAGTAAAAAAATATTGAATCCCACCACTGAGGTAATTCCCAGCTTACGACCACAACTGAGCCAAAACATTTCTGCTGCAAAGCAAGAAAGATGTGAAGTGAGCTTTGCCCCATGTTATGACTTTTCTTGCCATAGATGTTAAGGGAATCACCACAGGTGTTAAGTTAGTAATATGGTTATTAAGTAAACCTGGCTTCTCCATTGACTTTATTTTCAGAAGGTCCCAAAAAGTGATCACATGACCTCAGAACACTGTAAGGGTCATAAATATGAGTCAGTTGCCAAGCGTCTGAATTTTGATCATGTGACTAGATGCTGCAAAGGTTGTAAATGTGACAAATGGTCATATCACCTTTTCCAGTGTTGTTGTAACTTCGAACTTGAAGGGTTGTGTTGAGGACTATTTGTAGTTGAAGGCAATGTATGAATACTCCAGAAGGGATTTGTCAGGAAGCCGTCTGATGCAGGGGTCTCCAACCTTGGCAACTTTAAGCCTGGAGGACTTCAACTCCCAGAATTCCCTAGCCAGGGAGTTGAAGTCTGCCAGGCTTAAAGTTGCCACGGTTGGAGACCCCTGCTCTGATGGGTTTGTTGTAACACCCCTTCTTGAACAGGGTCATGCAAATGACTTAACAGCCTGGGTTAGCTTTAGACTGCAGCATGATCAGTCTGAATTCTGCCAATTTTTTAATAACCTCTAGAATGTATTCTGTCTCACAGCTCATATGAAAGAAGCATGCACTGAAACACATGTGGACACCATGTGAAGGAAGGTACTCAAATTACCTTCGGTTTAGAGAATAATAATAACTTAGACATGTCATCACCATTCCACAGAAAAAGTCACATGCTGCTGAGATCAGAATATTCTGCTAGGTTTCTGAATCTGTTACCACTGTCAAAGAATTAATCTTTTAACATCAACTGAGCAAAATCTACAAAGTGAGAAAAAAGGTCTGGATTAGATACGCTGGAAATCTACATTTTGTGAATATGGATACAAACTGGCCTGATGAAAAACAGTTAATTTTTCAGTTTGCCTCTCTCCCACTTTGTGCATTCAGATTTGGCCCAAGCTCAGCTAGGTGGCAGCAGCTATTTGGCCTCAGCTAATCCTGGAAAGCTAAGCAGGATTGAAACCAAGTAGTATTTGGATGGGAAACTGCTAGGAAATACCAAGATTGTGGGATAAGTCTGGAAAGTTGAAAAACAGCCTGGAAGAAGGCAATGACAAGCTGGTTGCTGATGAGAAAATTACATGAATGTGTTTGCGAAGAAGTCATCAGAAGTTGAGTCTGATCTGAAGGAAATTTAGCTTTATTTTTGAACTCAGAAATTCCTTTTTAATCGGTTTTGCTCAGCCATGCTCATATTGCATCTGCTAGAATTCCCAGGCTGTGGAGCTGAAAGACCATCTATCAGACATGTCTGGGGGGGATTGGGGGTACATGTTATGAGAAGGTTGAAGTGCCACAATGCATTTGAAATACTTATCATAACATCAATATTCTTGACAGGATTTCATTTAGGTAAAATCAGTGTAGAAAATTTAAAAATTCAACTAGCCATTCATATTTTTTTCCAGATGAATGTGATATAATGTATGAGTGAAATTAAAAACGGAAGTGGCCAAATAGTGACTAAAACTAAAGATATAAGTAAAGTTTTTTCAGCAGTTATATTCCATGACCAACAACAATTAATATTTAAATAAATCTTATAGGCCCATTTCATTTCTCAACTATCTACACCAGTGACCCCCAACCTTTTTGGCACGAGGAACCAGTTCTGTGGAGAGAGATTTTTCCGCAGACCAGAGGGGGCTTCGTTGTTTGTGCAGCCTGGTTTCTGGCATGCTGGGAACCAGTGCCGGTCCATGGACTGGGAGTTGGGGATCCCTGATCTACAGTATATTGTTAGTTAAGTATTTAAAAGTGATCATAAATAAAATTGATTCTATAGATCCATGTGGTTTTATTGCAACTCAAGATATATTATCTACCACTATCAAGAAATTATTAAATAATATACAAATTAGAAAAATTAATACATCTTCATTAATCATGTGTTCTTTAGATACATTTAAAGCCGCTGGTTCTCTAGAAATACAATTGTTTTAATACAAATATTGCACAAATTGAAATTCAGAGCTGGCTTTTATAAAATGATTGGTAAGAACCAATTAAAACTCAATAAAACAAAACAATTCTGATGCAGATTCTATTATAATTTTAAGATGTACCAAGCAGAAATGCTCCTTTTATCTTTATTAGTCAATCTAGCTACAATAGCACTAACATCCAACCAACAGATTTACAGGATAAAATTGAGTGTCAAGACATATCTTTTGAATCTATTTGCAGATTCTTTCAAATGCTTCCCATCCAGCTGATTATTTTGAAGAGTTATAGCACTAGTGTCAAACTCGATCACATCACATGATGTCACATGATATATCGTGATGTTTTTTGCCTTTGTGGAGCTGGGGTGGGTGTGACTTGTGCGTGATGCATCTGGCCCATGGGCTATCATTTTATAAAAACCAGTCTGATACCCCTGAGTTAGAGAATTTGCAAAGATTTCTGGGCTAGAAGTTAATTTTCACAAATGACAACTCTTTTTTTTTTAATGCACTCCCAAAAATTCATGCAATTTAGGGATTCCAACACAGTGGTACATAAATCTTAAAATATTATTATTGCAAATATTAATATTTTTCCTAATAATTACAAATCAAATGTCTGTTTAAATATGTTTTTATGAATAGGCTTTTATGCAGATGTTAAAAAAAGACAAGGATAATTGAGGAATGGAGAGGAAAGGAAAAGTGTTTCATTTGGATCTGCTGAAACTCTGCTATGTGAAGCTAAGAATGAATGCTTTACTGATTGTTGAGTTACTATTTTCATTGCAATTTCAACAGAAAAACCAAAAAACAACCAAAAGTGCAACAGTAGGAAATCTGTTTGATATGTATTAATACCAGCAAGTTCTGTAAGTTCATGTGAATCATCTGGTGAATTAGCTTGTATAGTTTTTAACTCATGATCTTCAAAACCATGCAAAAAATACTTTCATTTCATGAAGCTTTAGGGGAGAAGCAGCATTGCTATTTCTGGCACACAAATTAATCTCTTCTTCTGCAAGACCTTATTCAAGAAAGTTCTTTCACACATCCCCATGCCATGTCCTCTTTGGTGGCTGCTTGTAAATGTGGTACTTGTAGTACTTATAAATGTGTACTTGTAAATGTGTAGTACTTGTAAATGTGCTGCCCTTCTCAAACTGGGCCATCTAGAGAAGGGGAAACTGACAAAATACATCACACCATTACAACGCAAACTCTGTCCCTTTTGAATGTGGAGTGCAATAGCATACAAACATGCATAAGGAATGAAGCTTGGGTTGTGATGTCACAAGTTTTGACATTGAAACAAAAATTCCAGATTTGTGATTGTTCTAGTAAGGCAACAATTTTTTGTCCCACAATTTTTCTTTTGGCATTTAGCAATTTTATTGGCATTAGATGCATTCTAAACCTGAATTAATGCTGATGTCAAGGCACAATGCAAAATGATTCGTGGAAATACACATTGTATTTAATACTTTACAATAATAGTGTGCTTTAGTTTGGTTAAAACATGATTGTTTCTAGCAGGGCCTCAGGAATTCTTCGAATGTGTTGAGAGTAGAAGGAAAATGCAGCATTGATCATTGCTTTTGTCTTCATTAGAGCCCTTAAAATTTCCAGACTGCTTTAGAATAAGAAAACAGTTTCCTCCACAAGAGAGGGATAATCCATTAATTTGATCCAACTGCAATACTTAATAGTGTGAAATACAAAGCACCCCCTCCCATGATGGTCACATCCTTTGATTTGCTTTGTGGGGGAAGAAAAGTTTTCTGGTGTATTCTCTCATTTAATTGCTTTCTTGTGCTTTCATAAATCCACAGGAGATTATAAATCAGGAGCTTCATTAATGTCTACTGAGATACACATATACCCCAGGCTAGCCTCTCACAAAATCAGCTTCACAGTCCTCTAAAGCTTTTTAAAAACACATGCAGCTGTTCTTCTGTTATGTGAATTGGCAGAGTAGGGTCAATTGGTGGGGGTGAGGAAATTGAACTATTATTTAATATTGAACTAGCTTATAATATGCCAGTTTGGTGTAATGGTTAAGATATCAGATTAGAAATGGGGAAAATATGAGTTCAAGTTCTGCCAGGTGGCAGATTTTGGGCCAATAACTTTCTCTCAGCCCTAGAAAGGAAGCAATGATAACCTATTTCCAGTGTAGTTGTAATTACAAACAGTCACTAAATGAAGGGTTGTATTGAGGACTATTTGTAGTTGAAGGCAACATATGAATACCCTGGAAGGGATTTGTCAGGAAGCCCTCTGAGTCTGATGGGTTTATTGTAACAACCTTTCTTGAACAGGGTCATGCAAACTACTTAACAGCCTGTGTTAGATTTAGATTGCAGCATGATCAGGCTGAATTTGAGCCAACTGTGATACTTAATAGTGTATAGATTTTGTGCCAATAACTTTCTCTCAGCCCTAGAAAGGAGGCAATAATAACCTATTTCCAAAAGCCTTGTGAAGAACACCTACAAGGACTTGTCCAGGGAGACTTCAAGAATCAGATACAATTGAATAAAAATTGAAAAGAAGAAAATGTGCTAAAGTAAGACAGACCAGCCTGATGTACAGCAGCAAATGCAAATAACCTTCACTGAGGATCCAGTAAAGGTTTCTGGACCATCTAATATTAACTATCTAGATGCTGGAAGAAACAAAGGCAATAGAAATACTGCTGAGAACTGTAAGCTATAAGAAACAGGTAAATATATGGCTTTGTCCACGAATTAAAATGGAATTATTATCTTTTAGTCATGCCTTTAAAAATGTTCACCAGTTTGGCATTATCATTCTACGTAGGTGATCACCCAAGCTGCTTCACTACCAAATCCAGAAGAATAGTTTGTCTGCAGTATGCAATATGGCAATAAAATATATTTAAATAATTATATTTTATCACACAGTTCCTCCAAAGAACACAGGACAGAATATAACAAAAGCAAAAGCACTTAGACTTATATCCCACTTTATAGTGCTTTACAGCCCTCTCTAAGCAGTTTACAGAGTCAGCATATTGTCCCCAACAATTTGGGTCCTCAGAATATATAGTTCTTCTTTAAATCTAAACCCGTCACTAAAAAAAATATATAAAAATGAACATAACACATAACAAAATAAAGGCTATAGAACTATATGGTGATGACTTTTCTTGGAAAAGTTTTCTCAGAAAATTGGTGCCGCCATTTTGAGAATCTTTTGTTGTGTCTTTGGGTCATGGATTTCTGTACAGAACCAGGGGTACGTTTATATAAAGAACAGTTTGAGGAATTGGATATGTTTAGTCTAGTGAAAAGAAGGACTAGGGGAGAAACAATAGCAGTCTTCCAGTATGTGAAGGAGCTGCCACAAAGAAGAAGGAATCAAGCTATTCTCCAAATCACCAAAGAAGCCAGGACAAGAAGCATTGGATGGAAAATATTGATATATTGGATGGAAACCTATTCCTAAGAGGTCTGTAAGGGGCATGCATAAGTGCACCATCGTGCCTCCCGTCCCTGTCCTTTTGTCCCCATTTATTTGTACCTATTTCCTTTATTTTTACTCGTGTTTATACTTATACCTATTATCTTGTAAGTGATTGACAAATCAAATAAAATCAAACAAATAAAAATAAACTAATCAATGAGAGAAGCAACCTAGAACTAAGGAGAAATTTCCTTCTGGTGAAAACAAACAACCCAGTGGAATGGCTTGCCTTCAGAAGTTGTGGATGCCCCATCCCTGGAGGCTTTCAAAAAGACACAGGACAACATTTGTCTGAAATGGTATAGATTCTCCTTCTCAAGCAGAGGGTTGGACTCTATGTCCTCCCAAGTCCCTTCCAAGTTTATTCTATGACTATTTGTTGTTGTTGTTGTTGTTTTTAAGAAGCAAATTGACTTCTTTTCCTCTCAGAGCACAGAAGCTGAAATATGCCTCTCTGATCACTCCAGGAACTTTTCACAGCCTGATCGCTTTCTGTTCTGTGGCTGAAATGCAACAGTTGCCTTCAGCTTGTTCTCTATTATAAAAAACTTGAAAAACTTCTGTGCAGCCTCTGATGCTTCACTAGCTGTTGATCCCTCCCCAAAGATCAGCCTAAAAGTCTTTTCAAAGCCTAGTCTCAGCTCTGCTGGATATGTATTAATTATAATAAAACTATAGTGTCCCCAAGCATGTGCAGACTGCTTTTTCCATCACCACAAAATAACTGAAATCAGTCTCACACATTTAAGATGAAGTAGACATGTTTCTGCAATAAAAATGTATGATTTTCCAGGAAATATGAGTTGTGGTTTCTTCTCCCTTCCCCCACCATCTGGCAAAACTAATTTCCAAACATCCCAGCTAGAGTTGTCATGTTTTCAGTTGTGTGAGACAGAAACTTTATACCCAATTTAGCACTGAGAAAGAACAGAAGAGTTCTCAATACAGAAATCGAATTCAGTGTTGCTAGTGCCTCTGCTGGCAGTAGCTGGAATTTTATTTTTTAATATTTTTATTTGTCAATCACTTACAAGATAATCGGTATAAATAAAAATATAGTTATGAATACATGGATACATGTAAGAAAAAAAATATAAAAGAAACAATAGGACAGGGACAGTAGGCACGTTGATGCGCTTATGCATGCCCCCTACAGACCTCTTAGGAAAGGGGTGAGGTCAATAGTAGACAGTCTAAGGTTAAAGTTTTTGGGGTTTGGGGAAGAAACCAGAGTCAAGTAGAGTATTCCAGATGTTGACCACTCTGTTGCTGAAGTCATATTTCCTGCAATCAAGTTTGGTGCGATCAACCTTGAGTTTGCATCTATTGTTTGCTCTAGTGTTGTTATGGTTGAAGCTGAAGTATTTATTGACAGGTAGGACATTGTAATGTATGATTTTATAAACTATACTTTGATCAGACCGAAGATGGCATAATTCAGGGTTTTCTAGGTCTAGAATTTCAAGTCTGATGGCATAAGGTATTCTGCAACAAGTAGAGGAGTGGAGAACTCTTCTTGTGAAATATCCTTGACAGATCCTTGACAGAGTTTGGATCATCAACAAGGTCTTGACTATTCAGCCTATGTTTTATGTATATATATATATATATATATATATATATATATATATATGTGTGTGTGTGTGTGTGTGTGTGTGTGTGTGTGTGTGTGTGCTGTTTAGCTTCCTTCGGGTATTATCCCACGTCATTGTAGTTCTGTTAAAGTTGTAGCAACGTTTCAGCAGAATCTCATCTGCCATCCTCAGGCTTCTGTGTGGATGTGGGTCTCACAGCTCCTGGTTTCAAATTCGAGGCTGGTCCATTCTGATTGGCTAGGAGCCTGGGTCTGTGTTCACTGGACTTGGAGTTTGATTG
>BLBF01000007.1:42481397-42501433 GCA_015471245.1 Laticauda colubrina | reverse complement strand
GATATAGATATAGATATAGATATAGATATAGATATAGATATATTTGCCAATATGTAGGACAGAGCATTTGTTGAGATTTGAAGTTGCCATTTGTTTGACCATTCTGATACATAGTCAAGGTCTTTTTGAAGGGTAGCAGTATTTTCTGTGGTGTTGAATAGCTTTACATCATCAGCGAGGAGAATGCAGTTGCTCTTAATATGATCACAGAGATCATTTATATAGGGTATGAAAAGAGTTGGTCCTAGAACGCTGCCTTGGGGGACACCACTGTTGACAGGTACAGAATTTGATAGGACGCTCCCAATTTTGACCATTTGTTGTCTTTTTGACAGGAATGCTTCTATCCAGTAATGTAGGTGTCCAGAGATACCATAAGATTTTAGTTTTAGGAGTAGTTTGTCGTGTACCACTGAATCAAAGGTTTTACAGAAGTCTATGTAGATTGTGTCTATTGCTTTGTCCTGATTGTGTAGTCCGTATGTTTTTGCAGTGTAAGTGTTGCAGATTACATGATAGTTTTTTCCTAAAACCAAATTGTTTATTAGAGAGTTTGTTGCTTGTCTCTAAGTGGAGGATGAAGGATTAGTTAATAATTTTATTTCATGACTTTAGGGGAAGAAGACGGAGCCTCCTTGCCAATGGACCGTAGATCACGACTCTCTGCAGCTATGGTCCATGCTCTTTTGTTGGAGAGCCCCGATCATTACGATTAGGGGCTGAAGCTGCCTTGGAGGGGCGATGGAGTAAGGGGAAGCCGCAAGCCAGGTTGAGGGGAGCTGCATCTCCCCCCCCCCCAGGCTTGGTCTTTTTCTCTCTGAAGATAACTGCAGCGGTGGTTTAAAATGGCCACCCCGAAGAGGAGGACTCAGCTGGATTAAGATTTGTGCAGGAGGGAAGAAAGAGGTGGATAACATCTGAACCGGGACAACTGGGTAATACAGCTAAACAAAAGTACCCCAGGATTAAGGTAACATGGAATTTTTAAGAATTAGTGTGTTTGTTTCTCTCCTTACTGAAAATTTGGAATGGAAAAGGTAATAATAGAATTAAGTATGCATATATGAATGTATAATTGCTGTCATAATTGTATGTAAAGGTGATGACCTGGAAATATGTTGTCCATTAAAAAGAGATTTTTGTTTTTAATGTGAAAAACTGAATAAAATTTGTTTTTAAAAAAAATTTGATTCCATGACTTTCCAGGTGACTTTCCAGATCTCACACATGGTCATGAGCTATTTAGTGCAGTGGAGGTATTGTTTGCAAATTTCAGGCACAACAGACTAGCTCCAGCATAATAGACAGAAAAAACTCAGAGCACATTTTTAAAGATATCCAATGTTCCAAAGTTTCAAAAGATCTATAAAAATATGCTGCAATTTTTTAAAAAAAAATATCAATAACCATTTTGTTTATGAGCATTGTTCCAAAGCCATCTTTCAATTGCAAAAATTTAATTTATCCATTCATTATGAGCCATGGTGCACAGTGGTTAGAATGCAGTACTTTAGGCTAACTCGCTGCTCACTCCAGGAGTTCAATTCTGACTGGCTCAAGGTTGACTCAGCCTTTCATCCTTCCAAGGTCAGTAAAATGAGGCTGCAAAGCACTACGAAGTGGTATATAAGTGTAAGTGCTATTGCTATTATTCCATTTTAATCATGGGAGTGTGTGGTGACCTAGAGATGTAGCCTCACACTCAGGAGGTTAAAAGTCCAATCTTAGGCAATGACAGATGCTTATCAGGGCACAAAGAAAAAATATCTGCTGCGAACTCTGCGTAGGCATCAGAAAGGGCATCTGGCCAGTAAATGCTCAGTTCCATTTAGTTGCCTCGACTCCACCCCAATACAAAGGATTACAGGGTCCATTTTTATCATGAAAAGGCTTTTTTAGTGGGCAACCATATGGCAAAATTTGACTTATGATTCAATAAACCAATTGAGAAAACAGATGGCCATTGAAATAGAACCTGTGTTAATCTGAACTGGAGTTTACGCATACATGTTTTACATAATTTAATTATACATCTGCTTTATTTTTTATACCCCATACTCCCTGAAGTATAAAATTAGCAATAAATAATACAATAAATACAATGCATCACTGGGTTTTTGGCAATCTCTGAGTTTTATTGTTTTTTTGCAGATGTTTTATTATTAGGCTAAGTATCATTGGTTCAAGGGAGGGTGGAGTTGGGGGGAAGTATATATAGTAGTTTGCCCTGCCAATCTTAGTGGGAGTGTTGGCTTCTTGTTGATTAGGAAGTGTTCAAAAAGACAATTCCAGTAATGAACATTTTGATTAATTAATTTTTTAGGACTCGTGTACTTCAGTTTCATCCTGGTTTGTCAGTGCTTCAAGACAGCAATGTTAAAAAACAAAGACAACAACAGTCTTGGAATATACTTTAATGATGTTAGGGGATTGTGACAGAATTCTGAAAACCTGTGAAAATTATTTTCTAGTTGACTATAGCTAACTCAATCAAGACAGAGTTGTTCTGAGTTTTGTTTTTCATCCTTTCTACTAGTAGCAACATAAGCACTATCCATCCATACAGCTACAGATATAATTGTTTTTCATGATTTATTGCAGATCTGCAAATGTTCTGAAAGATTTACAATCCAATCCTAACATATCTACAGATAGTCCTCAACTTACAACAGTTAATTTAGTGACCACTCAAAGTTATAACGGTACTGAAAAAACACAACATTACCATATGATTGTTTTTCACACTCACAACCACTGAAGCATCCCCATGGCCACGTGATCAAAATACAGGTGCTTGGCACCTGTCTTATGATAGGTACTGTGTCCTGGAGATCTTAGGATCACCTTTTGCGACCTTCTAACCATCAAAATAAATAGAGAAACCAGATTCACTTGAACAACCATGATCTAACTGCAAAATCAATGGATAAGCCAAGTTCACTCAACAACGGTAGTGAGAAAGATCATAAATGGACAAAACGCACTTAACAACTGTCTCACTTAGCAACAGAAATGTTTGGCTCAATTGTGGTCATAAGTCCAGGACTCTTTGTACTCAGTAATTAAGCCTAACAAGTTCATGCACCTGTTCCTAATGGAAAATTTGTATCCACCTTTATCTGTATTCTGCAAAAAAAAGTAGTAATTCCTTCTGAAATAAAGGGGGGAACTACACAATGAGTTCCTGTTAGCAGTCTTGGAAAATGCTAATCCATAAAGTTTACCTTTGTAAACTTTTAATCTTTCACAGACATAAAATAATGCAAAAGCCTACAAATTTATGTGTGGCTTTAAAAATAAAAGATGACAATTCTTTGTCCGTAAAAACTCAGTGGCTTCAATATAAATCCTCCCTCCCTTCCCCTCCTACATTTGGGCATAGATTCTCCTATTCCACACCAAGGTATTGTGGGTTTCCTGTTTTTATTAATATTTTAAGTTCTTAAGAAGCAAATGGTCTTTCTGATTTCGCTGCTCCTCTATCTTCTTTCCAATCCCTAAGAATCATGTACGGTTTCTGTGGAATTGTTTTGTCAGTAAAGTCAAAAACATCTGAATGAGGATGAGGACATGTGCAATGCAGACATCCATGTTCCATGTGCACTTCGTTATCCCCATCCTTCTCTTCTGGAAGTTGGGTCTCAGTCTTGGCCCATTTGCTGTTTTATTCTGCAACAAAATTATTTTGGCCAAAATTTTCCCCCCTTTAAATACAAAAGGCACTTGGAAGATTTGATGCTAAATGAAACTAAGCAGAGGGAACAGGAGAAGACATTACATTGGTAGGAGACCTTTGCTATGAAATTCTGTCTTAATCTGGAAATTTAGAGCATATTTTAAAATACATTAAATATTTTTTAGGACCTCAGATTACTAAAATAAACTTGTCCCCGTATATGGAGGATTTAAGATACCTGAAAGCCCCACTTGACTGAAATGAAAAAATAAATAAATAAAAGTATAACTAATCCCAGTCTAAATGCATTATTGTTGTTGCATTAATCCATAAGATTATAATTTGGGATCTACAAAATATAGGAGTCCCCAAACTTGGCAACTTTAAGACTTGTGGACTTCAGCTCTCAGAATTCCCCTGCCAGCTATACTGGGAGTTGGTCCACAAGCCTTAAAGTTGCCAAGTTTGGAGACCTCTGTTTTAATAGTAGATCTGGCTGGGTATCAATATTTTTATTTCAACTAGTGATTGCATTGGTTTGCTAATATTATGCTTAGTATGTGGGTAATCATTTAAAGTGAGCAATCAAGGCACCCTTCTAAATCCCCTCTCCCGATACCTCCTCTTAAATAAATGTAAAGGTCAATTGAAAAGAAGAATGTTGAGTACCATGCTAGCCTCCATGTTAACTAAATCCAAAAACAGCCTAAAATTTAAATTTTTAATCTAGCATTGAAGAAATGCTTGTTGCTTAATTAAAAGTAATCCATTATGATACATATTACAAAGCAGCCACAGGAAATCTCTGAGCTATTTCATCTCGACCTTTCATATTTCTCACGTTCTAATGCTATTTTCCTGTCCATCTGCTTGAATTGTCAGCAACCCATCTTCTTGTTTTGTTTTGTTTTGTTTTGTTTTGTTTCCCTGACTGTACAGAGACAGCTGTCACCAAAGCATATTTAAACTCCAATTGTTAGATTCCACTGAATAACATGTATGTCCTCACGGCTTATGAAATCTAAAGAAGAGGAGAGTAATTTTCTAAATATCCTAAAGAGGAATGTTTCTTAAAAATCAGGTCCTGGAACTGTTTGTATGTTATAGTTAAGTTCTAAATGAAATAAACATATAATGTATAAAGTTTGAAAAATGTAATATAGGTAGTCCTAAATTTACAACCACAATTGAGCCCAAAATTTCTGTTGCTAAGCAAGATGGTTGTTGAGTTTTGCTCCATTTTACGATCATCTTGTCCAATATTCTGGCTGAGCAACAATGAAGAAAAGTGTTTTTGTAAGAAGCTAAATGTTCATAGTGGAAGGAGACAATAGCAAGTTTCTCAAGTTGGCTGCAGTTTCAGAACTGGATCAAATATTATGTACTGAGAGTGAAAGCAGCCCCTGAATAATTGTTACTGTTTGGGGTCTTGCATTAGCCAGCCATCTTCTACTGTCTCCATCTCCCAAAATAGCAGATAAAGTGGCTCTATTTGCAGTGAAAAAGTTCCATCTTGTCACATAAGGCAGAATTTTTTTTAAGCTAGTCAAGCTAGGTAGAATTAGAAGGCATGTTAGAAGTCCTTTTTAACATTATTAATTCCACAACAATTAAGAAAAGAACAATTAAAGGGACAAAGCATCCTTAGAAACCACAACATTCTACTTGGTTTTTTTAAAAAAAAAATGCTGGATTTTGAAATAACATGTAGTTTGACTTCTCAGTCGTCATGATGTTCTCTACACTTGTGACAAATTTCAAACCAATTTCATACAAAATGCCAGAGATTCCTTAGGTATCTACAGAATGGATCCACAAAGACAGTACATCCTACAGCACAATAGTTATCTCATTTAAGGAGCATATGGTGCATTCTACAACTCATTTTTCTAAGTCTATTTTCATTCTTTTTTTAAAAAAAATACTGTTTTATAATATAACTTAGAGCAATTATCACTTCCGAGGGCTGCTGAATGCAACATAGAAAAGGAATTTTATCATCCTTTTCTGCAGCTACAGGAAAATGCATGCTGCTTATACCACTAGGGCAAAATAAACTGGAAAGATTTAACAGCATTAATAAAATGATGATAGGATGATGTAATTGACCATCTTGAGGCTTTTGATCAATATAAACAGGTATAATTAATTAAAAGATGTGTAAAGGACTAAAGAGAAAATGGGCTTGGGGTGTTTTCATATCTATTTCTCTCCTCTCCGTCTCTGAGATTTGCAAAATGGTTGCTTCTTTTGAAAAAAAGAAATTACTATGCCTACAATTACTCAGAAAGAGAGAAAGGACAGTTCAGACTTGGTCTTGGGCTGAAGCCAGACAAACTTGAACCATCACAAAAGCTGTGATCTCCAATGCTATTGGAAGTGAAACAGAATACCCTGTACCACCAGGCTTGAAATTTTGGGCTTGGATAACCTTGAACCGCCTATGGTTAGTCTTAAGCATAGCACACAAAATTATCTACTACAATGTCCTACCAGTCAATGACTACTTCAGCTTCAACCACAACAGTACAAGAGCACACAACAGATACAAACTGAATGTATCTTCAAACCATTTCAAACTCGACTGCAGAAAGTACAACTTCAACAACAGAGTGGTCAATGCCTGGAATGCACTACCTGACTCTGTTCTTACATCCTCTAACCCCCACTCCTTTAACCTTAACCTATCCACTTTTGACCTCACCACATTCCTAAGAGGTCTGTAAGGGGCGTGCATAAGTGCACCATCGTGCCTACCATCCCTGTCCTATTGTCCCAATTTATTCATACCTATTTCTTGTATTCTTACTCATGTTTATACTTATATCTATTATCTTGTAAGTGATTGACAAATAAAATAAAATAAATGAATGAATGAATGAAAGATTGAATGAATGAATGAATGAATAAATAAATAAATAAATAAATAAACAAACAAACAAACAAACAAACAAACAAACAAATAAATAAATAAATAAATGTCACCTTTCTAACATTTTCCACTTTTGCGCTTGGGTTGTGTCTTGAGTTCATGCTTTGAAACAAAGAGCACACTATGCCTCACCATGTGTCCTATGCACACTTAGAAGCAACTGTGAACTGGAAAACTCTCTTGACAGTTGCATTGCTTCAAACCCCCAGAGAAGATCTGGTTGAGATCCTAACAGTTTTTGAACAAGCAGTTCATATATTGACCTCAATATATGACCAAGAATATTTTAAGTTTCTCTCAAATTTTGGCAAAGGTTAATGCAGATTGTATCTTCACTGACATGAGGAGAAGTATCTGTATCTTCAGATAGTCCTTAATTTACAACAGTTCATTTAGCAACTGTTCCAAAATTACAATGGCACTCAGAAAGGAGACTTACCACCGTTGCAGCATCCTGATGGTTACATGATCAAAATTGAGACATTTGGCAACCAGTGATGGGATTCCAATTTTTAGCTACTGGTTCTGTGGGCATGTCTTGGTAGGCGTGGTGTGGCTTGGTGGCGGTGGCTTGGTGGGCATGGCACTGGAAACTGGATACTGTAAGATCTCAGTTCTGTATAAAATCAAGTAACTGTCATTGGCTACAAGCCGGCAGGCAAGCCATACATAAAGGCTCCCGTGGCTAGAGCCAAACTGTTCTGTTTAACAATAATTGTTTAAATAAAGACTTTTACTGTTGGAACCCGGTCTACCTCGCGTTTTTCCGGACCGAACACTGGCAATGAGGATGGGAACATCCTAAAACATGAGATTGTGCATGCGGCAAATTGAAATCCAGGCTTGAAGCGATGGCCAGAAATAATGCACCGCCCGCACCCTTCAATCCCAATGAAGAGGATTGGGAATCCTACGTAGACCGTTTCCAAATGTACTTAGAAAATAACGAGATGGAAGAGATCTCAGACCAGCGTAAGAGGGCTGTCTTCTTAACGCATTGCGGACCAACTGTGTTCAAGATGGCCAAAGCATTGGCGAAGCCCAGAGACGTAAAACAAATGACCTGGCCTGAACTCCAGCGAATGTTAAAGGCTCACTACGCACCAGTGGTGTCAAATCTCATCAAACGGCACAAATTCTACCGAAGGGACCAAAAAGAAGGCGAGACCATCGCTGATTTTGTGGCAGCCCCCCGACAACTTGGGGGAGCATGCGAGTTCCTGAACTTAGATGAAGCCATGCGAGATCGAGTGGTATTGGGTTTAAAAGACTCTAATTTACAAAGTAAATTGCTAAATAAACCCAACATAACTGTGGCTGAAGCAATCGCAGAAGCCACAGCCACAGAAGCCGTGAAAAAGTCAGCGGCCACCATGAAACAAATGAATGCAAATAATGATGAAACAAGCCTAACCAGAGGAAAGAAGCAATTTCCTGCCACTACACACCATGAAGATTTTGATGAGACATCAGAATCCGGAGAGGATGATGATGAGGTCCACCGCCTGTACGCCAACAAAAAAAGGCGCGAAAAAAGAAACTGGCGGGAATGAGCCGGTTGGGGAGGAAACCACCCTTGAGCCAATTGCAGATTCCTTGATGCCATCTGCCGAGCTTGCAAGAAAAGGGGACACATCGAGAAAGTCTGTAGGAATCAAAAAAATAACAGGCCTAACAGACGCAGTAACTCTCCCCCACAAGCTGAATCAAAACAAGCCAAGAGAAAGTGGGAGCGCAACAAACGAGCCAGTAACCGAGAAAAGACCCATCAAACTGTCACTATCGGAAGCACTCAGACGGAAAGCGGAAAAAAAGTTAAAATCATTGTAAAAATTGAAGGCAGCCCCTGTGAGATGGAAGTCGATTCAGGGTCTTTCCTGTCAATAGTGTCGTGGGACACAATCAGACAACTGGTCCCAAATATCAAACTAAAAGAACTCCAGAAACAAAAGTCCTCTGAAGGACTACCAGGGGAATCAAATCCCTGTGGTAGGTCTAGGACATTTCCGAGTCACTTACAAGTAGCAAGTCGAAGTCCTGCCTCTGACAATAGTCGACCGAGACCAACCCAGCCTCCTGGGCATCGAATGGTTCGCACCATTGGGCATCGGAATGACCGGAGTGGACCGAGTGGCCGAAACCGACTGGGAAGAAAACCTGATCCACAAGTTCCAGGACGTTTTCGATGGCACCCTAGGTAGGTATCGGGGGACCCCAATTTCCTTTAATTTAGACCCCCAGGTGGCCCCTAGAAGATTAAAAGCCAGACGAGTTCCCTTTGCATTAAAAGCAAAAATAGAGGAACAATTGAATAAATTAATTGACCAAGGGGTTTTGGAACCTGTTGACCATGCTAAAAGGGAGACGCCAATAGTAACACCAGTTAAACCTGACGGGTCGGTATGCATCTGCGGAGACTACAAGGCTACCCTGAACCACACACTGCAACAAAGCACATACCCGGTGCCAGTCATACAACATTTGCCACACTCACTCGGGGGAGGAAAATTTTTTGCCAAACTAGATCTAGCACAAGCTTACCAACATCTTCCAGTAGACCCCTTAACGGCCGAGGCACAGATAATAGTGACTCACAAAGGGGCATTCAAGTGTAACAGACTTCAATTTGGAGTAAGCATTGCCCCAGGCATTTTCCAAAGCCTCATGGAACACCTATTAAATGGAATAAAAGGGGTCATACCATATTTTGACGACATCCTAATTTCGGCTAAAGATACGACCCAACTAGAAAAAAGACTAAGAGATGTAGGTTTTCAAACAAACTGAACTCTCAATTCAAAAAGGTTGTTTATTGTGGGGTGATCGGGTAGTAATCCCTCCTAAACTAGACTAGAGTGTTGGGTACGCTTCATGAAGGCCACCCTATATTGTAAAAATGAAAAGCCTAGCTAGAAGCTATGTCTGGTGGCCTGGTCTAGATAAAGACATCGAATACTGGGTTGCTACTTGTACGAAATGTCAGAAATCCAGGCCTTCCCCACCACAAGCACCCATAAGGGACTGGGAGACCCCATGAGGCCCCTGGTCTCAGATCCACATTGATTTTGTGGGTCCTACCAGAGGGCATACCTTTTTAATTGTCGTAGATGCATACTCAAATTGGCTGGAAGTTGTAGTAATGTCATTTATGACAACCAAGGCGGTCATTAAACAACTTAACAAACTCTTCGCAACCCATGGATTGCCAGACGTCCTAGTGTCCGACAATGGGCCACAATTAACCGCCATCCAATTTGAACAATACCTAGCCTCCCTAGGTATACGCCATGCACTGACCGCGCTGACCCACCTGGCAGCAAATGATAGGGTGGAGAGAATGGTCAGGTTTACGAAAGAAGATTTAGAGAAAATGGACCTTGGGGATGTCCAGGATAAAATTAACCGTCTACTCACCCTCCAACATATCACACCCAGCACCGTAACCAACAAAAGCCCAGTAGAATTATTAATGGGAAGAAAACTTAGGTCGCAATTAGACAGGTTGCACTTTGGAAAGACCCCCCGACTCCTCCAGCCGTTTCCAAACATTTGAAATCGGTGACCTAGTCTACGCAAAAATTTCACCGGGGACCCCAGATGGCTTCCAGCCACAATCACACAGCTCACAGGCCCCCAGTCCTACCGACTAACCATAGACGATGGCAGGGAATGGAAGCAGCACATGGACCAGCTTCGTTCCAGAAACATTGAAAGAAATACAAACTCACAACCACGAAAAATAAAAATCGACGAAAACAAAACCAAAGAAGGGGGGAAATACAAGAAAATAATAAAGAACTTTTTAAAATAAACCCAGAACATCTAACCAATCAAAAAGAGCAAAAAGGAACTTACGGTTAGATGAGACTTGCGAAGAAAATCCAGATGAAGGGGCCAGCCAAGCCAGCTTGACCTGCCCGGAGAAGCCAGGAGGGAGCGGCAAAACCACCGGCCTGAGAAACTCAAGTGGTAGCAAAATGGCCGACTCACCCTTCCAGGCGGTTCCATGGAAAAGAGCCAGAGAGACAGCAACCCCATCCGAACCGGTTGAAGTCTCCAACGAAAATGAACTGCGCAAGTCCAGTAGAATCAGAAGAAGCCCCACCTACCTGTGTGATTACATCACCACATAGGACTAAACCAAGGGGGGAGGGGTGTTCTGTATAAAATAGTTTACTCCAAATCCTCGAATGTGATTGGCTAGAAAAGCCGGCATAGGGATTGGTTCACTAGGAACAAATCCAAAAGAGCCGCCAAAAGGTGGCAAAATCAAGTAACTGTCATTGGCTACAAGCCAGCAAGCAAGCCGTATATAAAGGCTGCCGCGGCTAGAGCCAAACTGTTCCGTTTAACAATAATTGTTTAAATAAAGACTTTTACTGTTGGAACCCGGTCTACCTCGCGTTTTTCCGGACGGAACAATCTCCATTCCCACCCCATTCCTGGGGGAAGGTTACTGCAAAATCCCATTCCCTCCCCACCCCACTAACCTGCTTTCCAGCTCTGTTCTCCTGTGTAGGCAACAAAAAAAGACCCAATCGATCAGCTGGTACCCAGGAGGCAGAGAATAGATAGGGGTGGGGCCAGTCAGAGGTGGTATTTGCCGGTTCTCCGAACAACTCAAAATTTCTGCTACTGGTTCTCCGGAACTAGTCCGAACCTGGTGAATACTACCTCTGTTGACAACTGTCTCATATTGATCATGGTTGCAATATCCTGGAATCACATTTTGCAACCTTCTGACAAGCAAAGTCAAATGGGGAAGCCAGATTCACTTAACAATTGTATTACTAACTTAACAAGTGCAGCAAGAAAAGTTAAATGATTCACTTAACAACTGTGGCAAGAAAAGTCATAAAATGGGGCAAAAATCACTGAACAAATATCTCACAGCAATAGAAATTTTGGGCTCAATTGTAGTTGTAAGTTGAGATCTACCTGCATTTGTTTTTAGAATGTAAATGATTTTTTCTTGTATTGATTGGAATTATCTATTTATTCATACATGCCTAACTTATAGTGGGAATACAGTGCTACTGTATTACAGCATTGCTGGGAGGCATATGAAAAAATGCACGGAGGAAATGACAGAGCAACTGATAGAAAAATGACACCCAGGGTCTGCATTTGTATCTTAATCCTAACCAAAATCAAATTTCCCATAATACAAAAGATCTATGGGCATGTTGATATGTTTTTGTGCAATATTTCCTGTATAATCCAACCTCAAATCCTAGAATCTAATAAATCAGTAAAGAGATAAATCAGCTAGTTGAATTATTAAAATATGTCCTGAAACTGCAGAGTCAAACTGTAACTGTGGCTGTATTAAATTATACTCTAACTTTAGATGTACTACAGCAAGTAACTTGAGCTATGTAAGAAGCATTTTTTACTGAAATATCAAGCAAGAAAATAAGATAGTTTGTTTTTTTTTCTGGTAGCCCTGAGAATGTGTTTCTCAGTGTGGGTGCATGTATGTGTGTGATTGTAAGTATTCTGCAAACTTTAAGCTTTCTGCAGAACAGAAGTTTTATGATAGATACAATCCTTGATTCAAGGAATGTGCCTTGCTACCAATGCTTCGTATGTATTTACCCAAGAATACTTGGAGCTTTGCAGGCTCACAACTTCCAGAGACTGAGCCAAGTTGTCACCTAATCTTTCTTATTCAGGATGGGTTTTTTTCATTATGCTAGGCCAAAACCAACCAACTGCATAATAGTTTATTGTTATGTGTCAACCAGATTATGGAGTATCACAGTAGTTTAAGGAAGAACCAATTTATGATGGTATCACTTTGCATTATGAGACACACGTTGTGTTATCTTGAGATACAGATGTATGATTAAAGAGAGGGATTAGAGAAGGAATTGTGAACAGAAGATTCTGTGCACACATCTGCATGCAGGGAGAATATTTTCCAGCAGTTATCAACTGGATGTTGACTAGCCTATTGTGTCCATGGTGCCTATTACACAAGAATGATGGCCGTGACCTGCTTCATAAATTAACTTAATGCAGTGAAAAGGCCATACCTATTTCTTTATGATGACACTTCTTAAATTTTGACTTTGTATGCCATACAATTGCCCATCTCCATCAACAAAATGTCTTAGGTTAGCATAATTTTCAAATATGAACTTCCTGCAGTACAAAACACTTCATCACACTGATATTCCTGTCAGTTCTTAAGCCAAATATTATTCCAAAGTTCTTTCATAGGTCTAATAAAATTTAGGTTTCAATTGGTTGGATTGCTTGATGGCTAGGCCTCAGGGATTGGCCATCTGCCAGGATGCACCAACCTATTTTGCTTGCCACTTCTCCCAACCTAAAGATCAGCTTTCCAGGCTAAGAGAGATGACAAAAGGTTTTTTAGTTTGTAAATTTCTGAGCCAATTCCCACTGTCAAATATTCTGAACATGGGTGGAATGCTTCTGCTTCTGAACATGGGTGGAATGATTTTCTGCAATGCAATTCTGTGGCTTATTGAACATGATTCAGCAGTTTTCTAAAAGAACAGTAAACCCCTGTTGAATAGCAATCCAGATATCGGCTACAACTGTAAACACAAGTTTGAAAACAAAAAACAAAAAACCAGCTGGCTCTCTGCCTTCCTTTTAACTGTGCATTTTTACAACCAGTATGAGTTAGCTGGCTAATCCAGATCTCTAAAATGGTGATTAGCTCACAGACCTGGCAGTGTAAGAAAAAAGCTTGATCTGAGATAAGAAGATTCTACCACTGCCCAAAGCACAATGTAACTATAAGCCAAATATAATCAAAAGTACCAGATTAGGCACTATTGAAGAATAATTTGAGCACCAAAATGATCATTGAGATATGTTATAGTTTACTCACAGTGAAACTATCACGACTTGTTATCTGCTTAAGGAAACTAGTCGAGAACCAAAACAGCTAAGGACAACTTAAGAGCTCTCTGAAGTTGGGCTGGAAAGAGAAGAAGGCAACATCATGAGATAAAACAATAATTCCAGCGCATTCATTTCATAGTCGCCCAGAGTCAACTTGAACCACAAGATGGCAGTATATAAATTTAATAAATAAATAAATAGTTCGATACAGGTGGGGAAAGGATTAGAGAGAGGATACACAGTTCACTCTTTGAATTAGCTGGCATGGAGAGAGCATGATTTGATAAAAGAGAAAGATTTGTGTAGATCACCAAGGAAAGAAAGACAAAAAGTTTTCCTTCTGTGATTTAAAAAAAAATTTAAACTGTGTTTCCATTTTCTTGGTCGATTAGAATTTTTCCAGAATATAGCTCTGTGAATCTTTTATGCATTGGTGTTCAGATTTCAGTTCTGCCTTATGTTTTCCTTGCTTATTACCTTCCTTTGAATGCTAATGAAGTGCTTTGGCTCTATTTTGCATTAATATTCAGTTCACTGTTATTATTCACTAGTGTTAGTGAAAACCTTCACAAAGCCAAACAAATTTTGCAAAAATTTTAGTTGACAAAACATCAGTCCTATATAAAGGCTAGGTCTCACTGGCCGACGGATGCAAAACGTATGCAAAAAGGACACAGCGGACGAGCAAAATTTGGGGGGTGGCTCCATCCGTTGTTATCCGCTCCAAAAAGTGGCCCAAATATGCATAAATAGAACGGAAAAGAACGGAAAGGAACGGATGGGGGTAGTACGTAGCGGGGATGTTAAACGGATGTTCGTAGGAAGCCTAGCAGATGGAAGCAGATGGAAGCAAATGACACATCCGCAGGGGTTCCGGGGGAGAATAGTGAAGCGGACACACAGCGGAAGGGGCGGATGCACAGCGGATGACACGGATGCATCACGGACATCTATAGGAAGCAAAGCGGATGCATAGTGGATGTATATCGGATGCAAAGCAGTCACTGCACATGCGGGGAGTATGAATTTCGTCAGCTCCACGCATATAAAAGGATGCAGCTCACACGCAGTCAGCATTCAGAGGAAAGACGTGCTGCCACAGACATCTTCAAATAACACCATGGTTCATCAGTCAGGGAAAAAGAGAAAGCCTGTGCCTACTCCTGCCAGCCCTGGCAAGAAGGAGAGAACCACCATCCCACCCCCTGACACTGACTCTGAAGCTGCTGGTGCTGCTGGTGCTTCTCCTGCTGCTGGTGCTGCTGCTACTGCTACAGCTGCTGCTGCTGCTGCTGCTGTGGTGGACCAGCCCCAAGGCCCTCAAAGGCCTGCTGCTCAAGCCCCTGCCAGAGGGAGGAAGAGGCAAGGGAAGGAGAAGGGAGAGAGGAAACAGTACACTGTTTCCGAGGACCATGAGGAGGAGGTGCTGGAATGGCTGAGGGAGAATGAGTACCTGTGGAGAAAGGGCCACAGACTCTATCGCGATACCAAGAAGAAGCAGGCAGCTTGAAGAGACAAGGCAGAGAGCCTGGGCTACACTGCAGATGTACTCCTGGGATGGTGGAAGCACATGCACACCTGGTATGGCAAGCTACACCTCAAAAATCTGAGCAGGCCACTGTCAAGCTCACTGACCGGGAGATGTACGTCATGGCCAAGTGCAGCTTCTTGGAGGGTGAGGTCCGCCACCGAGGAGCAGCCCCTCTGACACCCCTCTCCCTCAGACAGCCCACAGACAGCCAGTCCTCTTCCAGCCAGGAGACAGCTGCCCTGTCCAGGCAGGTGCCTTCGGAGGGCCCCACAGCAGAGACCCCCCCGACAGCTGCACTCCCCATGCCGGAGGACTTGGAGGATCCCCTGTCACAAATGGAGCAAGAAGCGGCAGCCACCAGAGACCACCCCACCCCCACCCCCAGCTCCACAGGATGCAGACAGAGAGGCAGACTGGAGGGCCAGAGCCACACTGTCCTGTTGGAGATCAGGGACACAATCAAGACCAGCACAGAACGTCTCTCTCAGCTGGTCCACAGAGACATACCATCCTCGGACCAGAAACCCTTCATCACCTACGTGAGCCAGACCCTCATGGACCTGCCCGAGGCCCAATACCAGGTGATGAAGCAAAAGATCACAGCACTTCTGCACAACCCTCAAGGCCCAGCTGAATCTGCTCCAACCTAGTCCAAGTCTGCTCCTCCACCCCAGGTGATGTCACCACCTTTCCACGGCTTTCAACAGCCCCTCACCTACCAAGGCTACGACTACCAGGACTTCACACAGCAGAAACAGCCCTTCCCAGTCCAGGCCCAGGTTCATCACACGCCACAGACGCCACACCTCACCCAGCTGCAGACCAGACAGCCCCACTACACTCCTCCTTCCTCCACCCCACAGCCAAGCCCGTCAATGGACAATCTGTCATCAGTCTTGTGCCTGACATCTCAGGTACTTGATGAAGGGCCTCTCAACCTCACAGGACTGAGTCAGCTCTCTGAGAACTTCCTGAACACACCATCCCCTGTTGTATTCTCGGGGCCAAGCACCCCCATGGCACCTCAGACCAGCACTCCAGCCACAGCCATCTCCACAGTCCCTGCCCACTTAACAGCTGAGACCACGGACATGTCTCAGAGTGACTGAGAATAGTGCCAGAGACTGAGTTGTTACCTGTTCACTTTATCTTTGCTTAAGATACTTTACTTGAGTCATTTTGCTTTTTTAATAAAGTCATACAGTTTACTTAAAACAGTTATTAATAAAGGTTATATTTGCTGAACAAACTTGGTTCATTTTTTTTACTTAATAAAGTGTTAGTGAAAACTTTGAAAAAATGGTTAATCCTTTGCATGCTTGTGGGATGAGTAAGGATAGTTGTGGGATAGGTAAGGATAGCTGTGGGATAGATAAACCTCCAGTGCAAGCATAGTAGGGCTGTATGGCCCACCCTCCCAGCTGCCACACATATGGCCCTTTTTATCAATAACAATTTATTCATTTATCAACACATTTCAAAATAAACAAAGGTCTTTATTAATGCCCTATTCATTGTAGGGCCACTCAACATACATGGCACAATCTCGTCAGTGTTATGAGACAGGCTCAAGGAAGCATCCATTAAGCATCTACCATCCTGTCTTGCCACTCCACTGCTCCAGCTGGGGAGTTGCACCAATGTCTCAGTAGGTTGCACTGCTTCTTCCCTTCACATGAAGCTCTGTTGGGGCCTTGTACATCCACAGTGTCTGTCAGGTTTCGTCCTTGCCTCCATTCACCAGGCACCATGTCCCCATTCCCTTGTTGATGGTCCACAAGCCTGTTCTGCAACACTGGGTAGCGGGCGCGCATGAGATTGTGCAGGATGCAGCAAGCTTCCACGATGCTCCTCACAGTCTCTGGGTGATGCTGCATGGTGGTGAGAAGTACCTGGAATCTGTTGGCCAGGATGCCAAAGGTGTTCTCCACCACCCGTCTTGCCCTGGACATCCTGTAGTTGAAGATCTTCTCTTCATGGGTGAGGTATCTTGAACTGCAGGGCTTCATGAGATAGGTTCTGAGGGAGAAGGCGTCATCACCCACAATGAAGTAGGGCACATCTTGTGTGTCATTGGGTAGGGGGTCTGGATCTGGAAAACCCATGATGAGCTTGAGTTCCAGCCCCTCCTTGAGGTCACTGGCATTGTATATCTGGCTATCTGAAGCTGACCTGTTGCCTGAAGCATCGATGTACATGAACTTGTAGTCAGCATCAACCATGGCAAAGAGGATGATACTGAAGAAGCCCTTGTAGTTGAAATAATTGGACCCTGAGTTGGCTGGAGCTTTGCAGGCCACGTGCTTCCTATCTATGGCTCCAACGGTGTGGGGAAAGTTCCACCTCTGATACCACTGTTCTGCAACTTTCCTCCAGCCTTCTTCAGTGGTGGGACAATGGAGGAGCTCCTCCACGTATTCTTCAATGATGGCCTGCACCACTTCTCTGACCACAATGCTGATGGTGTTGTGTGGCACCCTCCAGCCATACTGCATGTTTCTGTATATGGTTCCAGAGGCCAGGTGCCACAGAGTCAGTGCCACCTTCAGTCCAGGGTCTAGGTTGGGACAGAAGTTGGTGCTCGGCTTGGTCAACCTGGGTCTCAGATGCTCTACAATTTCATCAAACATGGCTGGTGGCATCCTCATGAAGTGCTGGAATGCACGAGTGTCTTCATTCCTCAGCTCCACCATCAGCTTGTCATACAGTCCAAACTCCATTCTTCTCCTAATCCATCCTCGGACCCACACAGTTCTTGAATGTCTACTTCTTCTCCTTGTGTAGAAAAGGTGAAACAGTCTGAATAGGGCTTGGTTCTGGTGTTGAATGATCGCAGCTACCATAAGGACTGTGTGATGATCCATGGTGGAGAACAATGGATGATGTGGAAGGCCAAGACCAAGGGTGAAGAGGTCTGTACACCACGGCTGCTGGACTCATACTGAGATCCAGGTGATTTCCTCCCCCTTTTTATAGGAAATATCGGTTTTCCGCTACGTGTCCTTCCACATACTCTAGGCATACTGCAGACATCCTAAATATCCGAGATACATCCCATATACAAACATTTTGTCCGTTTTAATGCTTTATATACGAGATGCATCCACTTAACATCCTTTCTGTTTCTGTGCTACTAATGCTGTGTGGACGTTCCATGCACCTTTCATTTCCTCCCTCTTTCCATTTTCAGCTGGAGTGGATGTGAGTTGCGAGGATGGCCAGAGGATGCCAAGAGGATGCAGCGTATGTTTAATGGATGATAACGGACATAGAACGTTTGTTGCCCGTATATGTCGCGGATGTACATCGTACGTGGTGGAAAGTTCATCCGCTCAAAAAGTTTTGTGCAGCTCAAAACTTCTTGTGCAGATGAAATCTCAGTGGATGGATGCTCGACGGATAGAGCGTATGAAACACGTATACAATGTGTACACAACGGATGCATCGTGTTTTCCAATGGATGGCAAGCTTTTTTGTCCTTTTTACATCCTCTTTGCATCCGTTGGTGCAGTGGAACATGGGCTTTAGGAAGTGTAACTTTCTTCCCCTAACATTGCACTTCTAAAAGTATGAGAAACAATAACCATCAAATGTCTAATAAGTATATTTTGCATCATGAAAATCCTTTAAGCACATCATGTGTAAAACATGAAAATGCTCCAAGATATCGGAGCAACAGCAAACATATATTTGTGTAGTTTCATAGCTAAATGTGTTTGACTCTTGAGTTATATATAAAGATGCAAACCTACATACTGTCAGGGCTCCAACAAATCCACCCTCATTCAAAGCAAAAGTCTCTAGCCGCATCACAGAAGAAGTAAATTGGTTTATTAGAAATTGCCATGTTGGTGCGTGGCTTGGTGTAGCCAGTACTAAATCACATCATACATTTTCCCCTTGACCCTCATCTTTCCCCCACCCCCTGGATGTGACTTCTCCAATGGGATACATCCGTCTCCAAGAGTCATCCACCATGCTCCCCAATAACCTTCTTTTGCTCCAACAACTTTGGGCTACTGAGGTAACTCTGGGCACTTCAAGAATGCCTTGTTTTCCCCCACTTTTTTTTTCTGGGAGCTAAAAAGACCAAAGGAGTATCTTTTTAGTTGACACATACTATACATACATACCCAGCAAACTATTCCCTTTCAGGGTAAGCAGCATACTACAAAGAACATAAAAGGAGTGTGTACAAGCCAAACAAATTAAAGGTAGGAGATAAGTGAAAAGAAAAAAGAAATCTAACTAAATCTAGTTTAATTCACAGTATTTCCCCAGGATATTCTATTCCTGAAAGTCTCCTAGGTATGCACCTTTTTGTACATCTGCCTCTATGTTGTAGGTGGCTTGAGAAAGCCAGAATATAATTCACCAACTTGGCTTTTCCTTCCCACAGTTGGGAAAGAGGATGAATTCCCAGCAGAGTCTTGTTGCATACTCAGACCTGAAAGTGAAATGTTCACCAAAGGCCTTCCACCAAACAAGAGCCTCAAGAACAGTCTTGTAAGTCCAAACACAGCTTATTATAATCCTTTGCTGCCTTCTGGGGTTTTGAAAGACATCCCTACTTGAGTTACAAGACCCTTTGAAGGTCTCACCACCTCCCATTACTTATCTTTCACCTCTATTATCCCACAGATGGGAGCCTGCTTGCCTGTCGGAGCCCTGTAGTTAATATTTCATGAACTGGTGCTTCCAACCTGTTCCATGCTTTGAGATGAACATGTGGGAGCACTGGAACAAGGCAGGCAATCTTGCTGCAGGAAAACCCCCTGTTGATTGCTCAGATGATCAGTGTTAATAGTATGGTCACTGCTGGGATATCTTACAGAGAATTAGGTGTGAAAATTGGTAACTCACTTTGTTTCTGCCCTTCTGAGATGATGACATTTTTAAACTATATCCTTTGGAAAATTAGACAGTGCAAACTTGCACTTTAGTGGAATGCCTCAACTGAGAAGAAAACCTGCCATATCAATACCATCTAGATATACATCTAGTTTTACACACACACA
>BLBF01000007.1:42467508-42481297 GCA_015471245.1 Laticauda colubrina | reverse complement strand
AGAGAGAGAGAGAGAGAGAGAGAGAGAGAGAGAGAGAGAGAGAGATTGTCTGTCTGTCTGTCTGTCTGTCTGTCTAATTTCTTGTAATCCAAAAGCTAAGGGAAACTATTTTTTCAATGAAATGGGAAAACTAATTTTTTTAATGAAATGGAAAGTGATTCTATCAAAGCATGGTTTTCCATGATATGAAATAGACAAATTGGGCACTTGGTGGATATATCATTTCAGGATTTTAAGGAATATTGTAAATAGCTATTCCTCCATTTAAATCTCAGGTGTCTCTTAGTAAATGGTACGTATTCCCAACAAAATGGAGTGCTGATCTCATTAAAATATCTGGAACTACTATTTTGGAGCGTGTTTGGAATATTTCAAGAATCAATACCTCCAATGCATTCACCTGCCCAGAACTGTCCAAGGTAATGAGAGAGTCAGCCTGAAAGATCCTGGTAGAGCTAGTATACTTGCTGCTACCAGAGTTCAGGTAGGATGGGTATTGAAAATGCAATTTTGCACAAGGAACACCACAGAACTGATCTTGCCCATAAACCTATAGCTAAGGTTTACCTTTTTCTCTAAGATAGAGAATATATAACCAATATATGTGAGTCTAACAGGACTTGATTTGCATAAAACAAAATTTGAAACTGAATAAAATATTTCTCTGTACCACAATTCTGTAGCAAACGATTACAAATTAAATCTATGCAAATTGAATCCCTAAGTCTATAGAAATATGCAAACCTTGCTGGAAAGTTATAAATAGATACATAGAGATTACTCTGTGCTGGTATTGTTAAAAATGTGAGAGGTATTTTATTCACACAATTTGATTCTGCTCACTCCTAGCTCTCTTTTGATTTCAAGTTATAATATAATATAGCCCTGAGAGGAAAGAAATAGAAGTTAAAGAGACAAATGTGATGCATATTTCCAATATACAGAATTTGACATTTTATGAAGAACTCTGATTCCACCAAGTTTAGGGCTCAGCAAAAAAAATAATTCTAAATCCACAAATCAAGGCTATTCTCTACATTATATGATTTCTCTACAATCAACAAATAGAAAATAAATTTTATTTTTACTTACTGGTACCTTCCATGCTCTTTTGATCAGAATTGTGCCAAACACCTTCCAAGACACACTTAACAAAACAAATCCCCCTGTAGTTTGTGCCTTCACTTTTGTTACATTTGCTTTGCAATGGAGAACAATGACAACATTTTTCCTAACATTAGGCATGAATAAAGTATTCAGTGTTTATTAATTAAGCTGCACATCCACTCCATAAACAAACAACACCCATATTTTAACATTTATTCAGTTACACCATCTCTTCCAACTGCCTTTGCACTTTTTGACATTTATGCCTTCCTTTTCATCATTTTTTTCTTGCACATTTGTCATATTTGTTTCAATTCCATATGGTGACATGCCACTTATCATTCCTGTTCAAATCTTCAAAATACACTTTCTAGTATATTCTTGTTCCATATTAACATACTACTAATAGGCTATTCCTATTGGACAACAAATACCCGATGCTGATTGGCTACTTTTCTCTATGCCAATTGGCCAATAATAGCAGGGCTATGGTTGGCCAATTCGAGCAGCAGGAAAAACAAGTAGCCGTCATTGGACACTAGCCACGAGCAGCTCTTTATAAAAAGAGCTGCCACGGCTCCTGGTTAACAGGACTTTCGGAACTAAATAAAAGAGCTGAAGTTATGCTGATCTCTGAGTCTCATTTCCCGCGAACAGAACACTGGAGACGAGGATGGGATTCTGAGAAAGGAGATCAGTCGGGCACGTGGCATCGAGAACTGAGCAGACTAAATGGTCAGAACCAACTCACCACCTGCACCGTTCAACCCAGCAGCAGAGGACTGGGAATCCTATATCGATAGATTCCTCATGTTCCTGGAGAGTAACGATCTACAAGGAATCTTGGACAACTGCAAAAGAGCTGTATTCCTGACACACTGTGGGCCCACAGTGTTCAAGATGGCCAAGGCACTAGCAAAACCAGACGATGTGAAGCAGATGGCCTGGCCAGACCTAGAGAAGCTGCTGAAGGCTCACTACGCACCGACCATCTCCAGCCTCATCAGGAGACACGAGTTTTACAAACGGGACCAGAGAGAAGGTGAGAGCATCACAGACTTTATAGCCCCTCTCAGGGACATTGGAGGAGCATGCAAATTCCTAAACATGGAAGAAGCCATGAGGGATCGCATGGTCCTTGGACTAAGAGACCTTACCCTACTTGGACTAAGAGACCTTACCCTACAAAGCCAGTTGCTAACCCGGCCAAAGATTACCGTTCCCGAGGCTATTGCTGAAGCCACGGCAGCAGAAGCAACAAAAAAGTCAGCGGCAAAGATGCAGCAGATGAATGCCAACTCGCCAAAGACACCAACCGAGACGAGTCAGAGCACCAAGAAGAAGGTAGAAAGCACACACAAAACCGCCACATGTTATACAGACAGTGGATCATCCGGAATCGATGAGGATGACAAAGAAAAAATCCACAGACTCTAGGCTGAGCGAAAGCAGCGATTGAAAAATGGTCGTAAGTCAGGATTTCAGTGTGCCGGATGCAGAGGAGACCACCCCCGTTCTGAGTGCTGGTTCTTAGATGCCGTGTGCCAGTACTGTGAATGGGGGGGCCACATCACACAAGTATGCCGGAACCAAAAAAGCTACAGCCCCAGATGGAGGGACACCAAGAAATAAAGAAAGGACAATGTGGAGCCACGAGAGTCGCGAAGGCAAAGGCAAGCGACCAAACAAAAACTATAGGAAAGAGGAAACTCATCAAACCATCACCATCGGGCATTCTAACGCAACAAATGGCCGAAAGGTACATGTGGCAGTCCGGATCGAGGGCCAAGAATGGAACATGGAGGTCAATTTCAGATCATACTTTTTGATGGTATCATGGGATACCATCAAAAGACTAGTACCGCACATTGGCAGAGCTGAACTAGAACACCAATCGCTAATTTTAAAAGACTACCAAGGGAACAGAATACCGGTAGTCGGACTTGGACACTTCCAGATAAGCTTCAAAGAACACCAAAAGATATTTCCTCTAACCATAGTAGACTGGAACCGACAAAGCCTGCTGGGACTCGAGTGGTTCGAACCTCTAGGAATCGGAGTGACCGGCATTAACCGCATCGCCGACGCAGACTGGGAGGAGAACCTGATGAAAGAGTTCCAGAATGTCTTCGATGGAAAGTTAGGCAAGTACCGAGGGTCCCCAATTTCATTCAATCTAGACCCAACCATAGCTCCAATTAGGCTAAAGGCGAGGCAAGTCCCCTTCGCACTAAAACCCAAAATTGATGAAGAATTAAACAAACTAATAGAACAAGGCATTCTGGAACCAACTGACCACGCCAAATGGGAAACCCCAATCGTGACCCCAGTTAAGCCGGATGGGTCCGTGAGAATTTGTGGGGACTACAAGGCTACCCTAAACAATGCATTACAACAAAGTGCATATCCTGTTCCGGTAGTACAACATCTACTACACTCCTTGGGAAGGGGCAAGGTCTTTGCAAAGCTCGACCTTGCCCAAGCTTACCAACAATTGCCGGTAGACCCTGAAACAGCAGAGGCACAAACAATTGTGACTCATAGGGGAGCATTCAAATGTACAAGACTAAAATTCGGAGTCAGAGTATCCCCTGGGGTATTCCAAAGCCTAATGGAGCAATTATTGCATGGGATAAAAGGAGTAGTCCCATATTTTGACGACATGCTCGTCTCAGCTCATGACGAGAGGCAATTAGAAGCCCGCCTCAGAGAGGTTTTGCAAAGGTTCCAAAAAGCGGGACTCAAGGTGAAAAAAGAAAAGTGTAAATTGGCCACATCGAAAGTCGAATTCCTGGGGTATCAAATCGATAAGGAGGGCATCCACCCCACAGACAAAAAGATCAAGGCAATCAAAGAAGCACCTAGACCTAAAAGTAAAGTTGACTTACAAGCATTTCTAGGACTTATAAACTTTTACCACGTCTTTCTGCCACAGAAGGCAATGACGGTGGAACCTCTACGTAGACATTTAGACAAATCGGCCATCTGGACCTGGGGACGACGTGAAGAGACAGCCTTCCAGAGGATAAAAGACCTCATCACCTCCGACGCGGTATTGATGCAATACAGCATGACATTACCTCTAACAGTCACCTGCGACGCATCACTGTTTGGCATTGGAGCCGTGCTTAGCCACGTCCTGCCGGATGGAAGAGAAGCCCCCATTGCCTTCTACTCAAAGACCCTTTCAAAAACTGAACGGATCTATAGCCAGTTGGACAGAGAGGCATTGGCGGCTATATCCAGCGTAAAACGCTTCCACAAATACCTTTACGGTAGAACTTTTACCCTTGTTACCAACCATAAACCCCTTTTAGGAATACTCACTGGAAACAGAGCCACCCCTAACATCCTATCTCCGCGAATGACAAGATGGTCCGAGTTCCTGGTGGCATACAATTATAGACTAATCCATCAACCCAGTAAAGACATTTCTCACACCGATACTTTGAGCTGCACCCCCTTACCAGACATAGAGACTGACCCAGCACCAACCACTTCCACCCTACAAATCGAGACTTTGGCAAACCTACCAATAACCGCGGCCGACATTGCCAGAATGACCAAAAAAGACAAGACATTGTTACAAGTGTTAAACTGAGTAGGCAAAGGGAGGCCAGAAAATGAGACAGATGTTATTTTCAAACCTTTTAAGAATAGGCAAACCAAACTGTCATCACTGAAAGGTTGTATACTTTGGAGTGATCGAGTTATAATACCAGAAAAATTACAAGACCAGGAACTGTGTATGTTGCACGAAGGCCACCCGGGCATCGTGCAAATGAAATCCCTGGCCAGGAGCTATGTATGGTGGCCAGGGATGGACAATGACATTGGGAAATGGGTCGAAACCTGTAGGAAATGTCAAAACTCCCGCCCTGCACCCCCTTCAGCACCTGTCCTGGACTGGGAAACGCCAAGGGGCCCCTGGTCATGAATACATATTGACTTCGTGGGGCCAACAAAAGGGCATACATTTCTAATCGTAATAGATGCTTACTCCAATTGGTTGGAAGTAAGCCTCATGCACTCTACTACCACCGAAGAGGTAATCAAACAACTGTGGAAACTATTCACCACACACGGGTTACCAGACATGCTCGTCTCTGATAACGGTCCACAGTTTACAGCATTACCAGTCAAAAAATTCCTGGCTCAACATGGCATATGACATGCCTTGACAGCACTGGGCCAACCAGCAATGAGCGGAAGGGCGGTACGCATGGTCCGGTATACCAAGGAAATATTAGACAAATTAGACACAGGGGACATTCAGGAAAGAATTGAAAAAATGCTCACTATATAGCACATAACACCAAACTCCACTACAAATAAAAGTCCAGCAGAATTACTTATGGGCAGAAAACTAAGATCACAATTAGATAGATTACACCCAACATATGCTGCCGAAAAACCAACCGACTCCTCTGGCAAGTATCGCAAATTTGAACCAGGAAATTTAGTATATGCAAAAAACCTCACCAGCCACCCATTGTGGATACCGGCAACAATTACACAAATAACCGGACCACGGTCCTATAGACTAGAGACAGACGACGGCCGAACCTGGTGAAGACACATTGACCAATTATGGTCACGAACACTACAATGCATCACCGACACACCCAGACACGAAGAACAACACACACACCAACAACATCACAAACATTACACAAAAACAGCAACAGACCAACCAGAGGGGGGGGAAACCCCTCAGTAACAAATAAAGGTGGGGAACCCTCTGGTAGAAAAAGAAACCCCTCTGGTAGAAAAAGAAAACCCTCCGGTAAAAAAAGAAAACCCTCCAGTAGAGAAAGAAGCCCCGGAAAACCAAAATAATTACAATAAAAAACATTTCCAAACAAATGCAAGCAAAAACAATGACCTACACGCAGAAGTCTTCCACGAGGAACAAGAAGCACAAGGAGACCTGGATGACTGGTCGGAAAGGAGCAGCCGGGCCAACTCTACCAGCCCGAGTAGACTGGGCAGGAGCGGCATGGCTGACTTGACCTTCCAGGAGGTTCGACAGAGAAGGACAGGAGAAATAGCAATCCCATCCGAACCCGCTGAAGATGATGACACAACTAAACTGCGCAGGTCAATTAGGCAACCTAAAAGCCCCGCCTACTTCCATGATTACGTACGGTAGGACCATACCAAGAGGGGAGGGGTGTTCCATATTAACATACTACTAATAGGCTATTCGTATTGGACAACAAATACCCAACCCTGATTGGCTACTTTTCTCGACGCCGATTGGCCAATAATAGCAGGGCTATGGTTGGCCAATTCAGGCGGTAGGAAAAACAAGTAGCCGTCATTGGACACTAGCCGCGAGCAGCTCTCTTTAAAAAGAGCTGCCGCGGCTCCTGGTTAACACAGACTTTCGCAACTAAATAAAAGAGCTGAAGTTACGCTGATCTCTGAGTCTCATTTCCCGCGAACAGAACAATTCTCACTTTATTTTCAATCCAAATCATTTCCTCATTTTTATTTTTAATTCAATTCACTCTGAATTACTTCTTTAGCTCTCTACATCCGCATTCCACAACAATACTTTGTTACCATCAAATCAATCATTCAACATTTTTTCTGCCTTGTTGATCTTAATCCTTTGATTACATTCCTTGAAACCATTTATCATTTCTGTACACAATATACAGTACCTTTCCCTCATCCTCATTTTTTTCAGCAATCATTCCCATTCATATATATATTTATTCTCATACACCATCACTTTATCTCATGATGCCTCAAACATCCTTTCTCATTCTTCCTATTAGTATAAATGCACACATTTCTGTGGTTTCTATAGAATAATTATTTTTACTTTGTTCCAAATGGCTTCTGAGTACTCTCTTTTTATGTCTACTTTCCATTCATTTTGTTGCTGGATTAATCTAGTTTTGATTGTTTTTTCTTACAGAACATTTCTTGCTTACTTTCTCTTCCTGTAAATTGTTCAGTTTAATTCTCTTTTTTTCCTTTGGTTTTCTCCACTCTTGAGACTATGAAAAATGCCTGGCCATTATTAATTAGCATCTTCACCGTTTTTTGTCATTCTAAGTTGCAATTTTATTTTTTAAAAATGTATATTTATTAAGAATTTTTATGGAACAAAAGAATAAAAGACAAATAAGAGAAAGGAAAGGAAGAAGAAAAAAGAAAGAAGGAAGGGAAGGAAGGAAGAAGTATAGATAGATTAAGGAATATATAAGTGACTTCCAACCTTTTCAACAATTAATTCTTATTCTTCCTGCCTCTCCCCTCCAGTTGTATTTTATTCTTATTTCTACGAGTCTCTATACATTGTTAGATGCCCAGAGTAATGACAGTGAAATGGATGGTCATATAAATCTAATTAAATAAACAAACAAACAAATAAATAAATAAATAAAGTTGCTCTGAAGGATTGTCTTTCTTTATTATCAAGAATACCGTATGTATGTTTTACTGATTCTTTAACTTCTGGACTTGTCTACTATTTGTATCTTTTCTGGTGTCAGACTGATGATTGGAATCCCAGCTGTTGGTTCTGTTCAGCTCTTGCAGCACTGATGACATGCTGTGATCTGATTTATGGCATTAGAAGCTTTTTCAATTGAGAGTGACTCTTTTATGGGTGCTCCAGTTCAGTGGTCACCAACTGATGGGAGAGGGACCACTGGTGGTCCATGAGAAAATTTTGGTGGTCCTCAGAAAAATGTCCCCCCCAAAGCACTCCCCCCCAAAGCAATTAACCCAGGCTGCATGGGAACACAAGGCTGCGCCACCCACATTGCTCGCCCACCTGCTGGCCAAGCGCAAACCTTACCTTGAGTAGAGCCATGTGAGCTGGAGCTGGAAGCTAAGACCAACAATTGGAGAGGGAACTCTGCCCCAGGATGATTTGCGGAAATTGGTGGGAAAGTCGGTCCCATATTCCAGAGCTGCAGTAGTCACAAGATTGACTCTTTGGTCATCCTAGAGCAGCTCCTCTGGTCCATGGCAGGCCGGGCACCCACTGCTCCAGGATGACCAAAGGGCCAGTCCTGTGACTACTGCAGCTCTGGAATATGGGACCAACTGTCCCACCAATGTCAGCAAGTCACCATCAGTCAAAATTCATATTAGTGGTCCGCGGGTTTTAAAATTATGAGTTTGGTGATCCCTGAAGTCCAAAAGGTTGGTGACTCCTGCTCTAGTTTACTCCCTACTTGAATCTTGCCAGTTTTTGGGAAGAAGTTTAGGACTTTTGTTACAATAGATTGCCTAAAGTACTTGTACCTCCTGATCTATAGGGCTGTAATAGGTGGGCTGAGAAACTAGATAACCAGAACAAGGCAGAAAACGGGTGCTGAAAAACCCGTTTGCTGCCATCTATAGCACCAGTCTGC
The DNA here is from genome assembly GCA_015471245.1 of Laticauda colubrina. Lineage (NCBI taxonomy): Eukaryota > Metazoa > Chordata > Lepidosauria > Squamata > Elapidae > Laticauda > Laticauda colubrina. The sequence goes on along the minus strand of BLBF01000007.1, from coordinate 42,472,811 downwards.
ACATGTATAGTCTGGAGATGGAAGCCCCAATGGTTGCATTTGTAGAGAAAACACTTGAAGTGCTTCAGCCAGCCAAATAATACATCTCTTTCTCTTTCATAAGAAAAATCTAGTGTCCCCTTTTTTTTTAGTGTCATTTTTCCCCCTCAAGCTATACATTATATATTTCCTCTTCTTTTGATTGTAAAATATGTAGTAAAGGCAGGAACTATGTTTTTAAACTTGCTGTGCAGAAGAAATCAAAACAGATTTTTGATACTCCATAAATACAGCCCGTGTATTTATTTATTTATTACACAATGATCTCTTTCTCTTGTATTGATTTTGGAGAATGAATATGAGTATCTAAAATCAGTGTATGTTGCATTTTAGCATGCCCTCCTGGATACATAGTTTTGTTAATAAGCTATAATGAAAATCAGCAAGCACAAAAGTAGAACTACAACATGGCAGTGGATTACCAGTGGAGAGACAGTAGATTCGTAAAGATGAAATGAATTATGATTTTTAGAATGAAGGCATGCCCAGGCTCAACTTTCCATTTCCAGATGGCAGACAAAAAAGAAGAGAAACTTTTTTTTTCAAATAAATATGAGCATGTTTGTTTCATTTTTAGAAAATGAAGGATAGAGACTACTTCAGAGTTATTCTTTTAAGTTTTGTGTTGAGCTTTAAAGATCTGGTTTGAATAAGATTTTTGTCTTCCTTGAATAGAAATCATATGTGATTCCAGGCAATAGACTGGACTATTTTCTAAAACTAATTGTTAGTTAAAAGTAGGGAAGAAGATTGTTAAAGTCTTCCCTGGAATTATAATGGTTTTTGGACTTTTTTTGCAGTTTAGAGGAATAAAAACTTTTCAATGACTGGAAATGAATGTAAGACAGCTATGACATGTCACTTCTCCCAATCTCCAGCCAAATAGATCCCGACACAAATGATGCCATTTTCCTAGCTGAATGATTACATGTAATTTGCTTTTATTCTTCCCCAACTTCTTCCTCTTCCCCATCCTCTCATATATAAAAATACTAACAGTAAAATTAAAAATAAATAAATAAATCCCAATTTATATTTTACACTCGAAGTGACTTACAATGTGAGACTGGGCTCATCCTCCTGGCCCACCATCTGTGGCATAAAGATGTCTCATTCATTATTTTCATGATGTCATATTTTGTCTCATCCTCATCCCATTGCGGGAAACATCCTACATTCGTCTGTAGTTTGTTTTCGGTTTAGAAGTCATGTTTGTTTCCTTCATCTGATGCGAATCTTGATTGAACAAATGATTTATCAACCCTGTTCAATACTTCTGCTGAACAGAAGATCATTCTGCTTTTAGCAGCAAGAAGGGAGCTTACTTCTTTACAGCTTGGCTCTTCCCCAGGATGTACGGATTTCCAAACTTATAAAACATGAATCAGATATGGGTAACGAAAAACTGCTCCCACCTTTCTGCAAGGGCTCAGAAGAGCGGCAAGACAAATGGTGTAGAATAGGGGTCTCCAATCTTGGCAACTTTAAGACTTGTGGACTTCAACTCCCAGAATTCCTCAGCCAGCAAGGAATTCTGAGAGTTGAAGTCCACAAGTCTTAAAGTTGCCAAGATTGGAGACCCCTGGGGTAGAAGCAGACTCTTTCCGCACCAATGTTCCAGTTAGCACCTGATCCATGGAACTGGATTCCTGTTAAAAGGAGAAATAAGTAGCAAGGGCTATTATTTCACACATACACACACACACACACACACACACACACACAGAGCCAAGTCTCCAATGACATGGAGCTAACCCATGTGATTGGAGAACCAGTGGAGGAAAGCTTCGCACCCTGCTATAGCTAGCAAAAGACCTGACACTGCCCACCCCCACTGTGGGTGGGAAGAGCTCCTGTTTCATATCACATGGTCTCTCCATCTTTTTTTCAAACTATTTGGAAACATAGGTTTGTTTAGTGTTCCTGTGGCAGAGCTGTACGTAAATGCAGTATAGTGTTCCCTAATCTCCTGCCATATGCAAAAAACAGGTCAGAGGTGGTAGGTTAATACAGTGAAGTAGTAAGAGGTCCCACTTAGCTACACAGAGGAGAGGAGCTCTCTGGAGAACTAAAAAGAGCTTTTTCTAAATCAGATCTCGCATACTTTTGATCTGTGGAATGAGTGAGCATTAATTGGTCAAGCTTAATTTTTGTTTAACACAAGTTGCCAGAAGTACACTAAAATATGGAATCATGTAGCCCAGAAAAGGGTTGTTATATAAGATTATGCCATCTCATACCCACTGCAAATAAGCAAAGTGTTCTTATTGCTCAGAGATTAGATAAACCATCATCTATTCATCATATCAACCAACCTTGTTATTGTTTTGAATTTTTCATTCAGCAGTTTGAATTCAGAAGTTTGAATTTATTAGGTGATAATAGATCTTCCATGTAACACTGGCATTTCTTTATGATCCTGCAGTATAGGCCCTGGGAATGATTTATTGCCATATGGGAGACATTTTTAAATCACATTGATTCAGGCTTGTTTACCCATATGTTAAATTGATTGCAGTGAGGTTTATTCCTTGGTAACCCTGATTAGTACTGCAGACTTAAAAAGTGTTGGAAGCAGAGGTTCCAACAGACTTAAAAAGTGTTGGTCAGCAAGTTCTGACCAGTTCTGGAGAACCAGTAGTGGAAATTTTGAGTACTTCAGAGAACCAGCAAATACCACTTCTGACTGGCCCCACCCCCTGATTGGCTGGGTCTTCTTTTGTTGCCCTGCATAGGAGAACATAGCTGGAAAGCAGGTTAGTGGGGAGGGGAGGGAATGGATTTTACAGTATCCTTCCCCTGGAGTGGGATGGGAATGGAGATTTTACAGTATCCTTCCTCAACCATGCCCATCAAGCCATGCCTGCCAAGCCAAGCCATGCCAACAGAACCGGTAGTAAAAAAAATTTGAACCCACCACTGGTTGGAATGACAATTCTGTCATTCTTGAATCAGACTTCTCGGAGTAGGGCATTAACTCATATATCCTGAAATTGTGCCTGATAAGAAAGAATCAAGAACTTGAGCACAAAAGAATTAAAGGGCTGTTAATAGATTTCTAAAAACTGGAGAGGGGTTGTCAGGTAAGCTCTGGTGATCAGAGAAAATGTGCCTTTCCCCCACTAAATTCATAAGAGGCAGGAGCTAACCTCATTGACTCAATTTATGACCACAATTGAGCCCCCAATTTCTGTTGTTAAGTGATATATTTGTTAAGTAACTGTTGCCCCATTTTGCCTCCTCTCCTGGCCAAGTGAATCACTGCAGTTGATAACCCAGGTTGTTTAAGTGAAGCTGGCTTCCCCATTGACTTTGCTTGACAGAAGGTCGCAAAAGGGGGTGACATGACTATGGGACACTGCAATGGTCATAAGTTTGAGCCAGTTGCCAAGCATCTGAATCTTGAGCACATGTGTCAGGATTCTGGCAGTTACCCCCATTTAAATCATGAGTCTCGAGCCAAATTTCCAAAACTTAAAAAGGATTTATTGAGAGTTAACATGCTTGCACCCCCTGGGTGTAGCCGACTCTGAGACACATCATTCATTGTCACCCTTGACCCTGGTTTTCCCCCCACCCACTGGGTGTATCGTAATTCATAGTCTCCAATGGGACACATCCATAGCCAAGAGTCATCAATCATGCTCTCCAGTTAGAATTTTGCACAGCAGAAAATTTGGTCACCTAGTTACTGTCTTTGAAAATATTTATGGAATGCAATTTCAGTTTTGCAAGCTGCTGCACTGCTTCCCCTCCCTTTCTGTTGGCAACTCTAAAAAGACCAGATAAATATTTTATGAGTTGACAACATGATCATGAGGATGCTGGAAAGGTTGTGTAAAACAATCATAAATCACTTTTTTTAGTGCCATTGTAACTTTGAATAGTCACTACTAAACAAACTGTTGCAAGTCAAGGACTACCTGTACTTAGGGTATCTGTAGAACATGAAACTGAATAGGGAGCCCGTATGTATATACAAATAACTCATATATTTAAGAATATATGCCACCAATCTCCAGCAATCTCCCTTCAAATAAATTACATTTTTAATAAATTCTGGCACTCCTGAAACTTCCCATCAGTCAGGGGGATGCAGATGAAAATGCATCCTTAAACATATACTTTAAATAAGCTTTTTTTTTTAAAGAAAAAAGAAAAAGATATCTTCAGGTATACCATTTTGATTATACTGATCTGCATTATCCTTTTTTAATTTGATCTTAAAATTGGTTGATAATCCCAGTCCATGCAATGATCTGATTCTATTACTCTAATCAGATTTTTAATCCATTATTTGAGCTACAAGTCTTGCCCTTTATCTGTGCTGGCATTTGTCTTCTAAGAAAATCCCTGTATGTGTAATTGAATTAGATAATCTGCATATACTGTACTTCTTCTCTTCTACAAGACAAGCATAATGAAGAACTTTGAAACTGCTTATCATTACATTCATCATTTCAGATGCTTATTGTAGACACTTTTTGTTGGCAGGTCTGATTCCTTGTGACCATAATTAAGCAGTCTTTTTCATCCTTTACAGTCTCTTCATTCACAAAGAGAACTGCATTTTTTAGCTCTCCTAGATATTAAGCTAAACAAAAATTTGGGTAAATTTTGTGATACTATTGGAGTTGTAACTAAGCATAAGAGCCTAACTAAGATCAACATAATATTTCATGATTACTAATGCTGCTATTTATTAAGACATCAGAGATAGGGACATGAAATTGTGCCAGAAGGATTGAAGTGCATAGATATCATGGTAACATTATATTTACAAAGGGGACGCTGTGGCTCAGTGGCTAAGATGCTGAGCTTGGTGATCAGAAATGTCAGCAGTTTGGTGGTTTGAATCCCTCGCACCGCATAATGGAGTGAACTCCTGTTACTTGTCCTAGCTTCTGCCAACCTAGCAGTTTGAAAGCATGTAAAAATGCAAGTAGAAAAACAGGGACCACTTTGGTGGGAAGGTAACAGCGTTCCATGTACCTTTGGCATTTAGTCATGCCAGGTGGCCACATGACCATGGAGATGTCTTCGGACAGCGCTGGCTCTTCAGCTTTGTAATGGAGATGAGTACTGCCTCCTAGAGCCGGAAACGACTAAAACTTATGTGCGAGGGGAACCGTTACCTTTATATTTACATCTTCTGGCATGTGATCCAACTGTAAATACAAAGGCATACCTGATCTTTCAAACTCTGCCTGTTATTCCTGTTTCGTTCGGAAAACACACGAGGTAGACCGGGTTCCAACAACAAA
>BLBF01000007.1:42404686-42467498 GCA_015471245.1 Laticauda colubrina | reverse complement strand
CCAATCAGGTTTGTAGATTTGGAGTCATCCACTTTACATACAGAACAATTCCCACATTCAGAATAGTCGGCACTGTTCTGTGATTCATAGAGTAGAGACCAGAATAGGATTTGCACCATTGTACAACCACAAAACAATAAATGGATATGAGAAAAGGAATACAGATTTCCCTTGACATAAAACCACCATTGGGACCAAAATTTTCATTGCTAAACAAGACAGTTAAATGAGTTATGCCAAATTTTATAACCTTTTTGTTTTTTGCCATGATTGTTGTGCAAATCACTGCAGTTGTGAACTGATTCACTGATTCACATGGATGTTAAGCACAGCTACTTCCCCCATTGGCTTTGTTTGTTGGACAAATAGCAATCACATGACCGTAGGACACTGCAACTATCACAAATATATACAGGTTGCTAAGCACTCAAATTTTGATCATGTGACACTGCATTAGTCATAGGAGGACAGGTCATTAGTCACTTTTTTCAGTGCTGTTGTAACTTCAGTCGCTAAATGAATGGCTGTAAGTGAAGGACTACCTGTATGCATATGCACATGCACTGTAGCACCTTTTAAACACATAAGGGCTCTCCAGTGTAGATTCTCCCTTGGTTTCAATTAAGGACTACATTGAGGAAATGTATTCCAATGGCTAAATGCAAGCAGCGATAGGGCAGGTCTAAGGGCTCTTGAAGGAAATTCCACAGCTGGGATGGAACACCAAGGGCCTGATACAGTTTTGCAATTTGGTCATCTGAGTCATCTTTTTGTTCCAGCCAGAGACTTGAGCCTCAGCAGGACAGTTGGCAAATGCTGTGGAATAATTCCACAAGTACTTCAAAGAGCTCTCTGGAATCCATCCATCTATTGAAAAGTCCTCTGTCCCAAGAGAAGAGAAAAATCTCAGCAGATAATGAGTTAGTCTCACTTAGTCCTATACAAAATATAAAATACAGCTTCCAATCAGGGGTGGGATTCAAATTTCTTAACAACTGGTCCTGTGGGTGTGGCTTGGTGGTCATGTGATTGGGTGGGCATGGCTTGTATGTAACTATTATAAATATTTATGTAAATGTTGATTTTTTTCAATAAAAAAGAGCAATTTTTACCCAAAAGCGGGCAAAGCAGGCAGGCAGATTAAATTGCTCACAGAATCACAGATTAATTTAGAGAGTTATCTGTCTGCAATTGGCTACCTGAGTCTGTCACATAAAATTTGCTTGCAAGCAAACTCACAACACACCATGTATATAAATTTTGATTTTTTTTATAATTAAAAAAGCAACTTTTATCCAAAAGCAGGCAAAGCAGGCAGGCAGATTGAATTGCTCAATGACAGATTCACTTAGAGATCTATTTATCTGCAATCAGCTACCTGAGTCTGCACTAAAAAGTAGAAGTTTCAGACCTAAGGAAGGTTCAGCTCTGTTTTTAGATTAGATAGCAAGGATTTCCTGTTTTCTAGCTAATCTAAATCTCCCAGCAGAGCAAAACACTGATGGTCGGGGAGGCAGGAAAGAAAAAATAGCAATTTATCAAACCAGGCAAGTTAGATGGCTACCATGCCTGGTAAGCAGTGAGTGGGCAGGGAGGGGAGGGGCCAGCCAGTGGAGCGATTTGCTGGTTCTCTGAACTGTGGACAATCATAACACATGTGAGTGCAGCCTTTGCAAGAAATCATCAGCTGTGCCACCTGGACAGCTGACAAGCGCTGCATGCGGGTGTGCAGCATTTGAAAATCCTCTTGTTTCCTTCTTTTTCAACCTCAGCTGTGCCATGCAAAACAGCTGAAGAGGGAAAAGCAGGGCATAAAGGACAGCCTAGAGCCCGGGCAGGCAGGTGGGCCAAACACCGAACCGGCTCCTCACAGCTACTGGTTCTATAGAACTGGGCTGAACCAGGAGCATCCCACCCCTGCCTCCAATATGACATAGTCCAGTAGGAATGTTGTTTCAAGTATCATCTTTATAATATAGAAGAGCAACTGACCCCGAGTGTTATTTACACTGTTGGTAAGCATTTAGATGCATTGAACTAGTATCTGTTTGCTCATGCCAGGTAGTTACAGGTCTGACTTTTACTCTTGCAATCAAATTAGACATCTGTATCTCAAAGTATGGTTTGAAATCCTTTTTCTCCAAAGCAATGATGCCACTAACCCAAAAGGTCCTGCCAAATTTTCTCCAATTGTTTCTTTATAACTCTAAGAAAATGTCGGAATACATTCTGAAATGTTACCTGAGGAGTAACATTCACATCCTCTTTCCAATAATCACTGTCCTGGAATTTCAGATTTTGTCCATGAAGCAAATTTGACATCCGTTAGTTACTTTCTACTGGGTACACACCAATGAGTAACCACAGTAGTAGCAGTAGCTGTCAATCCAATGAATTAGCAATTTCAAGGCCAAGACATTAAAAAGAAAACCAAATTTGCTTCTACATATCTCAAAGTCAGGCTTCCTTTTTGCCAGTTATTTTTGCACACCCACTGAATATTGACCTCAGCCCAAAGCAAATTATAGACACATATCCAGTTGAACTGCAATTTGCTAAATGCTCATCAATTAAATTGGCACTTTAGGATATGTGAGTTCAATAGACCTAAACTGTGCACTGAAGCAAATACACAGCTTCCGTAATTTCAATAACAGATGACGCTTTAATGGTAGAACACAGTACCAGATGCATACAAACTAGATAAACAGCATTTTATCTTCATCTCACTTCCAAGGACATTTGCTGACACTCCTAAGTAAATCAATAGAGACAAAGCTGAAAGTTTATCCCCTATAAATGCTGGCTCCGTAAGTGTTTTTCAGTGCTATATCAAACCCTCAATTACTTATCTGACTATTTCTGCAAGCAATCCTCTTTACAGCACAGTCTATGCAAAACTGAAGTCTCCAAGGGTATCATATTCTCTATTAAAACCATTCTAATCTGGCATTTTCACACATTACTAGTCAGTCACAGCTCATACTGACTTCAGCCAACAGGCTCATAATCTTCATGGTATGTTACCATCCCATTCTCCCACTCATCCATTTCTATACTATCTTATCCTCAACATGTGCCAATATTACCTCATCCACTCCAGTGCAGCTCAAGAGATTAACCCCAAAGTGATATGACTAATGCCTCATTAAAAAAATCCCCTGATATTTATTTCTACATTTTTCTTTTAAGCCTTCTGGAACAGTATGACATTGCTACTAGATATTGATTTACAAATTTCTCAGGCTTAAGACCAAACAGAACATAAAGTTTATATGCATTTTAGAAACTCAATCTTTGTTTAAGATGGACAATGCAGGATTGACAATTTATTCTAAATTTTCTTCTTGCAGTGGGCTATGAAACTAAATATATCATCACAGACCTCTACCATGGCCCTACATGAAGGGTGGGGGCAGCATATATGTGTTTCTTCAATTTTATCTTAGTGGAATTTCCCAAGGGTCAGTCTTAAATTGGGCCATTGTTCCTTTAACATAAAGCATTAGCATGCCAGCATTAAACAATATGGATGAATGCTATATTGATATGATACAGCATCACATGTAAGTTACCAGATAGAACTTTAACCAGATCTTGGCCATTGAGTACCACACAATGGTGATGTTTAAAAAAGGAGAAGTATTTCCTTTCGGAAATCTGTAACATTTCTTTTTTTCTTCAACTTTTCATGTAAAAATAGCTGTTAATAATCATCAATGCGCAGATGGGCTGATTTAATAGAAGAAATGACTTGAATAGCCAACAGCTGGAATTAATTTTTGTTTGTGGCAAATTATTATAAAGTTCAAGAACATCTGTCTGTCAGTATCTAAAGAGAGGCCTTTTCCATTTACACCTTCCTTGTGAGTTCCCTCTAGCTATTTTGTTACTCAGTGCAGAAAACACAATTATTACCTAAATAGATTTTTAGTTTGATCCACTTTAGCCCTCCATTGTTTTTTGTTTTGTTTTTTTCTAATAACCAGATCCACTATAGACCTCCACTGCTGTTTTTTTTTTTAAATAACGTGTATTCTCCAAAACTGCATGGCAAAGTTACAAAATCCAATATGAACCCTCCCATTCCATGTTTCTTTTGTAGAATTGAAAAGTCTGACTTACACCACCATTGTCAGCCTGTTAAAATAGAGTGATACTTCCTTGGTGTTCTCTGACTTTGGTTGTCTTCTTGCAGAAGTTTCATTACTCAAACTAAGTAACATCATCTGTGCTACTCATAAATAAACACAATAAAGGTATCCTAACATAATAGAGATATCCTACAGACTCTGTGAAAACTGCTTAGAGCTCTTTGGACTGCACAGTGGATTACAAAGTGTAATAAAAATTACATGTGATTCACTGAAAAATGAATTGTAAACTATAGTGCCTGATGAAATTGGATTTTTTTTCCTGCCTTCATATTTTTAAGAAATTGGATTTTTTTTTAACCCTTCTAATCTAGTTCTCTTGGCCCGTACAAATCAGTAATCACAGATCCAAGTTGCTTCAAGAAACTCAAATCATTAGGCAACTATGAATGTAAAAATGAACAACGATCAGCATCTATGGAGACTTGAAGTCCCTAGAAGAACACCCACACAGGACATTTGTCATAAGAAGGCAGCTGCTGTGGCTTCAGAAAACAGGACTTTTCTGCTGGTCAAAAGGAGCAAGCGGCAAATGGGTTTGGTTTACATATAACTATTTTTGTTTGTTTTTGTTAAACACCCTTACTGATTTTAACCATCTGTATTTGTGAACTTGTTTTGTTCTTTCGTACTTCGGAATACAAACAGTACCATATGTGCCTTCATATTGCTGGCTTCTTGGTTCAACAAAGTGACATATTCCTGTAGGAACGTATTTCCAGCATACAGGTAGATGAGCTTGGCAGTGAAACTGGAAATATTCAAACTGATGGGAAGGGTTGAGAAAACAGAACAACACTGATTACATTATTCTCTGATAAAACTTTCAAATATACATGAGCATTCAAAGGAAGAGATAGTTTTCTAACACAATTTTTTTCATGTCACAATATTAGATCACAATATTATATCCATAGCAACTCAGCTTTTCTGCCCAAGGACAGTATGAAACAAGAACAACAGCCTCTGGGATTATAACATACATGGATCAGTATGAATTATACTAAAACTGGGAAATAATTAGTTTAAAGTCAACTAAATGAGCAGGAACCATTCAAAAGTGATTGCACGCCTTACAATGTTAATATTATAGAGTTGTGTATTTTAGAGCGATATATTTGTATTATTAGACAGCTGGTTTGATGTTTTGGTTAAAGTGTCTGGTATATACCAAGAGATAGTGAATTCTAATCCTACCTTAGGGATGAAGCCAGCTGGGTCGGTTACTCTGTCTCAGCCCTAAGAAGGAGGCAATGGCAGACCACTCATGAAATCTTTAAAAAAAACAAAACTGCAGGGACTATCCAGGCAGTCTTTAGAAATCAACAGACTCAAAGACACACATGATTTCAGATAACCATGACCTGGATAACTGAGAATCTTCATAGATGTTCAAAGCAAGCCATACAAAAGGTGGGGCAGGGGAAGAAGTAGAAGTGCTGTGTAAAAGTCCAACATATCCTCCCCTTGTAGGTAGCCAAATAGTTTGTCTGTTCTATAATTGCCAGAAAACAGATCCCTTTCTTTTCATGTGCACCAATAGCCTTTTGGTGCAGTTCTCCTGTATTAATTTCCCACCATCCCCTCTCCCCATCACTCTCTTCCACTCTATTTCACTCTCTTCCTTCAGAATAAATTGTATCCTTCAGTGGTTAAATTTAACTTATAACAATCATACTACTCGGTCTCAGATATGTCTATTAAAACCAAGTTGCCTTCCTGCCCTGTAGTAAGTAATCAAGCTTCTCTTGCTTGCTTCCTATGCACTTAAGCATTATTATATCAGCCACAAAGTCCCTGCACTTTATGCATCAATGTCCTTTCTGATTTTTAATTTAACAGTTTAATTTGCTCCATTAAGTTAATCTCCCATTTATTCCCAAAAAAACTGAATTCTTATCTATTTTTTTTCATCCCCAGCAAGTGATTCAGTTTGAATCCCTTCTGATCATACAAGATGTGCTTTGCATTATATGTATTTTATGAAGTTGCAGGTAATGTATACAGAAGTGGTATTCAGCAGGTTCTGACCAGTTCTGGAGTCCTAGTAGCTGAAATTTTGAATAGTTTGGAGAACCAGCAAAAACCACCTCTGACTGGCCCTGCCCCCATCTATTCTCTGCCTCCTGAGTCCCAGCTGATCAGCTGGGTCTTCTTTGGTTGCCCTGCATAGGATAACGAAGCTGAAAAGCAGGTTAGTGGGGTGGGGTGGGGTGGGGAAGGAATAGGGATTTTGCAGTAATCTTCCCCCAGGCATGGAGATTTTACAGTATCCTTTCCCTGCCACGCCCACCAAGCCACACCTACCATGCCATACCCACCAAGCCACACCCACAGAACCCGTAGTAAAAAAAATTGAATCCCACCACTGAATGTATATTCCTGGCTGTAATTTGGAAGGGGAAAAATGGACCAGGCATTTGGCCAAACACCTGAAGTTCTTAAGATTTAGGATTAGGTGTTTGGTCAAACTGTTAAGAGAAATTTCCTGATAGTTGGAATAATTAATCAGTGGAATGATTTGCATTCAAAAGTTGTGGCTGCTCCAAAACTGGTAGTTTTTAAGAAGAGACTGCCAAAGTGTTGATTATATTGTCTGGAATGGTATAGGGTCTCCTGCTTGAACAGGGAGTTAGACTAGAAGACCCCCAAGGTCCCTTCCAACTCTGTTATTCTGTGATCCTAGTATACATATAGTATACTATAGCATACTATAGTATAGTATACTAGGAGATATATCTATATATATAATATGTATATAGACTTTGTGATGTTGTCCCTGGTCAAACATTGTCTATATAACCTTATAAACAAATAAAATGGTAATGTAAATATGTGAACATATGTGAAATTGTCTTATGCTAAAACAGGATGAGATCCAGCTGAGATCCTTTGTAGCTCTGCAACATGGGGTCCTTTATCTGAAGACATTTGGAATTAGATCAGGGATATTCAGCATATCCCAGTACCACAGTGATACTGCAACATACATTGGCATTTATACAACACAGTTTTTCTTGGGTCAGCAGGTGTTTCAGCAATGATGTTTAATAAAATTCTAGCCACTGATCCATGGGCCCCAGCCAGTACAAGAAGAGGTACAAAGCTGCTTGTAAAACCCAAGATTAATTGACTGATCATACTAATACCATAATGAAGCACTACTAAGCTCCATGGTAGCCAATGTTCTTTTACAGGATAATTATAAGAAGGAAAATATGACTCCACTTTGTTGTGTGTCTTATCAGGATAGTTGGATTATGCTTTAAACTGAATTATAATTCATCCACTCTGGGGAACATAGATTTTTTTAAGAGTTCTAAGAGTTTGCCTACTGAGAGTAGAGTTTTTCCAGAAATATGAGGCTACATTTCCTTTCCAGAAAGATGCAGTCACTTAATTTTGGAAGTCTGAAAAGATAATCTTCTTACTTTATGTTGTTAGTTTTCTTTTTTCTGTTAGTAGTTTAGGATGGGAAGATTAAAGGTTGTTTTATTATAATTGTCATTGGTTACACTGTCAGCCAAATGCTTAGATTGGATTTGGCATTTTATCCACTATCGAGTTTTTCTTATGGACCTGGGATAGGCAGTTGTTGTTCTTTGATGATGTTAAAAGCATCATCACAGGATGTAAGCTGTGGCAAGAGGAGCAGCCTTTTACAATTGACTAATAGTGATTTTTGTCAATGTCGATGCTGTTCAAATGGGCTCCCATATGTTTTGGGATTGCACCCAAGGTGCCTATTACTGTTGGAATTATCTTTGCTTTCTTTTATGATTTTTTTCCAGTTCTTTCTCTTCTCTTCTGCTTTCTTGAGATATTGCAATGTCCACTGTCCAGACTTTTTTGTCTTTCTTAAGTATGTTAACATTATATGACAGGTGCTTATCTGTTTGAATTCTGAAGTCCTTCATTTTCTATTACTCTGTCTATTTTGTGCTCCCACAAGTTCTTACTCGCAGACAAAGGATATTTCTTGGAGATATTCCAATGCACCACTGTTGCTAATTTTTCATGCCGCTGCTTATAGTCAGTCTGAGTGATCTTTTTGTAGCAGCTAATTATGTGGTCTACTCCTTCAATTTCTTTGCAGAGGTGGCATTTGCTGTTGGTTACTATCTTCTCATTTCTGGCTTTGTTTGCCTTTGTTCTGAAGTTATTGTTATATTTGCAATACACACACACACACACACTTACAGTATATTGCAACATATATATGAAAGCCAGTGCAAAGTAGTAGAAAGTCAGAGTTAAACTGAAGCTACCAAATTCAGACTTTCAATCAGGTGTGTATGTCTATGGAGGTTCTCAGTCACCCATGTCATGGTTTCCCAAAGGTGCTTTTTTTCAAGATGCAAATGAACTTTCTGTTTTTTTCTTTGAAGATGTTTCGCTTCTCATCCAAGATGCTTCTTCAGCTCTGAAGCTTCTTGGATGAGAAGCTAAACTTCTTCAAAGAAAAATCAGGTGTGACAGGGTGAAACTGGAATACCTTGTATATCACTGTGAGGAAAGATGGTAATTTAAAAAGTGGAATTTTTCTACTCTTCTTATTTGAGGAGTATTGTTCAGAGAGACCAAATTGTGTTAAGAAAACTCAGGTCTAAAATTTTGAACCACATCATACATTAGGACAAGAAACAACATTAACTTTTCATTGTAAATTATGCCTGCTATTATAATTCATCTATTCAGATCAAACATTCTCTAATGTTATTCCCACAGGATCTGGTTGCAGTGATTTGGTCGGCATCAAATAAAATTAAACATGATTTAGTACTGAATAAATCATCCCAGGAAGCTGGGGAGAGAAACAATCCTCACACATGCCAGCATAATGGCTCTTGCCTTTCCACTCGCACTTGGTTTGCAGGTTAACATATGTTTTCCCTTATGCAACCATTTGCAGTACAGGTGGGCTGCTGCCTGTTTTTGATGGAGTGTTACTATTCTGGAGTACTCTGTCCAAAACACAATTCCACACATGCCATCCAAACCACCAAAGATGAGTCAGACAATCAATCAGGGCCACAATAATTACCATGCACATTTTCATACAAAAGTGCAGAATATTTATCATCAGCCACCAACTCAGCAAAAGCGGTAATCCAGAAATCTTCAAAGCTGAAGGGTCTTTAATGGTGAGGAATGAATAAATTTTCAAAGGCTTGTCCTAGGAAATCTATATCTGAGTCAGATCAAATATCAAAGACCAGAGAACCCAACTTTTAAAAGCATGTGGATGTTTTCCTATGCTTTGGGGTAAATTGCAGAGCCATTTAGGGATATATCTCAAGGAATTCAATAAAGCAACATACATTATAATCAATGAAGCCTGACATATGTTCTAAGCAATCTGAATTAATGTTGATCATATGTATTGGGACAGATCTTTGAAAAGCATGAAAAAATGAAAGGGAGAAAGGAAGGAAATTAAATAGCCCAAATAATTCACCATGTTTTATGCTTTTTCCTGGGACTATTGAAAAGTACCTCCCATTTTCAGTGATTTATAGTACTTACAAATACGTAAGCTCCATAATACTCTACTTTGAGACACATGGAATCTCCACCCATTCCAGAAATAAGTTAGAATACAGTGCTCAATCCTTTATCCAATTCAACACTGCAAGTTAAACTTATCTGCTGCAATCAAAGAAGGAAATGAATCACCTTAGTGTAAAATGCTTGAATGGTACTGTACCAGCATAATGGACATTCAAAAATATGGACAGAAATGATAATGAAAATAGTCTTTCCTGCCAACTCCTGCATTCTTCACATCCCACATGCTGACTGAGGCTTCTGGAAGTGGTAATTCAGTAGAACCAGTACCTTCCCTACCATTAAACAACTTCTCCAATATTAAGGAACTATTTATGTAGGACTCTAAAATCCTCTTCAGATTAATCAGTTGGCATTAGAGTAAGATTGTCAATCCTGCACTACAAGATAACTTTAAGAACCCCACTTATGGTTATGATGCTCTGTTGTTCTGAAAAGGATATGATGTTCTATTAAATTTGTTTCATTGGCCAAAACATCTTCAGTTAAGATGGTCCTGAAAACCAGATGTTTGTCCTATGTATTTAAGCAAATATTATACTTTGAATAGTTGGTTCAGTTTACATCAGGTGACAACTTGTACATAACCCTGATTCTGGAACTTCAGTTCTGAAAGGATTCTTATAAAGAGTTTCTTATTTCCTAAAACATGGATTTCAGGAGGCTGGGGAGAATCTCTTCCTGAAGATCCTCAGAAGAAATTTTCATTCATCTGCTGTTTATTATACTTTAAAGGTACCCAAACAAAAGTGAGTGAATGAGTGAGAGCAAAGGATTTTTTTTAGGCTGAAGAGAGACCTCAAGATGTGGGAAAGTTGCCTATTGCTTATGTTATTTTTACACCCACTTTTGAATGCTTTGAGGCTACATTTCCCTTGAGTTATTACAGATATTGCCACCCACCTCAGTTCTTCCTGCCTCTGCCCTAACAGAACCTCTTTGTTTTTTTATCTAATCAAATTCAGAGCCTGCGCTATAGTTGGCTCTTTTGTCTGTTCAAAGTAGCTATATTTCTAATTTCCCAGGCTTCAGAAGGACTAAAAATAACCAAGCAAGGCACTGCAAGGGATGGCTGAAACCTCTGCCAGCATTTTGAAGCAAGTTTATTCGAAGAAATAAAAGATGGGAGCAGACAAGCTTTGATGCTGGCATGGTGCGGAAACAGGCTTGAGAAGATGTCAAGAATGGAGATGGTTCTTTTTTTCCAGCAAGTTTTCTATCGAGTGACATTAAACAATTTTCTTTCAAGCACTATGTTATATTCAGTGGAACTCCTTCTCAGTCATAGCCTAATCTTCTCTCAAAAAACTTGTGGGCAACGGCCCATGAATTTTACTTTTTGAGCAATTTGAAGGCTGACTCTTGTTCACAATGGGCTGGTTTAACATGGTATTTGCTAGGCAGTACAACACAAAGAAACCTCAAAGAACCTCATCATGCTTTGATGAACTAGAGTAAATAGCTAACATCTCCAGAATGCACAAGTTGGGGATCCAAGAAAATATCCTGCCCCACGTCCTTTCATCCAGCAGTGATGTGGATTAAAGTTATGCCTCAGCTGAACTCTTCAGAGATTTAACTTCTCTCCTGTTGTTGTATCTGAGGAGGGTACAAGGGAAGTAGTAAAGAGAACTGTGCACCCTACTTGAATCCCGATAGATATTATCCTTCCTATATTGCTGACATCTCCACCACAAATGGTCAGACCTCCTTGAAGCTGGGGAATTATTACCAGAAAAACACGTGGCAGAATCGCTTTCTGTTTGGATAATGGGAGGAATGTATCTCAGCCCATTCGAGCAGGGATCCCCAACCCCCAGGCCATGGATCAGCACTTATCCATTGACCACCAGGAATTCGGCTGCACAAGCGAAGCCCCATCCATGCATGCATGGTATCTAGGCAGTGCACAAAATTACACACTCCCAGTTCACAAAAAAAGTGCCCTCCACAAAGCCAGTCCCAAAGCTGGTACTCAAAAGGTTGGGGGCCGCTGCATTAGAGGATTATTAGGTTGAAATAGCAATAGCATTTACACTTATATATTGCTTCACAGTGCTCTCTAAGCAGTTTACAGAGTCAGCCTATTTCCCCCAACAATATAACAATTATCATTAAATTCCTCTTGAAAATTAATAAACAATCTTTGCTCCTTGTAGTGCTTTTCTTTTTAAGTAGCTACAATTTTCAAAAAATGGCTGGAATTGTTCATCTTTTAATTTTTGAATGTTCCGAATATGCCAATACTGCTTGGACATAGAGATCTGTGTTTACAAATATTAATAATACCTTTCTCTGTATGCATTCAAAGTACATACATAAAAGTCTGAAATTTTGACGAAATCCAGGAGCAAAATGTTTATACTTGGCTGACTTCATTACAAACGGGTCGATGATTGAATTGCCAACTGTCCTGGAATAGTTTGAGAACTTACTATCTTCTTATATAGTAGAGAAGAGATGTGATATTAGTTTGTTCTAACAGGTCCGTCATGGTGTTTGGGATAAAAGCTCCTTTCACCTTCAACCATAAAAGTCAAAGTTAAGCTGCATCAATAAAATTGATTGAATCTCCATATTCTTCAGAGTTTACATAAAAAAATATCTTCCAGAAAACTAATGAAAATTTTGAGCCCTGGACAACTTGACCATGTGTGCTAAGCAATTCTCCTCCTCCTCCTCCTTTTTGCTGTGTGTGTGAGTTTGTGTGTGTGTGTGTGCGCGCGCACGTGCAGCTGCTGTGTTATTTTTACTGCAGTCATGTAAGGAAGTTCTAGCATTGGCTATGAATAGAGATTGTCATTTAAGGGAAAATCTCCATTTACTGCTGTTTGTTTGCTTTTCATCTTGTATAAAGCTTCTAAGGTTAAAAAAAAAAGTTACTTTGAAAATGGCCAACAATTTATTATCATAATCTCTTGTTTCCCATATTGGCAAGTCCAGTCCTGAAATACTGAAATCTAATCAGATGCCTTAGTCAAACACATACGACTCCTAATCTCCCACAGTTATAAAGTATCCTCATTTAGGCTGAATGCAGTTCTAATAAAATATTTTTAAAGCATAAGGTTTTTTTTATAAGTACCATGGCATTGCTACCATATTCAAAAATAAAATACATTGCTTAATCTAAAAGAAAATATACAAGATCTATGAATATTTGAAACACCAGAGTATTTGTCACATTAGCAGCCATGTTAGAAGACCAGTTTAACAGTTGTTTTTGATTTGTTATAGCTATCATAAACCTATGGAATATGGAAGACTAAATATTTTATTCTAACATACTTTATTATGGCATTATGTTGGTAGCCTTCTTGTGGTTGATGCTTATGGTTTCTCTACCAACACAGCCATTTTGGATAAGCTCCCTACTCCACAACAGCCAGGAACTTCCAGGGAGGCTTGGCCAACTGAAGTCGTCGCCACGAAAGTGGAGCCAACAACAGAGGCAAAGACAAAGAACCAGTGAGTAGATCACTTCTTCAGAGCTTCTCTGGATAAGGAGAGGACAGAAGATGCCCCAGATGGCTTCTTTTCACAAGGAGACATGACAGCAGTCTTCTGCAGGTTTGAGCATCAGGAGACAAAAGAATTAGCCACCTTGCTCAAAATTGTGGCAGAACCTTTTAAAAGATACTAAGTTTGCAAGCTTCACTTTCTAATCACATTTGGAAATTGCCTGATAACCATCTTAAAATTATAAGAGATCTTCAGAATCACAAATTTGAAAAATCACCAGGTGAGTTTAGCTTCCACACTGAAAAAAAAGGAAAACTAATTACAAGCTTAATAACTTAAAGAATTTCAAATAAACAGTATAAAAACTAAATACTGTTTTGATTTAAAGAAGTTACAAACAAATTAAGGGTCTAGTTAAATTAGGAATATTGACATTTACTGTAAAATTTTGGAAAGAACTATAAAATAGAAATACTGGTAGCTTCCCATGGGAACCAGTTACCCTGGCTGTCTTGGCTCCTAACAAAAATAAGCGACTTTAAGGTTTTAGAAACTGACACTAGAGGGGACTAACAATTCTAAATAAGAAAAAAAACAACATTAGAGCTATTAAAGGGGATCTTTGAAAAACTGAACCATAAATTAATAGCTACAATATCAACAGGCCCAATAATGTGTCTGATTCCACAGATAAATTACATCCAAAAGATGTCAGTGAAGGAATGACAGAAGCAAATTTTGCTGACAAGACAGAAAAAGTGGAACTATAAAGGACAGACCAGGAGAATGCTCTGGAAAAAGATGCTTTATTGAGTATACAAAAGAAACTGGATGAAGTTTTATCAATTAAAGGGAAAAGACAAAAGACAAATCAAGAGGACCACCTGAAAAATGTTTTATTGGCTTTACAAAAAGTTGGTGTTTTATGGATTTTTTTTTTAGATAAGGGAAGGTATGTAATCTTATAGGGGATGAAGAGATACTATATTTGGATATTCTTGTTGTAAGGATGGTTAGAAATCATTTCTTTATATCCTTATTTTCTTTTTATCACATTCATTTCTTTTTTCCCCTCTTTTTTTTCTTGCAATTTTTATTATTTCCTACTACACTTTTTGCTATAAGTTTAGTTTGTTATTTTTATACTGTATGCAGCCCAGAGTTATTTATCATGAGATGGGAGGTTATATAAATTTAATTAATCAATTACTCAATCTATCAAAATCATTTTTTAAAAAAATCCAAATATATTGATCAGCTAAAAGAATGAGGCATTTGTATAGCATTCTGGAGAGGGATGATAATAATTATCTGGATGAAACAATTTTACTATGAGCTATCAATCTTAATATCAAATGTAATAGAAATATGTTTATTGTTCTATTTATATTCTTTTTATTCTTACATATTTGTATGTTTGTGTTTTAATCTTTTGTAAATAAAGTCTATTTTAAA
The DNA here is from genome assembly GCA_015471245.1 of Laticauda colubrina. NCBI lineage: Eukaryota > Metazoa > Chordata > Lepidosauria > Squamata > Elapidae > Laticauda > Laticauda colubrina. The sequence goes on along the minus strand of BLBF01000007.1, from coordinate 42,452,859 downwards.
ACTCAAAAAAAGAGAAACAGTTTATACAGTGGGCTCTTGCATTCAAAAGTTTTACTATGAGATTTCTAAAAAGTACAATTTAATAGTTGCTCCGTATTTCTCGTATTCAGTATGAATGAATAGGATAGGCTGAACTGAACTTTCTACTCTTATTTATTCAGCATACTACATAGGCAGAGGATATAGAGAAGAAGTCATAGAGGCAGCTCCCTTGTCACTTTTATGTTATTTATTTGCCCTGGATCCACCAATTTTTTTAATATAGTCAATATGTAGCATATACTAAAAGTATATGAGTTTCTTTCAGTGTAATTTAATTTAATTAATGCAGTTTCATGGAAGCACAGATTCACATCTGGCAGTTTGGCTAATGCCTCTTTGAATATGGCTCAAACTTGGACCGTATTATATAAAAATCATATTTTGCCTTTTGATTCTACATATGTTCCTCTTATTTAAAAAAAACTACTAATCTGTATACTGGGAACAAATATAAACCTTAACCAAGAGTTCCTAAAGCCAAACAATCCCCATACACGAGTGCTATGTCAGGTAACACACATACCCTGCTTTTGTTCTGAACATAATAAAAAGCTGGTGTGACCAAGGAAGCTAGAATCTTTATTTTCTTTGCACTGAAATTCTGCAAAATTAAAACATATTCATAAAAAATAGAGACTCCCCCTTAAGCTTAACTCCTGGTGAGTCTATGGTCATATTGGTATTGGCAACAATATGGAAATGGTTTGTCATTCTCTTCTTGCAGGATTTTTTGTTGACTTCCCAAACTAGCCTTCAATTTTGAAAGTGTCTGCTAATCTTTCATCCAAATACTAGCCAAAACTAACCCTTACTTTTTTTCAAAATTAGTCATATTTGATTAGATGCTGCCACCACTTGTTCTCCTCAATAAAACATCAAAAGATCCCAAGGCTTAGCTAAAAGATTGGGAGTATAGTAAAATATCTCTAAGAAGTCAACTTTAGAAGGCATTTCTGAAGCTTCAGAATATAACCAAAGGGGGAAAATGTGTCCATAGAAATGGCAGATGCATTAATAAGAATTTTTTGTAGCAGCCCATGTGAGTTCTACATTTTCCACTACTGAAAAACCCACACCATCTGCATCAGGCTTGGAGACAAACAAGATATCCATACATTAGCTTTAATCTTTTTTTCCCCACTTACTGCTTAAGTGTATCCTCCCATTTGTTGCAAGAAACAAATCCCTAATGTACATCCTAAGAGACTTTGCCGGTGGTGAAGTTAAAGTTTTAACCATCCATCAGCAGAAAATGATACCAGTATGAAAAATGCTTCTCCACCACTGATCCCTATCTTGCCTTTTAACTCAACGTCAGTGGTGCTGTCCTGATTTTGCTTGTGCAGTGAATGATAAACAGCAGCTGGTTGATTCCTCCAGTATTCCTGACCTTGTTCTGAACATCAAACATGTCACCGCAGGAGGAATGGTTGCAGATCTGGCTATAGGATTTTGCCTATCTTCTCTGGCTTCCTTCCTGTCCTTTTCTTCCTGTATCCCATTCTATAGGTGCCCAAATGGAATACAGTAAGTGAAACAAAAACAAAAACTCAACAGATTGGAGTTACAAAGGCAGCTGAATCACAAGCAACAATTCTGATTATGATGTCCCTCTCTTTTCTTTTCTTCCTTTATAGAGGCATGATCACTTCCAGATGCACATGCTCTATTCAAGAAGTAAGGGGGGGAAAGAGTTCTATTATTTAGGTCTGTTCTACTATTTCAAATTTTGGCAAGTAAGCCATGTCTAGGAAACAATAGGAAAATTGCAAAAGATAAGAACACTCAGGAATCATTCAGACAAGAGCCTGAAACATCAGCCTGAAACAGTTCATAAATAGCGTTCTGCTTTTATGTATCTACCACTGGCTGCTCCTATAGTCTGTGAAATAATGCTTTTTAACACTGGTAAAACTAAGTATGACTCAGTCTTTACTCATGGACTAGGTTGAAATAAAGCAATGTCACAGGAATATTGAAGGAAAAATAGATGTTTCCAGAGTAAGTTTATACTGTGATTAAATGTAAATAGAGAAAAATGGCAAGTTGAGCCTTTCTCCCAAGGCCTTTGCCAGATCCTCCCATTTTATTGTTTCTCTTAGCCATTTAGGATGCAACAATGTTAATTTTAGCACAGATAACCAAGTAAACAGCCTAACCTATAAACAGTACTATCCTGGAATGTTTTATGAAATTGCTCAAGTCCTCTGCAACTTTCTAGCTCCAAATACTTGAGGTCAGAATGCCACAATTAAGATAAACTGTTGTTTTAAGCTAAGGGTAGAGAGAAATATTATGCAACTCCATTGCCTGTGTCATTTGTTCCTATTTATACAGTTTGGGGATAGGTTTCCTCATTTACATATATAATTTCAGAATTTGTAAGTTTTCTTTTAGATTACTTTTTTTAAAGAAGAAAAATCAACTTACTGATTAGGTTGATAAATATCTTATCTCTTTTCCCCTGCTCTTTTAAGAGATTAGGGGGAAAAAATGTTCTCTGAACCCACTGTGCTGTAGGTGGAGCATCCATACAAGTGTCTCTATCTGCTTAATATGCAATGCAGCAAAAAGTATCTCATTCCTGCATTTACTCATCTGTGCCTCTGAATGGTTTAGGAAGTAGTAGTTTACAGTTTAGGAAGTCGTAAAGACATTTAATAAACAATTATCCAAATATCAGACTCTGGAACATCCAGTGTCATGCTACTGACTGTTGATCTTTTAAAGAACATTTCTCTTTTCTTCACTTTCAATTCATACTCTCTTGCTCTCTTGGACTGTATCAGTTAGTCAAAATTCTCTTTTCATGACCAACTGTATGTTACATCATTGAGCAAAGACAGCAAGCAAGGTGATCCAGGCAACTTCTTTCATTTTATTTGAGAAGTATCCAATACAAATCTTGCAGACAACCCTGAACCACTTCATTCGAGGGTCCAAGATCCATCTGTCAAGGTTGCAAAACATCAATAGCACAATATGCCTCTGGATTTAGCCAGGAAAAAGAAAGAGCATCCTTAGCTTTGAAACTTATAGCACACTGAACCATAAATTATTTACAGTGGCAGGATTCATACAATGCACCAAACCAGTGGTTTCCAAACTTTCCTTTTATGCAGATCACTTGCATTATTGAAAGCTTCTGTGAACAGAATGTTTAACTCCCTATGTAGATAACACGAGTTGCTGCTTCTTCTCCAACCATGTCATGGATGCTTTAAACTGGATTCTGGCCTTGAGAGGGGATCAGTTAGAGGTCTACATGATCCCGTTCCAGCTTTGATATCTCTACTTTTTCCACACAAACAAAATACCACAGAGCCAACATATTCAGGACAAGGTGTAACTTCACAGGTAGTTAAAAAGTCTGTAGAGATTCTCAGTCATCCAGGTCATGGTTGTCTCCGAGGTGCTTTTCAGGAGGCAACTGGACTTTCTTGGTTTTCTTTGAAGGCTTTTTGCTTCTCATCCAAGAAACTTCCTCAGTATCAGAATCCAGCTTCTGAAGAAGCTTCCTGGATGAGAAGCGAAACGTCTTCAAAGAAAAACAAGAAAGTCCAGTTGCCTCCTGAAAAAAACACTTTTGGGATTCACATGCTCTTTTTTTTTTTTATCACCAAGCAATCTCGGATGCTTAAAATAAATTCAGTAATCTGAACGGCATCAAGAGGCTGACTCTAAAGGCCCTGTCCCACTGCACTTATGCAAAGAGGATGTAAAATGCTCTTTTTTAAAAAAGCTTGCCATCCGTTGGAAAACGCTATGCATCCGTTGTGTACTCATTGCACACGTGTTTCATACACTCGATCCGTCGAGGATCCGTCCCTGCGATTTCATCCACGCAAGAAGTTTTGAGCTGCACAAAACTTTGTGAACGGATGAACTTTCCGCCGTGTATGATGTAAATCCACGACATACGAGCAACAAACATTCTATGTCCGTTTATCATCCGTTAAACGTCCACTGTGTCCTCTCTGCATCCCCTAGGCATCCTCACAACTCACATCCGCTGCAGCTGAAAACGGAAAGAGGGAGGAAACAAAAGGTACACGGAACGTCTATACATCGTTAGTAGCACGGAAATAGAGAGGATGTGTTTGCATCCGATATACATCCGCGCGGCATCCCCTTTCTTTCCTTTAGGCGTGCATGATGCATCCGCCCCTTCCGCTATGCGTCCGCTTCGAAATTCTCCCCCGGAACCCCTTCGGAGGTGTCATTCACTTCCATCCGTTAGGCTTCCTATGAACATCCATTTAACATCCCCACGACATACTACATACTACCCACATCCGTTCTTTTCCGTTCTGTTTATGCAAATTTTCACCACTTTTTGAAGCGGATGACCGGATGGAGCCACCCCCGAAATTTTGCTTGTCCGCTGTGTCCTTTATGCATACGTTTTGCATCCGTCGGCCAGTGGGACCTTGCCTTTCGGACGGTGAAAGCCGTCCTATCTGGATCCGGGGCTAGTCCCCAAAACTGGGCCGCAAAAATCCAGATAATCGTAAAAAGAAGACGCGGAAAAACTTCCTCTTAGCCATTCACGATTTTTTTTTAACGATCATCCGGATTTTTACAGCCCAGTTTTGGAGACTTGCCCCGGATCCCGATAGGACGGCTTTCACCGTCCTTAGGCGCCAGCATCTATATGCCGAGCCTCCCAGAGGACTAGCAACTTGCTCTGACTTTGGGACGATGTACCGCGGCGTTTTCCGGGACGCACCACTGTGCTGTGCGTCCCAGAGAAGGTAATCACGGTCCTGCCGCCGAGGCTCGGAGCCGTTTGTCCCTTCAATGGAAAAGTGTCAAGGTGCAAAATCCCCGGGCTGAAGCAAAACCCGCTTCAATGCCGTCCTTCGCCGCCGCCCAATCAAACACCTTCCCGCCCTTTTTTAGCTACACGGAGTTCTGCTTGCGTCACGTGACCACGGGGAGACGGGGAAAAGTGGCTTTTTTCCCATAATCCTTCTCGGCGTTCCGGGTTACGTCACCGGCACCTAACCTATGACGGCACTGAGCGCTGGCTTTTTCGCTACGGCGGCCGCACGGGTTCAGTTAGTTGCCTAGGTTACACCCCCTCCCTCTCCGCCGATACCCGTAACTTTCTTCGACCAACGGCTTCTCCCTTCGCCGATTCTTCCTTCTCCGCGGGTGAACTTCGTCGGCGCCCTGACCTCAGTTGCCTCCTGAAGGGGCAACTGGCTCTGCAACTGCGCGGGGCCGGAGCGACGTGGCTCTGCGTCCCCTCAGCCCTCGGGAGGGAGGCCTGCGGAGGAGGTTGACCGAGGGGTAATTAATTCCTTGCGAGTGGCGATCCCCGCTTTCGCGAAACGAGATTCGGGTTTGGTTCCAGATCCCGACCCCTTCACCCCCTAATGGACGCTCGTGTAGATGCTCCCAGAAGAAATGGGCGCGCAGCATCGCTTATGCTCGGGGAACCAGCGGCCGGGGCGGCTGGGGGTAGAATAGGATCGGAGAGAGAGTTGAATGATGATGCTCGGATTCCCTGCGTGGAGGTTGCCTTGAGCAAAAGTCTCATTAAAAGTCTTATTAAACTCTCCTGAAGGGGTCCTTAAAAGCCTTCAGTACAATAGTCCCCGACTCACAACCATTTGTTTAGTGACCGTTCTAAGTTTAACAACGGCATTGAAAAGAGTGACTGATGACTGTTTTTCACACATATGACCGTTGTAGTGTCCCCATCGTCACGCGACTGGCGTTCAGATGCTTGACAACTAACTCACATTTATGACGGGTTGCAGCGTCGCCGGGTCATTGCAGCCTTTTGCAATCTTCTGACAAGCGAAGTCAGTGGGGAAGCAGATTTACTTAACAGCCGTGTGACTAATTTCACAACTGCAGTGATTCACTTAACAAATGTGGCAAGGAAAGTCGTAAAATGGGGCAAAGCCTACTTTACAAATGAGTGAGAACAAACAAGTGAGAACACTTAGCAACATAACATTTGGGCTCAATTGTGTTCCGAAGTTGAAGACTACCTGAGCTTGGTGGCTAGTAGAGTATTTTGAAGACAAGGGACCAACAGTCTAATCTCATGGTACTGGTTCTCACTTTAAATGCTAAAATGTGAGACCCATTGAGGAGCTCTGAGATAATCTGTCTAAACTGACAGAAAATAGGAAAGACAGATAATGTGATCCAAACTGTACTTATTTAATACTGCTAGGTTCAGTGGTTCTTGCTCCTTAGTCTATTTAAATTGCAATCAGACATAGATAACTTTGACGTTTATAAATGTGACAAGGCTGATAAATGTAGTGATTAAAGTATTGGAGACCTTGGGAGACCCAGGCATCATAAGCTTCCTGGGTGACTTTGAGCCATTACCTCTTAAATCCAATCTACCTCATAAGGGGGTGATAGTGGAGCAAAATATTAGGAGGAAGCACTATATGTGCTGCCTTGAGCTCCTTTACAGTATAAAAGGCAGGATACAAATCTAATGAAAATGATTAAAAGACAGTCTTACTCCATTAAGTTTGACTTCTGGCATTCCTCCATGTTTTCTTTGCAACAATATGAAACCATACCATAGCCATTTTCTTAGTGTAGCCGAATGTTTCCTGATGGGTCTTCCATCCCAGAGCTGTAGTAATCAGGCCTGATCTTGCTTAATTGTTCCATGCTGAAGATTAAATTAGATACAGTTGTTGGATACATTATAACAAAGATCACAGAGTTGGTAGATCAGAATATGGTTGGGTGTTAGTTGGGTGTTAGGAATTACTAAGAAAATGGAATATAAATAATTTCTGTAATACAACATTTAAATATACTGAATTGTGTATTTTCTATGGTATTGGGTATTCAAAACATAAAAAAGAATGGGCATAAATCTAAAAAAGTGACAAATATGTAATTACAGATATGATTGTGGTTTAGGAAATGTTGTTTAATTTTCTAAAATGGTCTCTAGAAAAAATGAATAGAATATTTTCCTGTTTCATCTATTGTTTGATTTCATGCAAGAAAAGGAAGCTGTATAGTAAGTTGCTAAAGAAGTTTTCTAATGTGCTATGTGGTAATATATAAAAAAGTTGTTGTTTTCCTGGAGTGTAGTTAGAAAAGCTGATTAGAAAACCAGTAGCAGTTTGAGATAATACAACCCCCTGTTTTCTATCTGTTTATAAACTCCTAATCTGTCTTCTGTTGGAGAATGATCAAGCAGTGCTATTATCATCCATGGTTAACAGATATGTATCTGCTTGGTAAGAATTGGATTCATTCAGCTGAAATTTTCAAAATGATTTCAACAAGGTAGACTAATGAAGAAAACAGGTTGATTAAAAAAATGGAATAAAATATGTTTTATAAATAAAATGTTCTTATAAAACATATATTTTCTTACAATCTTATAAAATACAGTTCTTATTGAATTTTATTATATATATTCTCAGTAATGTCATTTTTGTACCTTTAAAATGGTAGGTTAGATATGTGTCATGGCAAATGGATTTGTCATAATTTTGTGTTGGATATTTTTTTCTGTTAGAATGTTTTATTAAATTCAAATTTCTGCCTCCACTGTCTTTAATGAATTGAGATAAATCATTAGAAATAGAAACTGTTCTTAGTGCTAAAATCACTATTTAGTGAATATTTTATGCAGTTGGTTGCGATACCTAAAGAGCGTAAAATATTTATTTATATTAGAAATTATTCTGCAAACATTTTCTTTTTCATTAACAGAGTACACATTGATGGATCTTAAATTATTTCAACGGTCTTTTGTCATGTGCCTGTCTACTTCTGTTGAATCAAGAATACAGAATTGGATCGTTATCTGGTTAACATGAGTCAATAATATTTTTTATTTAAATTTGGTGTAGAAATGTTTACATTATTATTGTCATCTGTAGAAAAACAAATGAAAATTGTATATTTAAAAATAAGGAGATAGACAAATACTGGTAGCATAATATTTTGAAATAATGGTATTTAGAAATCAGCTTCACAAATATTTTTAAAATATGTATTGAAGCCAGTGGTTTTCTGGTTATAATTAGTTTTGACAGTTTATTTGAACCTATCATTATACTTTTGTGATTAATATTAATAAAATGCACATCACAGGGACCATATAATCCATCTCAAAACTAAGGGCATTGTGAACTGGTATTAATTTAATGGTTGTATCTCTTGCATAAATGCTTGCACGTAAACAGATGGAATCCAGTGCTTTTCTTCATCAGGTGATGATAGAAAGGATACTGATATCCTACAGACTTATTCCCATCACCACCTCATTTTGAAGGCATCTTCAAAGCTTTGGAAGAGAAATAGGGAGAGGCTGCTAACTAATGTTACTACAGAATTAGAATGTAGGAATCATTGCATTCATAACTCCCCAAAGGCTGATTTGAAGGCTGTTTTCAATTAACACTGAATATATAACACATTATACAAAATGACTATATCTATAGGGTGGCATGCAGTGGCTTAGTGGTTAAAATGCTGGGCTTATCAGATAGAAAACCAACAGCCTTACAAGCCTGTGCAGGAAATCCTCGACTTACAACAGTGACCCTTACAACAGCACTGAAAAAATTGACTGATAAACGTTTTTCACACCATCTTGAAGCATCCCCATGATGATATGATCAAAATTCAGATGCTTGGCAACTGGTTCATACATATGACCGTTGCAGTGTCCTGGAGTCATGTGATCAACTTTTGCAATCTTCGGGCAAGCAAAGTCAATGGGGAAGCCAGATTCACTTAACAAAGGGGTTACTAACTTATCAACTGCAGTGCTTCACTTAACAATTGTGACAAGAAAGGTTAAATGGGGCAAAACTCATTTAACAAATGTCTCACTTAACAACAAAAATTTTGGGCTCAACTGTGGTTGTAAGCCAAGGTTTACCTGTATATTGTTATGTAACAGTATATAAAATGGCTATATCTATACAGAATACAAAAAATAATGGTAATTGTATCTATGTGGAAGAAGGGAGAAAAATGAATAGTAAGCATTCTTAATAAGATGAATTGAGAGCAGTAGTGGAAACGCCATTAGTGCAAAATGCCACAACATGCATGTGAACAAAATATCAATTTCAATTAGGATATTTCTTTGGAGGTATTGAAACAGTTATAGTTTAGTCTAAGAGTATTTTAAGCTTATATGGATTTTGCTTTCCTTGCAATAGGAGCTTAAATCTGGTGATGCATTTGGAAAAATGTAGTTAGTCCACCTTCATTATAGACCAAGTGAAGTTTTATAATATAAGCTTAGAAAGTAATAAATTTAAAATTCTGGCTACAATAATTACATGTTCCTTTTTTATTTCAGGATCTGTTTGATCACTCTGGTGACTTGGAAAGTTGAACTCTATTGCTAACTATGGCTCACCGGTTTTCAATTAAAGATATAGATGAAAAGTTTGAGCAGTTTTTAAAAGAGGTACAGATATATATTTGTATTTATCTATTTTCAGCGTAATGTTAGAATATTGAGCCCTTTTCTATAATATTGTAAAATGTCTTATCTTGACATCAACTCATATTTATATTAATTTATATTAGATTACCTTTTGTCCCCAATCTCCGGGCCACATATTGGTCTATGGCCTTTCTGGAACTGGGCTGCGCAAGAAAGCAAAGCTTCATCTGCGCATGTGTGGGATATAGGTAGCATGGGAAACCATCCCCCACCCCCGTTCCCTGGTGCCCAAAAGATTGTGGGACACTGCTCTAGAGAACCCCAAGCAGTGGTCTATTAGGCATTTGTCAGTTTCAAGTATGCCTTTGATTCCATCTCCAGACAAATCTGAAGTCTTCCATTAGGTAAACCTTTGCTCCTATATATTCATACAGCACATGTGAACAAAATGTTATTATAGTTCATTGTGCCATATAACCACCATTGCTTTTTTATTTATTTTATTATATATTATATAATATTATGTTGTCTGGATTTATTCAAGCTTATACTCTTATTTGAAATGGTTTATTTTGATCAGCAATGAAAAATTCACTTACATTAAGGATTAATTTGTCCTGGCCATTTGTGTCTTCACTTTAAAAAAAATATTCCAGGCATAATTCTGCTACAAGCACTAAGCCAAAACAGATTAGAGTACAACTTTTAATATCAAAGTGTGTTTCAAATGAGATTGGCTGTGTTGACAAAGAACATAATAATTAAACTGCATGGCTTATCGGAATAATTATTTTTATTATTCATATGAGTGAATTCAGTTACACAAAAGTTGAAGTAAAAGGATCTACACATATTAATCTTCATGATATAAACAGAGATCTTTAAAGATTCTATAAGGATATTCTGTGCTCTTCAGGAACTCTAGTGATTGGAAAGTCTGATAATTGGCATACATAATTGCAAAATGAGGACAATGTTAATGATGAAAATGACAAAAACTAGGCAGAAATAAAAATATAAATTGCCACAAAGTGGTGAATTTCTGCAGATGTAGTCCAATAATTTTCAGTTATAATATCCCTTCTGCCCTGCAAATCTTCTCTCCTGTGCTCTTGGACAGTTGTGCATAATCTAAAAAATCTGTAAACATGCTTTTTTTTTTTTTTTTTTGATAAAAAAAAGATTTCAAAAGGAATGTGGCTTGAAGAGGAACCACACATGTTCTCCATTGCTGGAAATGGAAATGATCAAAAATAGAATCTGGAGAACAATCAGAAATGAATCTGAAGGCTAAATAGTATTGGAGGAATAGCTAGTAGCACAGTATATTTACTACACTTTATCATTAAAATGTGACCTGCTCCTCCAACAATTTATTATGGACATGTTCAGTGTAAAATTTTATTTTAAGAACTACTATATTTTAAGTACACTTCTTGAAATCAGTGACACTAAAATATGGCTGGCTCATAAAAATGAAGCAATAATACTAACAGCAAACTGCTTCTCTTTTTTTTTTCAGTCTATTTCAGATGATTCACTTGGAAATGAACAAAATCAAAATGTTATTCCTGAATCGGTTGAGCAGTCTAAAAATAAAAAGCATCCTGTGCCATGGTGGATAACAGAAGATGATTCAGAGGATGGTAATGTACTGAAATTTAGTCTATGTAACATCTCTGCCACAAGGTGTCACTGAATCACTTTTGTACTATTATTTGTGTCTGTATATATATGACTATGTGCATGTATAAATTTTGGGCCAGTAATTGTCTCTCAGGCCTAGCCTGAGAAGTGGGATGCATAACAACTCATACTAGACCTGCATGGAAATTACCTCCAATGAAGATGATTTCAACTTGTAGTGGATTGATTCAAGCTGGTTTTTATTCATATGTATAGAGATGGGGTTATTTATATGGGTGTATGAGAGAGAGGCAGAGAAGGAGAGAAAATGAAATAGAAATTGTAGGAGTAATTTTTTTTAAAGAGGTGCTTAACAGTGTTAAACATAGTGTCTTTTTCTGAGCATGGGCATCTGTTTCAGAAGTTGTTTTAAACTATATTGTGCTATATTCTACTTACCTTTTTTTGCCAATAATTTTAAAAAGTGTATGATTATGTGAGTAACTATAAATAAGTTCATTTTTTTTATAACACTTCAAAGCATTTTGTGATTGTAAACAAGTAAGATTCAGGAGAAGTAAATATTGGAGGTCAAACTTATATTCTTAATCATAAATATTAACTATCAAGTACCATTTCAAATATTCAAGGGTCGTATTGTTGAGGAGTTTCTTATATTCATTGAGAAATTTAACTATTGAACTGTAAGTCACATTGTACAGGAACAATATTCTTTCTAACTAAATATCCAAATAGTGGATCTGGCAAAGTTTGGGATTTTTATATAACATTGTACTTTAATCATAAATCATTTATTCTGTTGCCTGTCCTCAAATGAAACTTAGTTGGAAGAAGCAATGTAAAGATCAATATATTTTCTGAAATAGGTAAAAATCAAATAATATGATATAATTAATAATATATAATATAATATGATCATTACTGGATAAAATTTGGTAATTAGTAGGAAAGCTTAATGAACTGTAAAGGACTTTAGTTTTGTGAAGAGTTAAGTTTCCAATGAAAATTCCTAATTCAGTGACCTGTTTTTAATATAAAACATTTGTAAAGAAAAAAAAACCATTATAATATTTATAGATCTTAAGCTACCATTTCAAAATGGATACTTTGAAGTATTCTTCTTTCTGATGAAAAATATACACACACAAAAAATTGCAATAAGATGATAAAAGCAAATCCAGTTGTTTAGCCTTATTTTTACTAAGTGGGATCTAGAGTTGCCAGCCTGCAAATGGAAGGACTCTTCGATCCACAATAAGCAGAGAGATTATTTTTTACCAAATGTCCTTTCCTGTATAAGTCCAGACATCTTGGGAGAGCAGGGGACTAGAATGAAAAGAATAAATTATTACACTTATGTCTGTGGGAGCAGGACTTACCTCATCAGTTTTTGGAATCTCATAATGTGTTTATACAAATTTAGATTTTAGATTGTTTTGAGTATATGATTTGTAAATTTGAGATTTTCAATGGTATGCTAATTCAATTCTAGCTGTTAAGATTTTTGAAATACACAGTCTGGGAATCAAAATGCTTGTTTAATATTAATCCTTCTAGGATTTTTTGCTGAATAACTAAGTAATATTATATGAGAAACATGACACCTTTCTTGAGCAATTTCAAAAATAGAAAAACAATATATAAGCTGTGTATAATTCAAAATAGATTGTTTATCTTGAAATGTCTGTTAAGGCATTACTTCAGTTGTAAGAAATAGAAGGTAAACCATCCAGAAATGCAGTCAAATAATGCTTAGAAGTAGAAATTATTATTTTTGTTGTTTTATTGGTACTTGAGAAAAGTTAAATTTGCAACAATTAACTGAAAATGCAACTCTAAATAAAAAAAACAAAACTGCCTACATATGTGCTTGCTACTTTCTCTCCTTCGATTTAGCAGTGTTTTCTATATTTGAGGAAATTCTCTCATATATTACGAGTAATTAGAGCAAAATATTATAATAGTACTTGTGGGTGCTATTATTTTTAAATGAAAATCATCTGTGATTCCAAACTTTCATACTTGGCATATCTAGAAATTGACACTATCTGTACTCTGCTTTTTTTATTCTTGGTGGTTTGATTTTACTTTTCGATTGCTCACTGTTGCAATCTTTTCTGTTATTTTCTTGAATTTCCAAAGTTCCAAAAAAGAGCAAATTTATCAAAAGTTTATCAAAAGGGAATGAGAAGAAACTTACTGGAAGAAAAGATGCAGTGGCTGAAGATTGTGAAAAGAGGATATCATTTTCAGATAATGAGCCTGGTACTAGATTAAATTTCTTGTTTATAGATGCCAATATTTAATGTTAGCTGTGATGTGTTGTGACTCAAAATTAATTTACCGGTATTCTAGTAACAATGCTTTTACTTTGTTAGTAACAATGCTTTCACTTGGTTACTAATTTTTCTGATCAAGTAAGTATGAGTCGTTGCCAATTATAATCTCAAGGGGAGCGAACTTTCTAAAATGATGGGCCTAATTTGCATAAATGTAAGATTAATTAATCTGTCATCTATAAGCAGAATTGAAAATATTTTAAATTTGAAAATCTATTGAATCACTATGAATCAGTATATTTAATCGTATTTACTCTTGGACTACTTTTAGATGAGTCTTTTCTAAACCTTAAGCAGTCAATAAAAACGCTAGGTGGACAGTTCCTGTGTTTTTATGAAATATTTAATTCTATAAATTGGTTTATAATCAAAAGCCATGCACATAAGCCATTGTTAAAAGACTTTCCAACATGATTTAAGTTAATATTTAAATACACCATCTTGAAAAATTACAACAATCTTGCTATGATTCAAATTAAGTTAATGACAAGAATATGAGAAATCTGACTTCTTTGATGGCCAGTCAGTCAAGCGAAAGCCCATGTTGTAAGGCTACATTTTTAAAAAACTAGTCCTATAAAGAAGCTATGTGTATTATACAAAGGTGATGTTAGTTCTTCATCTAAATGATTGACCTTCTGTTGCAAAAATTATTGAGTTCTTTTGAAATATGTTGGTGAATATTTTGTGTAATCTTAGGAAAATTATACTCCAATTATATTTATAAAAGTGATTTATTCATCTGCATATTTAGGATTTATCAAACAGCTAAATAATTATTCTCTCTGTACTGCAGTTCAATTTGCGTTGTTCAAAACAATATATGTAACCCACCCTTAAAAATGTTAATTAGGCAATACCATATTTTTCTGTTTTGTAATTAAATTTGTTGTATTTTTCAGTAACATAATTTATCCTTAAATACAATTACATTTATAAGACAAGTAGATCCGAGGTCCTGTAGTGTGAATCTAGGTTTTTTGTTTTTTAAATTATCAGTGGAATAAATGAGAACTGGATGTTCATTTGTTAACAGTAATCTAGAAAATAAACTTGTCATTTTGTTGTGTTAATGAATTTAATTGACATAAAAATGTGAAGTATTCTGTGGAAAGCATACATTGGAAATATTACTTGTCACATCACAATTCTTGGGTAGCTTTTTAGACCAAATGCAATGTATAAAGTGTTTTGAAAATGGAGATTTTAAGTAGGCAAAGTATTTGTAGCCATCATTCCATGTATTTCTGTGTTTGAGTATAGATTTATCAATCTTCACTCCCCTTCCCCTTGGCTATGTTTTAAGGTATATGTGACACCAGCAATAGCTTTCTGAAAAAACGGAAACTTTCTCCTTCTATTGAGGAATTAGATGAAGATTTTGGAGAAGACCTCCAGCTTCCGCAGCTTCATGGTGTTTCTGTCTCTTTAAGCAAAGATAGTTTGGAATCAAATGGTAAAAGTGCTTCTGGCATTAAACATCTCTTTTACTATGCTACACTTTAAGAATTTGCTAACAAATGTATTGCAAGCATAGACTACCGGTAATTATTTTTTAAAGTGGTTTTTATGTTGCATAGTTCTGAAGAAATAAAATGGTCACTTCAAAATAATATTACATATTTATTTTTACCCTGGTGCCACAATTTAAAATGCACTGTGATTGATTCAAGGAGTGTTTTTCAATTCCGCTCTAGAAAATACATAGGCTTTTGGTTTCTATACTAGTTGTATAATTGCCCCAGTCCAATAGTTCATTCAAACCATATGAGCTCACAAAACTATCCTGCTATACAAAGACAACTCATGGTTTTTTTCCTCTTTTTTTTCTTTTTTTCCCCACTGGGAACCAGTCTGCCCACACATTCCTTTGTAGTCTTGAATTTACTTCCTATGTTTAAACAAATGGGAATTTAGAACCATATGCTAATATTCTTCTTTAAAATGCCTGAATGTCATTTGGCAGTTACAGTACTAAGGTATAAACACACACGGTCATATATATTTTGATACTTTTATCATTTAGATTCAGTTGTTGCTTTGGGACCCAGTGAGAATATTTTGGGAGATGGATTGGACACTTTGGAAGAAGAAGAAGAAAAGGAGAAGTTTTTTGCTGACCTTGAGAAAGGAGCATCCTCTACCATAGACTACTCAAAATTAAATAAGGAACTAGATTCTAATGATTCTGAAATCCTGCACACATTTTTATGGTAAAGTAAACAAAGATAACAAGAGTAATTATATGATGAATTGCAGTAGTTTGGAAATATAACAATGAAACATTGTGAAAACAAATTGTGCTAAATAAATATTTATACTGTATTGTAGCATTGAAAAGTAGGATGGAGTAAGAAAATAATACCTTATGGATAACAAAAGGAATTTGAACAGGAAAGTGAGGTTGAAAGTTGGAAGCAAGCATATATGTATGCACAGACTAGAAAAATGGCTTACCATTTGTGATTCTGTTCATTTATGAAACTGTTCACCTTTCAATGTGAACATACATAAGACATAAATCAATTGAAAAAATGCTGGCCTTTAAAGGCCTAACTCTGCCAGCTAGCTTGGGTTCCAATAGGGAACATCACAGTGGAAGTGGTTGATCAAGTAACAACAGATCCCACCTCTCTCCCATCCGGCTCCCTCCCTATATTTAATTGGATCATAATGTTTGGCTTGTATATGTACCTTTTTATGGTTATAAGCCAACCAGTTACTCTGTGGTAAGATGGCCAAATAAGTAAGTAATTAAGTAAGTAAAGTAAATAAATAAATTCATACATACATGCATACATACATACATACATACACTGTGGCCATCCATATTTTTACAGTATTTTTCTTAGGTCCAAACTAGGATTAATGCAGATACAACCTAGGAGCAATACAATAGTAATTGAATACTGGGCTAGACTGAGATTTAGTCTTTATTAGTGAAGGAATTTTCACTATTAAAGCCCTAATGGACTAAAATATTTTTGAATTGTATATCTATAAATATAAGTAAAGCAAAATTGGTGGTTATAGCTTCTTTTTTTAAAAAAACATACAGATTCTGTATTCTAAAATCATCTTTGGATCTGTATATTCACAAACTACTTCCACCCATCCTGCCTGCCTTTAGTTGCTTAGGAAAAATTTGGGGGTGGTTGAAAGGAATTTTTTTGCTGTTAAAACAGCATTAGAATGAATATCCCCAATCAAGTGTAAAGAGAAAAATATTTTGTCATTCATAATATTTTGCAGCAACCAGCCTCAAGTGAAACAGACAAAAGAAGAAAATGACAATGAAGGTATGAGTCATGAAAAATCTGGTAATTTCAAACAATTTGCTTAGTAACCTATATTTAATTATTGTTTACTTACAGAGTATTGATTTCCAAAGGATGTTGTCAATTTATTATTTCATTGTACAGATTCATGAAAGCCAGTCATGAGATGTTATGTTAATTTAAAGGGCAGTTTCCCATTAGTCAAGAGTTATTTGAGACAAATAAGAAAATATTATTGCCATTAGTTGGATTCAGAGAATCTGTTACTTTGCAATAGAATGTAAAGGCTTTATGCAACCAGTGATTGTTGAATAGGTTTGGGTTTGTTTTTTTCCCAGTATCTGCATATATACTTTAAGACAAAACTAGACACAGTTTAAATAGAAAGAATTTAAATCATATCTTAATGCTTGCTTGCACCATTACAATTCAGTGAAAAACCTGTAACATTCTGTTATTCCTGTAATATTATTCAATTTATAAGCACAATTACATAGCTGGCTATTCTGCTGGCAGAAGCTATAACTGAAAGTGTTCCCTACTGTTTGATCTGATCCAATAAAGAGTGAAATAAATCCATGGAAAGGAAAACAGCATTGTTTCTCTTATTTCTTTTGAAGAACTAAATACAGACTTTCCTGCAAACTTTCAGGTGATTATAGTGAGGATTTTGAAGAAAATTCAGAGTGTAATGAAGACAACAAAGCTGAACAGGTGGTCACGTCTGAAGCTACTGTGAGCATTTGTGATAAGTACAATCACTTCCTACTTTAAATATTATGGTTTCAATGTTTTATCCGCCTCTGGACTTTCCTAGTTATTTACATTGTTGTTTAAAGCTTGTCTTTTGAGATGTAAGGACCACTGAACTCAGTGGACTATGCATCCAGGTGAGCAGTCATGGGACTCCATGCACTGAAACCCCAAATGTTCAAAGATAGAAATGTGCCATACTGTTGACTTTTAATGCATTGATTGGCTTTGCTCCTGAAGATACATATAGCTTATAACATTTCATATCTGGAATCTAATTATGGAATCTAATTATGTTCGGGGCTCTTCAGGCAGTTTATACTTCTGGAATCATAAAAAGATAGATTACCACTATAAAGCAAAACTATTAGAAGGATAAAAGAGCAATAAGGGTTCGGCATCTATGCCAAAATCACATAACAATAATGATATGATCTTGATGCCAAACTCTCTTGAGACATACACACTGTTTGTAATATATTTTTAAAACAGATTTGGAAATCACAGGACCCTGTAATGGTAGAGCAAGGAATATCCAAAGGCATATGTTCCTTATTTAATAAAAGCTGAGTCAAGTTTCTAATATTTAAATGATAAAATGTATTATCAATCTGTACAACATTAAACTTTATATATGAAACTTCTAAATATGAACAAATGGGCATGTATATGAATAAATAATACATTCTAATCCAATAGTATAAAATATTACCATCTAAATTTTCTTGTATTCATAGCCATTTTCTCTGCTTTGTATTTTCAATGTCCACTCTGATGTATTTCCAGCATAGATGAAGCATTGTGTTCAGTTTAAAAGCACTGAATGTATTAATCAGTTTTCTACACCAAAATCATTCAATAGCAATAATGCTTAAAGTTATATACCACTCCATTGTGCTATAGCATTTTTGGAGTGGTTTACAAATATCAGTACATTGCCCTCAACAATCTGGATGCTCATTTTACCAACCTCGGAAGCATGGTAGGCTGAGTCAGCCTTGAGCAGGTCAGGTTTGAACTCCAGGCTGTGGGCAGTTTGCCTGCAGTACTGCATTCTAACCACTTTGCCATCATGGCTATTAATTGTTTGGCTGTGCCCAGAACAGAGAAAAGTATAGTGATTGGAATGATTTGCACATGTATTAATTACTTCCAAATATTATTTCCTTAAAGTATTATTTAATTTTTGATTTACTTTTTTTGAAAATAGTACTGATTTTGCTTATTTTTTATACCCAGAATTATAACTACAATTTTTAATAGTTATATATATTTTGACTTGATCTGTGGTGGGATTCAAATTTTTTTACTACCAGTTCTGTGGGCTTGGCAGAGGAAGGATACCGTAAAATCTCTAGTCAGAGGTAGTATTTGCCGGTTCTCTGAACTACTCAAAATTTCTGCTACCAGTTCTCCAGAACTGGTCAGAACCTGCTGAATACTACCTCTGGACTTGATGCGACTTAAATTTTATGCAAATGAAATATTCAGTTTATAGTACATCAAAATTTTAAGTTGTAAAATGATAAATTACTTCAAGAAAATTTCCTAATTCCTATTCAATTTTTTTTTTTTTTATGTGTAGGAGATTTATATTATTTATTTATATTATTTCATTTTCTAGGAGGAAAGGACAAGCATGCTGGCTAAAGGTACCAAATTCATATAATATGAAATATATATTATAAAATGAATTTGATCTTGAATTTGAGAGATAAAATATCAAACATAATGGGCCCATATATTTGAATTTGTTTCGATGCCAGTTGTAAATCTATTAGCAAAGTAGACTTTAGAAATGCTTTATGGATATCTGAAAAAGTCAGTAATTTTCCTTTAATTCTACTTATCATAGGGCTGGCTTCCCCATAGAATAAAAGCAACCAAGATTTATTATTAATCCCGATTTTTATTAGAAAAGGTTGTAAGAATACTTTCATGTCACTGTAACTGGAAAAATCACATATCAGTCACTGTAACTGGAAAAATATTTTACAGATTTTTGTTTATACAACTAACTTTGCCTAGGAGTCATTTTCAAAGACTGGTCAAAAATAAAAATGGTAATGTAAATAAACAATTGACATCAACATTTATTTTTCAATTTTGGAAATATTTTAAAGTTTAAAATAACAATTTATGAGTATATATTGGAGCTGTGTACTTTAATATTAGTGGCAAACTTCAGGAGAACACTCATCAGTCTCTATAAAAAAAAACATACTACATACTGGGGGAAAGTTCTGTCCCTTTGTATATATGCTTCAAGAAATCCCACTGAGTGACACAGCTTTCTTCCTAATAATTGATGTTGCAATCTTTTCCCCAACCATTTCCTGTAAGCATGAGACATGATTAGATCCTATTGTTGAATTAGCAAGTTTGGTTTGCATTTTAATATTTTTTGCAAATAATTTATGGTTGTGAATGGTTTATCATTTTATATATAATTTAATCTTTTTCATTTCATATTTAAAGCTTTTTATATTTTAATATATTTGTTAAATGTTTATTATATTATTTTAAAGTTTCTTATCGAAACAATTTTTGGAATGTCTACCTATTAAATTTTACTGCATGTTTCCCACTCCAGTGTTACAGATTGAGCGTAATATTGGCATTACTTTTTCTTTATTTACACCAGGGGTGTCAGACTCAATTTCATTGAGGGAAGGATCAGGACTGTGGTTGACTGCGCAGTGGAGGGGATTACCGATTGGGTGGGTGTGGCTGAATGAGTGGCCATGGCCACCATAATGTCACTCATTGGGCATGGCTGATTGGGTGAGCATGGCCAGATTGATACCACTCTCCAAACTGCTGGCATGTTTCCTCATTACGCTGGGTAGACTGGGCCAAAGCCACGGTGGCTCAATTTTTCCTCTTCACATTGGGTAGACTGGGCCAAAGGACGGCCCCTTATACTTTCCAGGATGGCCCCATAGGCTGGATCTGACCACATCTCAGGCAGGATCCTGTCCACAGGCCTTGTGTTTGACATCCCTGATCTACACTAATTTGGAGCAGATACAATTATTCTTCCTTTGTAGTTCTTCTGGATTCCCAGAAGTCAGTTTTAGAAACTCCAAAAGCCAATGAACAGCAAGATGCAGCTATGATAGAACAACATACAGCTCAAGAAATTACCGTAGAAGAAATGATTGGAACAGGCAAGGCTACTTTTTGTTTGTTAATTATTCCTTCTATTGATCGCGCTCTAAACTGATATGGGGCAGGAGCAATCTGTCTCAATTCATTTGGGTTCATTAAAATTACTGTTTGGTTGTATCCAATAATATTTACTGTAAGTATCCATCTAAGCAAAACAAAACTTCCCACTGACTTCCCATTGATTTCAGTGGCAGAAAACCCAGTATTTAAAATCAAAGGGCCTTAAAATATGCAACTGTAATTTAGATACTGTGTTTTTCCCCCACACATACTCAAATACCTCTAGCCCTATGTGCTGAATCTAGTTTTGAGATGAAGGAAAATGCAAGAAAAAGCAGGAAATGCTACTTTCCCGTTCTTTGGTCTTATTAGCTATTGAATTTAAGTTATAGTACTGTCTGTAGATATAACCTACATTTTTTTTTACATGAATGCTTATTTGATGGGTTAGAATCTGCTGTTACAATCTGACACAATTACATTTAAATGTATTTATTAGAAATACCATAATCCTGTTGATGAAACTCATCTCCAGATACATTTGAATTTGAATTTGAATTAGAAGATACTTTATAATAAAACCATAGATGGGATTGCAATGAAAGGGTATAATAGCCTGTTGCCATGCCCTTTGTCAGAAGTTCCTAACAATGGAAAAAATCAGAGCTATTTCCCTTTCCCTTTGCTCACTCATAAAATCTGCTCTGACCCTGAAAAATCCTGAACTAAATTGAATGCCTGCAAGGGGTTAAAAGTCCTGCTGCCTGATCAAGCTTTGGCCCTGTGTGACATTGGAATTTTGCTTATGTCACACTAGGTTAGTAGTGCTGTTATTTTACTGAATTGCTCCTCATGAATATTTTATTTTAGCCTACCGCAGCTGGAAACATTTAATTTTTCTCTTTTCAGGTATTTCCAGTGGGCAAACAAACAGCGACATTGAAGCCTTACAGCAAGCTTACCGTCATGTTGAACAGTCTTTAAGAGCTACAGATGAACAGGATGATGAAAAAATGGAAATGGAAGAAAGATTAGTCAATGACACTTCACAAAATGAAGAAAGCTGCCCCCAAAATACTTCCATTACTAATTCTGGTAAATTCTGGTACTTCCCAAGATTGTTTTCACTTAAATAAAATATATTATGATCGCTGGACTGTGTTCTCAATCACAGCCCCCATCCAACTATATAAATAGCTCCTTCCATGATAATACTAAAATTTCCATTGCTATTGCTGCTTTGCTTTATCTCTGATGACATCATTGTTTGCACCAGAACCCACCTCTGTGAATTGTGATCTCACGTGACATTATGTCGCTGATTTTCAAAATTGTGCTAATGAAGCTAATTACATGACTCATGTATGATATCAGACTATTATTCTTCTAGAAAGGAGGGTAGGCCATTATTTCATGGAAAAGAAATTTTTGTCATTGAGCCTGATTCTTGTGAGTTATTCATGCCCAAAGCCAGTATTATGAGGTTACGTTATTCATGCCTAAAGCCAATGTTATGAGGTTTCCCCACCCTTTTTAGGGGCTCTGTGAATAGGATGAGCAATTCATTTTCTTATATTGTAGTCATTGTGCAGATTGTTTCTTTCATGGAATAAAAATCTTTCATGAAATCTCTTTCATGAAACTTCTCAAAGAAGAAACATGTTTTATTTGTAGAATGTAAAACATTTTACAAATTTGACCATGAAATTTAAAAAACTAAATGTTTTCCTTTAGTTTTTTTTTAAATATATCAAAGGATGCATAACATACTATTCTGTTGGTAAGAAAGTTAAATCTCTAAATAAAGTTCAAGAAATTAAAAAAACAACTAAACACTGGCAGCTCATTCAGTTAAGTCAGTTAAACATAGATGGATACTGTAATGCAGGCCAGCATAATTGGTGTTGTAGTTTTCTGGCATATGGAAACACTTTTGAAGCACAGTCTAGGCATCCAAGAAAATATATTGAAAGCTATACTTTATATCTTGATTTCCTGTCTGATGATTGTGAGTTTTTTCCTCAGCTTGCAGGATTTTATTTTTTTGACATCTAACAAAATGAGTAAATGCCATAGTTAGCCAGTGGATTTATAATCTCTTGGTGGCAGCAATGGCTGTTCAGTTATTCAGTGTGATCTGATATTGGCCTAGCATTCCAATAAATTTTGTTACTTAAATATTTAGTTGATTTCTTAAATAGAGTTAATAATATAGATCTAATGTGCTACATGGTTAAAGTGTTGAAACCTGGACTCTGTTGTACAGAAACTCACTGTGATTTGTGACCAGTCATTGTTTCTCAGCTCAACCTTTCATGCAAGATTGTTACTGTAGAAAAATAGGATATACCACTATAAGAGCTGTGGCGGTGCAGTGGTTAGAATGTAGTATAGAATGCAGGCTAACTCACTCCAGGAGTTCAAACCCCACCAGCCTCAAGGTTAACTCAGCCTTCTATCCTTCCGAGGTGGTAAAATGAGGACCCAGATTGTTGGTGGCAATGTGCTGACTCTGTAAACCGCTTAGAGAGAGCTGTAAAGCACTGTGAAGTGGTATATAAATCTAAGTGCTATTGCTTTAAAACCCTGAATAAAAGGTATTATATTATTGCTAACATATTGCATATTGTAGGTAATTAAATATAAAATTTCAGTATAATACCATTCAGTAGCATTCTTTACTAACCAAATCACTAAACCAATAATCACTAAAAAAGTCATACTTTAGAGAATTACTTCAAATTTGTTTTTATTAAGTTTTTATCTCACCTTTAGGACATTTTTGAAAGTTATAATTGTATTCTCACAATTATGAGGAAGCTTGGGCACAGAAGTAACAATTCCCGAAATCACCCAATATACTCTATGGCTGAAATTTGATCTCACTGTTTCATGCCTAGTATTAAGAATAGGAAGGCTGCTATAGAAAATAAATATATTAAAGATTGAAGCAAACTATGGTTATAAAAAAAATAAAGCTTCAGTAGGTTCATTGTTGTCATTAGGAGGTCACAAATTTCCTCAAAGAAAAAAAGCTGAAAATAATGCTTGTTTTTAGTTTAGTTTACTATTCCTTTTGTGTAGATAGCCAATGTCTTCCAGAAATGTACAATAAAATGTGAAACCAAAGTTACTCAAAACAGTTTAAAATCAGTGGTTAATACACTGCATTAATTACTGCAGAATGCAATAAGATGGACATAACAAACCAGTCCCAATATAACCAGGTATTATTTATGCCAACCTGTTAGTAATTTCTGACCAAAAAATGAAATTTCATTCCAATTTTATTTGAAAATACTTTTGCTACAGAAGATATAACAAATATGTTGTTTTCTATCTTCTATCTAGATTTGCCCACCATAGAAGAACTGATGAAACCTATCAGAGCAGATTCATCTTTTGTCAAGGGATTTGAACTGGAGCCTATTAGGTATTCATTCTGGAAAATGTATCACATAACCAATGAAATGCTCATGTTTTTTTTCTTTAATCCTTTTTAAAGTGAAGTTATTACTACCAAAGTTTTAATAGGATATAATTGGCTCCTTGAGTATATTATTCATAAGATTTAAATATATCTTTGCTGCTAACATCTGTTTAATTTACCTGGACATATATGAGATACTTTTGTATAACTGCTACAAAATGATTTGTTATTAATGCCATTATTGTTTAGTTCTGTCCTGCAGGATCAATTAATTGTTTTACTGAAGTTTGTGGACAATTATATAAAACTAGTGTGCAATTCAGTATCAAATGTCCATATTTTTTCTATAAGCTATTATTAATAGAAACCACAAATTTATTCATATACAGCTTTCTTTCTCTTCTATCTCATAGTCCTGTGAAAGTCACACAAGATCACGCAGATGGATTAATGAAGCTGTCTAAAGAACATCCTAATGATACTTCAATGGAATCCCAAAACATTGGCTGCCTTTTAAACCATCACGGTGAACAAGAAAATACTTCTGTTTTAGAAGTTGCAAATGAAAGTAGCAAAGATAGTCCTCATCTGAAAGTTATCAAGGAGAGATTAGCTGATAAAATTAAACATGATGTTATGAAATTAAGCACTCAGTCAAATTGTTCAGCACTCTACCATGAGAAGAAATCTGGACAGGTGAGCAACTTTTCCTTGTCATATTTAAGGTACAAAGAAGCAGGAAAGTCAAGAGTTTTTTTCTGTAGCTATCGCCAGTCCAAAATAAGCCGTTAAACAAAAGGCAACCTTTCAAAAAAAAAAAAAAGGAACCAATAATCAGCAGGACAAATCTAATTCATAACCCCAAAATTAACAAATAAGTATCAACAAGAAGCCATCACTGAAGACTCAAAAAGATCCAGCTTAGTAACAGAGTTTAATACTTGGGTACAGCTGCTGAGAATTTTGCTGGTTGAAACTCTGTTCCTATTCTTCCAACCTATACTCCCTATTTCTTACTTATCTCCCGCTTTCCTCATTTTTCTTGAAACAGCTGATTTCTAGGATTGTGAAATACGACTTTCAAGACATATCTGTTGACCACTTTGATTAGGTTACTGCTTAGGCAACTGAATACCTACTTGTTTCCATGATTTTATATATGATGTTTATTTATTTGGGATATAATCAAACTAATACAATTTTGGTAGAATTTATTTGGTAGAATTAGAGTTAAAAGTTTGTCTTGCTGTTCTCTAGAAATATAATTCAGTGATTACGTAACTTTATATACTGAGCCTTTATTTTACATTCTGAAACCAAACTGGTCAATAACATAGATGTATGTGTTGTTTATAGGTGCATCAACCCAACACTTGGAATAAAGAGAATCCAAATGTAATACCAAATAAACAAGTAATGTATAAGAGTAGTAAAAACACAATGATTGTTCATAGAAAGAAACATTTGGATGGATCACATAGTTCTGTTAGAAGCTCTGGATATGGAAAACCCAGTTCTTCGGTAAAGCACTTTCCTACTGTTAATGAGAAGACATTGAAGGAAAGCAAGAAAAATCCACTTCTGAAAGTCAAATCTCCTCCAAAGCAGAAAGGTATATTTATAAAACATTTTAAATTGATATAATATGATATGACATAATATGATAATATACATAAAGAAACTATTAAATGCCATGATAACTGATCTTTTTGGCACATAATAATTATTCCAAGAAATATAAAGTATCTAAATAAAAAATTATATAGTCCTTGTTCCATTTTTTTTTAAAAAAAGACATTCAGGCAGTCCTCGACTTATGACCGCAATTGAACCCAAAATTTCTGTTCTTAAGGGGACCATTTGTAAAGTGAATTTTGCACCATTTTATGACCATTTCTGCCACAGTTGTTAAGTGAATCACTGAAGTTGATAAGTTAGTAACATGGTAGCTAAGTGAACCTGGATTCTCCATGGACTTTGCTTGTCAGAAAGTTGCAAAAAGGTGATCACATGACCTTGGAACACAGCAATGGTCATAAATATAAACCCAGTTGCCAAGTGTCTGACTTGTGATCACATGATCATGGGGATGCTACAAAGGTTATAACTCTGAAAAATGGCCATTAGTCACTTTTTTCAGTGCTGTTGTAACTTTAAACAGTCACTAAATGAACTGTTGTAAGTCAAGGACTACCTGTAATTGATTGTTTTCCTTTCAAAGGCATATCAGTGACTAAAGTAATTCAGACAAAACCCCATTCACTCTCCCCCAAAAGAAATGATTCTACTGACCCTGGACAACCATCTCCAGATGGATTTTCACCAGAGGCTAAAGAAACTGACAGCCAGGGCCACAAGGTTAGTGATACAACCACTGTTCTTTGACGGTATTTTTTTTTAAAAGGAGAATGATCAAGAGATGAAAATGCTGACTATGAGGAAGGTTCTTTGTTCGAAGTATGCTTTATGTCATTCACAGTTTGGCCTCATTGAGCAACTGTTTGCAGTTATCACGGTAATGAAGAAGTAACTTTACTACCAAGCTTTGCTTTACAACCTTCGCTGTAAAGCAAGGGTATACTTTTTGCAAAGCAAAAGAAAGCTGAAGTAAAATAGTAAGCACCTTTTCCGTTTCACTCTGACCACTTGGCTTGCTGACTGAGTTTCTGGTTCCAATTGTAGTCACTAAATGAGGACGCCTGTATACTCTCCTCAGATGTGAGAAAGGAAAATGAACATACAGTTTGGCATTATTCATATATACAGTTAGCCCAAACCGCAGCACAATTTTTTTAATAACTCTAGTGCCACCATAGACCATCACTGGATTCATAATATGTGCATTGGATTCCATTAATAGAACTCATAAATTCAAGGAAGGGGGAAAAATATTTTTGATTTTCTCAATCTGCAGTCCCTCAGTTTACTCAATACCTTATTTTGGGCACAGGTCCTTCTTGCAAACAGGATAGATTGGAATTTCAATGTAGGAGGCTTGTCTGAAGAAGAAATACATTAAATCCAAACTATAGTAATGTTTATCTCATTTATATCCTTATTTTTATAAGACAGCTTTGGGAAATATTGAATTACAATTTCCAGCAGCCTAAACCATTAGGGATACAGGGACTAAGATTCTGAGCTTGTCAATCAGAACGCTGGCATTCAACGGTTCGAATCCCTAGTGCCGTATAACGGAGTGAGCTTCCGTTACTTGTCTCGGCTTCTGCCAACCTAGCAGTTTGAAAGCATGTAAAAAATGCAAGTAGAAAAATAGGGACCGCTTTGGTGGGAAGGTAACAGCGCTCCGTGCATCTTTGATGTTTAGTCATTCCGCCCACATGACTGTGGAGGTGTCTTTGGTCAGTGCTGGCTCTTCGGCTTAGAAACGGAGATGAGCACTGCCCCCTAGAGACAGAAATGGCTAGCACGCATGTGCAGGGGAACCTTTATCTTACCTTAAACCATTATGATTATTGCTGAAAATTCTGGAGATTGTGCAATTAGCTGGAGGAATAATAGATTCCCCATTTTTGCTTCAGGGAGCTTAGGCCAGCTCTTGTGTTTTCCCATCTTTATACTTATTCATTTTAATTAAAATAAGTTTGGATGCATTCAATTGCTTTCTCAAGCATAGCACTTGTTTGTCTCTATGTACTTGAGTTAATTTGCTTCTGTGCAAAAAATGATGCATTTTCCTAATGAACAGCAGTGTTTTAATTCCGCTCTACAGTATAGAAATATTTTGTATACTAGAACAGGCTTGTAAAATATTAAACATTTCATTTTTTATATGAAAAAAAAGCCTGAAAAGAAAATTAGCAATTGAATTTGATTCTGGGTTCCATATCATACGTATTTTGTGTGTGTTATTAGGTAGCTTCAATTTCCTCCTTTCATAGTGAAAGAGAACTTTTTTTACTAAAAAGAGCGCAGGAAGCAGAGGAAAAATTGACTGTAGCCAATACTTTGATTGAACATCTAAAATCCACCTCCCTGCAAAGAGAGAAGGAAATGGAGGCAAAGATTCTGGAAAGGAAAGTGCAGCAAGATAAAGAGTTGTCTCATTTAAGCCAAGAAAATTATGTTCTTCAAACCCAGGTACCATCTTATATTCTTTATATTCTGCTTAATAAATAGCATCTCTTTTGGTATATTCCACTAAAACAACATTTATCTTACATTTGATAAAAATGCCCATGAAACTACCCACCTTACTCATTTTTTTGGAGATGCAACTCAACCAGTTGTCATGCAAGATTGTCTTTCTACTCTTATCCAGTTTTATGAATTGAAATGTATATTACAAAACAAGAAAAAACTACTATTCAATTCCTAGTAATTACAGAAATATGTGGCAGTTTTATAAAATCAGATAAACCCATACTCAACATATCAGCTACTTGGTATATGAAATCAGAGTATAGATGTGATTCTTCGTGTTAATAACATTTCAATAAATGATGTCTATATTCTATTTCTCAATTATATATATATGTGTGTGTCCGTGTGTATGTTTTTTTAAGTTTTCGTGGGTTCTTACATGTGTGCTGTTCAGCTTCCTTCGGGTATTATCCCACGTCATTGTAGTTGTGCTTTTATATTCATTCAGCATGCATGGAAAATTATTTTTTTTCAGCGTTTTTATAAGATGAGCTTAATGCTTAGGCATTTTCTTCATAGCTAAATAATATAAAAGACCTAAAAAAAGAAACAATGTGGGCAAATATTCAGGAGAAAAATCCTAATGATAAAGAAATGTTGAAAGAAATCCAAAAAGAAATGCAGAATCAAGAGATTCTTCTCCAAGGATACCACCAGGTAAAGATCATACAATTTTGTGACTCTGGGCCTTTTGTCCTGCCTACCAAATCTGTTAGACAGCAGTTTCCATTGCAGCAATAGTTGTCTTGGCAAAACAAGAAGCTGAAGAAATCAGAAGCAAAATAATTTTATTTTTGGAAAATTTAGTTTGAAGCCTTACCAGTATTTATTTGTCATTTGTTAGATTCATAATCAGCTTTTTCTCCATGCAAATTAGACATTCCGAAATAGTTTTGAACTGAGAAATAACTTTGGCAAGGCATCTAGTGTTTTAATATTAAAATAGATTTAAACCCGGCCTCCTCTAGTTCAGTATCTTAATACTTTACTAGCTTTCTAATGTCCTGTTCCTGAGAGAAAAGGATACCTTTTGATTTTTCAAATTAATAATTGATGGTAAATGAACTTGGTTCTTAAGAAGTAAATAAATTTATGCACAACAATCTACATTATGTTTGTATGAGTACTTAGTATGACAAGTCAAGACTAAATTTCAAATGTATAAATTTGAAAATTCTTAGTAAATTTCTTCATGTCATAATCTCTTAGGTGAAATAATATCTGTATAATTTGTGTCAGGAAATAAATAAGCAAATATATCCTGGTGCCAATTTTTGACTGTAACTGGTTCTGGTCATCCTACTCTGTTGATAATCCTCTTGTTGAGCAGAGATTAAGCTTCCAGCTGTTTCTCCTGGTGCTCAATCAGCACATGTTCTTTCATTGAAGCAACATTTGAAACTAGATTTAAGGAGCAGTTTTTCCCTGTCCTCCTCTCAATTGTTATCATCTTATGTAAACTTTAAAACTATAAATGGTACACACACCAAAATGGTACACACCAAAATGTCAATGCAATGTAGCACTTTAATCTGGCTGTATTTAATTGTATGCAGAAATCCATAGCTTCTGTGCTACTATCCATACAACATTATTCATTTAATAATGTATGGATAGTATAATATTATTAAATGATTATGTGAAATGTTTCAAATCCTGTTCAAAGTAACAAAAAAAATGTTAGATTTGAATTGTTTTAAAGACAATTTGCACATTTATATGCACATTTATTCAGAGATAAGGTTCCTGGAGTTTGGTTATTGATTCAGGAAATTGAACACTGGATAGCAACCTAATCTGTTTATTGTGATATAAATTTTCTGACCCGGGGAGAATATTGGATGAGATCTGTCAACAATACTTTGATTTTATGTAACAAACTACTATTGGTCTGGTAATTAGAAACTACAGATACCGATGCATATCTTTTCACATAAACCCATAGTAACTAAGCTAATTGTTCTTTTTTAATAAAGGAGAATGAAAGATTATATAAGCAAGTTAAGGAGCTTCAGCTAAATAACAAGACAAATGAGGAAATTATGTTTAAAGAGAATCAGCGTTTGATGACTCAATTAGCAGCTTTACAGTGAGTTTATTCAAATGTATGGCAAAATATATGATGTTTGCATAAATTACTATTTCTGAGGTAAAGTAAATCAAGGAATGTGTCATTTATCTGGATATGTAATTCCTTTTGAACAAAAGTAGTACTTAGTTCCAAATAAACGTAATTGTGCTGTGTCTAATTTTTAAGCTAGTAAATCAGTTCTAGCCATTCCCACCAAAATTAGTGGCTTTAATCAAGCATTCTAATATTGGGTGGTAATTAGGTAAGAGTTACCTTTCAAATATTGCTTCATTTCTAAACTGTATAAAGTGGCTAGAATTATATTGATAGATATGCCTTTTTTTAACCTAGTACTTTTGAAAAGGTTTTGCAGAAAAAAGCCATTTTAGAGAAGCTTGAATCACGACAGATTTCTTATTAAGTTTGGAAATAAACCATCTAATATAAAGTTCTGAATCTCATCATCATCTTGCTATTCGAATTGAATAGCTTCAAAAAGGAAGTTATTCAAGAAATCCCATTATAGAAATTAAAAGCCATTATTCTGCTCAGGAATACCATCTAAATTATTCTGAGATATTCTTGTCATTTGCAATAAACAAAGAAATCAGCAGTAGAGTATGGATATACATATAAAAGTTGGATTCGTTTGCAGGACATATCCAAAATAGAAACACTTTCTATCTTAAATGTAAAACTCTACAAAAGTGATATATTTTTTTAATTTAAAATAGAGAGAAGCTGGAAAAAAATAATGTTTTATCAGTTGGAGTGCAGAATGATAAACCATCTGAGAATCAGAATTTCACAGACTTGATTTCAGAACTTCGAGCAGCCAAGGTAGGTCTTTTTCTAATTTGCTTTAATATTTAAAATATTGCCAATGTTCATCCCATCAATATGTAGATATATGACTAATTTTTATAATATCTCTATTTTAATATTCCTTCTAAATAAACACCATTGAACTGATAAAATATATTACTCTGATATAGCAAATCAACACAGAAAAATTTCTATTTGATATTTTCCTGTTCCTTTGTGACCAAATTATCATCCTTTTCCATTCAAAGTCTGCATCATATTTCCAGGAATCCCCCAAATTTCAGAAGCTTTCTTTACCCAAATAAAACTTCAGTTTATGGCTGGGGTCTAGTTTTTTCTTGTTGATGCCCCTAACAATTGGGCAATTTTTGAAAGATTTTATTGTTGAGGAGATTCACTTTATTTTCCATATAACACTTACGAAGTAAAACCACCATGACTTGACCAATCGTGAACTGAAATTGCAAATTATTTTTTTGTTTGCTTTCCTACTTTAAAACTAAACTGCATAATCTTGATTTTGTGGGAATGGCAGCTGTAAATGATTTAGTGACAATTCCACCTGGGCATTAGGACAGACTGATTTTTTTGTTAAAGAGAATATGGAGTATGTTGCTGGCAAAGACCTCTATATAGATCTGCCATTATTCCACACCATACGGAAGGCTCAATGGTTAATAACATTGTTTTGTCGGTCTTTTTTCTCTGATATCCCTGTGCTGGGGTGGGGTGGGGAACAAAGGCTACAGAAGGCAATTTGCTTGAAGAGAGAAAGCATCTAAAGCAAGATAAACAAGCCCTTGAAGTTGATTTGGCACAAATGAAGAAAGAGCGAGATTTGGCAAGAGCCCAGATTGTTTCTGCCTCAGGTAAACATCCTGTTTTCAGAAGACTATTTCCCAGTGAATAAGATTGCTATTTTATTGTGTTCTTAAAAATAGAAAATATTATATATGTTTAATATTCAGTGTGTTTGTGCAAGGGATATCTTTGATAAATATTTGTACAGCTCCAGCCTAAGTGTCTTCCATGCATATATGTATTCATATGTAGAGAACAGTCACACTAGTCTTCAAAGGATGCAGTGACTTCAATGTGAGGCATTTTGCTAGCCACTAGCAAAAGCACTGGGGGTGAGATGATAGCAGTGTTTCAATATCTCAGGGGCTGCCAGAAAGAAGAGAGGGTCAACCTATTCTCCAAAGCACCTGAAAGCAAGACAGGAAACAATGGATGGAAACCAATAGAGGGAAGCAACTTGGAATTAAGGAGGAATTTCCTGACAATTAGAACAATTAATCAGTGGAATGACTTGCCTCCAGAAATTGTGGATGTTCCCACACTGGAGGTTTTTAACAAGAGATTGGACATGACTGAAATGGTATAAGGTTTTCAGCCTGAGCCCCTGCTTCTAAAAGGATTAAGTATGAACAATTTTATCTCCTAGGTGAAAAATCATATGAAATGAAAATAATGGAAGAGTCCTACAAAAGTGAAATTAATCGCTTACAAAAAAGACTCCAGTGGTATGCAGAAAATCAGGACCTCTTGGATAAGGATGCAGCTCACCTCAGAGGAGCAAAAGAAGAAATCAATAAGCTGAAAGTAGAGGTGATTATAGCATCAAACATCACTAGAACTAAACCAATGCAAAGCAAAGGCATCAGGTGCCAGATCTCCTAATTGCCCCCCCCAGACAGCGTATTATATAGCCAGAAGTTCATGTATTCAAGGAAGAAAACACCCATTGCCTGACTACTTGGTGGGCAGCAGTAATGGTGACATCTTGCTTTTTATTATAAGCGTATAGTTTGGCCACTTACTGGCAAAACAAGGGAGGAAGATGAGCCCTAGATAAGCAATCAAGGTTTTCAGTGGAACTGTTTCAGAGTTCAGGTACTTTTCAGAGGCAGGTACTTTTGCTGAAGTTTCTTGTTTAACCAGAACTACATGATGGAATCAGCCTGGATTTCTGCTTGACATCCCAAGGTCTTAAGTTCAAGAGACACTGGTTTGTGTTCTAGCATAAAATTGTACTGTATTTAAGAGTTTTATATTTCTCTATTGAGAAGTAGCCAGAAAATGTTTAGATGGAGGCCTGGAATGCAAATTGTTAGTTGGCCAGGAATATAGCTTTTGCACAATCAATGTGCCCTAAATATGTTGAAATTTTTATAGTTCGAGAATATCAGATTACAACATTCATTCACAACAGAAGTGTGACTGAGTGAGATCAACTTCTGTAAATAAACTGTTATTTCGTCTATCATTTTTGTGATGATTTCTCTGTCCTGTGTAACATTTCCACAACTCCAATAAAAGGGAAGATACAATTTCAGGTTCATTATTCATATAAACTTCTCTTTTTCTCCTTCCTTCCTTCCTTCCTTCCTTCCTTCCTTCCTTCCTTCCTTCCTGTTCCTCCAATTGTAGTTTGCAATATATAAAATTAAATATAAATTAAATATTGCAACATGCAATATTAAATAGTTTGTATGCGTAAAACAAGGGAGACACAAGACAAGGGTATCCTCTCCTTTATTTTTATTAGCATTATTAGCTAATAGAGCTAGCATTAGAACCATAATCCAAATACATAAAAAATAGAATTCTATAAGTCAAATTAGTTGCACAAGTATATAAATTGAAATTATTTATAGTGCTATTGTACTCACAATCCAACCTCATTAAAGTCTCATTAAAAATGTTGATGGCAGATGATATGGTTCAATATCAGACAATCAAATCAATAAAACAGTCCCATGCTGATATGTAATTGATAGAATGAAAAGCAACTTGTACTATATATTGACTAGCAGGCTTTAAAATTATTGCTGTAAAGGTCAAATACTAAGAGTTTTTTAAAACAAAAAACAATACAGATCTACTGAAGAGAGATAAATTATTTGGTAATGTGAATGCTTTCATAGAGAGGATGACGTACTATCTCCTAATACTTCATCAGAACAAGGCACACCTAACATCAAGGGGAATAAGCGATTACTTATCTATGCCTAGATTCCATTCCTCCAGTTTTGATTAAGAAAAGTCTTCCATTAAAAAAAAATGAAAACCCTTTGTGTTACAGGAATGTTGAATGGATTGTGCAGGCCATTGTTTAGTGTACTTTTACTTGTATTGTACAGGTTGAAAAACTTAGAAGTGAAGCTGGGCATCATTCTTCCCAGCAAAGGACACGGCTAAAAAATAGGGCAGCAGATGCTAAACGGATTCAAGACCTTGAGCGGCAGGTATGTAATACGGTTCTTTTTCCTGTATTATCTTAGTATCTGCTTTCATTAATAATTAGAATGGTGGTTTAATTGTGTTTGCTTTAAAACTCTTTTCTGGGGAGAAAATTGTTAAATAGGTTTCCAGAGTAGGGATAGGGAATTAAGGCCAAATAATCCTCATACTAAAATAACGTCTAAGGAAGGATGTTCAGGGAGAGATATTTCAGTCCTTTTCTGAGGCAGAGAATCTATTTTAAAAATATCTATTTATTTCCATATGAAAATATATGTTGTTTAACACAGGGGTCCCCAATCACCGGGCCCTGGACCAGTACTGGTCCGTGGATCATTTTGTACCAGGCCGCAAAGAATGAATAATCGTGATTAAAATATACATAAAAATATGTTTTTAGTAAAGAAATAGTAAAGAAGCCCTTATACTATACCTTTTTTGTACCAGGGACCAGTTTCACACAGAAACACTTTTTCAAGAAGCCCTTTACTATTGGGGAAGAATTGTTTTTGCCAGTCCTTGAAAAAGTGTTTCTGCATGAAACTGGTCCCTGGTACAAAAAAGGTTGGGGACCACTGCTTTAACATATAGGTTTTGGAAAACGATCTGCATGCGTGCATGTCTGTCTACCCCCAATTTAAATGGAAATGTTAAAGGTTGAATCTGATATTTTTAGAATGCAAAAGATTTTTTTGCCACTGAGTTCTTTTTTTTCTCCTCATTTGGTAAATCTTTTTAACAGCTGAGGCTTGTGAGAAAGTGTGTGTCAAATATTAATTACAGTTGAAATTCTAAATTATAATTTGAATTGTCAGTTATAAATCCCACTAGTTATATTCAATATACTACTTTTACCTTCTTAAAGCCCTGTTACACTGGCCGACAGATACAAAACGTTTGTAAAAAGGACACAGCGGACGAGAAAAATGTTCCATCCGTTGTTATCCACTCTCAAAAGGGGCAAAAATTTGCATAACCAGAGTGGACAACACGGAAAGGAATGGACAGGGGGAGGACGTAGGGCGAATGGAAAGCGGATGCTCCACGGAAGCCTAGCGGATGGAAGCGGATGGGAGCGGATGGGACATCCGCAAGGCTTCCGGGGAAGCGCAGCAAAGCAGATGCGGAACGGATACAGCGGATGCAGAGCGGAAGCCTAGCAGATGCCTAGCAGATGCCTAGCGTTCACTGCACATGCAGGGAGGATGCATTGCGTCAGCCCCGCGGATATAAAGGGAAGCAGCTCCCAAGCAGGTCAACCTTCAGTGGAAAGACCTCCTTCCAGACACAGCTCTCCAGCCTGCCTGCCAGCCTGCCTGCCAGCCAGCCTGCCGGCAACCCCACAACCATGAGGAAGAAGAGAAAGCCTCAGCCATCTGCTGCCAGCCCTGGCAAGAGGGACAGGGCGACCCCCTGGCCCTCACTCTGCTTCTGCTTGGGCTTCTGCAGCCCGGGCTCGCTTTTCTGGGGCTGGGGCTTCTGCTGATGCTGCTTCTGGAGAAGCTGATGCTGCTGCTTATGGCAGTGGTGCTTTTGCTGGTGCTTACCCTGCTGAAGCTGCTCCTGGTGCTGGTGCTTCTGCTGGTGCTTACTCTGCTGGAGCTGCTCCTGGTGCTGGTGCTTCTGCTGGTGCTTACTCTGCTGGCACTGCTCCTGGTCCTGCTGGTGCTCCTGGTCCTGCTGATGCTCCTAGTCCTGCTGGTGCTCCTGGTCCTGCTGGTGCTGCTGGCGCTACTGGTACTTACTCTGCTGCTGCTGATCCTGGTCCTGCTGGTGCTGCTGGTGGTGGTGTGGAGGAGCAGCCCCTACCACCTGGAAGCCCCTCTGATGAGGGCCCATGTGGTCCTGCCAAAGGGAGGAAGAGGCAGACGCGAGAACGGGAGAGGAGGCAATACAACATAGAAGAGGAACATGAGGATGAGGTGCTAGAGTGGCTGAGAGAGAACGAGTATCTATGGCGGAAGGGACACAAGCTCTATAGGGACACCAAAAGGAAGCAGGTTGCTTGGAGAGAAAAGGCGGAGAGCCTGGGCTACACTTCGGAGGTCCTCCTTGGGTGGTGGAAGCACATGCACACCTGGTACAGGATGCTGCACCTCAAGAAATCTGGCCAGGCCGCAGTCAAGCTGACGGACCAGGAGACCAACGTGATGGCCAAGTGCAGCTTCCTGGAGGTTGAGATCCGGCACCGAGGAGCAGCCCCTCTCAGAACCCTCTCTCTCAGGCAGCCTGCTGAGAGCCAGTCTTCTTCCGGCAGAGAGTCAGCTCCTGTCTCCAGGCAGGTATCTGTGGAGCGCCCCATGACGGAGACCCCCACGACAGCTGTACTACCCGTGGCGGAGCGCATGGAGGACCCCCTGACGCAGTGGGAGAAAGGAGACGGCACTTCCACCACAGCCCAACCCGCATCCACCCCTAGCTCCACCTCCACAGAAAGGCAGAGAGGCAAACCGGAGGGACAGAGCCACACTGTCCTGCTGGAGATAAGAGACACCATCAGGAGCAGCGTAGATCTCCTCTCTCAGCTGGTACACACCAACTCCTCATCCTCCAACTGCAAGCCCTTCCTCACCTATGTCAACCAGACCCTCACAGACATGGCGGAACCCCAGTACCAGGTGGTGAAGGACAGGATCACCGATCTGCTTCACAACCCTCCAGACCGAGATGAACCTGCTCCCACCCAGTCCAGGTCTGCTCCTCCACCCCAGGTGATGTCACTCCCCTTCCAAGGCTTTCCACAGGCCCTCACCTAACAAGGCTACGGCTACCAGGAGGTCCAGCAGCACAGGCAGCAGCCCTTCCCAGTCCAGGCACATGTTCATCGGATGCCACTGATGCCACCGACACCAGTCCTCACCCAGCTGCAGACCAGACAGCCCCACTACACTACTCCTTCCTCCACCCCACAGCCAAGCCCGGCCTCAGTACATCTGTCATCGGTACTGGGGCTGACACCCCACGTCATGGAGGAAGGGGCTCTCAACATCATGGGGCTAAGCCAGCTGTCTGAGAGCTTCCTCAACACACCGTCCCCTGTTGTCCTCTCGGGGCCAGGCACCCCAGTGGCGCTTCAGACCAGCACTCCAGCAGCAGCCACCTCCACAGCACCTGGACCCTTCGCCCTGAGACTGGGCACACCTCCGAGTGACCAAGAAGAGTACCAGAGACTGGGTGGCTACCTGTTGACTTTATTTTTGCTTTGGACACTTGACTTGGGTCATTTTTCTTTCACAGCTTGTTATTAATAAAGATTATCTTTGCTTCACACACTTGCCTCATTTATTTTATGAAATAAAGTCTTGGTGGAAACTTTTAGAAATGGTTTAAGCCTTTGCATGCTTGTGGGATGGGTAAGGATAGCAGTGGGATGGGCAGGGATACCTTTGGGATGGGTTAAGATAGCTGTGGGATTGGCAGGGATACCTTTGGGATGGGTTAAGATAGCTGTGGGATAGATAAACCTCCAGTGCAAGCATAGTGGGACTGTATGGTCCACCCTCCCAGGTGCCACACCTTTGGCCCTTCATTATCAATAACAATGTAAGCATTGATCCACACATTTGAACATAAACACAAATCTTTATTAAATGCCCTGTTCATTGTAGGCTCACCCAACATACATGGCCAATCTCAGTGTGATGAGACAGGCTGAAGGAAGCATCCATTAATCATCTATCATCCTGTCTTGCCACTCCACTGCTCCAGCTGGGGAGTTGCACCAGTGTCCCCATTGTCTTGTTGGAGGTCCACGAGCCTGTTCTGCAAGACTGGGTAGCGGGTGCGCATGAGATTGTGCAGGATGCAGCAAGCTTCCACGATCCTCCTCATGGTCTCTGGGCGATGCTGCATGGTGGTGAGAAGTACCTGGAACCTGTTGGCCAGGATACCAAAGGCATTCTCTACCACCCACCTTGCCCTGGACAGCCTGTAGTTGAAGATCCTCTCTTCACGGGTGAGGAGTCTGGAAGTGTAGGGCTTCATGAGGTAGGTTCTGAGGGAGAAGGCGTCATCCCCCATGATGAAGTAGGGCACATCTTGCGTGTTGTTGGGTAGGGGGTCTGGATCTGGGAAGCCCATGATGAGGTTGCGTTCCAGCCCCTCCTTGAGGTGACTGGCGTTGTATACCTGGGCATCTGAAGCTGACCCGTTGCCTAAAGCATCGATGTACATGAACTTGTAGTCAGCATCGACCATGGTGAAGAGGATGATGCTGAAGAAGCCCTTGTAGTTGAAATAAGTGGACCCTGAGTTGGGTGGAGCTTTGCAGGCCACGTGCTTCCCATCTATGGCTCCAACGGTGTGGGGGAAGTTCCACTTCTGATACCACTGCTCTGCAACTTTCTTCCAGCCTTCTTCAGTGGAGGGGCACTGGAGGAGCTCCTCCTTGTATTCTTCGATGATGGCCTGCACCACTTCTCTGACCACAATGCTGATGGTGTTGTGTGGCACCCTCCAGCCGTACTGAATGCTCCTGTAGGTGGTCCCAGAGGCCAGGTGGCACAGAGTCAGTGTCACCTTGAGCCCAGGGTCCAGGCTGGGCCGGAAGTTGGTGTTTGCCTTGGTCAGCCTGGGTGTCAGCCACTCCACAACTTCGTCAAACATGGCTGGAGGGATCCTCATGAAGTTCTGGAATGCACGAGGGTCTTCGTTCTTCAGCTCCACCATCAGCTTGTTGTACAGTCCGTGCTCTGCTCTTCTCCCGATCCATCTTCGGATCCAGACGCTTCTTGGCTGCCTCCTTTTCTTCCCATAGAACAGTTGAAAGAGCCTGTAGATGGCTTCGCACTGTTGCAGAACGATGGTGGCTACCAAAAGGAGTGTTTTACGATCCATGGTGGACATCAATGGATGCTGTTGAAGAGCAAGATCCAGATGAAGGCTACAGAGGTCTGCACAGCAGGGCTGCTGGACTGAAAGTGAGATCCAGGTGATTTCCTCCCCCTTTTTATAGGCAATATAGGTTTTCCCCTATGTGTCCTTTTGCATCATCTAGGCATCCTCTAGACATCCTTAATATCCGAGATAGGTCCCCTCTGCGAACGTTTTTTCCGTTTTAAATGCTTTCTATGCGAGCTGCATCCGCTTTCATCCTTTCTCCGTCTGTGCTAACGCTGTGCATCCGTTCCGCGTCCATTTCGCTTCCTCCCTGTGTCCATTTACCGCTGGAGCGGATTTGAGTTGCGCGGATGCCTAACTTATGTAGTGGACGCGTAACGGATGACGACGGATTCAGAACGGATGTTCCCCGTATGCATAGCAGATGTAGAACGGATGTGTTGGATACATTTTCTGCTCAAAAAGTTTTGAGCTGCTCAAAAAGTTTTGAGCTGCTCAAAACTTTTTGAGCAGATGGAACCTCAGTCGACGGATGCTGGACGGATAGAGAGGAAGAAAAACGGACACAGTGACTACAGAACGGATGAATCGCGTTAACCAACGGATGGCAAGTGTTTCTCTCCGTTTTACATCCTCTTTCTATCCGTTGGTGCAGTGTGACATGGGCTTAATGTTATTGTCTGCATATTTGTACTGTTCAACTATAAAATAAGCATCCTTAGGTATTTTTAATAATTCAGTTTAAATATTGTCAGACAGTTTTCTCTGTCACTGAAAATGTAAAATTAAAATGCCTTTCTCTGAACCTTTTGATTTCCTAAGTGTTTTTTTTTTCATTTTAATTGAATTTAATGTATCTTTTGAAAGGTTAAGGAAATGGAAGGGATTCTGAAGAGAAGATATCCTAATTCTTTGCCAGCTTTGATATATGCTGCTGCTACAGCAGCTTCTGAGGGAGATGGTGATGCTTCACCAAAAAATAATACAGTGGAATTTCTTGAAAGAAGAGTTAAAAAGTTAGAAACTGAACTAGAGGGTAAAGATGACGAAGCCAAAAAAAGTCTCCGTGCCATGGAACAGCAGTTTCAAAAAATAAAGGTGACATACTTCACTAAAGTTTTAAATACTTCTTTTAAAATCTACTAGCTGACAACTGAGAAGAATGAAGCTGTTAAGATGCCAATTTGACTGCAAGTGAAAGGTCTCTTGGTATGGATGAGATCATTGCAGGGTGCAATCTACTCTGCACTAGTAGAAATAATAAGGAATGCATTACTTGCCTCCTTTTATCTGTATAGAACAAACCGATTATTGCTTTTCTGTAAAAACACCGATGGAGATGAGCCAGTAAAAAACCCTTTGATTCAAAAGAGCTTGGCAATTATAAACCTATCTCAAACATTATAACCTGAGA
This sequence comes from Laticauda colubrina, assembly GCA_015471245.1. NCBI lineage: Eukaryota > Metazoa > Chordata > Lepidosauria > Squamata > Elapidae > Laticauda > Laticauda colubrina. Next base: position 42,412,228 of record BLBF01000007.1, on the reverse strand, counting down.
AAGTTGATCAAGAACTCTGAGCACTAATTATTTAGGCCCATTTCAATTGATCTTTCTGGAAAGATATACTAAAATTGTTTGATTACTTTGGTAACCATGAGTTATGATGAAAGCTGGCTTGGAGAGCCGTGGTTCTGGTTGCTTTCCTGAGTATATCAGCAGGTTCTGATACATCTTGGATAGACTTTTAAACCTGGCTCTTCTTCTAGGCTTTGGACATAGCTGGTTGGAACCCCTTTTTGCATGCATGATACGCTGTTGCTGTTAGATTCAAGATGTTTATTTATTTTTAAGTATTTTTTTATTTTACTTTGTTGTTTTATGCTTTGAGCCAGAGTCAATTAAAGATGGACAGCATTATAGTAAACAATAGTATGTTGTTTATAGTATGTTATAGTAAACTATAGTAAACATATAGTAAACAGTATGCTTTTGAATTGTCTGGCAGGATTGGGCCTTGTTTTCCAGTGATTCCAATTCTCCTTATCAGGCCATGTCCAGAAGATAATGCTGGGAAACTATTAATTGACACCTAGGTTATTCCTTTCCAAAGTCCCAACAAATGTCTTGTCCATCATGCTGATCAATATTATCACATTTTCCTTATGTTTCCTACAATTTCACAAAATCCAATATTTGTATTTCATTTTACATTTATGTAAGCTAAAGCATGCATGTAAGTGGGCCTACTTTGTCATTTTAGCATCACAAGTTGACTTTTAACTTTCTTACAAAGGAAGCCATAATTGTGCAAGTGTTTGTACTTGGGTTATTTATGCTGCTCAACAAGTTGCTCAACAATTTTTAAATATTTATTGGTGTGAGAGTCTTTTTTAAAATGAGTGTTGTCAAGGCAGATGAGAAAAATAATGTAGTATATCATATTTTATTGAACTTCTGTTCATACTATTGGCACTCCTGTGGGAACATAGCCTGGTATCTTATATCTAGGAAAGGTGGCAGACAATACACTTCTCTCAGTTATGTTATTTACTCCTGCCAGCTATCTTAGCCAGTTGGAGTTGGCAAACCATAGGAAAGTATTTTTGCTTGCACGGTGCCATGTGCTTCCATCAGCTGCCCTGTATGGCAAATATAAAAAGATACCACTGACTGAAAGACTCTGTTTCTGTGGTTCAGGAGAGGTGGAGACCGTTGGTCACATACTCCTTCAATGTTCCTTTTACACAGAGATGTGGAAAAAACATATCCTTTGAATAATTGCTAGATATCCTGGCAGTTCTGACACTGCTTATCTCCAGTGGCTGCTTAAGGACGAACAGTCTATAACTTCAGTGCAGGTGGCTAGATTCTGCTCAGCAGCACTGCGGATTTGTCAGAAACACGAGTCTAATCCATCATAGTTATGTTATATGAAAAATGTAGCAAACCCTTTGCACTGCTTATTCCTTTCCCTTTTAGTAATAAACTGATAATGGCCCACACAGTTTATGGATTGAAATTTTAGTATAGTTAGAACGTGTGTAATTGACAGACTTGATTTATCATAGATTTTATTCTAGAAATTTTAATTGTGTGTGTATTGAGTGTTTGTATTTTTCTGGTCTCTGGTCTATGACTATAATGAATTGAATTGAATACATTTCTCAGATTGGTATGCAAAGTGCCATAGATGGATATTTCAGTCTAGATCCATCCTGGTGATTGTTTAGGAAACAATCATGTGTTCCTTAGGAAAGCATTATGGAACCACTAACTATTGAGCCCTCACTCTCCTATGAGATTCAAAGCAAATAAAACCAAATATAGGTGAATCTTTATTTCCTGCAATCTGTCTTTACAGCTTCAATATGAGAAAAGAATCGAGGAACTTGAACAACTGCTGGCATATAAACTGCTGAATGAGCCTCAGAAGCTTCAAGACAGCTTTGATCAGGAACTGTGTAAGGTCAACAAAGCCCACCAGGAGACTGTGCAGAATCTTCAGGCTGAAATCCATTCCCTCCGAAGCCATGTAGCTCAGCTAGAAAGTCAGAAGAACCCACAAGATGATGACGCAGACCTGCAATCACTAGAATATCAGGTGGAGCAGGCTCGTGCCAAAGCCCAGATGGTTCGGATCAATCAGGAAATGATTGCCAAAAACCAGGAGATAAAAGACCTCACCAAAACTGTTGAAAGGCTTCAAAAAGAGAGGAGGAGGATGCTCTCTGTTACAAATTCTGGAAGAAGACTCGATAAAAAAGGAATGCTACAAAAAGACTGTGTGAGCCCTGAGAAAAAGATCCCCAGGAACCCAGTTTTTTTTCCTGATAATCACAAAGATAAGATATACCAGCCTGATGTCTTTGCTGACGCCCACATTTCAGAAGTCCAACAAGAAAACGCCCACCTGAAAGAAGAATTGGAAAAGTTGAAACTAGAACTAAACGAGGAAAGGGTATCATCTCAAGCAGCTCTGGCAAATGCTGAAGAACTTATGAGAAGGTAATATATATATTATCTACAGTTTTAAACTCACAATTACTTAGGGCCCCTCATTCCTGTAGAGTTGTAATGATTGCTGATTTGAAGTCTGTCCGTCCCCATGGCAGTCTCTGTTCATTAGAAGCAGCTCCCCTCAGCAAGGCCAGACTAAATCAAAGCTTTCCCTTGCAGTTCTAGTCAAGCTTCCATTGGCATCAGTTGAATTTTGCCATTAATTTTCATGCAGTGATGTGAGCTACAAATACAGTCTAAATTACAGTTCTATAGTATTGTTTGCATTCTAGTCTTAAATAAATTTAACACATGATACTTGCAGTCATTTGGACCACAATGACAAACTTACATAGATTTTTTAAAAAGATTTCTTATAAATTAGACAAACATTTTTTGGTCAGCTAGTGTTACACAGAATCTTTTAAAGAGGTCTATTTAGTTAGAATAGAATTCATACCTAAATTGTTTTTCCATACCATGCATAATTTTCCTAAGATATTTGTTTAGTGCATAAACTATTTCATTTTGTAAAATATGCTTGTTTATTTAAATTGTAATTGATAGAAATGGCACAGTTCATTTCTTGCTTTGGCTCTGTCTTGTCCTTTTTCCACTGACATTGATGATAATACTTCTGCTTCTTTTATTAGAACTAAAAATTTAAATATTGTCATCTTAAGATTGGTCCTGAAATGGACATCTTTTTCTCATTTCTGTCCCCTATCCTTCATGTATAAGAGTGGTGTAAAAAAACCAATAACAATTATAGTTGAATTTATAGCTACATAAACTTTTAAAAAATATAGTAGATACACGTGAGATGTGATATTCATATTATTTGATATGGATAATTTGATATGAATTGGATATATGTAGCTTACTACCAATACAGCAGGGAGTGTAACTTTTTCATTGTGCTTATAGGGCAAAAGAAGAGTTACAAGGTCATATTGCTATTCTTAAAGTATCACACCAGAAGGAGCTGGAGAGGATTCTTTGTCAGCAAGCAATAGAATATTCTACTTCCAAAGCAGCAGAACTGAACAGCAAGATTTCATCTCAAGAGGTAAAGTGTGTGTATGTGTGTGTGTGAGAGAGAGAGAGAGAGAGAAAGAGAGAGAGAGAGAGAGAGTCACACGCACACACATGCTACACCACAACCCTATAGATACAAACAGGCACACACAGGCAGCAACATTAGCTTAAAGCCCATTAGTTTGCAGACACACTTGCCATTACAGCAAATACTTTTTTCATCCATGATCTGGCATAGAAATCACTGGACTATCTATTACTCTGAATGCCGTGTTTATGTAAATTGTGTTTACACAATTTGCAAAACTAAGAAATATACCAAGATATATTCTTTCGCACTTTGTCAGAAAGAACAGCGTACATCACATTTTATAGTGGCATTTCACCAGTAGACTGAAGATTTATAATGCAGATGTGATTGTACTGAAGGAAATTCCAGTTAGAATACTGAGAAAACAAAGAGTACCTCTTTTTTATTAACAAACTGGTCATTTTATCATGCCTGGAGGACTTGTAAAAAAGCCAGAAATTTCTGGGTTCCAATACATGATAATTTGAAAGATTTGTATGCAACTGAAACCAGAACTTTTCTTGCTGGGTTTAATTAATTAGAAAGAGCTGGGTTTAATGGACAATTAATCAGAAAGAGCCACAGATCATTTTTATGTATGATTATTATTGCAAGAATGAAAGAAAGAATGCAAGAAAAGAATGATTATTATGAGCAAAAATGAAAGACTGAAATGCCCACAATGGGAGAATGGTTTGTAAGGATAACAGAACTAGCAGAGATGGCAAAATTAATTTATTTGATTACAGAAATATCAATAACATTTATCAGTGACTGGAAATCCCTTAGGGGTTTTTTTGTTGAGAAAGGAAAAAAATGAACCTATGTGGTTTTTGTGTTGATCCTATAGACTTTGTCTATTTTTGTCTTCATGTCATCTTCATCCATTTCAAAAAGATTTGAATGGATAGTTTATGGGGGGGGAAAGGAAATTATGATGTAGCCTTAGATGAAGTAAAATATATACAAGTATTTATAACTGTTCTCAAAAAGATTAGAATTGTTTCTTTTTTTTTTTTTGAAAGAATTTTATTAATTTTTAACAAACAAACATATACAAACAAAACACAAAACATAAAAAAACATAAAATATCTTTTTGGACGGCAGTTTGATCCCGAGTTACATCTTTTTGTACAGACATAAATTCAAGTTCATGCTTACTTTTATATAGCATTCCATTTCTTATTTACTATTTTACATTTTCTATATAGCTTCTCCCCTCTTTTCACTCTCTTAATTCTATTATATTTATTTCATCTCAATTTAAATCATTATACTTATATCCTTTGTCTGTCCTGTTTCAGCTGTCTATTATCTTTTCTCATTAACACAAAATTTCTTCTGAAATGACTGATTGGAGTATAATGCCTTGTCATACTTATCCTTCCCCTAGTTTTAAAGCTTAACATAACACATAATTTTCATTCGGATTCTGCGTAGTACATTCTAAAGATAGACTCAATATTTTAAAACAAGAAAAAAAATTTTTTAAATATATAATATAATTAAAACAACAATCCATAGCAATTGAAATTATATCATTAAAATTAATATTCATTTAAGTCTTAAACATTTTACACAATCCTTTCTAAATAAATATCATGCTTCTATGGGAACACTTATAGATTTTGCTTAGTTACTTCCCCCTATTTCACTTATATTTTAAAATATTATACAATGACAATGTTCCCATTTTTCTTTAATTCAACTCTCTCATATTTGATTTCATTTATTTTATTTAAAAAAAAAAATTTCGCTAAGTTACATTAAATATTTTGTCCCATTTTATAATCATATATTATTCCAATTTTCTAACATTATTTCAAATACAGATACAACAACACAGTCTTATGTACCTTTGCAGAATTTCTTTTTCAGTTATATGTTTACCCATTATCTCTAAATAAATTCTGTTTCTTTACATCTTGTTTCAAACCTTTGTAGCTTCTCTTCCCTTCTTTCCTCCCTTGCTTCTCCACTCTACCCTTTTTACCCCCTTGTCTCTTAATCTTCACCCTCTTGTGTATTCCTCTTTTCTGTTGCTTTCTGATGTTGTGTCCACTTTTCACCTTGTTTTTCCCTTTTTTGGTTGTTTTTTTAAGTCTTAAATTCTCCATTCTCTTTCTCCCCTTTCCCCTTTCTTCCCCAAATAAAGTTGCTTGTTCATTAAGGATGGTTTCTTCTTCATCCCAATCTTCTTGTTCTTGTAGTTTCTCATATGTAGAAATTGCCATTTCTAAAAAATGAAAAACAGAGCCAAAAGAATCCTTCCCTTCTTGTTTCTCTTGTTTATATTTTATAAATTCCATTTTCAGTTCATCCACAAGTAATACCATTGTAAAAAAAAAATTTTAAACGACCCAAATGATTTTAATCATTCAAATAAGAATTTCCAAAAGTCTCAAAGTCACCAAACAATCCAAGTACACACAGTCTATTTCATTTAACACTTTCTTCTTTTTTTCACTTTTTTTTTTCATTTTAATGCTTCAAAAAACTTCAAATTCTTTTTGACCTTCAATCCATCTGATAGAGTAGCCAATTATGATCCAAAATGAAAAAATCCAATAGTAAAAAGGCCCAAAACCAAAGAAGAAAAAGGATAAAATAAAAAGCAAAAATAAAAATATTACTAGAATTGAAATATACAAAAAGGCTGGCGAGTAGAGATTTCACAAGTATATATATATACCCTGACTGAAGCATTGACAGCCAATGGCTTCCACAAAAACAAAATCACCAACTTGATCCACAAAAACACACCAAGACATAACAGAGACCTAGAAGATCAACAGATCCATGGAACAGCTGTCCTGCCCTACATAAGAGGTACCACAGATAAAATCAGTAAGATACTACACAGGCATCACATCAAGACTGCCTTCAAAACAGACAAAAAAATAGCAGCCATCCTGAGGAACCCCAAAGACAAAATTGACCTGGAAAACCAAGGCATATACGAAATTCCCTGTACATCATGCCCGGCCACATACATTGGACAGACCAATAGAAGAATAAGTACCCGCCTAGAGGAACACAAAAATGCAGTAAAAAAGCTGGAACACACCTCCTCACTAGTCCAACACATGAAAACCACAGGTCACAACATCAACTTCAATGGCACTAAAACCCTGGCCACTATAGAAAACCCCAGCCACAGAATCATCAGAGAAGCCATAGAGATTGAAAAAAGACCTGAAAGCATGAATAGAAGAGATGATTCCAGCAGACTGTCAATCATTTGGAAGCCTGCACTCTCAAATAGAAAGATCTCCATGCCACAAGCCAGGCAAACACCTGGGCAAAAACAGACTCCCTCCGATAGCTCCAACCTAACCCCCCCACCAGGCACCCAGGTGAAACCCAGCTTGCTAATGAAGAGCAGCCGTCCCTTCACACGCAGCCAAGCTGCACTGAAAGCCTCCAACACAAGAACAGACTGTTGCCAGCCAATCAAAGCCACAAAACAGACAGAAGAAACCAGGAACACCAATCAATCAAACTCCAAGTCCAATGAAATAGGTCCAGGCTCCCAGCCAATCAGAATGAACCAGCCTCAAATTTAAAAACCAGGAGCTGTAAGACCCACATCCATACAGAAGCCTGAGGATGGCAGATGAGATTCTGCTGAAACGTTGCTACAACTTTAACAGAACTACAATGACGTGGGATAATACCCGAAGGAAGCTGAACAGCACACACACACACACACACACACACACACACACACACACACACACACACATATATATATATATATATATATATATATATATTTGTTTTCTGAGGTTTTCGCGGGTATTTGTATGTGGATCTTTGGTTATTCGGGTTTTCTCCCGTGTAGAATTGGAAGTATCTAGGCAACGTTTCGATGAAGTCTCATTCATCATCTTCAGGCTTGTTTCTTCAGCTCTGTGCTTCTCAGAGTAATGTGAGCTTGCAGCTGCTTCTTCCTTTTAACTGCTAGTGGGGGTGTGACTTGATTGGGTGGGGG